>OZ024920.1:13030760-13648102 GCA_964017225.1 Netelia inedita
CCTGATTTTCTGATTCATTGACATTGGACGGTTCGATCGTTTCTCCCGATTCTATGAATTCTCTCGATTCCACAGTTTTTACCGAGGAAGGAATAGACTTTTTACAATCCCCTCTTGTCGATTCATTTTGTTCGGACTTAATGGTTATTTTATGTGGTTCCTCTATTCTTTTTGAAATACTTTCATCCTCCTCCCTTTCCTCTTTTTTATTCTTCTCATTTTCTTCAACAGCCATTTCCGTCGTATTTGCCGCTTCAACGGATGATCGATCAGCATCGTCCGTTCTGTAGAGTTGCTCGACGCAATTTTTTGCCACAGCATCGATCACGCTCGTCACATGTTTCCAAACTTTTACAGGAATTATGCTACTCCCGTTCTTTGCTTCTGTCGATCCTGCCAGCTCTTTCTTCCTTGCGATCTTGCGATTTATCAAGTTTGCCAAACCCGTCTGTGCTTCGTCCGCAGTTAGTAACGGCGGATCAACCAACGTGCGTCCAAACTCTCGATGTTTGTTTCTTCGTTTGCCGACACCTTGATCCTTCGTTGCTCAGCCATTTCGCGCTTGAACGATTCGTCGAGAAGTGCCAGGCCCGTAGAACTGCCCGAATTGTCCTTCTTTCCTCGTGTCTCCTCGCTCTGGACCGCCTCGATATTCACCGAGTCTCGCGTACTCTCGTCGGAATAAATAACACCGCCCTGAATAATTTTATGACGAGCACTCGATCGTCCATTGTTGCTCGGCTTTTCTTCTTCCGGTTTAGATTTTTTCGCAGTTTCCTCGTTCCTCTTTGTTTCGCCGGGAGATTTGCTCTTTTTCTTCGTTCTGTCACGTTTGGTCGGTTTAACCGAATGATCACCGCTCTCGCGCGAAGCTTCCCGAAGATCCTCTCTGCTCGAGTGCTCGTTTTGCCGTTTCGAGGTATGACGATTAGGGGATTTTGTCGCGCGTCTGCGACGTTTGTCCTCGGCATCCTCGAGATCCGTCGATGAAGTGCTTTTCTCGCGTAAGCTCGTCACGGTCGACTCGTGACGCGACGGTTCTTCGCTCGCTGTTCTTCTCGATTGACTCTTCGATTCAGAGTTCTTTCTGTCGCGACGTACGTCACCCATATCTTGCTCTCTCGCATGACTCTTTCCACTTTCGCGCTGTGGGCTCTTCTTACGTTTTTTCATTTTTGATTCATTCTCGGTACTGACTCTCTTAGCTTCGGTTTTCTTCGTAGTCTCCTCCTGTTGTCTTGTCGATGTCGTGAAATTACGCATGACACGAGATGTCAGCACCGCAGGTGGTACGATTTCCGATGCGCTCCTTTCTTCCTTGGTCTCTAAGATTTTCACCTCGTCCGGTGTTTTGCTGTTCGAGCTCGTCTCGGCGATATCCCTGCTCGGAAAATCATTGCTCTCGAGCATTTTGTAGAGCGTCATTTTTTCATTCATCAATTTATGTATTTCCACATCGATCTCGATCATTCGAGCCATCACGGTCTCTTTCGACGAGGGTTTTGAGACGAGTTTAACGACGTTCGTCGCTATAGCTTCTTCGATCATTTTTTCCGTCAGTGGAGTCCTGTTCGAAGCTTTCGAAACGTGTTTGTGAATACGACTCGATTTTTTTTTACTTTTACTATGGCCGTGCTCTTTCGTGCTCGATCTTGACTGATGCAAATCCTTGGACGTAGCTTCAATTTCCCGCGAATGTTCGTCAATCGTTGCCGAAGATATCTCTATGGATGTTCCTTGCGTTGGCTCGCCGACTTCCTTACTAGACGAAATATCAGTCGTGTGTGATTTTTCAATATTTTCCACCATACTTGAGTCCAACGTCGTTGGCGTGACGTCTTTCGAACTAGTTTCATTCGACACCGTTACTTTATTCCGTAATTCACGAGTTTCTAAATCGTCTCTCGACGAGATGAACTCTTCGAGACTTTGAGACGGTTTGTCCATCTCACAAGTATCTCTGTCGCTTCTGGCAACATCTGTACCACATTGTAGAGTCTCAATTTTGATAACTGGAAGTTCCGCTTCCAAGGACGTTGTTTCTGTTACTATCTTGCTTACAAAATGCTCTGACAAGGTCGTTTCTTTGGCATCGTCGATAGGGATCGTTGTATTCCATTTGTCAGTGTGTTCGCCGGTCGTGTCCTTCGGCGCTGAATCAGTTGTACTTATATCGTTCGTTTCGTTACACTTTGGTTTAGTACCGAGCAATGGAGATGACACCGTGTCTTGTCTCTCTACGTTCTCGACGAGGAAGTTGGTAGTTACTGCTGTTGGAAGTAGATGAGGCACGATGACGCTCGATTCTCGATGTTCCAAGTTTTCATCGCGAGTTCCATCGTCGGGGACAGATTCTTCAGTTATACCAACCGGATCATCGACGATCTCGTTGGCAACGGAAAAGAGCGTTTGTCGGAGAGGATCCGGTAAGCTCGTCTCGATCCCGTCCCTGTTCTCCGTAAATGCGACGTCCCCGTACGATATCGGAACATCCAGAGATTCTACGACGTCGGTACTCGTTAAATCGGCGAGATCGACCTCTTCTCTTACGGATATAACCGAATCGGCCACGAACTCCAGAGGGACAGTTTCTAACGCCTCCATTTCTATGGCGTTTATCTCTGCTTCGGTTAACACCCGATCATGACGTAAAATCGGCTGCTCGATGAATCCTTTGAATGGTGGACTTTCGCTCGAACAATCTATCGTATCCGGCTCGCTACACGTTATCACAGCAGCTTCGAGCGACAAACCGGGCAATTCTTCAATCGATATATCAAGAGATTGGGGTTGCGGTTGATTCTCAAAAGCTTCGGTGGTTTTTGGCTTTTCCTTCGTAACCGGAAGTTTCTCTTGAGGAACCGTGTTCGGTAGCACGCAGCTCACCAATCGTTTTTCCGGAATTTCTATATTTGTCGAAACCTGCAAACTCGTAGGAGTATCGACGCATTCAGAAATTTCCAACGTCGTCGATGTTTCCAAACTTTTAGAAACATCCATATTTTTCGAGGTATCCAGACTTTGCGATTTATCAACATTCGTCAAAATATCCGAAGTTTTCGATACATACGTCTCAGATGGGATGTCGACGATTTGCGATTCATCGCCTTTCGTTGAGATATTCAAAGGTTCCGAAGCATCCATATTCGGCGAGCTTTCAGAACTTTTTAATATATAAACATTTTCTGCTGTATCTAAACTTTTCGGTACATCGGCAAGTGTATGCAAAGGTTTCGAACTCGCCGAAACATCCTTCATACTGGGCGACATATCCGAACTCGCCGAAACATCCTTCATACTGGGCGATATATCCGAACTCGCCGAAACATCCTTCATACTTGGCGACATATCCGAACTCGCCGAAACATCCTTGATACTGGGCGACATATCCGAACTTTTCGATACAATTTCATCTGTCGTAGTATTTAAAGATTTCGATACTTCCATCTTTGTCGAGGTATCCAAACTTTTCGAAACATCTGCATTTGTTGGGATAACAAAACTCGTTGATGCATTCAAATCCGTGGAACTATCCAGACTTTGCGATCCTTGGAAACTGGTAGAGATATCCAAACGTTTCGGTACATCCACGTCCTTCGGGGAATCCGATCTTTTCAATAGATCAACGTCCTTGGTGGTATTCAAACTTTTCGATACATCCACATTTATCGAGACGTCCAAACATTTCGATACGTCCTCATTCGTCGAGATATTCAAACTCTTGGATACATCCAAATCCGTCGAGCTATCCAGACTTTTTGATTCAAGGACATTGTTCGATATATCCAAACGTTTCGTTACATCCACATCCGTCGAGGTGTCCAAACTTTTCGGTACTTCTACGGTCATCGAGATGTCCAAAGTTTGCTCAACTTCTACATTCGTCGAGGCATCCAAACGTTTCGATACATCGTCGTTAGCTGAGGTATCCAAATTTTCCGACGTATCCATATTCGTCGAGGTATCCAAATTTTTCAATACATTATCATTCGTCGGAGTATTCAAGCTTTCCAATACAGCCAAGTTTTCGGAAGTATCCAAACTTGTTGCAGCAGTAATTTTCGTCGACGTATGCAAACTTTTCGCAGCATAAGTTTTCGTCGAGGTATGCAAACTTTTTGCATCATCATCTTTCGTCGTGGTATGCAAACTTTTCGCAGCATCAGCTTTCGTCGTGGTATGCAAAATATTTGTAGCATTAAGTTTCGTCGACGTATCCGAACTTGTCGGAATATCAACATTTTCCGAAACGTCCACAGTTTTCGAAACATCCATCGAGGTATTAACATGTTTCGGCGAGAGCGTTACATCGATATTCGATTTTGTAGATGATACCGCTGATTCTTTTACAGACGTTGAACCGGTAACGCTCTTGCGTCTATTAAGTCGCATTGGATCTGTCAACGGTATATCCGTTATCAAAGATTCTATGGAAGGCCGCGAATGTCCTCTCTTCAATTTTTCTCGTAGTTTCAATTCTTTCTGGCCTTCCGACTTTATGTGAGCGAATTTACCGGCCCCGGCTGATGGCCCGATCGCCGTTGGTTTCTCCGTGATTGTCGTTATTCCTACCGTCGATGTTGCTGTTGCTGGTGCTGCTGCTGTTGCTGTTGCGTTCGTTCTGCGTACGATTTTCTTCCTCGGAACTTTCGCCGGCGAAACTTGGTGTGAATTATTGCTCTGGAATATCGCGGTTTTTGCTGGTAATGTGGCAACGCTAATTTGCGGCGTGCTAACGGTCGTCGAGTCGATCGTCGTTGTACTAGTAATCGCAGTATCAACGGTCGTCGTCGTACTCGAAGATTCTGTGTTACTAGTGAATATTAAATCCTCACGCGATTCTTGAACAATTTCTCCCGTCGTCTCAATGGCCTTTTTACGCGCTAACGGTATATTCAGAAAATCGTGTGCCAGTATGTTCGAATTATCGTTAATACGTCGACGTTTCGCGCACTCTCTGTGCAGACGTTGTCGCGTGCGTTCCTTGTAAGTCTCGATATCGAGTTTCTTCGAAATTGACTTGGACGTGGAGGACGGATCGTCGCTCGTCGTTGATCCTGGTTGGACCGGAACAATCCACGTGCTTGACATCGGGCGAGTCAAGAGCGGAGAATTATTATCAAGTTCGTTGTTAAACATCGAAACATCGGGCGACGTTAAGTAATCGGCCTTGAATATTGAGTTTTCTTTGGGATTTTCTGGCGCCAATACTCCCCGAGCTTTCGCGATTCCCTTGGAAGTCTCCGTAGCAGGTTGAAATTTTGGAACGATGTCGGGCATCTGTTTGAGCTGAGCTTTTGTTTTTAATTGATGTGTGCCAGTCGCGAGGGTCGTGGTAGACGTAACGATGATCGACGGAATAGACGAGGACGAGGCTGTCGAAGGCGGACGCGAATCGTCGTTACCTCCCACGTTCATCGAGTTCTTTGCGCTTCTTTTGCTGCTCGAAACTATCGATGCTGCTTCTGGTTCGTCTTTGATAACGATCACGACTTCCTTCTTTATCTCTTCCTCGGTGAGCAAACTACGGGATTGTTGTCCTCTCGATGTCGAGGATGCTTCCTCATCGGCATCTTCATTGTCGCTCATTTCCTGCGAATTTTCACCGGTATGCCGCGATTTTCTTTTCTTACGTTTACGCTCGTGTCTCTTTCTTTCCCGTGACTTATCCTTCTTTTCCCTCTTACGACGATGACTGCTCTTCTTCGTACGCGTCTTATGTCTCTTGCGAAGCTTCTCCTTTTCTCGACGCTTACGCTCGATCTCCGCAGTCACCTCGTCCCTTATCTCCTCGTTGATGCTTCTTTTCTTGGCAATTTTCTCACGCTGCTTGATGACTTTCAGCAATTTCGTCACCGATCCGTCGGCCTCCTCCTCTTGCTCACTGGAGTCGCTCGAAATACTCGTACTGGTCGATGTCTCGCTACTACGATCGTAATTAATCATCGGGTCATTAACGTTGCGTAAATGCGCTGACTCGTCGCTTCCGCTCCACGTTTCGTACGCGGCAGCAGGCTGTACCGGATCACCCAATCGCGATTTCACACTCGTGACCTCGCTGTTCTCGGTTGTCGGAAGATCGTTCTTAGGGTTTGTCGGACTACGATTGGCTCGCCGCGCTCTCATAGCCGCCAAAGCTCGGTACTCTCGTTGATAAGTCGCGTACGATGATTCGCTGAACTTGGCGTCCCACTCTTCCTTCGTTAAATTCCGAAAAGCATCGGGATTCCCGTGAACCTTTCTGCGACACCATTTGTCGGATTTCATCGTAGAGCCCGTTGTCAGCTTCGAACGCGCACGTTGATTTTCGCGATTCGTTCTATGTTCGGTATGATTCCAGCTATGCCCGACGAGCTCCTCGTCATCGTCATCACCATCGTTAGCCTCCGCAGCTTTCGCGGCAGCTGCCGCAGCATTTTTCGATGCCAATTTTGCCCTCGCTATACCGGCGGTGAATATCTCGTCAAGCTCGACGGCAGCCCTCTCGACTCTGTCGACGTTCGGATCTTTGACCATCGGCGCGACTCTTCTCTCGATAACGTTCAATTGATGATCCTCTTTCTTGTCGCTTTTCATCATCGTTTTTACACCGGTATGTTTCCTTTTTGCTCTGGCAATACCGGCTGAAAAAATATCATCGAGATCTGCCATGTTAAGAGAATTCTGTTCCGTCGGTCTCACTGCCGTACCGTTTTTCATGGTGCTCGAGGCTTCCTGTTGAGCCAAGCGCGCTGCTCGTAAACGACGACGTCGGGTACGCGGTCCGATTATCACCCGATCCCCTACATGCTGCTCGACAACGTCCTCGACACAGACGATATTGCATTGCGAGGATTCCACCGATTCTTCTGTCGATCGTGAATTCGTTGGCTTTTGTATTGTCGCTGTTGACGTTGCTATGCTCGTTGTTGTCGCTGCACACGTTACTGCTGTTGGTGCTGCTGCACTCCCTACCACGGAGCTACTCGTGTTGATCGACTTCTCCCTCCCTCTTTTCGGCTGTTCTCGCTCATCGATTTCGTGCGAATTCACGGCCGGCCTAGGCTTACGAGTCGTATGTCGCGGTTCCGCTATCGTGGGTGTTATTCGAGAAGCGGCAGAGCTTAAACCGGCACCTGGATCAGAGCCCGCGAGTGCCGTTTCGAATTCCGACAACGTGTCGAGCTGCAAAACTTCGCTCAAATGATGAATGAATTGAGTTGGTATATTGCACACGTCTACCGTGGCACTGGAATCCAACATAGCACTTAGCTGATCCATGAATTCTTCTGTGTCGTACGAGACATCGGTCTCCTTGCCTCTCTCCTCCTCCTCGTTGTTTCTCGTTCCCAGGCTTCGTCGCTCCTTCACGAGATGCTTCATGGCTATGTCGAATTTTCGCAAACTCGTGTTATTCAGCATATTGCATATGTCGTTTTTGCTCATTTTCAAAAATCTACCGATAACGCGACTTTTCCACGTTGATTCGGGCGTCTGAAGATCACCGGGTTTCCTCAATGGCGATTCTCGAATTCCTTTCCTTCTGGAAATGTTATTCTTCTCAGCTATTACGCTTATCGAATGTCCCACCTTGTCCTGATTTGTGCTTTTCCCAAATGTGGACGGACTCGACGTGCTCGATTGCGATTGTGCCTCTTCCGATTTCTTGTTGGAGAAACAATTCGGACTCGCTTGGCCGACTTTACCATTGTATCTCGATACTTTTTCAACGGGCTTCTTTTTCTCCTCGTGACCATTAACGCCCAACTTGTCCTTCTTCGTGATTGTTGCGGGCGACGATACAGATTCGCTCGACGATGCCTTGTTTTTTCGATTCTTCGTCACTTCCGCACTCGTAGCCGATTTGGCCGTGAAACCGGTAGTGGAAACTTCGGTCGAGTCATCGAGATGCTGATGACGCCAATCTTCCTGTTTAACTATGACCTTAGTTTTCGAACTGAGGTTGAAAACAACTTTCGGTCGCAACTGTTCATCGCTTATTCTGGCAATTTCTTCGGTTTCGTCAGCTACAACGCTTTGAGCTTCGGACATCGGTTGTGGTCCGTAGGCGGCCGGTTCGTGCTTTTTATTGCTTTTCTTACATTCCTTGCTCGAGGATACCTGACAATCCCTCCCGGCATTTGTTTCTGGCTCTACGGGTGGCAACGGTGGCAATTCTATCGGAGGAAGATCCGGAAACGTAGGCATATGGAAGAAATCCGAATCCTCGGAATCTTCGCGATCGTCCATACGTACATCTCCCGTTGAATCCTCGGTCATGTTCATCAATTGTTTAGCGAATTCCATCGCTTCCTGCATATCCTCGAGTTCGTCCTCCATGTCGAGACTTGATTTTGCCGGCGGTGGTAGAGGTGGTGGCGGTTCCGTCGGTAAAGGTGGCTGCATTGGCAGAACGATCGGTACAGTTACGGGAACGCTCGGTAGCGGCATTATTGGTGTGTAAGGATCGTTAATGCACATTGGTCGTATATTGCTCGTAGACTCGATCGGAGCTCCCATAATTGCGGCTGGACCGACGTAATTTAACGGCGGTACGTTCGGCACTAGATTCGTCATCGGACAAGGTGGATAACCCTGTGTCATCGTGAAATCTTGATTGATGGGTAACGAGGATGACATGAGAACGCGACGATCCAGTGTCGAGAGACGAGGATCGAAAGCCGGTGGTACTTGCGGCCCATCCTCCTGACCGGCAAGAATACTCGGCGGTGGATGATCGTAGGCCCGATCGTTGCGTTGACTCGAAATTCCGTACTTTTTCGAATCGTAGGAAGTAACCGTAGGCGGTAGTGCTCGTGGATCGAAGAAGACCGGCGGGTCAGTAATCGTCGACGATTCATTCCCGTAAAAATCCGTCGACACAGATCGCTTTGTTGCACCGCCGGGCACGGATCTTCGATCTCTTGAAGTTGAGCTCCCTTTCGGTACTTGGCTCAAAAGTTTTCTTCTTTCGGGATTCTTCTCATCGCTGAGAAGATTCGACCGAGAGTTACGATGATCGTCCGACTTTTTGCCAATGCCAGTTGACGAATATTCCGCTCTGCACTTGTCGAATTTCCCATCTTGCTGTTTCTTCCTCGTGACGTCGCTACTAGATGTTCTTTCAGTCTTACTTCGATCTTCAGTCTTTGCACTTTGATCTCCCGTGGTTTGTTTGTACTCCGAACAATCGCTCTTCTCGGGATCTTCGATTTGCCTCGAAGTGTCGTGTTGTTCAGATTTCTCTCGAACCTGATCCATCCTCGTTTGTGTTGCACCTCCGTCCGTTATCTCCTTGTCCGGTTGTCGATTCAGAGAAACATTGTTTCTCGACTCGCCAATTGCCACGTCCTGACCCTTCGTTGTTTTATTCTCACATAATTTGTTGTCATCCGTGAGCTTGCTGCGAGTCTCGTCTTGTTTATCGCCTGATAATTCGCGATTTGTGTTGTTTTTTAAAGTCTCTTTCTCGATCTCAACGCGAGATTGAGGTATAGTTTTGCCTCTTTGCACGGCCATTGGAGGTACGCTTTGACTTTCGCTGTTCGTTTTGTCGCGACTGTCTCTTAGCTTTTCATCGACAGCAACCGACCCTGACTCGGCTCGAGTCTCGCTCGATGTCTCGTCCTGGCTCTTGTGCAAGACCTCCATTGCGCACCCCATCTCTTCTATTGTCTCGTTTACATTTTTATCAGATAGCTCATTTCCGGTTCCTCTAACATTCTTATTAGTAGTCGGATCTCTCGGCTCTCTCGTATCGAGCAAGATCTCACTTGTTGTCTCGATCTGACTATGTTCAGTCCCGTCCTTTTTTTTACTCGTTTTTATAGTCCTATTTATATTTAACCGGTCGGAATTGTTTGACTCTGTTCCAGTTTCCTTAATCCCGACGATTTCCGATGTTTTGTCAGCATTCTTTAGTGGCGTGACGTCGCGTTCGTTCCCCAAATTTTCTATACTGCGAGCCAACGGCGTTTTGTCGCGAATTGTACTGTTATTCGTAGAGTCGACCGCAGTTCCAGTCGTGTCAAGCAGAACACAAATTTCTTCGGTGCCGACGTTGTTATCATCCTGACAATGACCAATTACCATTTTCTCTTGAGTTCTCTCCTCCATCACTGAAGTATCCGCTTCGACATTAGGCGTATGAGATTTACTCTTCACGTCTTGTTGATTATTCTGCATTTCCATTGAATCTCCGCTCTTGTTCTCGACGGCAGATTCACCACCGATCTGAAGTTCATCGGCCTTTTCTTTATCTATCGTCTCTGTGCTGTAACTATAAAGCACAGAGTCCTCTAAACGTCTCGGACTATTAATTACTTCGGTCGTACAGCTTACTGGTTCTCGCATTGATCTCCCCATACAACTATCGTAAATTTTATCGTCCGCCCACGTATCGATTTCGATCATATCCGCAGCAATTCTCTCCTGTACAGGATTGTGCGCAATAATCACAACATCCTGATCTTCGGACGTCGAGGTCGATGCTACAGCCGCTTTCGTCGTTTTTGCCGTATGATCCAGATCAATCCTACCGATATCTCGAAGATCCCCCAGAGTTAGATGCAATTCCGGTGGATCGTGCTTCAATTCCGGGATACCGCGACTAGTTATTCGAGACTCGTGATCGGTGACAAGAGCGTTCGATGGCACAGTAGTTTCATCATCGTTCTCGTTGTAAATAGTCTGGGAGCGCTGTTCTTTCGTGACAGAGGACAATGTACGTTTGAGTTTGTCAGCAGCCTCGGTTATCTTTTGCACTCGTTCCTCCTCCGAGCCGAGATGTGGTACTTGGGGCTTTGGATCGACGGTTGGTGGAAATTCGGCAATAGGAGGTGGAGGATAATTCGTACCGATAGGCGGTGGTGGATATCTGAAGGGTGGGAAAGGATTTTGTCCTCGACCGCGAAAGAATGGCGGCGGTGTGTTGAAACGCACTGGACGTCCACCTTGCCACGGGTTAAACATAGGGTATGACGGATTACCGACGCCACCACCCCGCGGTCGCCAATTGTCCGGAGGCCGCGGTTGATGTCGTGGGGGTTGTCTAGGCGAATTAAAATTCGGACGAGGAGACGAAACAGATCCTGCGCCACCTCGAAAATTCGGAGCGCCATTTCTGGAATTCGGCCTACCACCTCGTCCACCCCGTCCCGAAGATCTCGAACTCGAACTGTTGGATCTCGATCCACGACCTGGGCCGTCGGATCTGGGATATGCGGTATTTGGCTGCCTAGAATCGGGCCGACCCAAGCGTGGATTCGGGCCACTCGACACATCGGATCCTTGGCGACCGTGTCCTTGTGGTACAAAGCCTCTTCCTCTGAAACCACCACCTCCGCTCATCGCACTTCGTTCGTAAATCCTGGCATCGATCTACGTTTTAATAAATTTGCGAGAAATCGTTTCTTTGTCAATGGTGCAACTCTCTGTTCGATAATTGTCGCATTTACCACAGTTCCTAGTGTTCGTTCGATGATACTGGCTCTTTGTTCCTATAACGAATGCTTTCCCCTTTTGTACTTACGCTGTTACGGGATATCTGAAAATGATGAAAAAGTTTTTGACGAATTTCGTAGATGCCTTTTAATGTTACGCGTCAAATTTTTACATCGTTAGTACAAAGCAAAAGTACGAAATCTTTTCTATACAATTTTCATGAACGAGAGGTGAGAAACACATGTTTCGACCAGTTAATATTCAAATTCATCCTGTGCAATCTCAATTTATTAATTGCGGTGCATAATAGTTGAGTTTGGTTCACACAATGTACGACACTTTATCATACCTTTTAAGTTATTACAACTCTTCTCTACACATATCGTGGTGCATAGAATGTATGCGAGTCGATCTTGTAGTAAATATTATGAATAATTAAATATAGGGTAGTTCGTACAGAGTCACTAATTGAAGCTAACCGAATCAATCAGAAGGACGAACACATTACCGAAACATTTAAATCGTATAATTGACATCGAAGCAAACAAAAACTCTTCGTAATGATGAAAAAATGTCTCACGGAAGTTATGTGCGAGGACGATAACTACGAAAAGAAAACAAATGCCGGAAAAACTTTTTATAACGACGAAATTCACACTTGTAGGATTTTATATTCGCAAGGGGAGATGACAGATTTTATTTTTCTGACGTAAATTGCCGATTCTATTTCTCTTATCAATTGAATCCGTCGGAAAATTGTGCAAAAGATAGCAATTAAAACGGTTTTGGCTCGATACAACGTCATAATCTTGGACGTGAAAAAAGATACATAATTATTATATCAGTATACTCACGACTGCCGTTTAACCACGAAGATCCTGTAGTACCCGGTAAAATGTACGAAGATCAGTAATACCCTTTTTATGGCTTTGATTGCCTTTTTACTAGTGCTGTGACACGTTTAACACTGCTACGAGAAGCCGCACGAAAACACACCGCTTTGTACAGAGGTAGACGATCGTACGACGACGCGCCAAGTTGCACGGGAAACACTGCCGTATGCGTAAAAAAGCACTATTAAATATACAGTGTCTGTGTTTTAGGGAAAAGAGGGATTATGCGAATTCGTCTGCCGTCACTCCATGTTTGGGTGGAATATCATTGGAGGCATTTTTTATTTACGTGCCGCGTGGATCGTAACAAAAAAAAAAAAACATGACTGTATTACGCGGACGTATGAAAGGCGGCAAGGCACCTTTTCGTACGCGACAACGGTGTCTTTGTCTACCTCATCTATTAATTAAATTTAAGACGAATAGGACCAACGTTGATACGTTAACCGACCATCGACGGAATTTATAATACTTTGGTAAAAAAGCTACATCGGAACGTTATTGGAAAAAAAAGTAGCGTATGATATCCCGACAAGAAATATATAATGCCAATGAAATATCTCGCATGTGTATGACTTATGCCTCTGTGAAGACATGGAATGGTACAGAATGAAAATGGGAGGAAAGTATGGATAGGAGACTTTCCTTGCTTTATCTCTTTGTGGATGGAGCGATTGCTCGTTGCTAGTGAAAAACTAACCTCCAAAGATAAATTTACACTTTTGATCCCTCAGCTGAGTTATTCTTCTTCCCGGGCTGACGTAAAGGTATTTACGTGTAAACAAACTCTGCAAACGTTATGCATTACAACGATAATACACAATTTCAGCATACATATCTTTCATCTACGAAACAGTGTGCGTCTCGATCGAAATTTCTTTACGATTCACCGTCGCGTATTATGTCTTTTTATTTTTATGTTATTTATGGAGACATATATTGCACTATGTATTACGTGACATACATACAGATTCTTTGTGTGAAATTGGCAAGGAAACGGGTTGAACCTTCTGTCTTTGCTAAAATAGTAGTAAAGTTCCCCCGCAGCGACTATATACATATATATATATCTCACGGCCCTTACGATCTAGGAGACGATTTATATATTTTTATTGCGTGATAGTGGCTAGCTTCGCACTAGTGAACTCGAGTGAGCTTACTCTGCTTACTTCGCGCCGTACTTCCACGCTGCCGGTGAACGTGTACTACACATTCGCTTCTGCTTCTTTTTTCATTGAGTATTTTCGTCCGATGCGGCTGAAATTTTGTTGAAAATTCAAGACATTTGATTATTACCGAGTGAAAAATGGAGTCATTAACATCGGGTAGTTTAGCAGGTGTGGACAAGGAAGAACTTATGCAACAAGTTAAACAAGAAATCGCACTAGCCAATGCACAAGAATTACTCACGGTAATGCATTGCATAAGTTGTTTTTTCTCTTCGTATTTCATCATATATTCTCGATTGATTATGAATTAATGTCAACGCGATATGCTTTGCTTTTTAGAAAATGACGGAAAAGTGTTTCAAAAAATGCGTCACGAAGCCTGGCACCTCATTGGACAGTTCCGAACAGGTACGCGATTCTTGCACGATAAAAACCTAACCTACAAAAATTCTCCTTTTGACCCCTTTCTCAATTTTTCTTCAATTTACTTCTAAATAAACCGATCACTGTTGCAGAAATGCGTTGCTATGTGTATGGATCGATACATGGATGCGTTCAACGTCGTGTCGAGATCGTATAGCGATAGACTACAAAGAGAACGAAACCGAATGTAAATATAATGCGAAGATGCTGAAAAATAAATAAATTGTTTTTTTTTTCGTTAAGCCCAAGTCGTACACTAATGACTCACCTAAATCTCGATCAGCCACGATGATGAAACCAATCGTCTTGCATTGTTCGAACGTTGCGCGAACGTACGTCGATTTAAAGAAAAATTACAATTTTCGTTTTAACGAAAAAAATCTCATAAGCAACATATTTTAGTAATTTTTCGGTTAATCACTCGTACACGTAAATACATTGTTGTATTTGGAATGTCTTGGAGTACAATTGTTACAATGATATTTTTTTTTTCTTTTTTTTTTTTTGTTCACACTTTAATACAATAGGAACAGCAACGTCGAGTTTGTGTAAAGTCCAAAGTCAGCGCCGCATCTAGGATTGTGCATGCACATTTGGACTCTGTACATTCGATTAGTAGTCTGGTGTAGACATTCATAAAGTTTTTAATATTATCGTATCGTAATAATAGTATATTGCGAGAGTTTCGGTGTCGAACTGCAACTATTCACGCCGTACTCTCCTCTATTCCTGTCTGTAAATCTCCTATACGGGAGCTAAACTCTTAATGTTTATTGTTATCGTTAAAATACGGTGCGACAGAATTTTAATTGCCACTCGTACGATGATAAATGCTTATACAAAGATAATATTGTGATAGAATTTACAGATTAGCGATAGGAGAGAAAAAAAAATGAACGAAATTACAATACGCTTCAAGAACGCTTGTACGAAAAAGAAAAAATCACATAGAGTCGAGGCAGAAATTTTTGAAATTTCCTAAACGATTATATTTATTTTTAAGCCAACCTGTACAAAAAGAAAGTAAGAAGATTTGCAAAATAAAATTATCGATTGTGCACTGTTACATGAAAAAAACGGTAAGGATTAAATGGCAAGTTGCAAAAGAGTTGCAAATCTTAATAAAATAAATAACATCGATGAATATCATTACAGTGTAAAAATGAAGAAAAAAAAAAAAAAAAAAAAAAAAAAAAATCATAAATAAGTAACAATGATGTTTTATGAAAACCCACAATTCCACAGTTATTTATTTGCATTGTTTTTTTTAAAATATATGTGCGTATATATATATACATATATAAACGCACACACATATATATATATATATATAATAATAATAATAATTAAATATTTAATTATTTCATACACGCTAAAAGGCACAATATAATTACCAATCTTTCAACGTGGTTACATATTGATTATCTGTGCTTCAATGTAACAGTAAACGTTATACCGCGCATAGTTTCATTAATACTTGATCTTGTTTGTTATTTCAGTTTCTGCCTACCCTCCAAAGTTATACAAAGTTAACGATGTTAAGATTGATGAAAGCGCAAAAACAATTAGTAGGATAATGAATCGAATAATATGCAAATGTAATGAACGAGAAAGACGAAGAAGAAAACAAGAAAGTAATTGAATGTGCAAGATATAATAAGCCCTTTGTGAGTGATATTTGTTTGTTTTTTTTCTTATTAACTACAGTGAAAAAAATACTAGTATTGTACGATGCTTTGCTATTGCTAGCCAATTAAAGAATATCTTAAGCATGGAATGTGTCTGTTTCCTACTCTCTACGAAATGTGGGAATGTTTGATGCAGTACTGAATTTGTTAATTAGATGATAAAATGTCCTGTACGGATAATAGAATGTAACCACGCTGATTGGCCAGGAACACACCTGTTTGTTTTGCTTCCTTGATTTCTTTTTGTTTCAATCTTTCGTTCGGTCGAATCTCGGATGTTGAATTCGATCTTTTTTTAAGATTACGCGAGCGGATGATCGTTTACTACAGGACTTATCGCTTACAATGAAGTCGTGATAATGTATAATCGGCTTTATGCGATAATCGCCACGATCGTCTTTCCATATTACGGTCTATACCTACAATTCGATGAAAATTCTTTTGTAAACATTACATACATACTACACTTTGTTTACAAAAGGATTTCGATTTTTCGTGTATCCAATTGATCCACTTAACGGTTGTACTTGAAATTATTGCAATCTTATACGGCGCGTGGTGTTCCGTTTGTTTTTTGTTTCTTTCATTTATCTTCCTTCTCACTTGTAATTATTTTTATCGACGTTTTGTGTATTTTAAATATTTCACATTGTACTGGATTGCCCAAAAAATTCATACTCCGAGGTGATTTCTTCTTTAGTCCATAAACATCTTTTGCGATACGCATATCCAAGAAAATATATGAGCACCTAATTTTCATTTTCTTTATCTTTATTTTTCTTTCTTTTTTTCTCATTATTTCTTTTTATTATTCGGGTAAGCTTTAACTCTCATAAATAATTTTAGTCTTTCAAACATGTAGCACCATTTGTAACTCGAGAAAATAATTGCATGGATCTTTTTAGGCAATCCACTGTAAGACGGATGATTTACCGGTATTCCCTATGGTCAATACCATTCCAGTTAACTTTAGTTGAATGAGGTAATGCACAAAGTTCAGTCGTAATATTGTGTGCATGATGTGTAAGTGTACGTGTGTAATATTATACCATTTTCTGTCTTTTAAACGACAAACGAAAACCATGAAAAAAAATTAAATTAAATAAGAGTGCAATTCTGGGACGAAAGCGTAACACGTGACGCTCTTCCACGCGTTCGTGCTAATCCGTGAAATTGTTGAAACCTTTTTTTATATCGTTAAATTCTCTCTCTCTCTCTCTCTCTCTCTCTCATCGGTTATAAATACGAGTAGTAATACTAAGCGCATTTACCGCAGAATAACGCAGGAGGAAGATTGTCCAAATATACAGCAACGGAAAAAGAAATATCAAAATGACAATATCAAACGCCACAGTTTCACAATGTAACAATGATGAACCAACTGATTTTTTCTAACAAATCGAACGTAATATAAAAATTTCCAACTGTCCGGTTAAAGCCGTTAAATAATACGAATCAACATCGATTCACAGGCGACATCGTCTTATACTACAAAGTGTAGAAAAATATCTCGTTTAGAATGTTGTTGGTGTTTTATGTACAAAATAGGGTGGGAAAGTGCACGAGAATAAAGCAGGACCTCTCTGAAAGACAAACAGCTGTTCAGACCATTTTTCCTTCTACGTTCTTTTGCAGCGCATATTTTAAAAAATATTGAGCCCCAAATCTGGCAGTGTGTCGTGTGTCCCAAGGACATTAAAACCGCTAAGCGTTTTTTTCTTCTTCTTCTTCTTCTTCTAATAGCAGCGTAGACATTAAACGCGTTAATGTCCAAATAGGATATCATTCACCAGAATTAGGAGTGTGTAATTCAATTTTTCGCTATGCTTAGATCTTAAGTCTATGTTGTTGTTGTTGTTTTTTTTTGTTTTGTTCTTCTCTGCGTTAATTAAAAATTATACCACCATTTTTATAAGTTCGTGGTAATACCCATAGCAAAATTAGACGTACCATTACCTCCGGTGTTATCTTCAAGCTGTAAAGGAAGAACAACGTACGTTGTTCTCGAGGCATCGACTATCGGACGGGCCTTTTTACGCCTCCACTGACAATTTCAAATATTTGCAGAATTACTTACGCAAGACGCATTGCTAAATACTTCCTCGATCTCATCGATCTCGTCGCTCATGTCGTCCGTTCTCGCGCTATGGCTTTTTTCCTGTTTAGACTTTCTCGATAATTTTTCGATACTTCGCTCGGGGGATCCGTCATCTGGCTCTTTGACAGGACTTTGCTCGTTCGCACTACCAGAAGCCGATGAGACAAAGTCTTCCTCGTAATTGTCGACGCTCTCGCCACCTGAAATATTTACATATGATCAATTTTTTCGGCATTAGTTGAAATCTTTTAAAACGAATTTCTCAATAACTCGAGATGATTAAACTAACCCAGGCCGATATCCATGAGCTGTTTCAAGTCGTTTATGTTGGTTTTTTTTCCATTCAATGGCGGCAAATCGCCGAATATTGAATTACTCTTGGGCGCCAATGGTGGTAATTCACCCAAAAGCGATTCGTTCTTACGAATCGCTCCAACTTTTTGTCTATTACCGTCGACGATTATTTCGTTGAAATACACAGTCTTTTCGAAATTATTATCCACATCGATGATCTTCATATTCTGTGCGTTATTCGTAATTTGCAAATCCGCGCTCTTATGCTTCGACTCGACGTTTTCATTTTGATTGACCTCCCTCTCTCTATCTATACTCTCGTCGAACTTGATCAATTGCTCGCTCCTGTTGACTAAATTCGTATCTTTATTTAATTTGGTTTCGTGCTTTTTTCCGCTCGTCGTCACATTTTGATTATTCGAATGGCTCGATTGTACATTGTTGTTCGCCGGTCCATCCGTAACTTCGGACTCTTCAATTTTCTCTTTGAGCATTGTTCTCTTGTGTGATTCGCAACTGGACGTATCGATTAATTCATCGATCGATTGTTTTTTATCCGTTATTGTCACGTTCATCGGCAAATCTGGACTAATTTCCGAGATACTTTCGGCTTTCTCGGATGAATCATTGTCGTTCGAGAATGAAGGAGATTCTTTGTGCGAGACTTTTGGCACTGAAACTTCGAACGTGGCATTAGAAAAATGCGTCGACGATTCTTTCGTTTCGTTAAGTCTCGGCTCGCGCGCGTCGCTCTGCGAATAAATAAGACAAACCGGCGTCAAATTACAGAAATACGCAGGAGAATGTTTAACGATATATATGTCTGTATATGTAAATAGAGAGACGCGTTTGTGGTCAAATCCAGACGCGAGCAAACCTTTTGGGTATTGTTAAAGGCACCGTCGATGCTGTTCTTGAGAATCTCCCCGAGCAATGGCTCGGTCGTGTTGATACCTAATTTTTCAGACAACTTGTTCCTCCCCGCATAGTTGTACTCTTTGCCGAAATACGTCTCCGAGTCATATACCGATATAGTATAATCAAGACCAAAGTATTCTAGAAACTCTCTAACTAACGAAAATAACAATTTTCCATCGGCATTGGCCAGGTACTGTTTCACCGTTTTGTTCAACAACGGCTCCGGATTCTGAAAAGAAACGTCAAACTTTTCATTCATTTATCGGCTCGACGCGTCGATATAAGCAAAAGGTAAAGATACTAAAATTTCCTCGACGAAACGTTAGCCTTTTACGTTTTTCCTTCTTCTTTTAGTCTATCGCGAAATGTATATTCAACTCACCACAACAGCCTCCTGTTCCTCGAGCGCCAGAAAGACGCTTGCCCTGAGCTCGGCCTGCGATTACGAACATAAATCAGAAAAGAAAGGGACAATGACGAAAATGTACAGAGTACACGGGGAACAACGAAAAAAAAAAGATCGCCCCGTTTGAATGGGACGCAACGTTCTTGGTATAACCTGCAGAAATTGGCATGTTTTTTTGCCCAAAGATATCGTATATATCGGCATACCCGGAGTTTAGCGAGAACGCCATTATTCTCGAGTGTTTGCACCACGAGGTCCCGTAGCTCGGTGTCCTCCTCCATTGATATGTTTCCGTCGATCATCGTAACAAACAAAATTTTTCTTCACCCCCTTACGAGCGGCTCAAATGATGTAAATATTTACGGTTCCCATCGCGTGCCTTCTTTTATTGCAAACTATACCGGGGTCCATTAGCCTTTTGCCTCCCCCTTATGAGATCTAGGAACTTTTCACTTCAGTGGCGCAATAAACTTCGGCGCGCTAACCATTTTTTTCCGTTCCGTTTCACATCGTTCCTCCGTTTTATCGCCCCTCTTTCCGGAATTGGTTTTGTTCCGGTACGCCGTATATCCGTCAATGCTTTAATTGCATTCGATCCATTCGATGGACAATATACCGACGCTGCTGCTTACGAAAACTAGCATGTTTCAGATTTCTTACGAAGAGAAGCACGATTGATATCAGCGCGAAAACTAGCATATTTCGAGTTTTGACACGAAAACTAGCACGTTTCGATATTTGCCGCGAAAACGTTTCGGCTTTTGCCACGAAAACTAGCATATTTCGGACATGCCAGTTATCACGGCAGAAGCTGAATCATGCTAGTTTTCGCGGTGAGAGCTGAAACATGCTAGTTTTCGCGTCGAATATCGAAACGTGTTGGTTTTCGCGGTGAAATTAGAAACGTGTTAGTTTTCGTAAGAAATTTGAATCGTGCTACTTTTCGTAAGCAGCGTCGATACAATCGAGAGATTTTATTATTTCCATTTTCTGTTTATGTTAGAGCTTTATCAAGGTCAAAATTGGAACCAAATCTCATTGAATAGATGTTTTTCATGATGAGGCATAAAAATACAATTTTTCGCGTGTAAACGCCTTCCGACGAGATACACTATTACCGCACCGTCTGCACATCAAAAGGCGAATTTATTAACAGATTACAATAATAATAATAAGATGTACAATAGACAATCGGACGATTTTATTTGATCCATTTTCTATTTATTCTAAAGTTTTGTCAAGGTCAAAATTGGAATAGCACCAAAACTCATTGGCTAGATTGTTTTTATGACGAGGCATAAAAGTACATTTTCGCGCGTTTAAGAGCCTTTCAACGAGATCCACCATTACTGCACCTGTATATAAAAAATTCAATATATTAATAAAATTATAATAATGAAAATGCCATTTCCGACGTATGAAATTATATAGTATAACATTACCAGTGCATATAATAAGATTTTTTTTTGCCAAAAACTTTATAGTTACAGAAGTCTTCGTCAAACATTCTTCCGAGAGAAATGGTGGATCGGCAATAACAAGATCAAAATGGTTGGACATATCTCTCGGTACGCCCAGAGGCGATTTGTAATCGTAGAAAACGTAATCCGTTCCGAAAGCTGAGAAACGCTGATCATACTCGAAAAGAGTAACTGTCGATAGCGTATAATAAATACTGAATTAAAATAATAAATTCTTCAATATTTTTTTTTTTTTTACTTTGCGATCCATACCCGTTCTATTCCCAGCTTCTCTCTTCAGAGTTTTGTACAGAGTTGGACAAGAAATGAGAGCAATTTTACCATCGGGTGGTGTAGATTTAATGGCACCTTTTACGAATGCATGGACCGTTTTTTCATCATACCAGAATTGGCTTAATTGCTACAATTATGAACAAAGTGTTAAAATAGTTGCGAAGGAAAGCACTACATTTTTTTGAATTTAAGATCGACTCGCGATATATCAGATTTTTGCACGACTACCACCACCACAGCTTACCCAATCTTCGGCGAAAGTTACGTCCGCTGCATCTTCACTCGGCTCGGTCAGGATTTTGTTCAGCTGATTTTCACGCTCTTCCCGTTCTTTGTAAAATTCTTGTAGCGCATCTAACGTCGATCGGCACAATTTAGGCTCATCGTCGTCGCTTTCCGCCATTGTGTCGACAATAATATGTAAAATAATGAAATTTACTCTATTGTAAGGACATTTTACTGAAAGACCACGTGGGGCACACACTTCATATCCAACGCGACATCTAGTCGGACAAGAAACACTTGATATAGAACGAACGTTGTAATAGAGTGAGAGAGCGCTACGGTGAAGGAAAACCGTCGACTGAATGTATAAATATTGAAGTACCAAATTACTCGATATATAATTAAGCTTGTATGCGTTATCACAAAATTAGGAAATCTGCTTAATTAAGAATAAATGAAAGTCTAGGGTTCAATTAAAAAATTCATATTTGATCGATATTTAAATTTTCCCGCCATTCATGACAGTTGGTACCACTAGTTTTTTCGTGACAGAGAACTAACTTCGCTCCTTTTCTTGTTCGAGGTGTCGCGTGAACGTAGGCTTGCATCTTCTTTACCAATCGCAAGAATGGCGGACGCGTGAGTAAAATCCGATGATTAAAAGAAATCCCGAAACATCTCGATAATACGCCTAATCGGGGCTCATAAAATAACGTTTAACGATCAATCTAAACACGAGGAATAAATTTGTATATAAATTTTTCGGAAATGAATACTAATATTAACGTAGAAAATGACATCGAATATAGGCTGTTGCTGCTCACATGATAGCAGCTCAACGTGTCTTTGACAATTTTTATTAAACACCCGCAGCATCGTTACTCGTATCATCGACTATAAAAATGCAATTGTTCGTGTCCAAAGTTCATTAGTCTTCGTTTTTGTTAATCTTGAAACGCACTAACCTCAAACCCATCGTACCTTCAATGTGACAACAACAACACTTATTAAATATTGTACGATAATAATCAGTCGTGTACCTTGTGCAGGAAGAAGAAGGAAGCTGTGCCTCCCAAGAAATTACCCGCAGTACCCGAATCGGTACTGAAAAGAAGGAAGCGCCGTGAAACCGCCAAAGCAGCGAGGCTCCAAGTTTCTATCAAGGTATGTATACGCCTCGTATTAATTGCAATTTTTCGAACATTCACATATAGAACGAACTTTAAGGGCTATTTCTCCATAAGAATACGAATTATTAAAAAATTCGAAGAATTGTCGCGAAACTAACAAAACTATTAAATTTACGACCCTATTTTCCCCAAGTAAAGGGATATATAGCGATCGGATGTATAAGAGAGACGGCAGTAATCTAGAATTCGTGCTATCTCTCTTACGCATTTCGCGCCTTAACGAAATTCACATAAAATAACACATGTTTAAATCCAGAATACGAAATATATTTAAGAAAATGGACCAAGAGCATTTTCATTCGCATTTCCAATCTATGCTTTCATAAGCCATTTTTTAAAACACAATTTACTAAAAATTATCCTATATTCGTTAAAACGTTTGAAATTTTGTCGAACGCGAAGTAAATAATATCTTTTGAAATTTGCAGCAACGTGCGGCTCACTATAAGAAGAGGAAAGAAATCTTCAAGCGAGCGGAGCAGTACGTTAAAGAGTACAGAACAAAGGAGCGCGATGAAATAAGATTGAAGAGACAAGCCAAGAACCGTGGTAACTATTATATCCCCGGTGAAGCACGTTTGGCTTTCGTCATCCGTATTCGTGGGTAAGTCCGCGTCGTCTCGTTTATCCAAAGATTTCATACGATTAAAGATACGTTATATAAAATTATAATAAAATCTTGAATTAAATTTTAGTGTGAACCAAATCGCGCCGAAACCCCGCAAGGTCCTCCAGTTGTTCAGACTCAAGCAGATCAACAATGGCGTGTTCGTCAAATTGAACAAGGCGACGATCAACATGCTTCGTATCGTCGAGCCTTACATCACTTGGGGATATCCAAACCTTAAGTCGATTCGAGAATTGATTTACAAGCGTGGTTTTGCCAAGATCGATCGCCAGCGCATACCGATCACGAGCAACACCATTGTCGAGAGGAAACTCGGTTAGCAGTCTTCTCATTTTCAACATTTATGCTTATATCACGACAGTTCCATGAGAGTCGTTGTTAACAACGTATACTTCTCTCTTCCATAATGTCGAAAAGCAAATTTTGTCGATCTACGAATTTGTTTAGAAGTTATCTGAGCTTGTGTTCGATCGATTTATACAAATGGATTATTAATCGAGAAATAATCCTTTCGACTTTGCGATTATATCGACGCTGCTTACGAAAAGTAGCACGATTCAAATTTCTTACGAAAACTAACACGTTTCTAATTTCACCGCGAAAACCAACACGTTTCGATATTCGACGCGAAAACTAGCATGTTTCGGCTCTCACCGCGAAAACTAGCATGATTCGGCTTCTGCCGTGATAACTGGCATGTCCGAAATATGCTAGTTTTCGTGGCAAAAGCCGAAACATGCTAGTTTTCGCGGCAAATATCGAAACGTGCTAGTTTTCGTGTCAAAACTCGAAACATGCTAGTTTTCGCGCCGATATCAAACGTGCTTCTCTTCGTAAGAAATCTGAAACATGCAGTAGTCTGTAAGCAGCGTCGATATTGTGATTACGTTTCGTACAATTACAAACGATTTTTTTTCTCGATCAGGTCGCTCTGGAATCATCTGTACGGAAGATTTGATCCACGAATTATTCACCGTTGGACCTAAATTCAAGTTTGCCAGCAACTTCCTATGGCCATTCAAGGTAAATGAGTTTCGAGGGGAGAATTAGGCTTGGCTATTCGAGCAACGAAATTAACCGCGTGGAAATACTACTTTGTATCTTCGTAATACAAATTACGTATACTTGACATAGGCATGGTGGTAGAAACTTTTCAGCAGTCTGTCGCCTCCTACTATGTCAAAGAATAATACGAGTTTTTTCAATTGCCGAACGATTATTCGTCGTACGGCTCAGAAAAAAACTTAAACATTGTTTTCCCATTGGATCAATTGTAATTACAATGACGCAGGAATAATTCCTTAATACAATTTTTTCTCATTTATATCTACAGCTCAACACCCCGAACGGTGGATGGCGCAAGAAGACCAATCACTACGTCGAGGGTGGTGATTTCGGTAATCGCGAGGACAAAATCAACGAGCTCCTCAGGCGAATGGTTTAGGTTTTACAAACTTGACAAATAATAAATAAAAAAAACGTACATTCGAACTATTTTGTGCATTTTGATTATCCACGAATCCTGAAAAAATCCACATAGACCCCTAACCAATTTTTTGATAGAAGAAGAAGACTCGAGTACGTTTGATAGGAAATAGATGTAGCGATTTTATTGATATGACGCAATCGCGCCTTTCCGGTCCATACAGCTGATCAAAGTGCACTCCATTGCGAAATCTGGATATATACATGTATATACATGGGGAGAAGAACATATGTATGTGTAAAGATGGCCGAATGCACATGCAATTTTGTTCCCGAGAGCTCTCGATGAATCGTAAGGCGTGAGTTCGAAACACACTCCCGGCATTCTTATGAAAATTATTTTTTCACCGGCATAAATTTCCTATTCACGATCTCGTAATATTCGTTACTATTGCGGAATTTATTTCCATCCAAGATTCATCGTAACAATTGTCAAATTATCCGAGGGACTCGACAGTGACATAACCTAAATTCACGAATCTAACGCAGGTAAAGGAAAAATTACTTTCTATCAATCGAATCTTACGAATAATTTCACCTTATTTTATTAACTACAATGCATGCTTGCGTATTTTGCTGTCAAACTGAATCTACAATGCTCACATGACTTCGTTACGGTGCAGTAAACGACAAAAGTATTTTTTGGTTACCTTGGTTTGTCACTCGATTCGTTGTCGAGAGAACCACGTTCGAATCCTGCCTCGTTGAAATTTATTTTATTGTTTTATTACCGTTGATGCATTCGTCATTTACTGTAAAACATATTGCTCGAAATTTGATGCCCATTTGTTTATTTGTAAATCGCGGGTATTATTGGATAAAAAAGCTTTAACTTACATACCAGCAGTGTACCTCTTGTTCGATTAATTCATCTCTCATTTCTCTTCTTCAAATCAATTCCTCGTTTCATTATTATATTCAAGCTCTTGTGTATATGCTCTCACCAATATCTTTGTATTCTCCTCAGATGAAAGTTAATCAAGCATGTATCAAAGCGATAAAAATGAAGGAGATTCCAATGTCAACCGATCTGGGACTACACCACTATCGTCGAAAGTGCCTAAAGGCGCTTCCAAGATATTTATTCTAACGCCTGAAATTTTGAACAATCTTGGTCTTCGTGGTCACTTAGGCATTAGAAAAACGAGTTGCGATGAGTCAAAAAAAATAAGTACCAATACTTTGGATCGTGAAAAACGTCCAGTAGTTGGCGATCTCAATTTGAATACCTCGTCCATAGAACTTGAAGAGGAAGCTGCGAGTGGTTCAAGTGGAATAAAAAAACGAAAGAGGCCCTATAACTCTTTGCAGAATGCAGGTAAGGTGCCGGAAACTCCCAAGTCAGCCGTGAAAACTTCTGTAAATCAAGAGCAAAAGTTAAATAGTACAAAGCAAAAAAAATTAAAAGATCTGGAAATCAAGGAAGAATCCATTTCCTCTATTCCTAAAGCAAAAAAGATCAGACGTCACAATGAAGTGGGGGATCCCCCGAATAATCAAAAAGAAGAGTCAATCGAGAAAAAAGCTTGCACAGAATCGATCGATCGACCTGACAATCCTGTATCCACTATGGGAAACTCCAAACGATTAGTTAAGCCAAGAAAATTTAACGACTACGTCATGACGAGCTCTCCTAACAAGAAACATTGCACAAATGTTGACTCGATGCCAACCGCTAAAAAACGGCAATCTCGTAAATCATCGGGAAAATCGACAACAGGCAAAGCGACAATTTCATCACCGAGCACTGTTGATGCAAAGGAAGATATAAAAACTGCTAAGATGGTAAATGTCAAAGAAAAAGCTGTATTGGAAAAGATTAGGAAACACGATAACATTAAGTCACAGAAAGCGTTGATACCGATAGACGCGAGGGACAATTCTCCGAAAACTAAGCGTCTAGCAATCGAGGATAATTCCTTGGCTGTACCTGAAACACAAATACGTATTGATAAGACTCGAGAAAGACGAAATTCTAAAGAGCACAAGATATCACACGCACAGAATACCGAAATAGCTTCAACGATAAAAAATAAGCTAGGCGGAGATGGAAATTCGGAGTCAATAGTGGGTCAACAAATCGTCACTATGGACCAGAGTGAAATTAACATTCACCATAATAAAGTTGTTAAGTCTTATCAAGAACCTATGATAAAAGACAAAATTATCCCAGAATACACTGAAATGACGGATAAATCAAAGTCCGATAAAGAATCATTATCCTTGGGGGAAGATAATTCGAAAACCAAAACAATATCGGCAACCGAAGAAATGGCCACGCTCGCATTGCAGTCTCAAAGCAACGTCAAGCAAATGGAACTTGCCGCAAGCTGTGGGAAGCCAGTAACTGAGGAAATAATCAATGGCAAAAGACAAGAACAGGAAAAAGTTGCATCATCATCAGCAATCTGTAGTGTCGAGAGTTTGCAATCGAAAAGCCCCAAAGATCCTTGCGGAATTGCATCGTCAGCGAATGCGACAAGGTTTATTGTAGAAAAAACAAAGAAACCCGAAATTCATGTGCCACAGTCAGTAGAGTCATATCCCAACATAGAGAAGCCCGAAACTCCGAAATCTGATATAACGAAGCGTATGAGTGTAAAGGAAGTCCGAGTTTCTAAGCCGACAAGGCCAAGGTCCCGGGTGGAAAACAAACCTACCGCTACGAAGTCAAATCTTCCGAGATCTCCGGAAAAACTTAAACATACCCAACCGTCGGGATCCCAAAATCTAAATGAAACAAGTACTTTGAAGCCAGGATCAGGTATTTTTCAAGATGACGGTAAAGAAATCAACGCTTTGAACAACATTCCCCAAAAATCTTCACGTGAAAAAGAAAAGTCTCTGTCTGTACCTGGCTGTACTAAAACGTTCAATGAGACACAGAAATTACCGGCCGAACAATTTGCGAAAAAAATGCCAAGACTTTCCAGGAATAATGCAAAAACTCTTACAAACGATTCAGATATCAGTTTGAGTAACGAAATTCCACCAACGAGTCTACCGAGCTTGATCGTAAAAAACAAAACCACTTTCATTAATCCTCCAATAACTGAAGACTCTACAGTTAACGCAATGGAAAAGAATAAAACTATGGTCAAAGGCGCACGAACGAAAAGGTCTAGAAAGCTAGAGAATTCGAGGCAAGGTTCAGCGAATACGGAAACAAATATAAAGTTGCAAAACATTAATTCTATACAACCGGCCACTTTTAATACAGTGGAGACGCTTTGTCGATCGAATAATTCTGTACAAACAAACAAGAATGACACCGGTGCAAAGAGTATTAATCCGCCAATCTCGAACGTCAACGAGAAAAACATTCTCACGAATACCCCGTTAACTGACAATTTAATAAAGGTAGAGAAAGTCGTTACTGCGGAAATTCCATCTAATAAAATAACGAAAACTCCTGTGAAACGAGAAACGATAGAATCGCAAAAACCACAAATTTCAATACAAGTTTCAGCAGATCTAGGGACACATGTGGAAGTCGGAAATGTAACTCCGACTCCTGCGACATCCTTCGACACTCTCGTAGAGACTGCTTGTCGATTACAAAAGGCTGTAAAAAAAGAACAAGATGAAAACAATCAGAAGGGTGACCCAAGTTCAAATGTTACAGACAACACAGTTGAAAATCGTATCGTCGAAGTATCGCAGGTAGACAAAGACGCTACTCTCGAACAAGCTCCGTCTACAGAAATATCGGATTCTCAAGAGCGACGGAAGAAGGGAAGGCCCAGAAAGTGTAGAACTTCGAACGTAGTCTCGGTGAATCAGGAAATGAACACGCAAATGGATCAATCAATATCCAAACCTGCGACCACCCTTGACACTTTCGTTGAGAATACTTGTCGAACAAAAAAGGCGGTACAAAGAAGCAAAGATGAGACTGATGGAGAGGGTTTGAGTGAGGGTGATTCTGATAAAGATGAAATCGTATTGAAACGCAGCAGAGGAAGACCCGCTGGTGCGATATCACAGCGACCTGGTCGGAAACGCGGTAGAGGAAGAGGTCGTGGCCGTGGTCGAGGACGCGTGGATTATGAGTATTGTCCCAGGGAACGATCGTTGGGCAAGACAAAGGGGGAGTCCAAAAAAGTTGATACCCTGGAGCCACAAGTTTGTTGAAATAATATTTATAACAGCCATAAACCACCCTCATTCTCTTAATTCATTTCTGTTTTCATAAATAACTTTTAAGGTGGCCACCACATCGTTAGAGGAGATCCAATGCGGCAAATGTAAGGAAAAAATTGTGAAGAAAACCTGGCCAGCCCATAACTTGTCGAGGCACAACGACATGGGCTGGTTGATCAACGAAAAGGAACCGGTAAGTTTCACGTGTAATAAAATCCAATACAGATTACAGATATTCTTCGATTCATAAAGTCTCGTTTAAATTATAAATCGACTCTTTTTTGTAATTAAGGATTTTGCGAACAACGAGAAATTATTGCGAAGCGTCCTCACGGCAGCGTTGAAAAAGAAAAAGAGAAAAGATGGACTCATCTGCGAGACTTGCGAAGCTTGGAAACGTAGTGTTAATGGTTTCATATCGCATCTACAATTTTGTGGTAAAACAGAAGAGGTTCGTTATCAAATACGGCTTAACGCTTAAAAAACGAGCGGATATGCTGGTCAGTTACTGTAAAATTACATTGCTCCTTTGCTTCTCTTCAGGAGAGACAAGCGCTGATGGTCGGTTGCCCAATTTGTGGTAACGTTATGATGCCCTCATCCATGGAGATGCACGAGAGAACTCACCGTCAAATGGATGCACTTCAGGAGGAACAAAAGAAAAATACAATATTGAAAAGTACAACGTCAGGCAGAGAAAAACGTAAAGCCGCTGAAAGGTACAAAATCCTTTAACAAATTACTATCTCTTGCTATTGAATTTGATAGAATTTTTAAATTACGTGTTATTTTTTCTCACTTGATTTTGCAGAGCAGCAACAAAAATTTCGGAATTTACCGATATTCTCGTGAAAGACGAGCCAGCGCAGAGCCAAAATCAGCGTCGCGAAGAATTGGTATGCAAATTCGTCAAATTCAATTCGTCGAAGAAATTTACGTACGATCAAATAGCAAAAGCCTTTTTTTTATACAAATTATCCCGTTTACTTCGACAGAGGAAGTTAATCGAAACACCTCGACATCTGAAAGCAGCACCGAATCGTTGGCGAGGCATTTGGAAGTGCGAGATAAATGGGAAGGGAAAAGCGTTGTGCCGTCAACCCAGTTGCGAATTTACTGGAACATCGATCGAGGCGATGTGCGAGCATAATTCGACGTGTCCTCGTACACCATTTGCGGTCCGTAATACGAGCATTGATTCATACATTACATCCTAGAAATGTAAACTAATGCGTTGGTTTTTTAATATTTACAGAATTATATCTGTAAAATTTGTAAATTTACATCCCCGAACGAGAATGATGTTTGGATACACGTTAAGGCACAACACGGTGCAGAAGGTGAAGGTGAACGACAAGATTCGGATTGCGATTTCGAAAACGACAATGGCGCGAGTTCAAACGATTCCGATTCTGAGCAACCAGAGGAAAACGAAAAATTTCCAAGTTCTTCCACAGGTCAGCTGAAACTTGGAACTGATAAGCGTGGTTAGTTCAGAAATCAATTATTAAGTGACACTATAATCTGGGTATAATCTACCGTGCCCATCTATCGATCGACTTTATCAATTCCTCGTTTTTTAGAACGTCAAAAGGCGAATGTCAAGTTCCTCGATGAAGAGGTACAAATTGATCCGAAATGGCATACCATGTTCTCACCAGCCATTCGTTGGACCATGGAATTGTAAGCATCTTATCGTTTTTACACTTGTCGTGCAGGAAAAACGAAAAATAGACGAAATCAGCCTCGACGAGAAAATTAGAATTGTAAAATGTGTTTATAATTTAATGAAAGGAGATTTATTTAAAGAACACTTGAAATTAGAACCACTTTAGGTTGGTAAATGCGTGATATTAATCATTCTTTTTCTGCTTTAATTACCAATATCATACAACAATTTATATGATCGTTCAATTTTTTGAGAGAAAGTTTTTCCGTCGAAAGCAGCGCACTTTCTACGTTTTATTACATTTTTTTTTATCGTTTCGTGGTCATGTGATTGTTCAAAGGTTTTTAGAAAGAATCGTCTCCAAACGGTCTCTTTTAATTTTGAAATTGGAAATAATATTAATTTCGTGATTTCAGATAATACAAATTCTCAATAAATGTTCAATGACTCTTCTTTTAGCGAGTATAAGAACTATCGCCTGAGATTGTTCGAAGATCTGTCGCCCAATGCAATGAAGCTATTGAATGACGTAGATGCTGTCGAATATCTGCCGCAACTTTCGACCTCCATGCGAGTAACGGACGCAAGAAAGCGAAAAGACGGCAAATCAACCAATTGGAAGAACTGGCAACGTTTCGAAGGCCGTACGATCGAAGGTAATAATATCACAACCATTGCAAGATTCTCTAATTCCCTTTCACGAATTCTGATAAATCGTTTAAACAAACTGTTTCAGGCGTTCCAACGTTTTTCACTGGTGGTCCAATTTGGGCATTATCCTGGCTACCGATTCCTGCGCCGTTGTACGATAAGTCTGTCGATCAATACATTGCTATCAGCACACATCCAACTATGGAAAGTGTTTACGTTGTTGGTAAAGCTTACATTGGAAAAAATGTCATTCAGATATGGCGCCTCGGTGGCTTGGAGAACAGGTAAATTTTCTATTTAAAAATTCTGTTGGTTCACGCTTACGCGAGGCATTCTTTGATTCGTGTCGCGTTTTTGTTGAAATATTCAGTAAGAAAGCCGAACACGTCGATCCGGTTTTCGCGTACGGCATAGCCCACGATTATGGAACGATCTGGTGTTTGGAATGGTGCCCTTCGGGTTGCTACGAACATTCGAGTTTCTTTGACGACGACGAAATTGGAAAACGTAAAGATCATAAGAGAATGGGCCTTTTAGCCGCTGCGTGTTCGGACGGTTGTGTCCATATATTTTCTTTGCCATTTCCCGACGAGCTTAATTTCACCAAAAGCTCCGAAGGTATGAACAGCTCTCTGCCGATCTACACGACGAAACCTGTTATCACACTGATAGCCAGTACGGCGATGTACGAGAAGGGGGAACAAAATTGGCAATGCACGAAACTCCATTGGGGCAAAGAACTCGGACACGAGTAGGTAGTCAAAGAAGAAGCTCGATCTTTCAGTCTTTAAACCTTTCTTTGTTTCCAATTTTTCAGTACTATCATCGCTGGTTTTTCAAACGGCTATGCTGCCATATGGGACCTTAATTCTCAATCCCTACTCTTCCTCACGAAACGAGAAAACACTACTCTCATCGATGCGTTTCATCATTTCTACGCACATGGTCACGCTGTGTCCTGTCAGTACAAATTTATATCTCTACTAAATCGATTCAGCCATTAATTTCGCTAAATAATTATTTTTCTTACGATACAATTTAACGGTTGATACTTTTATGTCTCCAGTCGTACAGATGGTCCCTTACGGTGGCAAACGATTTTTCATTACGGCGGGCTACGACAGAATGACGAAGATCTGGGACATCGAAGACATGAGTTATCCTTTGAGCATGATCAAGAAAGGTATTGCTCTGGATGGTGCTTGGCTCAATCATTGGCCTGGTTATCTCACCGCATACGATGACGTGTACGTGCAATCAGATATTTATACCGGCTAGAATGTAAACGTATCCTAACGTACATTAAAAAGTGTCTCCTTTCAAGATTCTTAAAAACAGTTTGTATAATCGGCATATTACTTTTTGAAACAGAATGGTTCATGGGCACACGTACCACATAGGGCTGAGGCAACCGGGAGCTAAGGGTTTTCCTCTGCTACCGACTAATTCTACGACATTCGTAAGAGATATCTATAATGTTTTTCTACGAAAACAAAAAGATATGAAAACTTGTATTTAAAGTTTGATTGTTAATATGGTTCAGAGTGTTGACGTATCCGATTATGGAAATAGCATGGGACACGGGACTTTGGCAGGTGAAGTTCTGGTCATGTTTCCGCATCATCTGTGGCATCTTCGTGACATGGAGCGAGACCTACCGAGAAAACGATGGGTAATACACGTGGTTCAACGAACGAACGAATAATCCTTATCTGTTATTGTCATTTTATCTAAGATAATTTACTAAATATAATTTTCCAGTTGGCCTCGTCCATCGACGTCATTGATATAGCGGCGGAAGAGTCCGAGAAAGGCAAAATCATCAATACCGACTTAAAGAAAAAAACGGGTAAAGATTACGTCTACATGCCCGAGACGTACGAGGAATGTCAAGAGCGTTTCGGCATAGTATTTCATGATAATTTGACCGTGAGTATTGCGCAAAGTTTCCAAATGATATTGGCACGTGGACGAAAATTTAATGGTTTTGTTCGCGTCGACAGCGTTCAAAGGGCGATGGTCATCGAAAATGGGCGAGACCACCGTGCTCCGAAAGAATGACGGCCGTTCAAGTCGAACAATATCCTTTCGCATCTGTAAATCGAGTGAGTCTTTTTCTCCTATCCAGTCGGCCAACGATTTATTTTTTCGTCTCGTTCCACAAATCGTATTGAAAAAACTGTATTTCATTTAGGTATCGTGGAATCCCAACGCATGGAGTTATCTGTGGCTTTGCGTCGGCTACCAAAACGGTCTCGTGCGATTTTTGAATTTCAATACCGTCGCCGTCGATAGAGAATTACGCAAACAATTGCCGATTCATGCCGAGTCGATGCTCGAACCATCGAGAAGAACTTTCGTATTCAAGACCGATGTGGAAAATTTCGATTCTAGTCTTAAGAATGATAGTTGACCGAACAGTCGAGAAGGCTACGTTCGTTAGAATCCTTAGTTTCCAATTAGGAAATAAATAGTCGAGTGGAGATAACCACCTCTTGTAATATATAACATATTCATTGGAATTCTATAAGTAGTGGCGATCCCCCGATTTTCGATCAACGCCGATGAGTCCTATTTTTTTTGCATACGGTCAAATCTCTATATATATATAGAATACATAGACCAAACGTCCGATGAATATGTACAATGCAAGATTCACTGTGACATAATGCCTTGAAACATTCAAATTTATAATTTCGTTATATTTCAAAAGTTCCCAGGTTCTTCCCTTGTAAGCAAAATGTATCAATATGTATTTATTAACGTGTATCGAGCATTTATATCTTATACTATAGAATATTATGTCCCAGGGCTAAGCATTCACGCGATATCTTACATCGCCTTACTCGATTTTCCAGTAAAAAACATTGAGCTTTCAGAAAAAAAGAATTGTTCACATATTTTAAATAGTATTCTTGTGTTCTTTTTTTCGTCGGTTAAAAAAGCTATAAAACAGAGATGCTGCTGAGCGATGAAAATGCAAAGTATATTTTCATCTCTCGACGAATGGCGAGGGTAGGGGAAATCTCGTACGTTCTATCATCGTATATGAGACTGTGTGAATGTGTACGTTCCCGTCGCGAAGGGGGGAAGAGCAAATTCGGAGTTACCACGGAAGTCGGGAGATAATATCAACATTTGGACGCTGACAAAGCAGAGAGAACTGAAAGAGCCGTTGGCAAAGACAGACCTACAGCAGGATTCCACAGTGTAGTGTCGACCGTTCGCCTACTTTTAAAGACTCAAATTTGCTAGGTAAGTTTGACAAAATAATTGAATGTTAAAATGAAAGATCTATGTACAAAAATATAAACTTTTCAAATTAACATTTCCTCTGAAACTCACGGATTTTTTTTCAGATATGAGTGGGATCAATCCATTAACATGGAAATCGAGAAATTTAGGGTATCTCGTTCTGGGACTGATTGTATTTTACGCATTGTTCATTCATAAGCGAACTCATCACGTGACTTTCGAAACTACCATAAAGAATACCAAGCCTGAGAGTATCTGGGAATTCGTTGCAGACTTCAGCAACATGAAAAAACTCAATCCAACGATGTAAGAATAAATTGTTATCGATAATTTACATTCGATCGGTTGATTAGCATCGGAGAAAAAGAAGAAAACAATTGTTGCAGAGAGGATTTCAATATTATAGCCGAAAGTGGTAATTTGGATCATTGGAAGTATTCCGTTCGATATACGGAACATCTCAGTCATATACCATTCATTCAGAATACAGCTCACGGACATTATTCCGTAAAACCTGACGGAAAAGGTTATTTAATCAGTTCGGAGCACAAAACGTGTTTTTGGTCGAGTTTTGGTTGTGGTATGTTTAAATTACATATAAACATTCCATATGGGATGTAGCGACGATAAAAAATATTTCGAGAAAATGACGATCGCGAATTTTCGTATGCAGTCGATTCCATTTCGGAGTTCCAATTCCACGGTATTGGCAAGGACACAAAATGCCGAGAAATTGTACAATACGAATGTCCAACGGCTTTCTCGGTACTCTGCCACAAGGAAGTTATGTACCAGCGGCGAGAGATTATGAAGAGACTCGAACAACATTTTACGATGAGTAATACCATTGAAAAAGATGATAAGTAGCATAAAAATATTATTCGAAATAAGGAAATATTGTTTGAAATAAACACATTTATCTTTCCTTAATAAATATTTAATAAATAAACGATAACGGAATTTCTTATTTCTTTATTTCATTTCTTCATTGCCAATCATCATCTTTAATGGATAAGATCTAGAATGTTTTTTAAATATCTGCTTGACTCGTTGAGAATAATAATAAGCAGCTGAGAAATAAACTTCCGGTTGCGTCCCATGCGTTTTCTGTAGAGGTTTCTTTTCGCGCGTTCCCACCGGATCTATGTTTAGTCAGAGAACAGAAAAATCCATAGAAGCGCAAAGCTTATGGAATTGCAGGCATGGTTTTTTGTAGTTTGTACTCCAACCACTATAAGCGCTGCATGTATCGGTGTGTGAACAAGTATCCCTTTTTTTTATGCCAATCGATTGTTAGTCATTTGTTAGAGTTTGTTCGACAAAATCTAGCGTTTGTTAGACTTTATTTATTGACAAATACGAAAAACCAATTTCATGTCAAAGTTAGCCGCGCAAAAATGGTTTATAATGATTTAAAACTTATCTTCGTAATCAATCCATTGTTAGTCGATTTTTATCGTTTGTTAGAGCTTCATTTTTATTTAATCGTTGAAAAACTTTAAACGACTAACAATCGTTTGGCATAAAAAGAAAAAATGATATTTTAATATCAAAGCCGGCTAAGTTTATTGAGCTAGTGTAGGCGATTTAGTTTGCCTTCAAAGTATGCGTGCACACCGATACATGCAGTGCTCGCGGTGGTGGATTACCAGCGACAAAAAACCGCGGCAAATCTTAGCACGGGCTTTGCACTTTCATGAACTTCTCTATTCTCTGGTCAGTGATAAAACTTATAGTCGCATGTCGTATGGAGTCAATAGGGCCAACGCGTGAAATTACAAGACCCCAGGTTCCTAGAACAAGAATGGTGATCGAGAAAGAAAAATACACACCGCGGCGTGCGCGCAGTTGGAGAAACATATTTATCGCGTACAGAGGCGAAAAGAGGCTTTTGTATTTTTGTTTCAACCTGGAAAATAAATTACATCGCGATTTATAGTATTTTATTACATATTCTTCATATATTTATATCAATCAATTGTTAAAGTATGGCTGAAAAATTCGATACGTAAGTGTCAAAGATATTAGCCGGTTCAATTTTATAAATACGTATTATAAACTGTTCATTATACTCACGTTACGCGTCGAGGTTGGAACCGTGAGCGAGGTAGCACGCATTGCATTATTGACATGTGTCGAATGTCAAGTGTTTCCTTTCTATTTAACCATTTTCTTATTTAAAAACGTGCTTTTTGAATATCCATTGTTGTCTTTTCGTTACGACAAACGATCCAAGATTCTGAATTTAAAGCTACGTGTGCGTTCCCGAGCATCGATTCTTTCGAAAAATTGACATGATTCGCTTTTCATTTCTCACTGATTAATTATCATCAAATCTTTGATTCGACGACAATTTCCAGATTGAAATCAAACGAAGACAGTAATGACGAGATAGATTTGTGTGATCCATCGTCAAAACTTAGACTGGTAAGTTACTTTGTATATTCGCATATTTTCATCGTTCTTACGTTAACCGCTGACTCGACTCGTTATTTTAATCGTATAGCCACCAATCGAAATAGGTCCGAACGAACATCCTCTACAGTTTGGTTATGCCCTATGGTACACTAGAAATCCTATTGGAAAAATAACGGATTCTGGCTATGCTCAGAATCTGAGACTCGTAGGTAGATTCGCCAGTGTCGAACAATTCTGGGCATTGTACAGTCATTTACTCAGGCCTTCGGAGCTCATGTCAAATTCTGACTTTCATCTTTTCAAAAACGGCATCAAACCAATGTGGGAAGTGAGTCATAAAAGACGTAGCGAATATAATCATTCTTTTTAAACATTCAATTATCGTCGTTTCATTCGTATTAATTAATTTCCGTTTTTTTTTTCTTTCTCAGGATATCAACAATCGCATGGGAGGAAGATTTCAGCTCAAGTTAAGAAAAGGTCTGGTCGATCGTTGCTGGGAAAATTTATTACTGGCTTTGTTAGGGGAACAATTTATGGTCGGAGAGGAAATCTGCGGTGTTGTTGTATCTATAAAATTTGGGGTTTGTACAAAACAATCTATCGTTCGTCTAGAATGTAAAATTAATCTTGAAAACTTCCCGTCGATAGAAAAGTATATATGCATCGGTACGTTTATCGTCGAATAATTAATCTTTAAATACAAAAAAACCTGAATTTTGGCTATAGAACTCATTTAAATGCCAAGTTGTAATCGCACAAAGTAAGAACTTGAAATTTATGTTTTATCCATAGGAGGATAAACTTTACGTCTGGAATCGCAAGTGCGAAGATCTAGCGACGAGAGTGAGAATCAGGGATACGTTAAAACGAATATTGAATATACCGGCCGACGCTCGAATGAAGTACAAGTCTCACAACGACGCACTGAAACACGTCGCACCGAAAGGTCAAGACGAATAAAACGGGAAGAGGCGGCTGCACGGACATCAAATATCGAGCGACAATGTTTGATCATACGCGAAACACAGTTCCAGGTACGAAAGTTATTTTTAATTTGCAAATTCCATACCGTTACCTTGATTCACATATGTTTTACTACATAGAAAATATTCTTACCTTTTTTCCAGCCTTTAGCGAGACGAAAGCCACCAGTGTGATTTTTCGTTTACATTCTCAATGGCGTACCGGACGATAATCAATCTCTCGACCCTGAATTTTGCACATTCAAAACTTTCCTTCGCGTCGTTAATAAAGTTTCATGGGTGAAAAAGTTTCGCGAAGCGCGACAATTTTTGTTCTCATTCCAACAGTGTATTTGTTAGCCGCGTTTGGAAAAAAAAAAAGTAATCCCACGCCGCTCGATCTTGTTGCGATGTAAAAGGGTAATAAAGGCGAAGCTGAAAGTTTCATACGAGGATAAATAACAGCATTAATGATGTATAATACTTGGATAAAAACACATGTTTATCGAATACGATCACGTTTGTTTTTGTTTATAGTAGAAATTTAGTCGTATATTTGATTTTAAAAAAAGTTCCCTCGAACATGCCCGTTTCACAAAGACCCGCATTTATGTACAAAAAGTCAGCGGAAAGTTTTCTGGTTCAGACATGAAAAGCACGGTACGAATAAAAAATACTGTATAATATTAATGTATGTAAAAAGAGATATATATATATATATATATCTAGTTTCGGATTGTGTAAATGTAGAGGTGGGGGGGGGGGGGGGGGTAGTGTATCAGTGCTGCCTCCATGCGTAACATTACGAGCTTAAACTTTACGGACTAGCATCAGGTATATAATAGGTGATGGCGGCCGAAAAGAAAAAAATATCAAATCTTTACATAATTTTTCCACGTAAAATTGTGCAATTGACCCGTACCTCTAGATTATTTCGAATATCTATGGTTCTATGACCATCGCAGAATCGAACAAATTACAGCCTCAAGACAATGATCGTAACCATCCCTGCAAAGTTAAAAAAACGAGAGTAAGAACAAATTAAGTGGATAGAAACTGCGTGTAACTGTAGCTGATGCAAAATCAAGCACATGGAGACAATAGTTGATTATACATGCCTAGTACAAAGGAAAATATAAGCTTGAAGTTTATGGAAAGATGAAGGTAATCCGGTATCTTGGGACTCTGATCACCCTCCGTCGGTAAAAGTAGCCCAATTATACAGACAATTCCGGCGATCAGCGCCACATAGTTCGTTCCTCCTAGAAAATAAAAACAATGCAATAAGGATTCGCTGTATTAGCGACGATTTACACAAAATCGAGACAATCCTACCAGATTCAAAACGAATATGAATCATTCGTCAATAATTTCATGTATAAGCATGGAGAAAAAGAAACATCTATGCCATTGACACATCGAACGGACGATAAATCTACGAAAGACGAATTGGTCGAGAGAACGGATACACGGTATGTAAAACAATGAAGAAAATAATAGCTGTGCCCAAAATACTAACTGATTAACCTTTGTCCACGAGTATGTATTGCGCACTTCGGTAATACTTCGATTGGCGCGAATTATGCATACTTTTTTCCAACGTTTCTTCATAAAACGATTTACACGGATTAGTAGATTTACTTAATATCTTGAAGGTCGTTTCTGCAAGCGCAAATTAGACAAAAGAGGAAGAAATTTTCTGTGAACCCAGAGACCGAGTGTACGATTTTACGAGAAGAAAAAACGAGCCAAACCATTCACATATCGTGAATTAACGCGTGAATCTGAGACTTACTATCGATTGCTCTATTTTGCCCCAACAAGGCATAGGATTGTTGCTGCCTGTTCTCGTTGGTTGGAAGTTGTTGAAACATCTCGGGATCGGGAGTTCCTCGTCCCACGCTATCGCCGGTCCCAGTCAGTAGCCTCGCTTCAACATCTCTCTTACCTATCACCTTTATATCGAACGATCTTTATACAAATTGACAATTTTCAATACGTACCCGAATAAGCATAGAGAAAAAAGAAGATCTATCTTTTCGATTCGTGGCTAAAACGTACCTGTTTGGTCGGATGTTCCTGCATCTGTATCCTAAATTTGTCCGTTACGTTGCAATTCGCGGTCATTAAAGCCGTGTGTCTTATCACTATGTCGACGCAACATCGAGCTGTCATAGTACCTTCTGGATCTACGACTTTATATTTGTTGGGAGCTGTGCAGAGTACTGAAAAAATTATTATTTTCAAACACGAATCGAGGAAACCGGTTCGAAAGATCGTCCCTATCGCGCTTGATCGAATGTAGCAGTTTGGGACTAATTTCGTTTGATTAAAAACAAAAACATGAATAACTAGTGTATTCGTAAATTATAGATAAAAAAATTCTTATATCGTCTTCTCTCTGAGGCTAAATAACGCACAAATCTTTTATCATAATTGATATCATTTCTTTTGACGAGTGTTTTAATATTTCAGTATAAAAATTCAAACAAAATATATAAAGTATCCTTTTCCTGTATTTACTTATTCCTACAAGAGATTTTGGTAAATAGATAAATAAATATCATTGAACGGAACTGACCTTTAAATTTAACTGGAAAATCGTACGGATTGTATAGAGTCAAGACTTGTTTGTGGGTCGATTGATCATCCAGGAAGAAAATTATATTCTGAGGAAAAACGAAAACTGGCAATTTTCTTGGTGTCACAGGACCTAATTGAAGCTGCATCTTTATTGTCGGTATCTTGCTTTTTTGTTACACAGTAACACGTCGTGTGGTCCATGCACCTAAGGAACAATAACGAATATTAGAACGACATCAAAGTCGATAAAAATCAGCTGAATCGTCTAACTGTCCAGGCATATATAGATAGTACAAAGGTGACTATTGGTCATCAAACAATACTTTTGTTCGTGAGTCAATTAATTCAACCGTTTCTTACCTGCAAATTCGAATCGGTTCGTTGAATTACAAAATCACAGATTTGTACATATTTCGAAGGTCCACATTAAACATATTCCGAATATATACACGTCAAAATTAAATATTTATTTTGTTCGTATTATTCGTATGCTCTCTTGGCTCTCTTGCCGTAGAGAGGGAGAAAGACTGATGGGAGCGATGGGAGAAGCGAACAGCTGGTGCTTTCCATATGCGTGCGCTCTTACGGCGACTTTTCAATGAACACAACGTCACCGAGCGTTACCTAACCTGAGAACCGATAAACTATCAACGATCAAACGACGAAACTTGGTATTCGTTAGTATCAAACGACGATCAAACGATATCAAAAGGAAAAAGTTGAAAAACAAAAAAGTCGTCGGCTATCTTTACGCTCGATTTTGAATTTCGATTTCCTCGGGAACTATCAACGATCAAACGACGAAACTTGGCTTACATCAGTATCAAACGACGATCAAACGATATGAAAAGGAAAAAGTTGAAAAATACAACAATAACAATTGTCCAAAATTTCGCGGTACGCGGTTAGAAGCCAACTTCAGGGTACGCTCGCAGACGGTTAATTGCGCTTTTCCGAGCAACTATCAACGATCAAACGATAAAACTTGGTATTCGTTAGTATCAAATGACGATTAAACCATAGCAAAAGGAAAATCTTCAAAAAGTCAAAAATCATAACAACTGGAGGTACCAACGTCACCAGTAAAAAGTCACTAGGAAACTTCAGGCCAGAAAGTAATTTGGATTTTGTGAAAAAACTAATAACGATCAAACGATTATTTTTAACGATCAAACGATTTCAAACGACGCTCTATCGATTTGTAAAAAAAAAATTTGAAAAAGTTAAAGTCGGTCGGCCAACTTTACGGTCATTCTTTTTTTCGATTTTGTGAAAAAACTATTAACGATCAAACGATTATTTTTAACGATCAAACGGTATCAAACGACGATCAAACGATTCGTAAAAAAAAAAGTTGAAAAAGTTTAAGTCGGTCGGCCAACTTTATGGAGCCCTCGTTATTTTGTGACGGTGGCGTCGATCCATGAAAATGGGATTTAGGGTTGTACTTCATTAAACATAACCTAAGAATCCTTCGCAACATTCGTAAAATTGTTGTTACTTCACTATTTGCTTTTGAACTTCGATAAAAATTCAACAATGACGGATACTAAGACCGACAAGTCCAAGGTCGACTTGGGACTCCTCGAGGAGGACGACGAATTTGAGGAATTTCCAACGGAAGGTAAATAATATTTTGGAAATTCTGCAGCCAACCGCATCCTTTAACCTCTAAAGTGCTGTATCATTATCGCAGATTGGACGGCAAAGGATGAAGATAACGAAGATATTAGTGTGTGGGAGGACAATTGGGACGATGACGACGTCGAGGACGATTTCAATCAACAGTTAAGGTGAGGACAAGCCCATGCTTATTCCCTAAAAAAAAAAGCTTTCGGACGTAATGTTTTTTTCATTTCGCTATTGGAAAGGACCGAAAATCATTTAGAGATGAAATTTTACGTTCGGAAAATATATCTGATTGTCTATATCAGGTTGTTCATTTACCATGTAAAATTGAAATTTCCTAGGACCACTGATCTATAATAAGATATTCAAAATTTTGCATTCGACCAATGTAGTATCTATTCTCTGTTTACTGCTGATTGTGTCAGAATTAATACATCAACCTTCAAATTCTACAATACGGGCTAAATGCTTAAATTTTTACAGTTTTCATGATACGGTAACATGTCATAAAAATAAAAATATCGGTTATAGATATTTTATTTCGAATTTTTATAAGTTTTATGAAAAAGCACCGATATATTCATGGAACATATGCGAATATCAAAGAAAAAGTATTGATTTAAAAAAAGTGTGAGTCATTTGAAAAATGTTAACAATATTTAACTTCAAGGGAATCTGTTTATATAAGAAGGAAGAAGAAAGGGGTGCCGATTGAATATTTCGGCTAAGAAAAAAGCTTTTCTTTTTCTATTAAGATTAAGCGATACGAGCGACGAGCAATTCGAAAACGCGATCCGTATTTTCTACGGCACTGAGCAACCGATCGCGTTACAATTTTGAGGGTATTTAAAGAATTATAGCAAAATGTACAATTTTTGCCATAATTCCCTAGATATCTTCAAAATTTCAACGCGATCGTTCGCTCGGCGATGGAGAAAGCGTGGATCACGCTTTCGAATTGCTCGTCCATTGTACACATTTCATTTCACCAGTCTTTTTTTTTCATGAATCTCTAATTTCCCCTTTCCCACGTGGATACATCGAAAGATTATTTGTTTCAGAGCCCAACTGGAGAAACAAAAAGGTCAAGGTGATGCAGGATCTAAGGAGAATTCATAAGCCACAACAATGTATATTCATTAAGCTTCCTATTAATATGTTTGATTTATAATTAAAAAAAAAAAAGATTCGTACCCTTAGTAAATTTGCCTTTTCATTATCATTACTGGTATGTATATATTATCTTTGAATTACAACAGTATCTATGCATTGCGTTACAGAATGCCTTGAATGACCACATAAAACAATTACATTCTTCGTTTAATCGTTCTTAAAACAAGTTATTAAAATATAGCAATAAAAAAAACATTGGCTACGTGAAAGAGAGTACATAAAATTTGTTATTTGGCAAATTGCTGCCTCTAACAGCCTAAATGAAATGGATCGAATCAAATAAATTCTACTCGTGTCAGAAGAGTATGAAAATTATTTAACATCACAGTGACTGTACATTCAGGTACGCGTATTTGCCTAGTATGACCGAACCTCCTTAAGAAAATATCGCCTTACTCATCGCAAAAAATGTTATCTCGAGGACAAGAGTCATTCCTTCTTTGTTTCGGAATCAATGCCAAGTCACAGAATTAATGTAAGTTATTCGAAAGATGAATCTCGTGAGGCAATCTCGGGATGCACGATATGCATTAGTGTAGTCTCCGATACCATTGATATCCCATCAAGTATAGTCCGGACGACATACAACGACGATAATTACGGCGTTAGATTGCCGTGGCTCAGTCTGCAAGAGGCCAAAAGTTCCGAAGCCATAATATCGATAATCTGAAGATTCAGATCGACGTTGATTTTCCTAAATTCGAAAGAACCCAGGAGGAATTTGATCGCTTTGCAAGTGTCTTCGTCGCCGAAAACTCGCTTGATGTCGGCTGACATTTTTCCTTCGAGCAATCTCGCCAATCTGTTTTTTACGTGGACGATCGGCTCTTCGAGATTGTCGATCTGCACGTTGGAGGTAAGAGATAAATTGCTCAGGTATTGGGATACCTGTGATATAAGACTCTAAGGAAATAGAAATATTAATCGATTGTACGGACACGGCGAAATTGTTCGAAAAATGAATAGCTACTAAAGAGTAGATACCTCGATCAATGGTTCCGTGATGCTGCCGAAAAAAAGCTTGGACCATCTAACGACAGCTTCCTGCTGTATCGTATTGTTACTACCGATTCCGCTAAGAATTTCACAAAGTAAATCTATAACGGCGCAAGTCATGTTCAAACGACAATCGAGTTCTTCGAGTTCCTCGTCGTAAGGAGCATTCACCGTTTCCCACCAAAGAGCTAGCATCTCCGAGTCTCCACTACCCTCGATCGAATCTACCGCTTCGTAGGCCGTATCCACGGAACAATAATCTATTCTATCGGCAACCAACTGTTGCAAATCGAGTGTCAAACTTTTCTGTAAAATCATGAAAAAAATAATAAACTCGTAATGTTTTTTCATTTTAATTCTTCTGGGAATACGATTAACTCACGGCTTTCGTGTTCTCTACGAATCGCCAAGGAATATCCGATAATGGCATCAGGGTCGGCATTGGCTGAATTTCCTCGTCCTGTTCCATTTCAAAACCAGGCACGACCGTTCTCAGAGTATTGAAAACACCTGTAACGGTTTTAGCGAGAAATCTGTCGAAACGAGGTGCAACGGCATCAGCTTTTTTGCCAGCGCCGCTACTAGGCCTCAAAAAATGACGCAACTGAGGCGGTGATTCGGTCGATAATCGGGTGCAAACGGTTCTCAGATAATTCTCCATGTCCGTTCGGCCACCACCTTCGGGCAAGTGAATCTCCGACATTATGGAACTGAACGATGGAACCTATCGACATAAATTGTTAAAGGAAGGAACTACACATTGGTGTAAATAAATTGAGTCTATTTTAAATAAAATTTTACCTCCTCCAAATTCGCGTGCAATTGGCAAAAATCGGTGTACTGTCTTCTAACTGTAGCCGTTGTGGTTTCAAAAGTATCGACACCATGCTGTTCGATATCGTCAAATTGGATGCAATAGAGAAGCTGCTGCGAACCATCCTGTGCTGTATAGAATTCCGTCCAAGGAATTGCCAAATTTGTGAATTGATTACCCTCGTAAACGACATAGGATTTTTCTTCTGCTTGTCTGGATAAGAAACGACACGGTAAATACAAAGATTTTCCGATTGATGACTGTTACGGCTGAAAAAAATGGGTCTTTCAATTAGAACGCAATGCTTACAACGGTGTCGTTGCTGTGGATTTTTGTTGTAGCAAGTTTCTCAATCTCGCTATCGTTGTCGCAAAATCCGTTGGTTCTTCGTAAACTGGTGATATTCTATCCTCGTCGCCCTCGGAATCTGCTTGGGACACGTTAATATCGGCCCACAAGCCTCTGTGTCCCATAGGTGCCAGGCCGTCCAAACAGAGAGAATCTCTTCTCGAATTCGACAAATTTTCCGCATCATCGTTTGAGGATTTCCTCCGAACCGCAGGAATTTCAGTCTTGATCGTTTTCGGCAAAGGGCGAGGCAATACGGCCGCTGTTGCCGATGCCATACCATCTCCCAAAGCTTTTGATACTAATCCCTGAAAGAAAATAAAAAGAAAAGGAACATTAATTCGTAAATTAGAATTGGAAATTCATTTGATAAATCTTAGTGATGGAGAGCCACCTTTTTATCGACGCCATCGGAAACGTTCTCTTTTTCTTTCTCCTTTGCCGATCGCAACAACGTTACCCAATTCTCATAAATCCATCGTGGTGAACTTATTGTCTGAACGGCGAGCATAAGGCGTTTCGCAAGTACGGACAGAAGTAACTTGCACGGCAACGAACTCATCAATTCCCATTGCAAGAACTCACCGGCTAAAACAGTGACGAGACGATGAAGCATGTGTTCGAGAGTCGATGGGCTACGCGAGCCAGGATGCGTGCATCTATAAGCTTCTTCGATATCCGTAGCTTTTCCTCTTTCGACGCGACACAGCGCTCGTCTGTATTCCTTTAAATGCAGCAAAAAAACATCAGCCAATTTATTCGCAAGACGTAACTCGCCGATCGTTCGAATTTGCAATATGAATTTGCACAATAATTTTTCAATCAATTCATTAGCTTCGTCTTTGAACGTTCTGTCTTCGCCGAGTTCGTTGTACCATACATCGATGAATTTTGCATCGATGTCGGTTAAAATTTTGCCGAGATCAACATTGCTCAAAGGACTGGAGATAAGTTTTCGAATTTTCTTCGGTCGATCGGTAGTTTTGTCGTTCGAGGAATTTACGCTCTCGTTTATTCTTTTTTCATCTTTCTTGCTCGTTAAATTTTGTTCATCGCTATTTCTTTCCGATACTATTTTCACATCGGCTATCTCGACGCTTATATTGACTTTGAAATATTCCTCTAGCCATTTTTTGATCCAAGGCGTCGCAGGTTTCATATTGAACGGAGCAGTGGCTTTCAACGTCATCTTGAGCATAAAAAAACTGAACCATGTCGATGCAACGGTCACCAATACAGCCCATAGAATCAGTACGTAAACGGGAAAGGAAGTAAGACCGGCACATCGCTCGAGAATCAGACAGAATGCCGCACAGGCCAAGTTCATAACCAGTAGGATCTTGTTCCACCAGCTTATCGGAATTACGCGTTCCATTTTTGCCGATATTGTTATTTGAGCAATCACGCTTGATAATTACGGTTAGTCGCACTACATCTGAGTATAAAAGGACCAAATAAAAATAATTGAATCATTTCGTTCAAAAAATTTATGCTTTCGAAGAAAAGTTCGACTTGAGAAATACCTACCTTAAGCTTGTTCGGAAATGTTACTACTAAATGAGCATTTTGATTTTGTAACTGCGAATCTATGATTATGTATCGATATTCAAATTAAATACAATACTGTTATTACGTCTCGTTGTTTATTCGTTCAAAAAACACGTTATTTGTCCAATACGTCTCGCGACACTGTGACTGTAACACCGCGAATCGCATTCGAATCATATTTCAAGAAAAAATCGATGAACTAATTGTCACATTTTTTATCGCGGAAGACAGATGCAAAAAGCAAAACACTGACAATCAACTGGTTGTTATCTGTATTCTTATCAGTCATGAATCGAGAGATAAAATGACGTACAATCGAGCCGTCGATTGGAACGTCAAGGATTAGCATTAACCGTCTGACTTTAGCCGCATGAAATTCCTGTCGAAATGCTCGCTATGTATAATAATATATATATATATGTGCGTATATGTAAACAACAAAAATTTCAAGATGTCTAATCTGGTCTAGAGTAGGTGTGATACGCCGGCGTCCCCTCTTTCGACCGATATGTAAGAGACTCAGTCGGTAATATGAGTACAATAGTGATGATGGTGATGATAGTGATAGCGCTAGTGGCGTTGTAGCGGGAGGAGAAAGAACGATAGATCAAGTGTTGCTCATATCGCGTGAAAATAATGAATAGCACGCTCACCAGGTAACAGAACTGTAATGGATTTTTTTTCGACGCGGTTGATCTTTCGTACAGATGAAGAGAATAAGGAATTGCGTCTAATCAATTTACAGTTAGCCATTCTTACATGCTGCTCGAACAGTTAGCCGTTCGAGCAAAATTTGCGATTATCTCTTCTCAACTTAGGGTAGTTCTACCAATTCGTATAATGATAATTTAGTTGCGTACTCGTCAACTGCGCAGTTTCGGACTGCGAACATTGACAGACAGCTGAGAGAGCGAGAGAGAGAGAGTGGCTGGGCAAATCTGTCATTCTCTGATATGTAACAGAATAATGCGTTAAACTACATGTTGAGAGTTCAAATACGTGTTTGTTATATTACGTGCACTTACGCTGTGTAAAAGTTACTCGTGAGGACTGAACAAAGAACAAGCAAAGTGTCTATTTTTTTATTGGCGACGCCGTAATCGAACTTCCTAGTGTATTTGGATAATTGTCATAGTTTTCGAAGATTTCGGTATTGAAAAAAGAACAAGAACAATTCAAAAATCACGGGGGTTAATAATACCGTGTACAATTCTGATGGATTTCTAACGTGTATTCCATTGATTTGCTGCGTCTCTATTTAACCTCCAAAGAATTTATATCACCAAAGCATACAAAGTGAATTGGACCCGAAGAAATCATGGCACTGACGAACGTTTTGCTGCTGAGTCAGATAGCAGGATACTTCGTAGCCCTCATATTATCGCTGTGCATTATCGTTCCAATGAGTCTTCACCAGGATGAATTCCGGTAATAAGAGATGAATACCTTTGTTTATTTGTCGACGAATTTATTAGCAAGCAGCTCACGCACTTTACATTTGAAGCTATATTTTTCGACATCGCGAATTTGTCCCTGTACAACAATTTAAAGTAAATGCTACAATATTCGTTAATTGTTGAGGGAGTTAAAAAAAAATCAAACACATGAATAACAAAAGTGAATTAAATCAGTTTTTGTGACTTATGATTATTATTATTATCTATATGTTCTTGATTGGCATTGCTCGGCCATTAAATGTAACAAAAACTTATTCGATTAACCTTATTCGTTTATTTTTTTTATTTCTTCAACTTTCGTGGTTTATCACGAAAGTATTGTTTTTCGTTAGTCGTCTGTCCCCTGAGACCTCTGCTATTTAATCCTGAATTTTATTGCCCGTTCGGCGTCACAAACAATCGAATAAATATTTGTAATCGTTTACCTTTGCAGAGGTCACTGTTTGCTCTTTTCAACGGGTGTCTGGCAAGAAACCGATGGCCAATTCGTCGTGAATTGGGCCTCTCAAGGTTACTGCAACTACACCATATTCGTCGGCCTGGCCCTTTTTCTAACGGCTATAGTGCAACTCTATCGTTTGTCAATGATGATGTATAGAGGAGAGGACAGTTCATTTATCTCGGCATTCATGGATGTCGTCAGTTCCATATTTCTGACGGCAATGACTTTGATCGCGGCTGTCCTCATAACTCTGGGATTTATGACTTGGTGCCAATGCATGACCAAGAGATTTCCATCGTGCGAATTAGCGGCAGGCAACGATATTGACAAAGCCGACAATATCGATACTTCCGGTTTTCACATCGAGCTGGGAGCCGCCCAGTTCGGCGCTTGGAGCAGCCTCTCCATCTGGGTCGGCCTCTCCGTTTTTGCCGTTCTCAAAGTATTGAGATACCATCAACTCGAGAACATGAAAGTCTCCATGTATACCGAAAGACAGAGATTGATAGAAGCGGCGAGCGCCGGCCAACCGTCGGTAACGAGTTAAATCCGAGTTTTCGAACGATATATACATACGGTATATTCCATTGATACCAGACAAGTTTTATCGGAGGTAAAATCTTTTTTCTCTTCGACTCGAAACAATACTTTATACGTACGTATGTAATATCGACCCACCTTAGTTATGTTCGTCTTTTATTTCAATCTTTCAGTCTATGTACACTCTGCAGCATCTTCTAATATGAATTCTAACTCAGTATTAAGAGTCAATGTATATAAGCCGGTGGACACAAAATTATATACTAGTAAATGTTTGTATACGGAGTATAAACGATCATTGAAATCTTGACGATTACGTATGCCCGCAAAATATGTAAAACATACATATCAAAGGAGCAAAAATGTACGGAATTTCGAATTGAACGTCTTTATGGGAAATATGTAACGTTGCATTTTTTCTCACTCATAGCCCATTTGGCATTCTTACTTGCCCATATTTTCTACATATAACTATCAATCGAGCGTCAATGGTATTTTCCATTGCCACTTAATAGTTCCTGGATAATTCCAATGGTTGGTAAAAAAAGGCGGTATGTGAGAATCACGAATGAACGTCATTGTTTAGTTAATAACGATATAACTTTTTGCAAGAAATGTTTATCCAATTATCCACGAGCTTGAAATAATTTTGTAAATATGTTATTGTATTATAGATATATAATCGATCAGCCTCGTAAAGGAATTATAAAATATGTTTATTTTCCATGAACTGTGTACTTGAGATATGCAATTTCCCCGTATTCAGAGTACGTTTCAGCAGGGAGAAGATTCATTAAATCCAGTTAACAACTGTATTTTCCAATATGTTTCTCTTAAATCGCATCGAGGATAAATATTAATGGATCGAAATTGAAGAATAATACGTAGAATTACGAGATTTGGTGCAATCTTACCTCAAGGTACTTTCGATCAGTTTTACAAAGGTGACTCTCTCTCCTGGATCGTCGAGAGAGGACCCAGCGTACGGGCTAGTTGTTTCTTCCATTGTGCCAAGAGCATTAAAAATCAAAAATATGGTCCGTGAAACGCAACAAAAAAGCCATGGTACTATATATATTTACATACAATTGATTATTCCAGAACTGAGTCACTTTGCACTTGGTTTTTTATTTTTCTGCCATTTTAAAATCTTATTCGATATCGTAAATGATATGATAGGATGTTTTGAAAGTTTGAACGATTTATCTCAATGAGATTTTGAGAAATCTGAGATTGACTTTTTTCATATTTACCAAAATATACATAGCTGCATTGATATTCGATTAAAAAATTATCGTAGAAGTACTCTGCAAACACCGGACGAATCTCTGCGACTACCTTCTGGACAATTTAGCGTAGGAGCACGAATAATAGTGTAAACAGGTTGTGGACGACATTGCACTTGATAAGTCGTCGAATCTACATAGAGTTGTCCACCGTTGCACGGTGCTGCAAATGTACCAAGCTCGTAGCAACTACCTTTGTAAGGCACCATACGATCTTTGACACAAGGATTCTCGACACACTGGGGAACGGATTCGTTTGTCGCCAGATAAACGTACTGGCCCAATGGACAAGGTCCCTGTCTGTGGGGTTCGTGGCAAGTGTTATTCAATGGAAAGTACAAGTATCCAGGTTTGCAATCACAGAGCCATGAACTTTTTTGACCCGTGCCAGGATAAAGAAGCATATTTTCAGAACATCTCATTGGTATGTAGACTGGAATACGTTCCGTAATCTAAGCGAAAATTAAAGGAAACAATTGTTGTAATCGACTAAAAAAGATGAGTATAAAGTAAAGACGGAACACTCACCATAGGGTTGTTTCCACTCAAGTGGTAAGATACATCTTCTTTCGGATACGCGATATCCTGAGTGTATCCACTGCATAGCAGCGTCATCAACGGCACGGAGATAAATAAGAGAGTCTTCATCCTGTTCGTTACAATACAAAATATTGCGAGTAGTACGAGCAAAATTCCTACTTTATTCCGTTTATTCGTTACGAGAAATTCGTACTTGCAAGTCTGGTTATAATTTTTGTTCACTAATTAACACGCGCCAACGAGAGATAATCATCGGTTACTCGCCGAAGATCCAAGCGCTTTCTAGTATTCGTGTGACGCGCGCAAACTTATATATACGTATAGGCACAAAGAGCGATGAAGAGATCTCACTAGCCACGAAATATCTAGGAAACTCCACGTTGATAAGGGAAGACTTGCTGCTGTAGTGTCAGACGGGTCAGCGAAACGTGAAACTCGAATAGCTTCCAAGGCGAACCAGTGTCGAATAAAAAAATGAAGGTGTTAGTGTGTATGGGAGAAGCTCGCGGGCAATGTATTCCCACCTGTTTTACAATTCCGTTATACCTGCCTCGCAATTTTTTCGGCTCGGATCGAATCTCGTGAACGCACGAATTACCATCAGTTATATTCCTTTCATATTTTCGTTAATCCAGTTTGTGTATATTTATATTTGTCCACCCCCGGATATATAATATCGCTAATGCAATACATCATTATTCATTCATTATTCATCAGTTATTATATATTTTTCTTCTTCCGTTAGCATTATCGTTATCATTCAATTACGAAAGTATTTCTTTGCACATTCCTTTGAGTGCTCTTGATCCTGCAGAGCAGCGTTTTTTCGGTGCCCGTATTAATTGATAAGTGAAGGTATCAATTGGTCTGCACTCGGGCAAATTCGAGTCATCGGGTACTAGAAGTGTCTCGTGAGACTTGCAAGGCCCACCGGGCAGGAGCAGTCCGTAACACGAGCCCTTGTACATTATTGAATCCTCCGTACCACAGGGATTTCGGACGCATTTTGCCACGGTCTCGTTTGATCGTAGGATAAAATGATCACCGTCTTGGCATGGTCCTTGTGTGTATTGCTTGTAACAACCGTCGGTCTTCTCGTAATATAAGTAGCCGACTATACATTCGCAAAAGTCTGAAGTATCGTTGAATTCACGAGTCAGTACCATGTTTTCCATACATTCGGTGTGATTGTTAGTTGCTGTTGCAGAAGTAACGGTGCTCGAGGACGAACCGGTGATCGTAGACACAGTGGCCGTCGCGGCTCTTACTGGTGTCTTGATTTTTACCATCTGTTGAAAGATATTATATTGATATTAGAGAAGAGATAATTACAATGTCTTAAGCGAAACTTCATGCTACATATTGCCAGAGCGACGTATTATCTTTATTTTAACTTACATTATTTCCTTCATATGACGTAAGAGGATAATGACTGGGAAAGACAATATCTTGGCTGATGGATCCATGAGTCAGAAACACCGTAAGAAAACCGAGTGCTAATGTTCCACGATAGAAAGCATTATCGCGTATCACGGCTGAACGTATGAACAACATGCTTCGTTTCTCTAGCGAACGAAACAAGATACTGCGTGCAGATGAAGCGATTGATAAATGTTGGATGTTTTGGGGGACTTGCCCTTTGAACTTTAGAAAGCCGCACGACTGGTATTGAACGGTTTTTTTTGTAACCTTGAATATCGACAAAGAAAACTACAAGGAAAACGGAACGACACGGCTAGCTTCGGACGACGCTTCTATTTGCACATTGGAATATACATATTCGCATGTAAGGACGGGCAGGCAACGAGTATCCGCTCGTTATTATCTCCACATGAGTCAATAATGGTGGTTTGAATTGATGTTCTACGAGTTCAAAGGTCCTCGAAGATATGGTCACGCGGATATATTAGAAAATGATCCATTCGCTTATCGCCTTGGGGCACGGATGGTCGTGAAGAAAGTGCGATTTGTACTTAGTGGAAGACAAATACGAATATGATTTGGTAAAAATAATACTCAACATTTTTTCTACACATTGTAAAGAGAATATTCGTATCACTTTACCAAATCTTGATCCATGGATGATTCGAAAATGATATCATCCTCATCCAAGCCTAATACATCGGATCTCCCTCGAATATATATATTTGTTTTCATTATCTTATTGATTATTTCCTTACTCCTTGCATATATTTTATTTTGCAAAAACACTAACGAAACAAAATTAATGAAAATGCCAGGAGTTGCTCTTTCTTTTTATAAAAAGTATCTATCAATAAACCATTATAAGAAAGTGAGCGGGTTGATACAGTTCTGCATTTGAAATCGCAAAATCGCGTACGATCAGATCTTTTTTTCTCCGTCATTCTTTTTATTGTGAAAAGAATGAATTTCTATCATTAATTCATAATTCAAATATAAAAAATAATATATTTTTTATAATTATGTGAACTTATATTATGCGATTATTAACGTCCTTAGGCTTATTATTATATTATATGTCTAATCGGTCGAATCAGTGGGGTACCGCAGTAGCAGCTCAGAAAAAGAGGGAGTCGGCACGAGTACCCCAGTCTATACCTCGCATTAGAAAAAGTGAGATGAACGTACACGCGCCTGCTCGTACGTGATTGGTAAGAAGAGGCGGAGCTACGTCATTAAGCGTATACGTGAACGTGTATGTGTAACCTAACCATTCTTGTAGCGACGCCAGCGACGCCAGTAACTCGGGTAACGAACTAAACTGGGGTACTCAATTTCTCGCTTCAATCCGAAGCATAGGGAAGGCGTTCGAATTCGTTGCATATACCAATTACTATTATCGGTTTTCCCCATGTTATTTGCGCAGAAATGCTATTTATGTAATATTGCACGTGCAGCAACGTGTGGGTACTCATTGCATCGGATTTTTCCTCGTCTCGTGGGTAAATACCACAGTTTTTTTTTACTCGAGCCATTGATACGTAAATAAATGCAAATCTGCAGCCAAAGTTACCACGTGGTAACGAAATCTGTAAATTGTTGATCGTCTTTCGAAATTCTGTGATACTTATGCTACGTAGAACTATCAACAACATACTCAAATTTCAGCTCATTCCGTTCATTAGTTTAGGAATGGCGTTTGTCCTCAAAATGCATGGGACGCAGGGTCGGTAAAGAAGATTTGTCACATCACCTTAATAATCATCCATCAATTATTATATTTCTTCTTCTACCATTGCTATCGTTATTATCATCATCAAATCATCAGATTTGTTTACGGCATTCTCCAGTTTCGGATGTTCGTGATCCTGTTCCGCAGATTTTTGTCGGGGTCCATATTTCAAAATTTGTATTATTTGTGCACTCGGGCTCGTTGGATTCATCGGATATTAGGAATATTTCACGAGCCTTGCAAAATCCACCGGCAAAGAGCAGTCTGTAACGCGAACTGTTGTACATTATTTAATTCTTCGTTCTACATAGATCATGGACGTATTTTGCCACGGTCTTGTTTGATTATATGACAAAATCTTCACCATCTTCGTACGAACCTTACGCGTATTGCTTGTAACATCCGTCAAACTCCGTGTAATATAAATAGCAGACTATAAATTTACAAAATTCAACTCGTTGAATTTACGAGTCGCTATCCTATTTTTCGGACATTCGATGTTATTGTTTGCTGCTGTTGCAGCCGTAGCGTTAGTCGTGGACGTAACGACATCAACGAGATAACTTGGAACGGTATTTCGATTTGTACATCGAAATATACACATTTTTGTATAAGACGAGCAAGCAGCGATTATTCGATCGTTATTATTGTCTCCGTGATTCAATAATAGTGGTTCCAATTGCTGTTTTATGAGATCAAAGAATCTCGAAGATACGATGACGTGTATCTATTAGAAGATGAACCACTATGAAAAGTACGTTTTGAACATAGTGAGATACAAATACGAATATGATTCAGCGCAGTATACATATATAATAATATACAAAACATAATTTATTAAAAATTGTCTTAATACTTCGGAAAAATTATTCGTATACCTCATTACTGTACAAAATCTTGATCCACGGATGATTCGAAAATAGTATTGCCCTCATCAACGTCTGCATCGAACACGATATTTTCGTCTATTCTCATCACAAACGTATCCAGGCACGACATGAATGTGCTCTTTTCGTATTCCGGCCATGATTTGAATGTTTTGAATAAGCTCAGAATTTCTGAAGGTTGCAATTCGCCGAATTCTGTGAATATATTATATCCTTCGGCTACTAGACGCCGTCCACAGCCGGGAATCCAATGTCTATCATAGAATGAAAAATCGATGTGAAGAAAAAATCAATATTCCAAGATTTGCACGAATAGAATTTTAACTGATCGTGTTTTGCAAGCTTACTCCAAAGCGGGTATGACTTTGTTTCGTCTTGATTTCAAGTGATGATCGACGAAATAAAAAAACGGTATAACATCGCTCTGTTTAAAGTCGTCCGTGAACAGATCAGGTTTTGCCTCGATTTTCGCGACGTGCATCAACCGGTGATTATCCTCATTAATGTCCCTTACGCATCGTACACGTGGCACTTTTGATTTTCTATAGGGTGGATAAAAAGCAGATCTTGGCAACGTGCCGAGAAGTCGGTATGTGAAGAACGTTTGAAATATGATAATAGGTGATCGGTAGAGATAGTAGTTTTTGTTCGTACAGGCCAACGTCTGCAAATAAGAAACGTGTGAATAATGAAGATAAATAAATAATATGCCATCGGATATATAACTCTATCGTGTATAATTTTTAATACGAACCCCCCATAATCTTGGTGGTATGGCAACGTGAAGTATCATTCTTCCATACAAGTTCAACCCATTGTTAAATATTACTGTCTTTAGTAATCGAATTATTAAATCGGAATCTGCCAATGAGCCTATTATGTTGATAAACGGCTCGTCCTCCCACTCATTCTTTTTGTGTTCTTTCAAGTAACTAATCATTTTATTCGTATTTTTTTTCCAATCTACGTAGCCAGCGGCTAACACGCTATAGAAGTCCGCCGGTCTAATATGAACTCGACCTGGATATTGGTCCGCTAACGTGCTGAGAGTGGGTAAGAAATCGGTGATTCCCTCAAATACATAGATAGAAGGAATTCCTGCGTCGAGCAACTCTTTGGTTAAAAACCCAATGCCCGCATTGATCTCTACCACATGAAACGCATTGGTTATACGATCTCCGGTGATAAAAGAGGCAAATTGTTTTGCCACCACGTCATCGATAAGATATAACGTTTTCCCCGCTGAGATCCTCTTCAAACGATTAACCGACACTGCTTTAATCGCCTTGGACGTTGATAAAACAGTGTCATCTCCATTGTTTCGATTATTTTGCGGTTCTCCTTGATCCGTTCCAAATTTTCGTACGAGACGATTAGGGAAACATCGTACGCACAAACTTTGGGTAACAAACCTCAATCTTTGAGACATGTTAAAAAGATTCGTCTTTATCAATGAATTTGATGTAAAAGCTCTGAAATAGAAATAATTTTTTATTGAATCACTCGGAATGTACGAGTGATAAAGTAGCTTGCGAAATAATTCCAGCGAGAGTGACGGAGTGACTCATTGAGCAGTAAAGTTTATTATGCCGGTTACAGACTCGCACCGTGAAAACCTGCGAAGAGGCGTGAACACGAGTGTGGATTGTTTTCATGCCTGTTCACGGGATTCGCATGGAAAATCATTATCGTTGCGCGGAGGTTACAGCGTTAATTCACACCGCGACTTCACGGCGTGAGTCTGGAACCGGGATTATGAAAAATGTCGAAAACAATTGCAAATTATAAAATTCATATTCTCCTTTTTATCACTATATTGTTCTGTTCTGAAAATACATTGAATTAAATCGAAGATCTAAATTTATCTACAAATTAATTCGGGATAACTGAACACTGGCGCATCACCATAACAGTTGATGCATCATGGATCTGAGTTAGTGAGCAAATATTATAAGTTGTATTATTATTCTTTCAGTATTCATTTGCACACTGGCATAGACTTCAATCGCGGTAAAAATTGCATAGCTACAATGCTGCAATGTTGAAGGTGTTATTATAAGCAGTATTACCTATGCGTATTTAACAATACGCAGAGTATATTTTGATAGACGTGCTTGCAAGTCAGTGAAAATGTCGACTTACTAATTTCATTGCGCAAGTACTCTCATGGTTTCTTATAAATGAAACAGGCCATCCACTGTGATACCAAACGTAATGGGGATTCTTGCACCACTCATTAAATTATTTAACAATCAATGATTTTGGGATTAACTTATTAGGCGACCCTTGGAGATTTTGTTTTTTATTTAGGTTAAGTTATAAAGCGCAACAGGAAGACGAGAGCGACGAGAGGAAATAAGTGTCGCAAAATGTATCACTTTGAAGGCTTACAGATTTCGCCACGCGCGTCGCGTCAACCGTTACTAGCTGACCAATAGCAGTATTTCCAGTAGGTAGTGACCAACCGCCTCATTTGATATTTCGGGTAAAAAGTAAAAAGTTGCTAGACAACTTCAGGTCAGACTGGGAGAAAGTAATTTAGATTTTATGGAAAAACCATTAATGATCAAACGATTGTAATTAACGTTCAAACGCTATCAAACGACGATCAAACGAGTGGCAAAAAAAACTTTAAAAAGTCAAAGTGTGTGGCCAACTTTATGACGCTGCCGCTGCGGCTGTTACTGACAATCTTTATGATCTTTATAGTTTACCGGACTGCTGTTTTCTGGCTACTGCTGCCAGAGTTGCTGCTATTGCAGTCGCCCTGACTGAGAAGTCGACAGAAATTGAGAGAAATCTTTTCTCTTTTTTACGTGTGCAACGAGATTACGTCTCTTGTCAACCCTTTCACATACCGGCTCGTCTTCTTCCTGTGCGCGTTTCTACCGTGATGGAATACACTACGGCGGTGGTGGGGAGTAATGCAATACTATTGCGGCATTCATGGAATCCATAATGCAAGAAATTTTTGACGTTTGTCATCATCGTCCAGTGTCATTCGCAACAACGATCACTGTTTGAAACATTTTCTCGAGATATCGTTTTTAACCTCGTGACAACGGTTGCGTGCGTTCGCAGGTCAAATTTCTGATCACAGTTTTATAGTGTTTTAAAAGCAACTCGCGAGTGCAATACACGAAAGTATCAAAGATGGAGGCTGTTCCGAGGTTGCCTATGATATCGTTTCAATTGAAAGTCAGTCCAGAGCCAACGGATTTTGGTCCAAAATTGAAACAGGTATGTCTACGACACAAATTCAGATGAAATTATGATCCGTACATTTCCTCCAAAGACCTCGTTCGGCCGGTTTATCTCGTATACTTCAGACAAATCGTTTTGGTCCTGCATTCCATTTTGTTCTATGCAATCTTATACACATCATAAGTATATGTCATAATGCATCGTATAGATAATCCGTTTTGGTCGCTGATAATACTTACGTCTTTTATTGTCTTCCTAGTACATACGCGATTTTTATAACGAAGATCCAGAATCATATTCAAACGAGATACATCAGTTGGAGAATTTGCGAGCTATGGCAGTACGTCCGTCTATCGCAGTCACCGGATGCTCTTTACTCCAGAAATATTATTGTCAGCTACATTTTCTTCAGAGTAGATTTCCCATGGGAGCGGACGAAGCGGCGGCTGTTACATTCACTTGGTAAATTGAGATAATTAACCTATTTTTCAGATTTAATCAATTTACTTGATTCATTTATTAGGATAACGGTCAATTTGCTTTGCTTACGCTTGATTTTTTTAGGAACGATGTGTACGGAAGCGTCGTTTGTTCTTCGCCCAATATACACTTTGAGATAATATCGATTTTGTACAATATCGGCGCTGTTCATACACAATTGGGGGCTAGAACGGAGCGTACGACAGCCGAGGGTATGAAAATGGCGTGTGCGCACTTTCAATGCGCAGCTTGGGCTTTCGAACATCTGCACAGCTGGAAAGTTCAGAGAGTATCGGAGAGTATTCGAAATTCGTTGAGTCTTGATTTAGCGCCGGAACTCATGATGTTCATGCATCAACTTTGCCTTGCTCAGGCTCAGGAATGTATACTCGAAAAGAGTATGTTGGATAATCGAAAGCCCACTATAGTAGGTAAGTATCACGCTACATACGTTATAAAATCCTAAATTCAATCTTCCGAAGAACGAAGAAAAAGAAGAAAGAATTTCTTACATTAAATACCTCGCGAATATCTGAATCAAATTGGAGATATAACGAGGACATTTTCCCGACGAAACCAATCACAGAAGATTAAAATTATGACTTGTCTTTCTATTATGATTACCGTAATTAAATAATTCTGATTTCTGCAGCAAAAGTCGCGAAGCAGATAGTCGATTACTATTCACAAGCGCTTGAAACTCTTGAGCCAAACAACAGCGAGGATAATCCCATATCGGATACGGTTGGATCGAAAATATATAAGGTAGGAAACGAAGTAATTAAAACTAATTGAAATTGAAACCTATATGAATTTACGTGGAACGTGGGGCTACGGCTATTTCTCAGATTCTCAATTAATAAATATGGCATTGAAAAAAATAAATCTATTGTCCAATAGAATTGGAAAAGATACGTGATATTCAAGAGAGCCTACCACCTCGCCGTGACGCAATTGTATCAGGGTCTTGCTGCCGAAGAGCAACAGAAGATGGGCGAGCGAGTCGCATTTTACAACGCCTCGCTGTTGGCTCTGAACTACGCTCGTTCCATGTATACGAGTGCCAAAGGGACTATGGGAATAACTGGTATAGCCGGTCAAAAAGAGGCAATCGAGGAAGCTCTGACATTTACAAATGACGTTATCGAAGGAAAGCGAAAAGCTGCTAAGAATGAAAATGAATTTATATATCACGAGGAAGTACCAGAGAAGGACGTTCTGCCAACGGTAAATGGTGCGTCGCTCGTCAAAGGAATTCCGTTCAGTGTCAATGATCCTGAGGTATCGGGACCGGATATATTCGCCAGGTAAATAGAGAGATAATCAAATCGTTTGATCTCTTGCAACAACAGTTTTTCAATACAATTTTTTTATCTCGCAGATTAGTACCGATGAAAGTGCACGAGGCAAGTTCCCTGTATTCCGAGGAAAAAGCGAAGATTCTTCGTTCGGTCGGGACGAAGATCGAGGAACGTAATCAGCAGCTCGACACGTATTTAGCCTCGTTGAAGCTTCAGAATCTGAGCCTCTGGGATCCCGACGCTCCGGTGGCGGAAACGGATTTTCTTCCTCTACCGGATGAATTGTCGGAAAGATGCGCGGCTCTCAATGCGAGACCCAATGCCATTGAAGATCTCGTTGATATAATGGCAAAGCTATCGGACACTTACCGCGACGTCGAGGCGATGTTAAAGGAAATTGATACTCTACTGACGGAAGAGGAACAGCGGTAAGTTCATTTAATAATAATTTAACTTCTCGGACTAGAGCAGCATCCGCACGGAAATGAGAGAATTCTCGGAGAATTCTCAAGCAAGGTATTTACAGCATTAATTCCATATTTGTGTTGTCTCTGTAGTGAAAAGCGATATCAAGAAACGATGGGCAAAAGACCACCAACGATAGTGGCAACTGATCTGACGAGAGAAGCCAAGAAATACGAGGAGGCGCACGCTAAGGCATCGGAGAGTAATCAAGCTCTTCATCGAGCGATGACGTTGCACGTCAATAATTTGCAAGTTTTGGCACAACCTCTGGCTGATCTTATGGCAAAGATTCCATCACCAAACGCGAATCCATCGGGTAAATTCCGAAAACATAGCACTAGCGGTGTTGTAAAATCCGTTACAACTACGAACTCTGTTGAAACATCGAGAGATATTTCAGTGAGATTTGATGATGAATAAGTGAGAAAATAATAAACGTTAAAAGTTAATTTCTATACTTCGCAGGCCAAAAAAGCGACGGCGACAGCGACAAAGTTCACGCGCGTGAATTGAAACGGATATTGGGCAAGGTGGATGAGATGCAACGCCAAAGAAACGAATTGCATGCGAAACTTCGTGACTCGATAGCGCAAGACGATCTGACGCGATTGTTGGTTACAGCAACTGCCGAATCGGGCTCACTCGAGACTCTTTTCTCCGAGCAGATAAGCAAACATCAAGCTCTTGTAAGTCTGATAGATCAGAATCTCGCGGCACAAGATAATATTCTCGCGGCATTGACGGACGCATACGCACGTACAGCAGACACGCGCAAGTCCGTTGACGAAATTCTCAAACGTCGCGAATTGACGATAAACTCACTGATAACTTCGTACGACGCTTATGAAGATCTGTTGGCAAAATCTACCAAGGGTCTAGAATTCTACAGAAAGCTCGAGGTTAACGTGACCAAGTTGTTGCAACGAGTCAAGAGTACGTGTCGCGTTCAAGAGGAAGAGAGAGAACAGATAATGGCACGCAATGAGAAAAGTACTTATGGAACTAGCACGGACGTGACAAATGCAGCAGCAGCATCAACGAGCACCGAGAGAAAAGCCGGCTCTGGTATGAAGTTGCGAGATCATTTGGCGGCTAGATTAAAAAGTAATAATCCCATCAACTATCAACAGACTCAATACGGGAATGAGAAGCAAACAATACCCGTTGCTCCGATACAGCCGAATTCTCATGGTATGCCGAAGACTTATCCGATTGTACCGACGAGTGGGGCGGCTGTTGATGGAATTCCTGTTCATGCTGTGACACCAGTCGCGGCGGAATTACAACCAACATCCTCGAATCAACAGTTGTATCAGCAATATTATACGAACGATTATACGAATTATTACATGGCACAGCAACAGTCGCAATATCATTCGCATCAGTATCAACAATATACCGATGACGCCAGTGTGACGAACGGTGGTGGTACACAGAGCTTTCCACGAACGGGTACCACTAACACCGATAGTATGTATCGCCAGGCTAGCAGACACTCTGCCAATGGCACCGAAGTATCGAGCAACAGTACGCGATACGCCGGTTACAACAATGAGCGCAACGATCAAGTTTCAGCCTCGGCAATTCCAATGCAGCAGTATCCTATCGCCGGGCAAACCTCGCACGACACCGTAAATCCCGATTACAATAACGATTACACGCAATACGCGACCGATTACAAAATGGTTCAAGATAATTTGGGATATCAGGTGCAAGGTGGGATACCACCTGTACAATCTGTGACTGGACCATCGAACGCATATCATAACGCGCCGCCTGGTCATCAATCCCCTTACAATCAAGCTGGACAATCGAGTATCCCAGTACATCCAGCTGTTGCGTCGAATCAATCACCTTCCCATGTGCCACCGATTCAACAAGCCGCTCCACCAGCGAGCGCCTATCGTAGCGACGAGATCAGACAGGATACAGCGCAGCCGCAAGGACAATTGCAGTCTTACGAAAATGTACAAACTTACAATTACCAAATTTTGCCACAGCAGCAAATGCCTCAACCTTCGGACAGTCCGGCCGCTCACGGTTATACGACCTCTGTTATTAATGGCAATCAGCAAAATCGACAACAATTTTCGTCTCACGTACCACCGTCAAATTCCCCGTACACGATATCCGAGCATTATCCCATCGAAAGCCAACCAAATTCTGGAATACCGACGAGCGACAATTCCTCGATGTATCCCTCGAGCGCGTCCAATGCATTGGGACAATGTGCCATTTCATCGAATATGTATTATGTCAATGCGACGCAAGCGTCTAACCCACCGCAACGGTATACCACCGATTACGCATCACCGACGCAGAATAGTTATCCGGAAACTTCGATCTCGCAGGGCATGCACGGCTCTCCGATACCATCGAGTCAATCGGTTCAGAATTATCCAAACGCTTATGGAACTTATCCGTCCGATTCGAGCGTTCATCAATATCCGATAGCGAGTTCCTTGTCGTCACAGATTGGGAGTACGGCGAGCTATTCCAACGGCACGGAAATGATTCAGAGTCATACGAAATCGACGGGGAATCAAGGTTATATGCAGAATTATCAGTATCCACTGCAGAGTCACGATACCGGTATCATGCAGTATCCAAATGTTCCTGAGGTTTATGGTGTCGGTTACGTGAACGCTTCGCAGACCGCTCCGGGCGTTCACGGTTCTTTGACCAACTCTTACAGAGGACCCTCCGGATGGAATTACGATCCGTCGACAGGAGCGTATTCCTACAGTGCCGGATATCAAGATTCGAATAACGGTACTGGAAATAGAACAACGACGAGCGATGGCACGTACGCAACGCCGGAGTTTGTCCTCCGGCAAAGTATCGACGGTGCAATGGGACAACAGATCTATGCCCAGCAAGATCCTACTTCGAGATACACAAATGCTAATAACGGCGCTGCGACGAATCTCACATCTTCGTCACAGTATCCAAACGGATCTTATCAATCACCAACCGTCGATCACAATTATTATACCACGCCTCATGGAAATCAATCACAGAATCAAGGTTCGCATTTTTTTTATTTCGACATGCTAAAACGTATCGAAAACCAGAATTATCATTTACGTTCTTTGTTGCATTTGCTTCAGATACTCCAACCCCGAGTAACAATCAAGCTACTGGCAATGATCAAACTTGTCAACAAGTAACTGGATCCGAAGTGAAGAGCGTGAGAACCGTACAACCGGAAGTTACTGTGAAGCCGGCCGAAAAAACGGACACTACCAAATCGAATCTTGATCTCTTGTCTGAACTCGATATAACGATAAATCATGCACCTCTCGTGCCAGAAGTACATTCCATCGATAAGGCACACAAGGATGTAACAGTCCCGATCGTCCCAGTGCCCGAGGTGAAAAGTGTCAAGCGGCTGGACAGTCTTGATAATAGCCAACAATACGAGGACAAACACGAAAATCTACAGATTGTCTGGGATACCTGGTACACGGACGTACAGCCTAAACGAGATCCATTGGGTGACCCTGTAACCCTGCAAAAATTCGTTGCCGATATTGAGAAATACGAAAAGTTCGTTGACAGTCTCACGGTTAAGACGCTCAGTGGTTCGACCAATTTGGATATCAAGTGGAGCGAGATAAACGACGTTGAGGTATACAAATCTTTGTCTCGCTAATTAGACCAATGCAATTGTAATTTCAACGATACGATTGTTTTTTCTTCTTCCTCAGGAACGTGAGATGAAGAGACAAACATGTTATGTGGCTCAAGCACATTCAAGCGCGAACAGAATGGCTAATTTAGTACCTTACGACTCGACGAGAGTGAGACTCTCAGCGACAGATTTATCGTCCGACTATATCAATGCATCGCACGTGAACGATTTAACACAATGGACACCAGCGGCTTTTATCGTCGCTCAATCGCCCAAACCCGAATCTTACGAAGCATTCTGGACGATGATTTGGGAACAGGGTAGCGAAGTAATCGCTTGTTTGGCCACAGACCTTCAGGTTAATATAGCTGCATATCATTATAATACAATTTATTACAAATATATTTCGATTCGTACCATTATTTTGTATAATTTGTTCATGCAGTTAAACGACGAAATTTATTGGCCCGTGAGCAAAGAGAATAATCTAAACATTGGCAGATTTACTCTATCGTTGAACAATTCTACGAATCATACGTCTTACGTTCAGAGGGTCATTACGATTGTGAATTCTCAACAAAGGATGGAAAGAGTCGTCGTTCACATGCAATATCTCGTTTGGCCATCGACGTAAGCTGGAAGATAATGTCAGAAAAGTCATTTTTAGTGAAATAATCTAAGGACTGCACAATCTTTGTATTTTTCAGTGGATTACCAAGTAGCCCCGGTCCTTTGCTAACCTTCGCCACGGATATACTTTCCGAACAAGCCCTCAGACATTGTTCCCCAAAGCCGATAATCGTGCACTGCTTGCACGGTGGCTCGCTCAGTGGATTGTTTCTCCTAGCTTCAGCTGCCGTTTGTCACGTTCGTGCTGGCCATGGCGCTGTTCACGTACCTCTTGTATTCTCGACCCTCGTCAAATATCGAAGATGCATGCTGAGCAAGGAATATTTATTGTTCGGTTATCGGATGGTGCTCTATCACGCGCAGGATACTCTTATGAAAAGTAAGTTTGCGCACATAGTCGACGTAATTTTCACACAGTCGAAAAAAACCAGTAAATCATTAATGCTATATATAACAGGAGGTATACTGTCATCAACGAGGTCGACGTTCGAGTGTTTCGAGAGCATGAAAAACAACAAGGGACGAGCTATGAAGAAACCACAACATTGTCACCCGTCGGACGATTTTCTACACAATCTTGGTGTCGGAATTCAGCACGGTATCGCTAGGCAACAAGGTAAGAAAAAATATATATTGTACGAAGAGTGTGAGAAATAAAAAGTCTGTTAAATAATGACACATTCGTCTACAGGTGAACAATCGATTGGACAGACGAATTCGCAAACGAAAATCGCAACGGTACCTCAAGAGAAGACTGACAAAGTTGATCCACTGAGTCAACTCGATCCCCTCTGGTCTATTCGAAGATAGTCCGATTAACTATATACATATATATATGAGCGGCACGTCGGACGTCTATCCAAGGGATCGAATACTATACATTCTAAATCTAATATTTAGCAAGGCTTATTACATAAACGTTAAAACTATATCAATGAAGCAAAATTATTGCTGCCCGTACGTGTGATTACATTTGTACAGACACCAACATATATATATATATATAGTATAAACGAATTTCTGCAAACTGAGTTTAAATAAAGGCAAGATGTTGAATGGCCACAGAACGAAATACATTGATTATTAATTGTCGGCGATCACACGTATTTCGCGTTATTATGTCGAAAACAACGGGATTTGCTCAAGAAGATCAAGCAGGGCGTATAACGACGAGTCGGTATGGCAACGAACATTTAATAGCGAAAGGTATGAATTTTTCAAATCGCTCAGCAGGTTAAATCGAAGTGCGCATGTGTTTGATCCACCTATAAAATTTAATGCTAATACCAGAAAGAGAAACTTTACAAATCTAAAACAATGAGAGTATATTTATTAACTATTACGCGTAAATACTTAAGATAGACGGCATTAGTAGAAAAAAACTTTAATTCAATCGAGTTCTCGCGATACTAAAACAATTCACTGAATTTTGGAGAGAATGTAAAATCACAAAGATAGGTGCTTTATGGCTGGACTGTGGAAAATGGAAAAAGGTGTTTTTGGGCCTTTATCGGGAAACAAAGTCTAGCTGCGTTCCAACGGAGAGATGTCCCGGCGATAGCGAGAGTGTAGCTGTAGGAAGTCACGCAGACAGGAAAGGAATGCGAGAGGCGCATGGGAAAGAAGGAAAAAAAGGTGGCTGAGGGTAGACCATCGTCACAATACCTATTCGTCGCAATTATTACAAATGTAATGGCGACTACCGTCAGTACAGTCCAAGTGTGACCACAGCTGACAATCTCCTTGACAGTTGGACCCATTTTTCTCCAGGCCTACTCCGATTATACGCTTCTCGACACACGATGCAATAAAACTCTTCTTCAATTAAATCTGGTAGAGTATTCGCGTTTTTTGTTGGTCCTTTACACTTTACCTTCTTGCTAGTAGATCGTTCTGTATATAATATTTTTCTCTTCACCTGTTTATTCGTCTCTCGTTTCTGTCTCTCCTCATACTCTTTTCGTACAGCCTCTTTTTCATGTGTATCTGTATAAATTGCAGATTTCTTTGATGTACGACCTCTATTTGTTGTTTTCCTGGGAGGAGCTTTCGGGTATGGCCGCATTACTTCGGGTGAGAACATAGATTGCAAGCTTTTTCTTAGAGGCGTATTCACATCAACATCACTGCGAATAATATTTATATCCTGGTTCATCATTGAATCTGGTACTTGATGAACACCTGCAGTGCCTGATGTAAGTGGCGTCGTTGATTGCACAGCTGCACTCGTTGAAGGTTCATTCAACAACGAAGGCGACAGCAAGGCTGTTGCATCGTCAATAGCAGGTGGAGGGTTGTTCCGATCAGAAGGAGTAACCCCCTTTTCTGTACCGGTTGGATCTGGCCTGTCTGTCACAAATGATCGTGCGAAATCAGCTTCTTGACACAAATCGCGATAAAATGGATAGATTCCAATCTTGCGAAAGCCAGCTTGAATATTCGATTGGGTAAGAGCTGGTGGTGCTGCAGTTTTTACAATTCCCGGTATGTCGTAGATCGTCATCGTTTTCCCAGGATGATTTCGCATCCAAGCATCGCAAGCAGAGTTGATAGCTTTTTTAAAAGGTCCATAAACCGATCGATCCAATGGCTGAAGTTTATGTGAGCAATGGGGTGGGAAAGAAAGCAGAACAATACCGTATCCTTACAGAAATCCAATGAATTTATGTGAATATGCGAGGAATGGTTGTCTAATACAAGCAAGACTTTATGGGTCAGAGAAGCGTTTGTATGCTTTTTAAAATGTTTTAGGAATAGAATAAATGTTTCATCCTGCATCCATCCTGAAGGATTACCTGCTCCAATCGATCCTACTGGTCCATCTTTTATGAAAAAATCTTTATATCTTATGCGATATGCTTATCTTGCCTAAAGCATTTGCTGCAAAGGCTAGTGTAACCAAAGTTCCACGTTCAGCTGAGGTAATGGCTCCGACTTGCCTTTATCCACGTCTGACTACAACACTATCGGGCTTTTGTACTGTGGTTACGCCTGTTTCTTCAACGTTGTATATATCTTGGGGTTCAAACTGGTCACGGTCCATGACCTTTTGCAGATTGTTATAAAAAGCAGCGACATTAATTTCGTTGAAGCTTGTTGCCCCGCTCGGGCTTGTAGCTTGAGCTGCTCGCACCGATAGTTCGGGATTCCTCTTCATAAACGACCGAAACCACTCGTCTCCAGCCATTTTGTTTGTTAACCAAGTAGCAGGTTGTTTCAAGTTATATTGTTCACTTAGCTCAAATGCCAATTTTCTTATCTCCTTCGTAGAGAGTCCAAAATATATATCTGCAAAACGAATTAAATATTTCGACAATACTCGTTCCTGTTCGAGTGAAAAGACTCTGTTGTGAGCTACATATCCCATTCCAATCTCCTCCGTGGTTTCCTTTGTGCCTATTGCATCTCTCTTTTTTACGTATCTCATCAATGATACATAATTTACATTGTTCTTCTCGGCTGCTCTTCTTAAAGAAGTTCCGTTCTTCACCTCGTCGTAGGCAACTTTGTAATCGGAAATAACTTGTACACCTCGTGAAGTTTTTCTTACGCGGTTTCTTGGCATCTAAAATATAAAGAATAATGTCATCAATAATTAATTAATGAATTATTTATTTATTTATTAATACTGGTACACCCGCATTTGCAACAATAATTACGATCGACGAGAATACGATTTGTCAATTACAAACATAATCTACAGTTGTTTGTTTACTAAGCTCTAAAGTTCAATAAGTATTTGGAAAATGACCCAATATGGAAGCTGTTATATCAACAGTATATCAGTAAATAATATCAAAAACAAACTGATTAAAAATACTTACTTTTAAGGGAAAAAATAAAATGGATCTCTCTGCGGACGTCAGTTCTGTGGAAAGTATACCGTAGCACTTCTATAAACGTCGAGGCTTGACAGGCGCGCGGTTTTTATCTGTCGTGAATATTTGTGGCGTTTCAACCGTACCCATGAAAATTCGTTTTTTGTAATAAAACGACACACAGTGATGAGACAAAAAAATTTACAGAGATAGCAGCCAGTATTTTATAATCTCTAAAGTATAAAATGTATGTGTGCAAATACTCAATACGATAAATGATCAGAAGCTATATAGAAATGAAAATCATGAAAAATATTTACTTTTGGTCGAAGAAACTCAATAGGTCTATATGGAAGCGTATTGAGGGCGCGGAGCATGAGGGCAACACTGGAAATCACGTCCGGAACTGGAATCCGCATATTTGTTCTCTTTGTATTTCTAGTCTACCGTGCATAGTTTCCAAGATATTTGAGTTGTTGCAACCGTACCCTGTTACAACCGTACCCAGTCTCCCCACTTACCGCCAGTATATGCATATATATATATATACTCGCTGTGTGGGCAGGACTGTGAATGAAATACGCTTGTTGAGTACTCGAAAACACTAGAGCCACTAGAGCGAATTGTACGGACAGGAATATATATATGTATATGGGTACTCTAGCGGAGGAAGCTTCGTCTTCGTGTCGAGCTCATTAAAAATGGGTAAAGTTTGCCGTCTGCCCGCTAAGTTCGTTGCGGATCTCCCCGTACTCTCGATACTTGGGATAAAGGGGATAAAGCATAACGGCGTAACTTTGTTTCGTAACCAACTTCACGCTGAAATACTAACCTAAAAATCGTAATTGAATATTTACACAAAAATAAACATGAGCTGTGCAAGTATCTTGAGCGGTATTCTTCGGCGAGGAATTAAACCAACGTTTGCTAGTTCAAATGGGCTCTTGGCTCAACAGACCCGGGTATGTCCATTGTTTCTTTCAACATAAAACCGCAAAAACATCTTCCCTCTTTAGTTCTAACCTCCAAAGTACTCTAGCGGTAATTTGTCAACATTTTGTTACTGACAATTCTGATGCATAGTTTTTTGTCCGTTCAGAACACGTTTATTCTCAAACGACAGTATCCCTTGAGATTGCACGCAAAGGGTCAAAAGCCTCAGAAATTTCGACCAAAAAATTGGATATACGAGTTGGTGGAAAACACAGAAACAACCGCACAAAAGCCCATCGACATCATTCTGATGACGCACGTGACCGGTATCGGTAGCGAAGGTGAAATAGTTAGCATGAAACCCCACCGGGCATACAATCAGTTCCTCCTTCCTGGATTGGCTACCTACGCTAGTCCCGAGAACATGAAGAAATACCAAGATATGATAGAAAAATCTCGGAACGAATTGCCAACGTACAGTTCCACCTGGGTTCCTAGAACAATGAACATGCTCTCCTGTCTTGCGTTGGGTGTCGTAGTGTCCAAAAATACTCCTTGGATTCTAGAAAAGTATCACATACGCGCTGCTTTTAGGAAAATTAATATTCATGTACCAGATTACGCGATAACTATGCCGAATCATGAAATTACCGGACCTGATATGAATAAACAGAATAAAGAGTTTTACATCACAGTGACAATAAATAAGAGAGAACGAGTCAAGGTTAGATGTAGGTTGCACCACTTTACATCCAAGGAGATCGACAAAATACCACCCTCTGAATTCTGGAAAAAACGGGCAGAGGCTATCTTCCCCGAAGATCAAATTGTTCTAGACGCGATGCCTCAACATAGACTCTGTGAAACTGATAAACCTATCGTATCTGTATAGTCTATGTAATGCACAAAACAAATAAACAAATGATAAGTATAGTAAAAAAAAGTTTCATTCCCCTTATTACCTGAACGTAGATATTTTTTACATTTTCATCCCGAATTTGCAATATCTTGCACTTCTATATTTTTTGCCTTGTATAAAAAGACGAAAATCAAAGAAAATATATGTGGAGAAGAACGAAAGATAGCCGAGGAAACGGACGAAACAGCAAAATTTAGCAAATCTTCTTTCTGTTGCGTTATTTAGACGAAACGCCCTCTCAGGAATTTTGTACAAACGGATGTGTATAAGCTGGTATAAGCTTAACATTGTCAGAACAGTACAGCCTGGTACCGATCAATATGGTAGATTAGCTACAACTTCAGATATCTCGGAAGATATTTACAGTGGAGTAGTTGATTTTTCTCGGTTAGGTCTTCCAACAGTTCCTCTGTCCTTGGAAGTTGATCTTTCGCTCACTGATCTTGTTCGATCGGGGACACGTTATAAAATGTTGATATGCCGGACAATGTTGATCTCGGAGAGAGATGTTATGTTTGGGATGATGTTGCCGAGACCTTAACGACATCAGGGTAAATGGCAATGGTTTTCTACTAACAATTTTACGTCACCCCAGATAACTTTCTAATACGCGATTACATTGATTCTCTATGAAGAGTGATTGTAAAAGAGGATGAAATAATCAAAAGTGGCAAGAGACTGTCTAGAAACGATCGAAAGTCCAAAATATATTCTCCTCATGGATATTTGGTTCTAAATTTTCTTGAGACTCTAAATCCGAGTCAAAAGGTAAAAAGGACTCGAAGCTGTTGCAAGTACTTTTTTATCGGTTGACGCTAATGGTTTTCTTACCTCGTAGATAAATTTCCGCAAACATTATCTAAGAAAAGTATCACCTACGGACCCGAATGTTGTCGTCCTCCAAGATGTGAAGGACCTCGTCATGTATCTCGTCACGAGGCCGATGAGTGTACAATTCATAAATTTCTTCCATTTACCACTCGTTGATCGTTTTCTCCGTTCTCTCATATTGTACTTTCAATATTACTTGGATGTTTGGGAGGAAATAACGGAAAAACGTGCAGCAACTACGAGAAAAGCGACGAATCCATTAGCAGGCGGTGGTAGATTGAGACGAGCTGAAGAAATGAGAATTCTAAGATGCATCGTCGGACGCGAATATTGTGATTTGTTGCTCGGCAGTGATAAAGGCGCTTCTTATCATCACATGACGGCGAGTAGAGAATCTGTTGCAACATCTATTCAGTCGCAGAGCGAAAAAGATCTTAGAATATTCGAGATTCTCATTGGTATGGCGCACAGAGTTGTATGGATAGCTTTACAACGAAAATATTACAACTTAATCGGTCAGTTGCGGAGTCTTCCAAACGACATATACATGGATACACCGAGCATGAAATATGTTTCAATTGTATACCCGATCCCTTTTATCCATTTTTTTCACAGAAATTGAGATTCACAGACTGTTTCGTACCGATGCATATAATATGGCTGATCGTAGAAGCAACGGTGTCGTTAATAGATCGATGCTGGAGGACGAATTGAGAATACTGCAGGGTCCAAGAATGCCAATGAGACGAAAACTTCTGCGGAATTCTCCGTTGCCCTATCAAATAATATACGAGGAATGCGATTACCGTATACTCTCTTTAGGTCAGATCATGAATTGAGCCCCTCGATTCATTTTTCCAAGACACAACGTTCGCGACGATTATATATAAGTATGAGTATAAAATCCCTACTGACAATCATCGACTAACGTGCATATGTATAAAAACGTTGCAGGAATAATCGCAACAGAGTCCAAAGATCCGCGAATAATTTACTTGCAAAATGCTCTACTGGCTAGCGAGGAGAGTCTGCCAGAGTTCGGTATAAAATTGGGTATTCTAGGACAATCGCGTGATAATTATGACATTATGCTTATGCCATCGGACAGCGAGGAATCGATAGAAGAGTCCGAAGATGAGAAAGATAAATGGGAAAAACGTAAAAGTTCTCTGGCTGAAAAAATAATCAGAAGCATGGTACGTTAATTAACGCGAATACACATATAACATACGCGTTGTGCGATAAGAAAAATTGTTATTATCGAAGCAACGACGGATTGAATTACTGACGTATGTATTACCTTTAAAAAGCAACCGGATCGTACTGGTACAAAAATGCCGAGTTACGGCTCAAATCCCGATCATCCGCAAGTCTTCCCGATGCAAATTGTCAACTCACGATGTAGAAAACACGACGAAGATCGCGAAAGGGCTAGAAGAAAATGGACAACAAGAGAAATACGACGGCAGAGTGATAAATACGCGGAAACTTCATCGATCGCAACCACCGTAGATTAATCGCTGCGCTATTTGTTTTTTAACGAGAATATTGGTTCGTGTCGTGTCGTTTAAACTATATGGAAAAATTCCAGTGTTACGAATCGTTTGGCTATACTCGAGCCTATTGGTATTCGATAAAAAGATAAACCGTGAACCTTCGCCGAAGGTACGAACGATAAAGCGTATATGAAAAAGAATAAGCGCACGTAATACGATTGCTTGTTTGCGAAGGAGATGTGTGAATATCAGGGGACAAATACAACAGAGCACTACGAGGCAATGTAAAAAATATGCTTATTGTAATTGTTACTGCCTAGTCGAGAATAGTAATGATAATATGTTACAAGGGCCATATATAGGTACATACGGAGGAGCAGCGGACAATATGTTCCTTATTGTAATTTTTCTTGTTTATCGTTATTTTTGTTCATTCTTGTGTTCCTTTTCACTCGTCGTCTAAAACTCAGGGGCGTGTGTGTTTTCTTCGTGTACAATCGTATAATCGACTAACTACCGTTAACAGTACAGTAATAACAATTAAAGACGTTACGCGGATAGAAAGATAATTCTAATTCGCCCCAATATGGGGCGCGCTGCAATTTCCATGGTATCGGTATCGATCTTTGTTTCTTTCTCTAGTACGAAATTCGTTTGTGCTTAACAAATTGAATATTTTCATACCGCGGCCGGGAATTCAGTCATTATTAGATTAATTACAAACGTTTCGTTTCCTTCGTATCGAGAAAGATAAACGCAACGAGGATAGGGAGATTATCCCTGTCTCATTCCTCATTGTTATATTCTTCAGTATTTCCTTTTGCAAAATTCTCATTCCATTACAACGACAGTGGCACAGAGATTATTGATAGTTGAAAGACCGACTCTCGATGAAAATCTTTCGATTCGTATTAATTTTTATTCTACATTCACTCGTGTATCTCTTCATTTTTGTTGTTGTTGCTGTTTTTCCTTCTCTTTCGAAACGTAGCTTATAATCCATCGTCCACAAACAATTTAATAATGAGCCGATGATGAATCGTGAAATCATTTACAGAAATGGAGATATATATATATATATATATATATTTTCAGATACTCCGTGAAAAAAAAAACAGAGAATAAACCTGTTCTCCGAATTTTATGTACCAACGGGTTATCCCTTTTCTTCTCCTCCTTTGCGAATGTCAATGAAACGTTTATACAGATGCGAGATAATTAATTCAGAAAGTCTGATAAATGTGTACAGTACAAAATGTACGCGAAAGGGAGAGAGCGAGACATAAAGACCTTCGACGTGATGTACTCGAAACCGTTTCTTCTTCTCTTTTTTTTTTTGTTTCTTTCCTTTCTCTTATAAACACAATGTGAACGAAATCGCAAGACGCGCGTTACACTTATGTGTGTATAATATATTCGGTGTATATCCACTATTACGTATAATGTTTATAATTTACAAATATCAACCGTTACAGCGATATGTACAAAGCAACATTCAAACAATTAGAGTGTTCAAATGAAACGAATTGATGTGTTCGAAGATGACGCGCACGTCCAAACTTCCACAATTTGTTGAATAAAAAAAAAAAAAAAAAAAAAAAACATAATCAATTAAAATAGGAACGTCCTCGGTGCCACACACGAGCGTGGTGGAACTTTGATGAATCTCGTGAGAATAGAAAACAAAACACGAATGATTCGATCGATCGATGTGAATAAACGGAAAAAAGAGAGAGAACGAGACAGAGAGAGAGAGCGAGAGAGAGAAGATCCAGGATATCCCGGTGCCTAATAGAATAACCAACAACGATTGGTGAAACAAATTTCAAAGTACGACGTATGTAGATACCGATGCGTACCTTTCGTTTTTACAATGAACGCTCGCACACCATCGAATTACAAAGTTTTTCGAGTGATCTTTTTGTTCTCATCTTCCCACCCTCGTCTCCTCTACGCGAGATTAAATTCTCCGGGATCGGTACTTATTTCATTTCATTTCATTTCATTTCTTTTCTTTTCTTTCCTCTTTACAACTAATCTAGCCATCTGACAATGAGCCACGCTGTATAAATGTACGTTTTTATTCGTACATGTGTGTCTGACTGTATGTGTGAGTGTGTGTAGGTGCACCTTGTACGTACTTACAAAAAGTATACATAGCCACGTGCTCGTTCTTTTACAGATTAGAACGGACGAGAGCGAATATCGCAAGCGAGCACGTGTCTTTATACGGCCTCGCAACGTTTCCGCTTTCCTCCACTTTCAATGAATTTTTCTTTCACGTTGCCGTTCCTGCTTGTCTTTATACGTGAAAAGGATTAAATCTAGCAGTTACAAGCAAACAAACTCCCCTGACATACACATAGCCAAAAATATGGCAATTTATATGACATTATTCCTCTTTTGCTATGTACTAATCACTTCGCTACACGTGCTTTCATTTTTTACCCCGTTTTTTTTTTTCATTATTTTTTATCTTTTTTTTTTTTCTTTTCTTATTTTTTTCTTTTGGCTTTCACATATCCGTGTACTTTTTCTTACGTTTTCTCACCCAAACACCCGTCGTTCTCTAGTGGCGATCGTTGCGACGACTCATCACGATTTTTTCCTATACAACGATACAGTTAGTTAATACAGCGTTACATTGACCAGCGCACATACACAAACTTTTTTGCTACGTTTACGAGGGCACGCGCGAACTTTTTTCCTTTTCCATTTTTTTTTCTTTTCTTTCTTTCTTTCTTTCTTTCTTTCTTTCGATCATAAATTATTCATCCGGCTTTGTTGTAACGGTGGGGGGCTACGAGGCAATGTCCGACATGAGCTGGGCAAGCAGAGCCGGCTCTAAGAGACCATGGGTCTGTCCCATACGTTCCAAATTTCGTACATCCTTGTCAACCGCTTCCAACGCGCGTTCCAACTCTTCCTCCTCTTCTCTCGAGGGTTCATACTCCCCGTTTCGACTTTCTGTAAATGTTAAAGACATTTTTTATAATGACGAAAATGCGAACACATACCGGAATACGTATATAATTGTTTCGCGAGAGAAAACAAGGTAAACGTAAAAGTAAATCTTACCGATGAATATATCGTTGAAAGCATCGGCGGGCAAGTTGTTGAGAACGTTGCCAAAGTCGTGTTCGGCAGGATCGAGAGAAGCGAATACCTCGTGATCGCCGAGTTCGACCTTGAGTCCACCACCGAGACCGAGGGAGCCAAGACCTAGTCCAAGATTTAAATTTGCCGCGTTCGAAGTTCCCTGAGGTACGTTGAGATTATTGAGAGTCTTAGTGTGATTCTCGTTTATCGATATGACTTGGCTCGGATAATGATTCTCCTCGTGCGTCAAGCCGGCAATTTTTGTCTCGAGTTTACTCGTCGTAGGTGGCCTCTTTCGTTTCTTCGGTCTCGATTTGCTTTTGGGCCTTGGTATTACCGGAGAAACGGGCTTTTTTCGAGACTTCTTTGGTTTAGATTCCTGCGCTTTGCGATGATAATTGTCTCTCTTTCTCGCGTGTTCCGGACAAAGTGGCAATTCGTGAGCGACATCGAAAACCGGTATGGAACACTGCGTATTGTCGCTAAACTTGGCGGTGCAATGCTCGAAGAGTAGCTGATCGGTATTCAGCATTATGTGCCTCGAGCAATGACGCGTGCAAGGTAGAGACGTTTGTCGACATCCTTCGGCACCGCAAGGACCACCAACGAGGAGAGGTCCTGCCGTTACTTTGCCATTAACGAGCTGTTTATTACCGAGCGCTATCGCGCTCGTAACGGGCTTTTTGCAGGCTGCTTCGAGCAAACACTGCGTTCTTTCGCGCAACAAAATTTCCGACTCTCGGCCACCTTTGTGAAGCTGTATGAGACGACGACGTAATTGAGAGCGCAACTGGGACAATCGCGCGGTGCGATTTAAGGACGCGCCGCTCGTAACGTCGGTGAACCAATGGCGTTGATATATACCGAGCTCGTCGCCGCTCGATTCGCTGTCCGATATCTCGTCACCGGCGCGCGGATAATACAGAAGCGTATGATCGCGATTTCGTCTTCGCGCTTCCGTCATTCTCTGAGCAACGTCGACAACACGACTCTCCGTTTCGCACGAATTTTGCGAGTCTATCGCGTTTGTCGAAAATCTTAGCTCGAGACTCCTCGGATTATCCGGATCGACGGAGACTTGTTCACGACCATCGTCTATCGCATCGACGCACATTGGCGTTATTCCCGAGCCGTCGATCTTAATTCGGCGCTTCATACATTTTCCCCTTGATTTCGTGTTTCTGGCGCTCGTAACGCGAGAATTTTTCGATTGCATCAGCTTGATGTTTTTACCAGCTGCCGTGACGAATGGCTCGGGCTCGCTGAATATGTACGGATCGACATCCTGACGCGACTCCGTTTTCAACAGGGCCTTGAGACGATCGGAAAACTTGAGCTTGTTATTGTCCATTGTTGGATTTAGCGGATCGGGGACCTTCATCGATTGGCGCTCCTCTTCCCTCTCGTTCCACCTGCATTCTCAAATTCTTCAAATCAACACGGGCGACACACGCAGGGAACTTGCGGATCTCTCCGATCGAACTACGTTAATGCCATTTGCCAAGATTGTATTATCGAATTCATTGAAAATATATTCGTTCGACTCAATGTCTAGAAATTTGATATTTTTTTTTTTTTTCCCATCGACTCGTTTCGTCTAATACGCTATTGTATACATATTTTCAGGTACCTTTTTCCTTGAGCAACTCGTTCTTACTACGATCGGTATACTACTACGCAGGAATGTCGAATCTTATCTACGCAATTATCGCTAGTTTCTCCAAACATTATTCGTTCTCGTATTTTTCTCTTTAAATGTATAAAATCACCTTCGTTCGAAACTCACGAGACCAAGAGCGAGATAAAGTTATAAAGAAGACAAATATCGGCAGTGAAGCTCGTTCGTGTAATGTAAATTCTAGCAGAAGGCGTAAAATAAATTTTCAGTCAGACAACGATGGTTAAAACAATCCTTGCCTCGCATATTAAGTATTCACTCCGAAAACTTTACGGGGCATCGTTTGTCCATAGGCTCTCTTATTCCCTTGGTTGTCGACCCAGATCGAGCGCGTGCTCGTTAAAAATGATGTTTCTTCCGTCTCGTGTTATCGTCGACCTCATCGATAAGTCTTTTTTTCACTCAATCTTCGTGCCGTTGACAAGGTACCAAACAGGAAACATCCAAGCAACAGCACCCATTCGAGAGACGTTTGAGGTTATGTACACTGGTTAGTTTCACCTTTCGTACGTCGTGCCTCGCAACATAGCGTTCTCAAGTTTGTTTCATTGCTGTCACAGAGCGCTGTTGAACTTGTCCGGCGTCTTGAATCAAAGCTTTTGATCGCGATTTCAACGGTTAATGAAAAATCAGCCGCACACACTTCAAGTTGTCTCAGTGCGTTATAGCCCTCACCAGCGCGAGACAGAGAGAGCTTGGCACAAGCCGTGTGTAGGTTGGATTCGACGAATTTCGTGTTTTTTCCTTCTTCCACGTATCACAGCGTAACCAATTTTTTCGCGCAAACTATAGAACGTCGATACGACGTATACGACGAGAATAAGGCAGCTGTTAAACACAATTGATTGTAATATTTGTCGATAATAACATTAGAAAGACATGTCAGATGTGAAGGCAGCAAGATGGCGGCCGCTAACACCACACACAAACAGTACGAACATATATACATAAACGAAAAATTCGTGAATTCGCAATGATGCCGCGCGCGAGGGGCGGCCAACATAGAAACACTTTCCACCCGCTAAACCTAAACACTTTTTTCCGCACGAATGAATAACTATTATCCGTTATTATTTCTCCACTCTCCTCTTACACTGGCCCTAATGCTAAACTTATGGGATATTAGAAACTGGCGTTGTTTGACCTAACCTAACAATGTATGCAAATTTTGTCCACTCGACGACTGTAAATACGCTGCGTCTGGCGATCGCGTTAACATTTTCTATAGTCGATGTGACACCGTGATCTGATTGTCACTCACGAGGTTCTCATAAGTTTTTTGAATTATTTACGTATGAATAAATAATATCCTTTCTCTATAACATGTTCAACGGACATATTACACCTTTATGTAAAGAACTCTTATCGAATGACGTTTTGTACACTTTCACCTTTTATAAAACGATTTCTGGTACATGACTCTTGTTACTTAATGTATATTTGCAAATCTCAAAAAACTCTAAATTTTTCGTCAAATACAAAAATGCCCGCCAATTTTATGATCCAAGACGGAAAATATACGTATATTTTATTTTACGTCTCGTCGCGACCTAATGCCGATTACGCGCATCAACAATGACGTTGCGATGGTTATTAATAATTAATTCTCCTCCTATTGCATCCGGTATATATACGTAAATGAAAACATTGTTCTCTCATTCGAACGAGAAGAAAATGTAAATGACAGGAAAACGCGGCAATTCTTATAATTGCGTTTTTAACCTTTGTTTTTCAATGATCTCGTAGAAATGCCCAGTTATTGAATATGACGTCATCGTGTTAAACTATTGTGCAATTTTGTACTACCTATCCCCCAAAAAAAATAATCGATAATAACTACCTATTAAATAGCTGTATCATGCGGCTGCTATTCTTATTTCGAACCAGACGGCAAATATCGATCAGCTGTTTTTGACGTCTGAACCCGACGTGGCATTATAACCTAAAAACTTCAATGATAACCATTGATCGGATTTGGAGCTGAATCGTAGACAAATTAATGTTCCCTTGCCCGAGGATTATTAAAAAATGCACCCGAACTCTTTAACCCTGATATTTTATTTTTCATGACTTATTTATAAAAAAAAAAAAAACGCATTTCGTCGCTCTTGCATAAGAGTCGCATAGGCCTCCGTAAATACGTGATTTGGAAAATAGAAATCCTTACAGATACACACACACAGACACACGCATACGGCAGTGAGGTGGATACCGTACTGATTTCACAGAAAACTTAAAATGGGATATTGGATAGGGAATTTCGTGCAATCGAAACACAATGTTATGTTATTGCGAATGTTCATCTTTCAACAAGATCCTATACAACAATTGGTGTAAACAAGACACGTGTACAAGCCCAAATTTAACGAGCTCAACAGAGATCGAGTGTCGAGCTTTCTGTCCTATCGACACTGTCTCTTCGTCACTTTCCTTTTCTTTTATTCTTTATACTTATAGTATAATATGCAATGAACCTACTATAACAAAAATCCTTATGTATTACGAATAGAGTCATAGCTCTACAAAAGGGTCAAGGCCCTGTTGGAATTGCTCTTCTCGTTTTACAAATTTAATAGACATAGTTCGGAAAAGCTTCGAACTACCTATACGATATATCTTTTACCTCATTGAATGCTTCCCTTAAAAACGAAAAAGACAGAATATGCTCTTAACACTATTTCTCCATGTGCACGATTATTCTTCCGGAAAATTTACCAAAACATTGAAACTCGAGTTTTTTTTTTTTTTTTTTTCATAAAATATATGTTTTCCGTTTACTTTACGCGACAAAACGTTGACGAACATAATTTTTACTGTACGTTAAGACGGCAATTTTCTTTTCCCCCGTAACATATAGCCAAGATGCTTGTTATTCCCATAAACGTAATTAATGTCGGGAAAAAATACGAAATTTATTAAAAAAAAAAAAAAGGCATTGCAGTGTTATTATATATTACCCGTGTATAAAGTGACTCTCGTAGAGAACAATGACACCCCCGATTTTATTTAACATTTATCAATGACTATCCATAGTAGTTTTCACAGTATCAAAGTTTTTCCTTGTTCATTCGGAAATGCCGAGGTACAATTAGTGACGAATCACGTAGTTCATTTTGGGGCAGGGCTGGGGGTGGGGGGGAGGATGGTTGCTTGTTCGTTCGTTTACTTCGGTACAGTACGTTACGGCTGAAAATTTTCGAAGATTGTTGTTGGTGTTGGGGGAATGCAGGTCGATGGATATTTACATTTAAGTAGCCGATTTTCCATGGGGTTTACGTCCCTTGACAACGCTCGGTCGGCCTCTGATAAAGCCTTTCTTGCGACGCGCCGTCTGAAACATCAATGGCCAGCCCCCCATAACTTTAACTACGTTTCCAGATCTATCTTGGTTCGACGATTGAAAAAAACTCAAACGATACGATCGGGACGTATACTACTGCTACTTATGATTATGATTATTATTATTATTGTTATTATTATCATCGTCCCGTCAGATCGTCACGTGCAACGTGCCACTCACCTTTTTACTGTGATACGTGCTCGTCGTTCGTGCGATCGTACGTCCGGTTATAGGAATTCTCGGCCGATTAAATTCATCTGGTTTTTTCACCCTGCAATAATATATGGAAAAAAAGATAAATAACAATAAAAAATGGGCATCTTATTATTTTTATGTACGTATAGATGTGGGTGATTGTGAAATATTACCTGTAAATTCTAACTAGCCAATGTTCCGTCGTATATGCCTCCTCTAAGTACGTGAGTTTGAAATTTTTGTTTCCTATCTCGGCGTTGCGCGTACGATCGTAACCGGGGGGTGAACGATAATCGACGTTCACTTCGCCAAATCGAAAGTAGCTCAATTTGTACATCAGAGAATTGAGAAGAGTCGGAGAGGCTTCGGAATCGACGCGGAATTCTCCTTTTTCGGTAAAATAATCACTCTCTCGTATATCCTGAGGATGTTCACCCTCCGCGATTCGAACCATCCATAAAAATTTGTTTATATCGTCGCCGGAATAACCGATCATCCCTCCGAATATGACTAGAACGTAATCTACGTCGAGCGATGTCATAATCTCGTAAGCGGCACTCTCGTTCGAACTCATGGCTTTGCCGACCAAAGCTATGTGCGAATTGTTCCACGTATTGTTGTCAACGAGAGTCGTTCTGAAAGCAAGACAACACACAACTCGATATAATCCAGGATAAAAATTGTGGCATGAAATTTCACGATGATGAATCGAATATGATCGAGTCTCGGATATATTCTTGGAGAATATACATTACCTGTTCGCCATCCCGGCAATCTGATAACCATAATCCCACCAACTCATTACTCTCGCGTCGTTGTGAGTATTTTGAGCTAGCCAGTAGTAAGCCTCGCGAAAATCATCGAGTATACTTCTACCACCGTCGTTCGTGAAAGTCGCGAGGACGATCGATGGACTGGAATACGCGTTGTTCGTCACCCATGTACAATGAACGGTGAAGAGCATTAGTAGCATTAGTATACCGAGAGCAACCCCGTTACGAAGATTCGCCCCTAATCCATCGCCGTTTCCTCTCGGTCTCTCGTGCTTCATTCTACGTAATTTACCGGCTTTGTCGTACAGACCTCGGCCCGGACTTCTCTCGCGCTCTTCCTCGCTCTCCTCTTCGCTACCGTCACCACCATCTCTGTCACCGTTCTCACGATGTTCCTCCTTCAGGTACAACTCGAGAATACCGCTGAACGCGATACCAGCGAGCATACAAACGACCGGTGTCAGGGTCAGCATCAAACGAACCATAACACCGGCAAAGTATACCGCGCTTATGGCGTAAAGAACCACTGAAATAACAATTATGATCATCAGGTTCGCAAGATTATGGTCATTGGGAATATGCAGTCTGTTCCGAGAGTTAAACTCTCAGGATTATGTTATCGATTGATAAATTTCAACATGTACAAACGGTTCCAACTCTCGACATCGTAAAGTCAAAAATTGAAATGAAAATTATTTAAGAAATTCGAGATTCCAAGAAATAAACAAAGTTTGGTAAAGGTTCGATTGTCCGAAATGAATTTGCTATAATTTCTTTTCTCCATGTTTCAACCTACTGTAATTTATTTAAACTTTCATAGAATCTTACTATCGATACCATATACGCGCAACATCTCTAAAGGATGAATCGAACATTACGAGAGACGATTTGACGAAGATTTATTCTTACCGAAGACACGTTCGTCGTTGATACGCTTGATGCAGTACCAGAGTCCAACGGGGAAGGTCGTGACGAGTATATGAAGATCGAAGAAGAAACTGAACCACGTGGTCGGTTGATGTTCCGAAACCGAGGCAATTATCGGTATATGAATTTTCGCATAACCAGTGTCCCAGAGACTGTAGAATCTTCCGCTCCAAGGTGCAACGAAACCGGCATACGTGAGGCCGATGAGAACGGAAAGTAAAACAGCGGCGGTAGCCGCGACGATGCCACCGAAATATTTCATCTCCGATTTTGTCAATACCGTACGAAGATAACGGAGCGCCGCGACGAATATCAAAAGACCGAATACACCACCGGCTGCCATGTGCTCGGACGTCCGTATCGGTTGAAAACCAACGAAAGGTATTTGCATACTGAGTAACAGTCCCAGTATATAGAACGTCGTATAACTCGTAAACAAACGATTGCTATATCGATTCATGACGAGAAGAACGAAAACGTGAAAAGGTATGAGATTAATGATAAATACGTAACCACCCCATGCCGATACCATGTAAAAGTAGGACAGTGCGGTCATTGCTGCCCAAAAGATCGAGCCTGTTTTTACCGATTTGACCCATAGATAGTACGTAATCTGAAGAGCGAATATGGCGATACCCTCGTTATCGTAACTACCGGCTACCGATCGCGATATGTAACCCGGTACAATGGCTATAAAACAAGCGGCAAAGAGACCAGCACCGGCGCTCCATAATTCCTTGGTCAAGAGGTACGTCGATATCGCGGTAAGACCGCTGAATACCGGAGCGAGAAATACGCATATATCTCTTATGTGAACCGGTATGTTGAGCGAATGTAGTACGTAGTGTATCGAGCCCGATGTTATCATGAGGCCCGGATAGACCGTACCACCGACGATACGTCCCAATGGGTACCAGGCTCTCTCGTCGAACCAATTCAAAAAATTGTAGAACCCATGCTGCACCATATAAGCCGTGGCTCTATAATTGAACCTGCGTAACAATACATATAAATGATAAATTTCAATCATCGTTTCGTCGCGTCGTTAAGGTGGCGCGAAACAACGATGGAACGTGCGAATGTAAAAAAAAAAAAAAATGTTATCTTTTTTTCAGAGGTGTATCGCAAGTTTCTGTAAATGAATGGTGTTCAATCAATTTGCAATAAAGAATAAAGCATTTTTTGACGATACACGAAGGGGGGGGGGGGTTCACGCCAATTCGATTGTGCTTGCATAAATTAAAAATATGAACGATTTCTTTTTATCGACCGGTTAAATCCGACTCGTGGTAGTTGAAAATCTCACTGACGAGCCGACACATGGTACTTGAGAAAAATGATGATTTTTTCGGTGAGGAGTATATCGAGATTAAATTAGCGTAAACTTACCATGGATCAAACTCGTGTATAATACTCTCGAAGCGCACAACCGCGAAAAGACGCGACGCAAATCCGGATATCCATGCTAGAAGTAGTATTGTAAAAGTTAGAAGTGAACTGAAGCCCGCAGCGTTCGTCAGCGTGGAGGATTTCATCTGCTTGGATGATGGCTTCTTGTCCGGGAACATGTCTTTTTTCGTGTACGGCACTGTCGCCGACTTTTTCTGCACTGTTGTTACGTTTCTCGTATGTTTCGTTAATCTATTCGCACGACTCTTCTTTAACGCCGAAAACAATCATCGATCACGAAATACTTGGTACTTTTCTACTTTCACTCATCAAAATCATTTGCAAATTGCCATACGCGCGACAAGAACATCCATGCCCGGTACGACACGTAGCGACTTTATCGGAGTAGCTCGGCGACGGCGGAACACGACCAACCACGACTACACGAGCCTCGCTCTAAAACTAGGCTAGGAGACACGTCAAAAGCCGCAAGCCTCCAATGCAAACATATTAAAAGTCACTGGAATTAAACAAAATCCCTAGACTATAGAAGAGTGATCGATCGGCAATACAGTTATCGTGCTGCTCGTATGGTAAGTACGATACTTATCTTCGATACCATATTTACTCGCGTTTTCATTATCTTCGATTCCGAGATTTTCACTCTCGAATATAACTGTAGCGAGTTGAAAAACGGTATTTACCGTCCGAGTTATATACTGAGGCGCTTTCTCGTTACCTCCCGCCATCCCGTTATTTTTCATTTCTAGCTCTGCGCACTTTGATTTATTCGTTGGAACTTTGATAACGATAAAACTATAAAGTATGCGATAAATCGATTGTCCGAAACAATGAAAATATTCGTTCGTTCCCATACTCTTCGAACGCATAGTTATTTTATTCGTCTATCGTACTTATCGTTTCTTCTTTATACCCAGATTTATTCTGTAATTATTTAGATTTATCCGAATTTATTATTTAAAGGCACGACGGTACGATATTCGTTACATTTCACATATATGTGTATGTAAGCGGCTCATTACAGATTGGTGAAAGCAGCGACTCGAATACCGAGTCGTATCGTATATCGTATATCGGAGAATTAAATCGGACACGCACGTTTTAAAGATGGAAAAAAATATAAGAATTCTAATACGAATTAATTTTATTAAAAATCCCTTACGCTATATGTTATAGCTCCAAAAATTGTACAGTATTAAAATAGTTCTTTACATCGACGATACTCATTAATGGTCAACGTATCAATGCCCGTGTGCTCCTTACGAGCTTCGTATATAAATTTTTAATTTCTTATAAACAAAAAACTCGATATAATTTAAGTAAAGCGTTGAATCGATTCATGATCCTGGACCTTATAAAGGGTTTTCAAGTTTTCCCACCAAAGTGGCAATCTGTGTTTCAAAATGAGATAAAACCAAGGAGTCAGAGGAGCGTCTATGCTATCAATGAATTCCTGCAACTGATTTTTCGATATCCAACGAACTTCGCTGACTTCGTCGGGATTGGGATCGAGTGTTATATCGTCCTTTTGGAGAAATAATACATAGTCGATTTCGTGCTCGCCCCATTTTCCATCGCCGGTCGAGTGATAATGAATTCTAGTCAGATAACTAAAGTCTTGTGGCAAAGCTTGATTTTTGGGTATACCCAATTCGTAATTTAGTCTGCGCTGAGCAGCTTCTCTCACTCCGAGCGCTTCGTGTTCCTCTGCTTCTCCAGGTACTTCGATAAGAGGATGGCTACAGCACGTGTTGGTGTAATAGCCAGGAAATGTGATCTAGCAAGGAAAATAAAATTTGATCGGTGCGTAATGTAATTTTACGAGTCGAGCGAATAGTATTATTAGCTTGGCTTACCTTTGTCGGAGCTCTTTTTTGGAGCAACAATTGACCCTTTTCGTTAAATAGGAATACACTGAAGGCACGATGAAGCGGCACATCGCCGTGTTCGTCGACTCGATGACAATGTCTCTTGGTTGCGTCGCCAAGAGGTCTGTCAAACTCGTCGACGAGAATGCACCTCTCGTCGAGCGCGGCCTCTTGCAGAGGAGCAGTAATTTTCAATTTCGTGGAGCTTTCGGCCATTGTGGAAAACTGTACGAAAGCTTCTGATAATTTACTTCCGTTTCGCAAAATAGTGCTGAGCAATGTCGTCATGACAGAATCCTCCGAATTCGAGTGAGGAATTTGATGAAAGCTTTTTTGCTACGTAATACAAATTACACCATACACCAGACGCGGTCAATTCGTTACTGACGAGAAAACTCGAAAGCCACGGACGACAAGCGCCGCGCCACGACGTATGCGAGTAACGGGGCAATCAACGCTTATTTAAACCTACCGACATATGCTTATATGTATATATATATATATATATATACACACTCATTGGTTAGTACAATCCCACTGTTTTCACTCCATGTTAACATTCAAAATTTATCATTCTTTTCAATCGCGCAAAATAGAAATTTTGTATGATTCCGTTTTACATACATTCTTTCATACATGAAATTCTATTTCCAGTTATCAGCGCGCCCGTCGCTCACAAAAGGACTGTCAGAGATGTAAACGAAACAAGGTTAGATAATGCTGTCGGGCTATCAGTGTTGTACAGGCTGTGCATCTGTGCATGTTACGTGACAATGTTTGAGCATAGATGCGTCCACCTATGCATACGAGGGCAGACTATGATACGAGGGCGAGAAGTCAAGGTCTATCACAGTAGCGCTATCACAGTTGTTCATCGAAACAAGCATCTATATAATTGAATTGGGATCTGACAAAATTCGTGAGACATCTGGTGGTACATTTTAAAACTAAGATCTGGGTGCATTGCTCGCGTTACAACGTAATAATTAACATCAGTGGTTCTGAGAAATTGAACAAAATATGACAGAAGTAGGTGTCTTTACATCTCGTAAAACATCTAAAAAAAGAATTGTATGTTCCGTATATGGATGCGAGAGTTCTTTTGAAAAAAAACCGTGAATTGACGTTTCATAATTTCCCGAAAAAAATGCACGTTGCGTATACCAAAAAAAAATCGATGACTACGAGTTGAACCGGATTATTGGCAAATATCATGAATAGTTAAAACTACCATTTCTGGCCATTAATATTTATAACTTGTATTATATTGACACGGTAAGCCTACTATTACGTGGTTTTGGCAGGCGACTGCATCCCAGTCTGCGCCATATTGAATTTGGCCACGCCTCCATGTCAGATCCCAATAATGGGTGTGCCGTACCGTCATCATTAGAAAGTAAAGAACGACGTCATACATTTCGCTGACCGATAAGAATTTCTCGAGTTGGCCAAGGATTTTCGATTGCTCATATGGATGTGTGAAGCATAAATTTGAACGAATACTTTCTGTTCGAGATCGCAGCCGGACAGTTAGAGCACGATATTACCTTGCGTCGGTAATTATACCTCCAGTCGCCCCCTATCGGCTACGCCACATAATGAGTCACGAATGTAGGGTTATGATACAAATCATATCTATTGTTATTCGGTGTAAATTTATGAAAATTAATCAGTTGTGTTATGGACAGACGTTGGATTATTATCGTTAGATAACACAAATATATCTGGATGATACGAACATTTATAACAAAATCTTTATCAATCATAAAACGATACTCGAAAAAATGTACTAATAAACATTGAGGTTGGTATACAATTTTGTGGCATATTCTACTTTACATTTGGTGTATTTTACAGTATGCTCGATCTTTCTGTAGTAATGAGAAAAGTATTTCGAAGCGCACGATATATTTAGAGAAGATTTAGGGCTCGTCTCGAATACTTTATTCCCAAAGAACATTTACAGAAATTGGGGAAAACTGCGCTGTGGCTATATACAGATTTATGATGAGCGAAGAAAAGGCGCCTGTGCAAGAATTCAAACTCGACTCCGACAGTGAACTTCGCTTCGAGGTCGAGAGTAAGAATGAAAAAGTAACGTTGGAGGTAAGAAAAATTCGTTTAAAATCAATTTCTAATTTATTTCCTAATCGTGTACAATATTATCGTCGAATAATTTCATTTTGTACAGTGATATTTTTGGAAATATATAAAAAATCGTTGTTTTCAAATACCTTTGGATTTGCAAAGTTTCTTTTAACGTCATCAATTTTCAATGTTTCATTTTGATGTTGAAAAAACAAAATCTGTTCCATTCCCAAGAACTTTAAGATAAAAACGCATTCGTACACAAATACGTTGTTTAAAGTAAACAACTAGCGTCCAATTTTATATATCGACGGTTGAAAGGAGACTTGACTCGAGCGCCATTTGATGTAAATGGCGCTTGAGTCAAGTCGTCTTTAATATGAAAAAACAAAATCTGTTCCATTCCCAAGAACTTTAAGATAAAAACGCATTCGTACACAAATACGTTGTTTAAAGTAAACAACTAGCGTCCAATTTTATATATCGACGGTTGAAAGGCGACTTGACTCGAGCGCCATTTGATGTAAACGGAGCGCTTGAGTCAAGTCGTCTTTCAACCGTCGATATATTAGATCAATAAAGAGGAAAGATTATAAAAATAATGAACTATTAATCTTTATTATATTGCTATATTTTCAGTTAAGAAGTGGCTTGGCTGAAGTCTTTGGTACAGAATTAGTAAAGGGTAAAAAGTACGAGTTTACATCGGGTGCAAAAGTAGCCGTTTTCACCTGGCAAGGATGTACTCTGGAGATAATTGGAAAAACAGACGTGAGTTACGTCGCTAAGGAAACACCGATGGGACTTTATCTGAATTGTCACGCGGCTATGGAACGTATGAGAGAAGCTTCGGAAAAGGACGACACGAGAGGTCCGATAACGATGGTAGTTGGACCGAACGACGTTGGAAAATCGACCCTATGTCGGCTCTTATTGAATTACGCGGTACGAATGGGAAGACGTCCGATATTCGTTGATCTGGACGTTGGTCAAGGTCATATAGCAATACCGGGTACCGTAGGCGCTTTGCTGGTCGAAAGACCATCGAACGTCGTCGAGGGTTTCAGTCAACAAGCGCCTTTGGTTTTTCATTTCGGTCACAGAGCTCCGAGTTCTAACATCGCGCTTTACAATCTACTGGTCTCGCGTCTCGCCGAGGTCTGTTCGGACCGATTGCAAGCTAACAAAAAAGCCAAAGTTTCAGGTATCGTTATAAATACCTGCGGATGGGTCAAAGGAGGCGGTTACAAGCTACTGACTCACGCCGCTCAGGCATTCGAGGTCGATGCTATTCTCGTTCTCGATCAAGAAAGACTCTACAACGAACTCGTACGCGACATGCCGGATTTTGTAAAAGTTGTTTTTTTACCGAAAAGCGGGGGTGTGGTAGAGCGTAGTCAAACAATGAGAACGGAAGCGCGAGATCAGCGCGTTAGAGAATATTTTTACGGATCGAGAACACCTCTTTATCCTCACAGTTTTGAGGTCAAATGGAGCGAGGCAAGATTGTACAAAATCGGTGCACCCGTATTACCGGCATCGTGCATGCCGCTTGGTATGAAAGCAGAGGACAATCTAACGAAACTCGTTGCGGTTTCGCCAGGACCGAATTTACTACATCATCTTTTGTCCGTATCGTTCGCGGACTCGCCCGAGGACGACGTAGTCCAAACCAACGTTGCGGGATTCGTTTGCGTGTAAGTTTTCTCAGCTTTTCGCGCTATTTATTTTTCTATAAATACGAATGGCGGAAAAAAAAGATGAATTTTGTTTCAGAACCAACGTCGATGTCGATCGACAAACTTTCACGGTTCTCAGTCCACAGCCAAGACCTTTACCCAACACGGTTTTACTTTTGTCGGACATACAGTTTATGGACAGCCATTGAGAGCGTACTGTGTAATCAAATATGAAAAGACGTTGGAAAAAGCGGGAGATTTGATATAAGATTAAATATACATATTTTGATAAAATAAATAATGTTGCTTACAATTGTACCACTAACATTTCTTCGATCCCTAAGAGTTCGTCGTTTCCTTCCACTTGGTCGCTTCCCAAAAACTCTCGGTCGAAATTTAATGCATGTAAACAATCGCGCCGGGAATTCAATATGGCGTCTGCCGAAAAGAACGATTTCTTCGATATTAACAATTTTGAGCTTCAATTGCGCGAAAAGATAAACGAATTACAATGGAAAACGGTAATTTCTCGTCTCGTATACGTGTTTTTCTGTAAAATATGACGGGATATTTTCCTTCGCTCAGGAATCTCTCGAGGAAAACGAGAAAGATCTTCTGGAGACTCGTCGGAGTCTTTACGAGGTGCAAACACAACTGGAGGACGAGCGAAGAATTTCTCAACAATTGGAGATACAGTTGAAAGCGGCATTGGAATCTTCGAAATTTTACGAGGAGGAGAATATCAAAAATCAGACCCAACATATACGTGTGAGATTGAAATGCGAAACAGCAGCTCTAGAACGCGATGTTTTAATCGATCAAGCGAGGAGAGTCAGATACGAGAATATGGATTTCAAGGTCAAGATTCAAGAATTAGAACGAAGCATGGTCAACATGAAAGTGGTAAACGAAACGCTCGAGGTTTCTCTGGTAGACTTGAGAAACAACGTAACGCGTTTGCATACCAGACTGCAGAGGTATGCCAAGCCCCCCACCAAGAAACGTTTAATTTTTATTTTTCAGCATTCTAAAATTGCCCGAGAAAATGAAAAATTTCGAAGCTTTCCTTACGAGCAAGTGTTTTCGTTAGTTTTTATCCCCGTATAAATAAAACTTTACGAGTTGGTCTAAATTACGAATTTCTAGTGAGATCGCCCGAGGTTCTCTCGAATTTCAATTTGTTTCATTTCAAAGAGCACATTTTGGGCCAAATATCAAAAAACAATCTTCATCACAAAATTGTACATTCCTATTCCTCGAAATATTCGAGTAGTAATCAACTTTTAAAAAACTTGTATATTTCATGAAATAAACAAGTTTTATTAAGTCCGAAATTCAATATCGCGTCGATCATACCGACCAAGCTGATATACGCAACTAATTTCTCATGTTTCAAATTGTTCAGCTATTTTAGTTTTTCTACTAAAAAATCAACCGTTTTGATTTGTAGTAACATAGGAAAATTGGAACGAGAGCAAGAAAAGTTGCGCGAGTCTTTCGAGTCCTCGGTCAAATTCGGCCGGCGCATTCAAGCGATTCTCAAAACTAATTACATGGCGCATCAACGAGACGAGAAGACCATCGAAGAATTAAAGAAAAAGATAAACACCCTCGATACTTCGAACGATAAATTGGAACTAATGCACATTACAGGAGAACACATGGATATTGGAGCATTACAGCCACAGGTGAAATTATCTATAACGATTCTTGAGAATTTTATCCAGACGAATTGAAATGAGAATTAAAGTTTTTTTGCTCGATTTCCCTCGCGTTACAGCTAGAAAACAGTTTGAAAGAATTGCGATACATGATCGAAAAGAATTCAATCGAGGATAAATTGTCGATTATATGTAACGAACTACGGAAAATGGACGGAAGTTTCACGAAAGATTAGTCACAATCATTCGACGATAAAGAAAATGAGCACCGTGTGATAACGACAAAGGTTCGGGGTAAAAGGAAGCGCTTGGCACAGGGAGGAATTAATTAATTGACAGACACAAGTAGACACGTAGGATTAATATAAAATGTATTATAATAGTCGTTTTTTTTTCCTTCTCATCTTGTTTGTATATTGAAATATGAGACGAAACGAGATTAAAGGATATTAAAATGCAAAGAAAAAGAAATGATAAAGACGCGCAGCAAGCCATGTGAGAGCAACAAGTAGAATGAGCCGACCTTCGGGATAGGCTCTCTGTACATGTAATTGGTTTTATTTTTCAACAGTCAGACCGTGAGTATCAAATTTCACCATGACGGAATATAAAAAATTAAAATAACACAGAGAACAAGCTGTTGCGTACGTTTCTCATTTTTCTTCTTCTTTTGTTCAACAAATTTACAGATCATTGCTTTCGTTTTCCTCTTTCCAAGTAATATTGAAGAAAAAACAAGACGAATGAAATTATTCTTTTTCTCTTTTTTGTTTTGTTTGTTTGTTTTTCTTTCACTGTCTCATCGACGGACACACGACAGTGGTTAATTAATAATAACAATCGTTACGCCGTTGAGAGACACGCGCGATATGTGATAATAGTTTGACTATTATCTCCCGATTATTTTCGTGAAAAAGCTAATGTTCTCGATAACAATGTAAAAAGGATGATTGTTATGACTTATGCTGTCCGGCCTTAATTTATTACTTTTTCTTCATTTCTTTCGTAAACAGGCGATTCTCTCCCTCGGTCATACGTGGTTAAAACGCTAGTTGTAACTTATGTACTCTCGATGGACGCATGCAGACCATGCGGAGGAATTCATCATCATCTTCATTTCGTCGAGATATACGATGAATTCTTCGCGATTATGAGCGATGACTTTTGCATTTTATGTTTTTTTTTGTTTTTTTGTTTTTTTCCTTTTTATTATTGCATACATGATACTTGTTCTTCGCATGTGAAACGCGACTTCTTTTTGTAACTGCCCCCTCTCCCACTTTCATCGTCACGAACCGCTGCTTAACAAGTGAGATGAATATTCGATGACGTCGAAGTACAAGTTTCATTTACAAATTTTCGCGATGAAGTTCACAAACTGTTTAAATTGGTGTGTATGTCGTATTGTTTGGGAGCCATTAATACGTTTTGTTCTTTCCTCGATATTCGCCTCCTCAAAATTGTCATTGCCCCTTTTTCACGCAAGTAAAACTAAGTATTGTAGCGTTTGTAACAAAGCTCGAGATTTTAGCGGCTAGTCCAACGTAAAGAGTACTGTGCAATAGCGTATTCGGTCAACGGCAACCCACATCTCCTCGTGCCACCATGGAAAAAAAAAAAAACCGCTCACCTCCGTCCCCTTTGATCCCGAGTCGAAGAACATTATATATCGATAATTAAATAATGTAAAAAAAAAGAAAATAAAAACGAAAACCACCAAATGATGAGGAGGGTCCAGCGTCAAGGACTGAAATCACATGGCCCGAAGAAGGCCGCGAGTCGAGCCCCGTTGAACGTAAAGTCTGTCCGACGAAAGAAACGTGTGTTTTTCAAGGTGGTAGACAAAACGGTCTTGACGGGGGGTCAGAGTATAGAACAACGTCCGAGCCAACTCGGTGGCTTCCTCGCTGGTTCCGAAGCTTTCAGTTGGTTACCACCGCTCTTTGGTGGATTCGAGGCCTCCTGTTACACGCGAAGAAAACGAACAAAAAAAGCCTTTTGTAATTTATGTCGATATAACGAGAAAATTTGTCGATTGATCTTTTTAGCATAAAATTCAAACTGATTAAGGAAATTGAAGCGCTCGATTCACACATTTATCACTCAATCGAATATTAATTTCTATTCATTTTACATATACCGTTGTGCTTGTGCGTGTATGAGTTTAACAGCTTCAATTTTTTTAGTCATGGAAAATTAAAAAAAAAAAAAAAAAAGCGTTGCGCAGGCATAAGATTTTTTTATATATATAGAGAGGCATTGTCGTTTAATAGCATGCACTGTAGAAACATAAAGCTATATTTACTATGATTTAAGCTAAATCACAATGCTTTTTCACCCTTCGCCAAAGTTTTCTTACAATTAGTAAAATCAAATCACACAGCGATAAGGAAAAAAAAAAAGCAAACAGTTGGGCGGTAGAGTTACCTTCTGCCAGGACAGACCCGCACCAAACACAGAGAAATAGACATAGGGAACAGAGAAACAATGGATTATTTAGTTTGTATCGTGATTTAAAGCAGAGGTGTAACGTTTTGTGCATAATTCTACGAGATAACAGATTTCTATGCGATTCGCATCGAAAATATTTGTTGTTATAAATCTAACGACCGATATAACTATCCAGAAGAACAAAAACCAATTGACGATGTTCCTTAACTGTCTAGATGCCGAAATATCCGAAAATTTGTCAAAAATAAAAAGAAACTCACCAATTTCTTTTCCATCTTAGCTTTGATGTCGCGAGCGAGGGTGAAGAACGCCTCTTCGACATTGATGCTGGATTTTGCCGATGTTTCCATAAACTTAATGCCATATTCGATGGCTAATTGTTCGCCTCTCTCTTTGGAAACTTGTCTCCTATCCGTGAGCTCGCATTTGTTGCCTAGAAGCATCTTTTCAACATCCGCCGATGCATTTTCCTCGATATTACGAATCCAATTTTTTATGTTCTCGAAACTCTTCTCATTGGTTACATCGTAAACCAACATAATACCCATTGCCCCGCGATAATATGCCGTTGTGATCGTACGGAATCTCTCTTGACCCGCGGTGTCCCTGATAGAAAAGTAGAATGGAACGAGAGTTACTTAAAACCAGTGACAAATCACAAATTGTAGTAATCCTTTATATAAGACAATTTCATATTGCGAGGTATAAGGCAGATCGAAAATTACGAATTTAATGGCTCACGATAACTATAATACTCGTTACGAGGCTTTAATACTTTATTTCGGCTCTTTGAATCGAAGAATTATTAATTTTATATTTTTGTAACTCTCGACGAATGAATATAGGAAAGCATCTACTTGAATATTTCTCAAACACGGTAAATTACTTTCTTACCGTCTGTACAAAAATTACTTGCAATTTTAATAATAGATTATCGCATTATTGATCTCGGTTGAAAGAAAGAAGAAAGATTTGCACAATTTTTTGGAAAATAAATTTCTAATGTTTTCGAAACTTTTGTTGGAAAATGAATGTTTCACATTTTCTAGCGGTATCACAGATATTCGAGCTTTATTGTTTCTATAATACTTTATCATTCATGAATATACAAGTAAATGTATAGAGAGATTGAACTTGCGCGAATGGAAAAGTTTTCCGTGTACTATATACAGTTGGTATGCAAAGGGATAACTTCATTTTTAAATCAAGAATAGAATCGATTATTACCATATTTGGAGCTTGATTTTTTTGCCATCCAACTCGATTGTGCGTATCTTGAAATCGATACCTGCAATGCAATTCGAAAAAAAAAACAAGTGGATGTACATCGAGTCGGCAACAAGTCAGACGTCATGCTAACATGTAGTCCTACATATACAGAAATAAATATATATATATAGATAGATATGTGTGTGTGCGTATGCATAAACAACAACAGGAAATTCGGCTATTCATATCCAAGTATAGCCTATATCGATGTGCATATAAAAATCACAAAAATTCGGTTATGTATCGTGATCCGTCATTGCGACTGTATAGTATGTCGAAAGTTCGTTTTTTTAAGGTTATGGTAGCCCGAATAACATTGCCGTAATGTCATCGGGTAAGCATGATGAATTGTAACACATTCCAAGAGTTTTCAACTCGGACAACGTAGCCTTTGTCCATGGGAACGCGATGACGTTTCTCGTTTAAGGAAAGAAGCTGAGAGATGTTGGTACATCGCGCGAGACACACCCAAGAAACTTGATATTCAAATATCGATGAAAAGTTAACCGTCGACGAGAATGATGAAGCGAGATTATCACGAATAGACAATGATCGTCGATGATCGAATTGCACGTTACAATGATAATCCGTGACGTGACACAAGACGGATGACGGAAGTTTGTAAAACTTACCAATGGTGGAGATGAAGGTCGTGTTGAACGCATCTTCGGAGAATCTGAATAGAACACAAGTCTTACCCACCCCCGAATCTCCTATCAGCAATAATTTGTACAAGTAGTCATACGTCTTTGCCATGATTCACCCTTATTTTTTGTCTTAATATTTTCTGATCTCGTTGAACGAGTTGCCTATGGTAAGGAATACGAATAACCTCAATATTATTATTCAATCGCACCACCACCACTACACTTGTGGGCTCGCGCTCTTGAGCACTTGTAGCCCCTCCGGATGTTTCGTATGTTATTCGCGTCTATATATATGTATATCTATATGTATGCGTGTGTCACTCGATGGACAGCTGGGAGAGACGCAACGCGGCGCACTACTACACAAAAACCTCCTAGATCTCAGACCGATACGAGAGAACGCAAAATCTTCCCCGATTGTAGGTACTGATGACGCTATTGTTCACGGAGATGTCACATTTGGTTCATTCGATTTTTATCAAACGTGCTTTACTCTTCGGTGAATATTTTCTCGAGTCTCGTTTAATCAAAGCTTTGTTAATCAAATCGAAACATCTGTCAGAAACTTGTTCCGCGGTACTGCGGGCGATGACAGACGTGCAACACTATCGTGATTTTAGTTTCGAGTTGTGGCACACTCGTCGATCTAGCCTGGAACCATATAATCACGTAGTTTTTTTTTCTTTTGTTGCTTCTTCGTGGCCGCCTGAAACTAGCCGAACGTCGATGTTACGTCTACGGCTCCGCGAGAGGTACCATCGCCGTGTTTATAGACTCATCACTAAATTCACGGATCTTTCAAACCGAATATGATTTTCTACATAGAATATTTACGCAACGTTTTTAAATATATACACATAGAGTGTAGATAAATACGTTCGTTTATATTGTAAATTATAATGCATATCAGACAGTGTTACCAGAGTTTGACGACTGTAAGAAAGTCATGCAGTATGCAATTTGAAAATATATTGATACGATGCAACAGATTGGGAGGAGAAGTTGGTTAACCACTTTTGATGACAACTTTACGTTGATCGAATATCCGATATTGAATTTTAAAGTTCACGCTCCGAGTTATCCGTAAAATAGTTGAAGTTAATTTAAAAAAAGAATAATTAATAGTAGAGCGATCAACCACGCTCGGAAAAGTTCAAAACTCCGAGCGTTGCTCCGGCGGGAGGACATCTGGACGGCCAAAGGATGAACTATGGATCCACACCGGATAAATATTAATAATCGTAATTTCTTTATTTACTTATTTTACATTAATCAACGGCGACTGGAGTTCAGGATCCTTCAGAATCGAAGGATGTGAATTCGGATTTTGTTAATTTATTCTTACTGAATAATATTTCCGTATCAGCATTGCTGTGAGGAAGAGTCAATATCGACAGTGCAAAATCAGCAAGAATTGCATATTTTTTGTCCTCTTCGGCGGAGAACGATAAATTTCTCACCTAAAACAGAAAAAAACGAGCTTTAGAAATTTTACATGCTTGTAATATGTTTGACAGGCTACGTAAATAAAAGCTTTATAAATTTTGTAATTAACGGAAAATATGTAATTAATTACCTTATGCCAGAACACGTCTACTTCTTTTTCCTCCCTGACATCTTCCTCTATATTTTCAAACGGCAGCCTGCGCCATTCGTCATCCAGCTGCTGCAAATTTTCTGGGAGCTGTGCTCTCGGACACAAGTCACACAGAAAAAGTATAGAGGGTGTAGCATCTCTCTGCGTTACGGATAACGCCTTTTCGGGATTAAAAATTTTAATTGCCGTAAGCAATGCGTCGCCAAACGCAAAACGCTCTTTTATGCCTACGCATAAAGTGCACAGGTACTTCCTACATTGTTCTCTGAAGTAGCGGATAAGATCTGGTCTCGTAGCTACTTCAGATTTCTTCAAACCCTTCGCTACTTGTACTCCTAGGTACATATTCTCCAGGCGTACGAATTGGGTGTTTTCCTGAGGATTTAAGTTTTGGAGGGCCATCTTCGCGACATAATCATTAAGCATGTAGGTCGTGAGTAATTCTTTGTATGCGATTTCCATTTTGTCATGCAAAGTTGTGACAATAACTTTTTCCGACTGGAAAAACCCATTCATATACGTAACTTTCGGGAGTATCCACGCCAAGAAATTGTAGTACAATTTTATGAATGGGTCATGAAGTGCTTTCAGAATTCGTTCCGCTCCAATCGTTCGTTCGCTCATCCAGGCATCTTTGAAATATAGCCCAAGAGCATCCCAGTGTTCGAGAACGCGTTCTATCGCTGGTAGGAACGAGAGCCAGCGAGTTATAGAAATTCCGAGCATTTCATGTTCTTGAACCTGAAAAGAAATAAAATTTTCAACTTAAGTATATGTATATACATGACATTTATAAATATTTACTAAACCGCCGATTTCATAAATATTGCACAATGTTGTTTGCACAACGACGTTAAAATGCGTGATATTTTACCTGCGCAAATCCTTGAAATTGCTTCAAGTGAGCCAATCTCTTCGCACTTTGTCGAAAGTAGCTAAATATATTTTTTACTAAATCTTCGCAGGTACGCGGTAGAACGTTGCATGCGTGGCTTGAAGCTCGATGCAGGGAATGGCACACGCACTTCATTAGGATTATACCCGGACAGTCGATACGAAGGCGACTGATAATTGAATTGAACTCTCCCATGTTATTACTGGCCGAGTCACATCCGAAGCCAATCACATTTTTCATGGGCACCTCCTTGTCATTAAAGGATTTCTTCAATAACTCGTAGAGTCTGGCTCCAGACGAGTCTTCTTCTGCGGCTGTCATATTGCCCTTTGTGAAGACATCGTGTAGATCGTAAAATCTGCAAGAAATAAAAGTATATAATGCAATTGTAACTTTTGCAAAACGGCAAATATTTCTGTGTTTATGATAGAAATACGCAACACTTACTTGGCAACGATACGGCCCACGCTTATGTCATAGAATCGTACCATTACGCACGACGTTTTACTATTCATATTCGTTGACTCGTCAGTCAGAATCGAGAATTTTACGTTTTTCAACTTAGCGCACAAATCGTCTGGATGCGAGGCTCCGATTACGTTGGTGACAATGTTCGTGCATTTTTTTCTTTTCAACTGCATGCCTTGGCAAATTCGAGAATCGGGAAAGCAGGCCTTTAGGGTAAGCATGAGGTGATCGACCGTATCAAATGATATATCGTGTGCCGGTAGGAAGGTACTTAAATTTATTTCCGCCTCTTTTATTGCTTTATCAAGCGGAGATGGTGTACTTTTAGCTAGAAATTGTGTCATGACGGTAGGTGTATTTCCTGTCCGTCCTTTCTCTTGATTTTGGTGTCTTTTTGATTTTTGATGATCTTTTAAGATTGTGACATTAGCTGTTAACGTAAGACCACACCACGTGCATTTCGCTTTACAGTCATTATCTGGGCAGGGCTGGAGCCACAGAGACACATTAGCCCCAAAATCTTTTGTGTTCTTTTGCCATTCGCGTCGGTATTTTTGTTCTCGGTGTTCCGTCTTTGTTTTTTTCCTCGCGGGAGTATTCGAGCATTCATCGAGCCTGCACTCCTCTGAATCCTCATCTGAGTTACGATCCATAGCGGGTCTGATTGTGTGGTTATGTAATTGAAGAAACGAAAACAGAATTTAATGAAATAACAATGCAACTGTACGATAAATATATAAAGAAACGCAACTTTATTATTTATTACGTACTTTTAAGTGTTAGGACGTAGATTTTGTACGAAATTAGGTTTAAATGAGTACGACACGTTTTAGGTTTTCTACACAGATGCAACTTAATATATTTATTATATACTTTATATGGAAACCGTGGAAACCCTTACGTGTTTTAAACTTGTTGTATCAAGGAATTCCCTTATTTCTTAGCAGCTCATGGTCGCTAACCTTGGAACAGTTAAAAGCCGATGATGCCAACATAATTGAATTTTGACCATAGGTTATAAAACTATATATACAGTGATGTGTAGCTGCGATCGGAATCTGGGCAAATCTGTATATCCAGTCCCTGACAATGATTGGTGCTAAATATAAGGTAAAAGAGGGTAATGGAACTCACTTAACTTAATATATAAAATAGATATCGCCGCCGCCATCTTGGTTGATCACATCCGTCACAGCAGGCTTTCATTCCCCTCACCTTTATTGATGCTTTACCGCCGTGGAAAAAGGCTCCGTCCATATATTTATACGTCCATGGCGGGATCACTCGTCGATCAGCCTGAACGTTATTGGTTGCTTCCGCTGCCGCTTCGCTGTAGGAGCGCTATCGGCATCTCGATCGACCCGACGCTCCGCGTCAGATTCGGGAAGTTACCTCGTGGTCGCCATTTTTTTCGGACGGAAAGTCAAATTCGCGTACTTCTCCGTACGAGAATCGGAGAATGTACTTTGCCTCGTGGGGGTAGCTGTCAAAGACTTCGACAGCTAACGCCAAAACTAGCTCGTAAAATCATTATTCTCGACTTTTTCCAGTAGCGAACAATTGTAAGCCCCGTAATCTCTGCAAATAACGCGGATCAGATTGACTATTAAACAATTAAAAGTAACATTGTAATTATCGCAACGGGTTACAATAGCCGGTAATAATAAACAATGTAACAAAATAACGTTATCAAGTGTCGAATATCTCGATATCGTTGTCGTCCTCTCACACAAGCCACCCAACACACACATACACATAACTTTCTCATATTTATCGTAGCTCGATGAATACAATACTACAATAGTTGAGCACACCGTCAGTCTACCAGTCATTGCACCCGCGACAATATTTACTTTCAATTTCTTTTTCCATCGTTCGTTAAACGCGAAACCGTTGATAAAAAATTCGCGCGACCATTGACCATTGTTGTAGATATAAAAAAACCTTTTGACACATTTTGCACATTTGCACAGAAGCAACGAAATCAGTGGGAACAACAATATCCTTGATATTCTAACGAGTACGTAGTTAAAATATAACCAAGATAAATCTTAGGGCACGCATTATTTCCAAAACGCTACTTTTCGAATTAAATGTCCGATCTTTTCGTCAGGAAACACCCACACGCTGGATGTAAAAGACGATGATCGAAGTTCGATTAAAAACAATATTTACTGCGAATAAATCTAACAGCCAAGAACTAAGGCTGACTTTGGCACCATAATGGTTAAGCCCGAAGAATTATATGGTTCTGATGCGGATGAATCGATGATTACCGAACAATCCTGTAGCCAAAAGGAAACAAAAGATGCTCCAATCGTCAATAAATCATCCCTCTGTAGACTCTGCGCCAATGAAAAGTCTCAAATGCATTCCATTTTTAATAAAGGGGACACCGAAAGCATCATTGGCACACAAATTCGTGAATGTTTTTCTATCACTGTACGGATAGACGAGGATTCGAAACAAATCTGTACGATGTGTATGGAAAATCTTCAGAGATATCACGAATTTCGTAAAAATGTCCTAAACGCCAATGAAAAGTTTGATACATCGAACGGCAATGCTCCTCAGAATCGACAATCGTGTCATAACGAAACTACATCGAAGAATCAATGTTCCTCGTGCGCTGTTGGTTTCTCTGATTCGACAGAAGTCTCACGTCACAAGAAAGGCGATAAGGACAATGGGAAATGGTCATGCGTACAGTGCGATGCATCTTTCGAATGCAATTGTGCTCTGATCGTCCATAAGAACAAACACACAGAAGCAACCGATTGTACGAGAGTCTTTTGTTGCTCCGAATGCGGTAAAAGTTTCGAAGAGGTAACGAGGTTTTTAGTTTCTTCGATTTTAGACCAGGCTGGATGTTTGTATCTGTTCGTTTTATAGCAGATTCTGCTCTACTCTACTCTAAAATACGAGTAAACAAATGAAACCGACGAAGTTGAATTATTTCTGCGATTGGGATTATTTATCTTTAAATTTATCGTTAAATTCGTATATTGGGTATGGTATCTAGGCAGCCTAATATTTTTTAAAATACACGGTTAATACTTTTTTGTAACGTCAGATTTTTCTAAAACCTGGCCTGGAATTTACTCGCACCCTTGAAAACGATGATTTAAAAAATTCGACGTTAAAACGAAAAAACTATATGACAGAATGCGAATTAATAGTTTATAATTTTTTTTAAAACGTTGGTTCGGTGTTTGGCCTTGTAATAACATCTGCTGTTATTTTATTTTGCAGAAAAATGATTTTACGGCCCATATAAGTCTTCACGCGCGCGAGAAACCATTTGTTTGCAATGTTTGCGATAAAGCGTACAGAATAAAATCGGACAGAGACAAACATGAGAGAGTTCACGCGGGCGAACGTCCCTTCAAATGTACATTATGCGAAAAGGGTTTCACCAATTCGGCTAGACTTCGTGAACACAAGAGATTTCATACGAATGATCGCCCTTACAAATGTAAGATGTGCGACAAGACATTCAAGAGATCGAACGCGAGGAAGAGTCATATGACCGTTCACACGGGACAAAAATCTTACAAATGTGAGATTTGCGATGGATCTTTTAAGCGTGTTGCAGACGTGACCAAACACAAGCAATTAATGCACAATATGTGAATACAACCTTGAAAAAGTAGCAATAGTCGTTTAAAAGTGTAATTCAAAGCTGTAAGTAATTCTTTTGATTAAACTATTTATTTTATTGATGTTCTTGATTTACATGCAGCTCCTTTTTTTTCTAATCATTTTACTTCTCTCTGGAGTAATTTTGATAGAAGCTGGTAAATTGCGAGAAAGTATTCTACAAAATTGCAATTTGTAGGATTTTGTTGCTCGACTGATATTTTACAACAGACGTAATTTTTATAAAAATTAAGAATTCGATAGAATTCGCATGACTTTGTTTATTATGAACAAATGTAGTATCGATAAGACTCGGCCAAAGAGTCATTTATGTAGAAACATACGTTTTAAGGCGATATTATCGTCTAGACTCTTGTTTTTAAAGTGATTTTTAGGAATTATTTTTACGAAAACTATTAAGCCTACAGTGCCGGGGTTTTTCGCACATAATAATACATGTTTCAATTAACAACACAAATTTTTATGAAATACTTTATTGAAATCTATACGAGTTATGCGCTGTTATGCAGGTCGTGGCGTGAGATGCCTGTCCAATCGGGCGCACATGTTGTGGCGGTTTTAGTCGGCTGAAACAATAGATATTTTTTTTTTTCAAATCTATATGAATGTAATTATCGTCTGAACTAGAATTAAGCAAGTACGAAATTTTCCATCGCAATCGCAGCAGTTTGAAAATAAACATTTCATTTTCCCGATAAATTATCAACTAAAACATGAGAGCAGGGCTAAAATATTAAAGCTACCGGTATCATCCTAGGCCATACTATAGGTGATAGTTCTCTCAAAATGTGTGCAAAAACAGAAGTCAATCGGTCCAATAGTTTTTAAGAAAAACGTGCGCCCGACTTGAAAAATGTCGTTTTGAGAAAAACGCGTTCAAAGTTTGCCATACATTTAGCACTAATACGGCTGAACATACGGTGGATAACGACTGATTTTAGTAACTTACCCTTAATCAGCTATACCGGGACCATATAGATCACCTTCCTCAACTTCGAAAAATGAATATTGAGCCGCACTCGCTTCTCTTTTGGCGGTCCGCGCCTCTTTAGATGCGATAGACGCCTGTTCGTTGGACCGTTGTATACGCTCGTTGTCTCTACACTCTGCATATTGTTTAGCGTTAGGGCCAATTTTCATTCCCAATACATCCATCATTTTTAGGATTTGCTTGAATCCTTCATTAAAAATGACGACAGCTAAATGATTAGCAATATCTATAGTGGTTTTGCCACAGTGCAAATGTTTTGGAGCAAACATCCAAATTGTTGAGTTCAAGCTTTCGTTGTTGTTCTGTGTAAAAGCTCCTAGACACCGCTCCAATAAATCGTTTGATGTCAAGTCCTCATAAATGGGTCTGATGACCTTCAAAACTGCATCGTTCAGCGGCGGTTTTTCGTGTGTGAAACTATCCAATGTTCCTGCAGCTTCTGCTCTACGCCATGTGCACCAGCTCTCGGGGCCTTCAGGGCAGCCTTCATGATGTGGATCACTATGGGTCGATCGTTTATAGTCAAATGTGGCCCATATAGCTTTCTTCATCTCGGGTACTGAACCTGCATTTCTGCGTATTGCCAAGCCGTAATACGTAGTAAGTTCATTGATGACTTTATCCGTCAATTTTCCAGATCCTGTCCCACCGATGCCCTTGTTCTGTTTCTTCGCATTACGTAATCTCGTCCCCATAGGTTTTTGTACATGACCTACGCATTCTTTTTTTCAACGATAAAGCCTGTACCATAAACCATACCAGCATCTACAAGAGCTTTGTAGGTCTTACTATCCCCATCTCCTACATATCTTCTATATTTGACTCCGAATTTTTCGATCGATCGCTCGAACATTTCCTTCACCGCATCCACTTCCATTTTACCAGCAGAACCGCTATGATTTATTGTGCATACATCATCGTGATCACTCTTCCAAGTTTCATATTCCGCTCTGTCAGACTTATTTTTCCATACGTTGCACGATTGGCAAAAACTTGATTTCACTACTGTGTCAATGACTTTATTGGAATATATTCCAATGAGCGTAGTAATGCCAAATAGCGAAGAGAAGCCTCTTTTTTCCACGTTCGGTCCCCGGACACAGTCAATTTCGACGAAGGATTACCTCGCTTAGCGTTTTCTTCGATCTCTTCCTGGGCTGCTTTTTTCGTTACAATGTCATAGACTCCTTGACTCGCGTTATAGATATTTTCCAGACATGCGTAATATGTACTTCGACTAAGTCCTTGACAAATATCCATTATGCCACAAAATAGAGAGATTCCTTTCATACCAATGCCTAAGAGTCGCATGGCAAAAACTATTCGACGGTTTACTTCAAACGCCTTATCAATCAGAGGACATGAGTTTATATAGTTTACACCGCAGTTGCACTTCACTGCTATTTTGAAGCCCAATCACTAAAAGTTATATCATCTTTACACGTCTTACACATGACAAGTGCACTGATAGCTGAGAAGACAGAAACAAAGTTGAGAATACTATAACCGTGTTCTCTGTTTATACAGAAGTCGTCGTCTCCAGTATCTTTTAATTTTTTCGCAGATGTACTGGTATGCTCAGTATTAGCTTCGTAAGTGTATCGATTTCCTTGAAATTTTCTTTTTTTTGGTGTCGGCTTACGTGTATGGCCACCTCGCTTGCCTTTTCAATCCATTTTTTAAGGTAGTAGTCCGGTGTGACGACCGAAATTTCGACGTTTTTTCATAAATTTTTTTTAACAAGAAAATAAAATGCGATCGTTTTAAATTTTTTAAATGTTTTTATTAATGTTTTAAAATTTAGAAAAAAATTTTTTTTAATTTTATTTTACAATAATTTGTTTTTAATTTTTGACGTCAGAGTGGAGTCCTCGAAAAAAATATGAGCTGGTTCGGGGAAGCACACAGCCTTCCGAAGTCATCTGAAATAAAAAATTCAAAAAGATTATTATTCTGCAGACTTTATTTTAATGAACTAACCTATAATATACATAAAAAAAATAAAAAAATAAAAAAAATGACGGACTTGTGAAAAAAGTTCTCAAAATCTAATTTTTTTTCTTGATAAATTGTTTAAATAAAATAGTTTATTATTAAAAAATTAAATGTTTTAAAGGTTATACATATTTAGATATGTGTGTCTAGAATAACGGGTAAAATTTTTAGCCTCTTCGGTTGAATAGTTTTGAGTCAGTGCTTCCCCGAAATTTCGAAAACATGGTTTTGAGAAAAACGCGTTTAAAGTTTTGACGGCAGATTTTTTATAAAAAAATTATACTTACATTAATCAACTATGCCTGGTGCATAGAGCAGTCCTTCCGTTTCCTCATAGTTGTCGTTTTCAGCAGCTTTGAGAGCCCTACGTAAGGTTCTGGCCTCTTTACAGTTGGCCTCTGCAGTTTTCTCTGCCCTCAAAATCCATGCATTGTCAACAGTATCAACGTAATCCCTGGCTGTTTGTCCTATTGTAACGCCCATCACCTCCATAACTTTGAGTACAGGTAGAAAACCCTCATTAAAGATGCAAGCAGCGGTATAGGTAGCAATTTCCAGAACGTTTTTCCCAGTAAAAGTATGCTTCGGAGCGAAATTCCATACACAGTGGTTAAAACTTTCGTTGTTATTTTGGGTGTTCCCGCCCAAGCATCTTTTCAATAAATCGTCGGACGCTAAAGTCTCGTACACTGGTTTTATAAGATTTGTAACTTGTTCGTCAAATGTTACTGGGTGTACGTAAGTGCTCTCTTGATTTTCCGCTTTGAGCTGTTGATACTTGCACCAAGAATCTGAGCAGTAAGAGTGCTGAGGATTTTCGTCCGTCGATGTCATGTGGTAGAATGTAGCCCACACGGCTTTCTTCATTTCTTCGAGAGATTGACAGTTTCTGGCGATTGCCAAACCGTAGTACGTAGACATTTTTAATATAATCTTATTAGTTAATTGCAACGGTTTGGGTTTTGGTGGCTCAGCGCTGGTCGATGAGTCTCTCTTTGTCCTACGCTTTTTCGGAGCACTTTCCTCGGTGCTCTTCTCTTTTGCGGCCATCTTTTTTTTCTCAGCTGCCTCCAATTGTTTCTTCACTTTTTCGTACTCGTTAAGAGTTTTTTTACACCTTGAAGTGCTCGGTACATTCTTTTTTTCACATGCAATACACATTCTTGCTTCTCTACTTCTGGGTCGCCACCGTAAGGTTTATCATCGATCAAATTTTTATGGGTTTTACTGTCCCCATCTCCAATGTACCTCACATACTTAACACCATAACGCTGCAGAGAACGTTTGAACATTTCCGAAATCCCGTTGACCTCCATTTTACCACTACTGCCCTCGTGGTTTGCCGTGCATTCATCTTTGTGATCATCGTATAAACTCTCGGCTTCGATGGGATCTTTCGTTGCTAAATACTGGCATCCTTTACATATGCTTGACTTAACTATGACGTCAACAATTTTATTAGAAAATTTTCCTACAATGACACAATGTCCAAGAGAGAAGAAAAACCTCTCTTAGCCCACGAACCATCTCCTGAAACAGCCAAGTGATTTTCTGGGAAACCTTCTGCCACGTTCTTTTCGTTTTCTTCCTTTATTGCTTTTTTAAGCACAATATCAGCAACAGATTTGACAGCGACGCTTATTTGCTCTACCACTTGATAATAGAGAGACTTATGAAAAATATTTAAATCCATCATCGAGCAAAAAAGATTAATTACAGCGTGACCGATACCAAGCAACCTCATTACATAAGTAAATCGTCGGTTAATTTCATACGCATTTTTGATCATTGGACACGAATCAATCAGATATTCTTGGCACGAACACTTTACACATAATTTAAATCCTCACCCGCTGGGTGAATTTTTCAAAAATTTAATATCACTGTTGCAAATAAGTTTACATTTTAACTCCGATTCTAACGCACCAAACACCAAAGCGAAACTGATTAAAACGTACTTGAAACTAGAGTCATGGTTTACTTCAAAGTCACTATTATCTTTCAGTTTTTCTGCGCTTGTACTCACAAAATCAGTATCAGCTTCTGCAGTAAATTGATTTCCCTGAAATGATCTCTTTTTTCCACCTTTATTCTCGTGCCGACTTCCACTAAAGCGCTTGTTTCCCATTTTAGAGCAGTCCGAATACAGGAAGTAGTCAGAATACATCCACCCAGACGTGTTTTGCCTGTTATGAATAGGATGAAAAGAGCATTTTCCACCGAAATAAAATATCCTGTGTAAGAGAAAAAAGAAATTGAATACAATAAAAATGATATAAAGTCCCTGTTTACCATGTTTGCCTTTATCCGCCTACTCCACTTAATATTTCCCATAATTGTATACTAATTAATTATATGTTTCGCGCCATTTTTTCCTTTCGATAAAGTATACATCGTATACATCAAGATACATGTGTAAGGACCGGTATTCTCGATCGATCGCTTGTGTTCTGGGATGTTCTGGGACAGCAAGTAGCCTTCCTTCTCGATTGCTCCTAGTTTGTTTTGTTTTTAAAAAGAATTATGTTCCGAGTGTTCTGCTCGACTAATTAAACGTTCGACGTAAGTATTTACTCGATGTTTATAGCTTAGGATAAACGCGCTACCAAAATACTAGTTAGAATCATCGTAATATGACATTCGTATTATTCTCGTATTGGTAACCTCAAAATCGCAACCGCGAAAAAAAAATTGGTTCGAAGTTTTTGTTTACATGCGACGAAAGCTCGATCGTGCAAAAATGTGCATGCTATTTGTGACTTTTGCTCGTATAATAAGAATAATTGATCTCTTCGTAGATAAAGAATGCTCACTTTGATTCTGCAAACTCAGGAGGGAGATCAGATTGAATTAAACGTCCAACCCGAAGACACATTCGCGGATTTAAAGAGTCAATACTCCGACAAAGAGATTCTTGGCTTGTCCGATTCCCTTGAGCAGCTTATTACTAATGGAGCTAGTGTAGCAGAAAATACGAAGATATTCGATTATGTAACCGGAAGCGGTAAATTTATGTTTCATTATATCCGATTATCATTTAACTCGTTGCTCCTTCTTATTTAATCTATCGAACGATTTCTCTCAGCTCAAGAATGGTTCACTGCAGATCTTGCCGAAGAGCCTGATACTTCGGGCGTGCCAGCAGTAGAACAAAATATCAGAGAATGTTGTGCGCACGATTGTTCCAATACCGAAATCACAACCCCCGGTAAACCATTTTTCCCTCTGCCAACGACAGATAACGAGAGGTATTTCTAGATTATAATCAGTTTTGATGAAAAATGACTCGCTATATTTCCCATATAATCTGTTATTTTGCTTTCTCAGACTATCGTTACGCTTGGTCGAAATAGGCAGGACGGATCTGTACGATCAACTTTCCACGGAAGACTGTCGGAAGTATTTTTTATGCAGTACACATATTGGTCACGAGACCTTGCACAGTGATGTCGAACAAGCATCGACGCTTTCGTCGCAAAAACCCAAAAGCGATTGTTCGCATTTGAATATCTTCGAAGAACCTATTTTCATAAAAAAGCGAGAAATAACTGACGATAAGCTATCGGATATCGAATTTGAGAGTAAGAATCTTATGCCAGAAGAACACGATGCCGTCGAGAGTTTCCAACATCCTGGAATTCTCTGTCGTCTGTGCGGTGAAGTCGCTGCGAATCCTGTCCACTTATACGCAAATGCGATTGACAATCCAGAGGAAGAGTTCAACCTAGCGGATAAAATCAATCTGTGCCTTCCAGTCACGGTATATTTCGATAAATTAATTTCTTCTTTATTCTCATAATGTCCCTGAGAATTAACGAACGTTTAAATTTTATAGATTACCATTACGGATCCATTGCCGAAACAAATATGCGAAGATTGTCACAAGAAATTGGACACTTGTCACGATCTCGCTCTCTCGTCGTTGAGAGCTGAGGACAAGTTAACGTTGCTTTTGCGAGAGAACAAGCTGTGCATCGGCGATAATGCAGAGCTGAATTGTCCACTCTGCGTCGAGGGTGACATGAAGATCGTTAAGAAGAGTGGTTTATATCGAAAAATTGATTTAAAAGACGATTTGTGTTGCGATACGAATTCAAAGACGATCACTACGTGCAAAGACCATTACGAAGATTTGTCGATAAGCACGAAATCACATGTCCCAACATTGAACGTTTCAATCGATAGATCAGCGACGTTCGAGGTGGATCTGAAATTACCGGAGGATAATTCGTTTCCTTTGCTGGATGGAGAATTTGTGAATAGATCGAGCAAATCGTCCGTTTCCAAGAGCGAAGACCTCGTAACGACGAGCGACGTAAGAACCAAGTACCGGGAACTCCGCTGTAAAGTTTGCAACGAAATATTTTCGAGCGACGAATCGTCGAAAGATCACGATTGTTACAAAAATGCGTTCGAGTTTGAGAATACCGAAGACATGTTTCGCGTAATATCGGATAACACGGAGAAAAGCGCAAAGTTATTTCGTAAGAAACCAATTGTTCGTTATAATTGTCATTTTTGTCAAAGGCAATTCACACGAAAGGGAAGCCTCGAGAAGCACATAACGATTTTACACGGCGATCGGTTCAACGTCGAGAAGACCTCGAAATGTTACAAGTGTAAAAATTGTTGCGAGGCTTTTGCGCGCGAAACCGAGGCGGTTCATCACGCGAGAGTTAAACATTACGGATCGTCGCTGGACGCTCGCGTGAATACGAACGAACGAGAATCTTTACTGGAGGAATTGATCGTAACGAGTTTATACGTTTGCGAATTTTGCGACGTTTGCTTTACATTGCCGAGCTCGCTTCACGATCATAGAGAGTCGGAGCACGGCAAGAGTCTCAAATACTTGTGCACAATGTGCAAAGTTACGTTCGATTCGCAAAGACAATTAGCCAACCACAAGAACGCGCGTTCTCATCATAGGTTCTTCGACGATCTTACGATAAAGCGTTTTTACGTTTGTAAATATTGCGAGAAAACATTTTTGCACTATTCCAGATATTCGTGTCACGTGATGCAGCATCAGGAGACAATGAGCCCATATATTTGCAGACTGTGCAACGTTAATTTCGAATCATACAGTGCCGTCGCATTGCATCGAGAAATAGCGCATCCTTATCGATCGACGTTCCACGAGGGATCGAGTCGCTCCTACGATTGTCAATATTGCGAGAAAAAATTCAATCGGGAGATAGCACTGGTGAAGCACATCAGAATGCATACGGGTGAGCGTCCTTATAAATGTACGATATGTGGCAAAGGATTTTCGCAGAGTTCTGGCCTAAACACACACGTGAGAGTTCATTCGGATCTGCGACCATTCTCATGCACCAAGTGTCCCCGTACTTTCAAGATAAAAGGCGATCGGGACAATCATGTGAAACGACACGCCGGAAATCGTCCGTACAAATGTGAATTTTGTACAAAAGCTTTCATGACTCAGCACGTTTACAGTCAACATCGTAAGATTCATACGGACGAGAGACCCTACAAGTGTAAAATTTGCGCTCAGGCTTTCAGACGGTCTCACGTACTTACGGTTCACATGAGACGGCATACTGGTGAAAAGCCGCATGTATGCGATCTTTGCCCTAAAACTTATCGTCAACGTGGCGATCTTCTCAAACACCGGAAGATACAGCACGGTGTCGTAGGAAGTTCCAAGTCCGTTAATGTTTCCGCGGACAATACGTATCACGACGATGTATACGATTTTTTTAGCAAAACGAACAGCAAACAGGAGGATGCTAGAGGAGGTTGTAACTCGTTGTTATTGCCACTTTGACGAAAAATAATAAGAGTCGTTGCAAAGTGTAATCATGAAAAATAATGAAGTGGCTGATCGATGATTTGAATTTTGGAATTTTACAATCGATAATTACGTCATAGCTGGAAGAGGAGGAAGTTTCATTCGAGATACGGATATTATACGGTGCTCTTTGCTCCGTAGGCCAATTTCCTATTCTTATTAGTATCGGTTCTATAAATCCCTATATATTAATGTAAGGTACGTCGAGGGATACGAATTAAGGAATCTTTGGTATTGTTGCCAAATAAAGCCTAGTCTCTTTGGATCTATGCTCATTTTCAAATACAAAGTTCTCTGCACATCTGTTTAAGGAGGTTCACGCGCCATAATCATAATAGTATATGCAAAGTAATGGCAAAATCATCAGATACAATTGTTTCCAAGATAATTTTTTGAAATTTTGCGTGAATCTTCTCGAGCATCGTATTATAATGGGTAAGAAATTTGAGAAGGTTTCACCGTCTAGTAATCGAGATATTCGGTGTTTAAAATCGCAACTTTAACACGAGGTCTTATGGGAAGTTACGAAAAAATACGATTTTTCACAATAAATAACTCGATTTCTAGACGGTAAAACTTTCTCAAATTTTAACCACGGTTAAGTATTATTGTTAAGAAGGTTCGTACGAATTTTAAACAATTAAACTTGGAATTCGTCTAACGCATGGATAACGCGTGAACCTCCTTAAGACGTTGATTGGTTAGTATATTTTTCGCACACTGCCATTGGTCGAGAGGAGGTTTAGTTCGACCAATGGGAAACGTGGCTAAGCTGTATTTTCTTCCAATCGGTTACGTCGTATTGGAGAGTTTGTAAACATCGTTTCTCTCTCACATTGCAGGTACAGTTATTAGTCTCAAATACAACCTTTATATAAATATGTATATATATACATTTTAAAGTTGCATTGCTCTAAATCAGCGTTTCCCAATTAGTGATACGCGTAGTCCCAGGAGCCCGCGAGGTAGCTTGAAAGGGTACGCGCGTCAATCTCTTGACTAAGATAATTCGATCAGTAGTAAACATTTATGGAAATATTAGAATCGCCTAAATATATATTTTGAGTCGAATAAGCTGTGTATAAAAGGCAGAGCAATAACCGTTTTTTTTTGCCTGTTGACCATTATATTTGAGCCCATTGATTTTCAGCCATGACAAACATAAAAACTAAACATCGTCACCGACTTCAACTCGAAGACGACTTAACATATGCGATTTTCATTACTATTACAAAATTGATATGGCATTGATAAAGATTAAGATTTAAAGCTGATATATTTCACTTTGGGCTTTTTCTTGATGGCGTACTCGGGGAAGACTAATTGGGAACCACTGCTCTAAATGCATGCTCGTACGATAATAATCTGGAGTACATGCAGTCACTCGGCCAATCTTGACTTTTTCTCGCTAATCATTTGTTTATTGATATGCGTAATTATAGTAACTTTTAGGATCAAATATAACGAATTACACCTCATGTTCCGGATCATTTGAAAAATTGTTTCCCGCATTTACTCGTACTTTGTGCGCATGTGCATCGTTAGCTCTGATCAGCTGACGCCGGTCCATGCGTTAATTCGTTATACCAGATTATATTTATCACTACTGTGATCGTGGTCTTGTGTCACTCGATCATTATTTTCCTCCGGAATGGCAAGTTTCAAGGTGTGAAAACTAAGATACATTAGTGACAATGGCTCTATGGCGACCGTGTAGAAGTATAGTCGAAGCGTTTGCCAAATCGTCAATCTTGCATCAGATACAATATACACGACGACCGGCGTGCGTCAAGCGCATTCAAGGTTATGTCGCAGTTACTCCGAATTTTAACTGTTTAAGTGCAATAAAAAAACAGACTGACATTGTCAACAATAACGTAATATCCACCAATGATTTCGCGTCCTTATTGCAAGAGAAATTAACTATCCTGTGTCAAAAAATGCTAAACGGTGAAATACAAACTGCGGATTTTCTCCGAATGATGAAGCGTTTCGTTATCAAAGACAAAAACCAGAGTCTTCGAGTTGACGATACAGCAGGTTTGACCTTTCTAAGTTATTGCGGACATAAAATAGGATTGATTGATCCGGTTGAGCGTAGAATGTTGACAAATAGCGTTTGGGATCTGCTGGTAGAAAAATTGCCGAATCCAACGCTCGAGTATTACCACGTTCTATTGAACGTTTACGCACAGAATGCACAAACGATCGATCCAAAAAAATTTCTCGAACGCATGAAAGTAAAACCCGACTTTACGACGTATCAGCTTCTGTTGAATGTCGCGGCGAAGAATGGCGATATCGATTCGGTGCTCCAAATCGCGTCGCTAATGGAAAATATCGGATATCCGCTAAATGTGGCAGTTTGCAATTCGACGATCGAGGCTTATACGCACCGTGGTGATGTACGATTGGCTCTATCAACTTTGGCAAAGATGAAAGAATTAGGATTGGAGCCTAATATTGAGACTTATGCTCTGATTGCAAAAGGATACGCTCGCATTGGCGATATTGACAATACGAACAGTATTCTCAATGATTATAAGATGAATGTCGAGCAAATACTAGAGATCGTAAAGAATCTAAGTTTTTCGGGCCACGCCACTCATATACCGGAAGTAGTGAAATTTTTGCCAACCGAAATGAAAGAGATTGATTTGGCGATATTTAGACTAATAAACGATCTCATAATTGCTGAAAAATACAAGGACGCAAGGATCGTAGTAAATTACGTCGTTGCGATCCATTCTCCACTGGGCGATACATCGTTGATCCGTTTTTATTTACAAGGTTTGGTACGATACAAAGCACCCCTCGCCACCATAGTGGAAATAATGAGGACTTATGTAACGTCGAGGAAATATGTATGGGCTGTACAGGAAGTTTGCGTCGCGGCACTGATTTTTCGCCGATGTGATCTAGCGGTAGAGACGCTTGAAATTATGTACGAGTTATCGTTGAATATAAGACCTCATTATTATTGGCCGCTGTTGATCGAAGCCTCGAGAGTCGGAGGTGAACCGGGTATATTCACAACGATAGAGCATATGCTCTCGCTAAACGTTAGTCCTGACTACGAGACGCTCTACCTTTATGTTCTTCCGTTCGTAAATACGCACGATCCTTTCATAACTATTCGGAAATTTAACGATCTCGGAGTGGGAACTAGCACTTTGTTGACGCCATTGATCTGTTTCCTGTTAGATAACGGCAATATTCGCAAAGCCCTTGCATTATGCTCGAAATTCACGGGAAATATCGACTTTTCTCGAATAATCGTGGCCCTGAGCAAAGCTTTCGAGGTCAATCGTAATGTCAATGATTGCGTTAAGATGTTTCAGTACGCTCCAAACGACCAATGTTATCCGGAGAAGTTTCTCAAAATACTTAACGATGGAATATTGAAGAAAGGGAGTCAACCGTGGATCGACAGATTTTTACAAGCTTTCGAGACTCACGGAATTCCCGTATCGGACATTGGTAGGATGGGTATCGAGAAATTGGGTGAATCGAAGTATAATCCCGAAAGAATGGCGACGATATCGCATCAGGGGAACACGAGTCTCGACGAGCTCGAATGTCATTTAATCGAACTCCGATCCAAGGGAATGAACACGCGCGGAATTCTGCGAAAACTCTTGATATTATACTGTCGCGATAATAATGTACGCAAGATCGATGAGACCGTAGAGGAATACATGGACAACGGGTTTCTCTGGACGCCGGGGATGTACTCGTCTCTTATGATGTTTTACGTACAGAATAACAGACCGAAAGAAGCCTTGGAAATGTACAAAGAGCTACGAAAGTATAATACTTCCTTTAAGATCGACGATTTTAAACTATTGCTCCTGTCGGCCGCGTTGATAACGGATAATCAATTCGACGAGGCAATGTCCGTGCTGGAATCAGCGTGCGTGCCAAAACACAACCGTAAGATACTTGGGAAGGAATGTTGCCAGTTGTTAAATGCCGTAGCTCACAGTTCGCGATCGGATATGATCGAGAGTATTCTCGATTTACTCGTAAATTCTGGCTTATGCGAGAGAACGAACGCTATTCTCGGTACTATAGTCCGTAAACATCTCGTGAATAACGATCTCGTCAAGGCCGTTGATGAATTCGCGAAATGCGCCGTCGAGTATAATTGCACTCCTCAGCGTCAGGTACTGTTCGATACTCTGATCAAAGTCGCGAGATCGGAAGATTCGATGAAAACCAAAGCGTTTGAACTACTCGATACCGTAGAGGCAGCGACTTTGAAGGTCCACAAATCCAACGCCTCGGTTCAAATGAATAAATTCGTGGCGCTGATCAAAGTTGAATCGAAAGAAGAAACAGATTTTTTTTTTAAGGTACATTGCGTTCGTTGATCAGTAAAAATTAAGTACCGGTAAATTTTTTAAAACGATAGATACAAACAATATTACACTCTCGAAATGTTTGACGATTTTCAGGAACATCAAGTACCGGATAAAGTATTCGAAAAAGCTATCGAGGGCATAGTCGGCACGAACAGGGTTGAATGCTTATCGAGGATTCTCAACTGCAAGTATTTACCGACTGGAAAAAAGCTTTCGATTTACGAACTGATCCTCGTTGAGCATAGTGAGTGCATTTGATTTTAACGCACCAAGTTTTGGTCAACGTTTTATCCTCGAGATAAATTTTCCCTTTCGATATTGTAGGTATAACCGGAGATTGCGAGAAAGCTATCGACCTGTACAGACAATTACGCGCGGAGTTCAAAATATTGCCAAGAACGTTTGTAACGCGTTTCGTCACGTTACTGGAAAATCACCATGTCCCGGTTCCCGAGGATTTGACGAACGGCTCTTAGTCGTTTCCGATCCAAGGTTTGATGAATAAAATTCTGTATAAATTAATCCAATGTATATATTTCCAACATCGTAATCAATAAGCCGTTTTAACGCTTTCCGTAAGTACATTGTTGTACCGAGTCAGTAACATAAAGGCGGATTCTTTGAGAGGCAGATAATTTAAACGATTTCGTCCTTCCGCAATGTAATCCTCGATCGTTTTGTTGTTCTCCTTTAATTTTTCTAATTTACCCTCGAGCGCACTTATCTGCACATAGGTCTCGTTTTTATCCAAGATTCTTTTGATCTCGTCGTGCTCTTTTTTTGCAGCGGCGAGTTCTTGTTGGCAGGTAGGCCGTCGTTTCTTCAGATCTTCTCTCTCCACCGTAAGTTCCTCGAACTTGAGCTCCGATCTTGCCTTCAAACCGTCCAGATCTTCCAGTACGATTAGTTCGTTCTGTCTCTTCGTTATTTTTTCGTTGAGTTCCTCAAGCTCGCTTTTTAGTTTCTTCTCGAGTGCCTCCATTTTCGTCAGGGTTTGCTGAAGTCTCGCGTGCTCTCTGGTCAATCCTTCGAAACTCTGATCGGTGTTGGTCGTCGTTGAAATTTGTTGCGACGTTTGTATTCTAAGCAGAGCAAACTCTTCGCTCGGTGTCATTCGCGCGTCGTTCTCAATCGCGTAGGACAATTCTTCCAAACGTTCCGCGACCTTGTCCTCGAGATTCTCCAATTTCTCTACCTCCTCTCTCTTGTTCTGCTCAAAAGACGGCATGAATTGTTCCATCGCCTCTTCTCGTTTTCTCAATTCCTTATATTTCACCTGTTTCTCCGATTGGCTCTCCTCCAAATCAGTTTCCAACTGTTCAAGTTCTTGCTCAATCTCGTTTATCTGTTTCTCAGCATCCTCTATTCTTCTTTCCGCCGCAGCGATATCCATGTTGTCCTGTTTAACTTTGGCTAGAAGACGCTCGCGCTCTTCCTCCGGTGATAATTTGTTTCTCTGCTCCTCGTGAAGTCTGTCTCGCTTGGCTTCAACCTCGGCCAGTTTTACACGCAATTTCACCACTTCCTGTTTTACCTGTGACAGAGCAATTTGTTCCTCGAGATGTCTCTTCTCGTTCGACAAAAGATCGATCTCCTTCTGCATTTTGCCTATCTCAATCTCCAGCTCGGCTTTTTCCATATTAAGTTTGTCATATTTGTCCCGATTATCCTGGTCCATTGTCTCAATTATTCTTGCAGCATTTTTTTGCTCGGACTCGATCTTCTCGTTGACATCACGCAACTGTTGTTCCTTGAAACGCCTCTGCTCGAAAAGATGCTCGATCTCCGTCGAGCTGCGATCGTTCTGTGACGCAATTTCACGAGTCTCCTGCTCTATACCCTCTTTTTCGATGTTCGAGGTCGTTTTGTCGATGATAATATTGTAATCGGCCAATTGTCCCTGAAGATCCGTCAATTCGGCGGCGAGCTCCTTGGCGCGATTACCGTAGTGCAAGAACGTTGCTCTCTCCTTGTTTTGAACATCGATTTCTCGGCTTATCGTGCCAATTTCTTGGCTCAATTCTCGTATCTTCAGCTGAATAAGACCCTCGTAGTATCTTTTGTCCTGGATCTGCCTGTAACAAATTAACGCAATTAGCTTTGACCAAGTACTTCCTTCGATATCGCGTTTCGTGCTGAGAATTTCATTAAACTTTTTACTTTTTGAGAAAAGGAATGTATTGATTGGTTAAAAAACGTGTCATCGTTTTCGTGAAATATTTCGAGATGCAATTCTGATTTTTACATCAAGCATTTTTTTTCGCCAAGTGTCTTTATCGTTTCTACCCAAGTAATTTTAGAGTTACTCAGCTCGAATGTAATAATCGATACGGACTGTAAATTAAACATTGTTCCTTCACTGCTTTACGTTTTCTCTGCTATCAGGTACAGACCGGGCGAACGAAAGCTAACGAAGAAGATTCGACATTGGCAATCGCACGTCTGGTAGCCTTTGAAAGTACGATTTATTCGTAGCGGCCGTCCACATCCCACTCGCTCGAATAGTCAAATCCCTTTGACGTTACCGTCGCGCTACGGATTGTAAACTAATGCCAAGGAAGCGTCGATAGCATTCCTTAAATCATCCCAATCGCGCGAAGATTGCCGAAACGCTTTCGTCGAGCTTCATACGCCCGGTACTTACTCAGTTTTAGACGCAATTAAAAGAATGAAAGAATTTAATTTTTCATAGTGATTCGTCTTGTGAAATGAAATGATGAAGAATTCATGCGTACATTATTCTAATTCGAAGTTTTATTTTTCTCGCTTATTTCAGAAAATCGTTCGTTGAAAATGACGATTGAAACAATGAGCCCGACACTGACCTGGTCATTTGAAGTCCTCGTGTTGTTCCGGGACGAACACCAGCGATGCCTTGCTGAGTTATCGGACGATCGAGAACGTTCAGGTTCATTTGAGCGTTCGAGGGTAAACCAGTATTGACGCGTGTGATCGGGGCAATGGTGCTCGTTGTGCCCAGACGAGAACCGCCGGTCATGACACGCTGAGAGTACGCGGAAGCGGAGGGTGGCCTCGCTATAGCGTTTCGGGCCGGTGTCGTTGCCCTAAGCGTAACGACATTTTGGGCACTCGATTCACGAGCCGAACTCTGCAATCCCCTTCGCGAAACGGGTCTCTCGATTCGCGTCTGAGGTCTACCAGGATTCGTAGCTGGTCTCTCGACCGGTAAATCACTTTTCGTATTTTCATCGTTTTGTTGCTCTTTGCGCCAGTGCGACGTTGGTCGCTCGGCCGATCTGCCTGTTGCGGTTCTTTCCGAATATTCCATTCTCTCTTTTTCTTTCCTTCACTCTTACTTTCTACGTCTTTCTCTCTTCCACCGCAGTAAAGAAATTGAATAATAACTTTCTGCGTTTAGTACTCTATTTACAATTTTTTTCGAAAGTTTATCCAATCGCGGAGTCAATGGTACGTTAGGGAAATCAGCACCAAACATCACTGAACGGGACACGTTGAAGTGCTGGTATACCATTGAGAATTAAACGATTTGTGATGTTCCATAGTGTCTCCATGACGACCGTCGAGAAAATCTATAAAACAGTTGAACTACCCTCTATTATCGAGTTTTTCGATGCAAGGCATTTTTTTTTCTGTCTCCCATCACAATTGAACGAAAGAGGGGGGAGAAAGGAAATATAAATTTTAAGCTAGTGTGGGGTAAACGGAACAATCACGAGGGTGAGAAATACCTATATTTTCCTGCGTCACTTTTTCCCAATGGAATGATTTATCGAAGGAACTGTGAGATTAGTGAATTACACTATCGTTAGACTCCGTTCGACGTTCTCTGTTTTTTGTCCGAGTGATCAGCGATCTTTGTGAAAGTTGGATCGCAGTTTTTCTTATCGACCGAGTCTTTTGCACGTTCTTTGAGACGAAGTAAAAGCGTTCAGCGTCGACTAGTAGCAATATTATTTTGAAGGATGGCGCTTCTATTTATTCAAACGCAAATTATCATGGGACGCGCAAAACTCGCCAATCATTCGCTAATAATTACGTTTGCCCGAAAAAGTCTCACAGACTCTACGAATTGCACGTAGTATAGTTTTGAGTTGATATCGGCAAGTTTGAAAAACCGCGCGACGGGTGAAGTAGTTCGCGAATTGGCCGCTAGTGGAGCCGTACATTGCCGAGGAGAGGACAAGCTTCGCAGCGATTTCGATAGATGGCGCGACAACACCGTAAATATCGTAAATCCCCATTTCTCACGGATGTACCATATGGTGGGCCGGCCACAGTCGTGTGTCGGTCACAGTCGTGGAGGAAGAGCTTTGTAAATAGAGCAGAGAGGTAGAGAGAAACAGTTGCTAGGCAACTGAACGTGTGTGCGACGCCTGGCGTGGTTTGAGTTGCGACGTGCGGCAGCAGCATCATATGGCGCGGCCCCCCAAACTTGAATTAATGCACACGGCCGCCTCCAAGAATATCCCCGGCCAGCCTACTCGGGATTAAGCCGATGTGCTTGCTCGCACTACAACGGCAACGAACGTCGCGGTTAGGTTGACCCACGCTTGTCCGCTATTTACCGCCATATACTTTCTTTATTCGTTATTAAATTTCGGTATTCTTTCACGACGTCCGCGTCCTGACATCCTCGTAATTTTCGTAATTTGCCAGTTCGGGATTGGCGTCGCCCCTTTGGCGAAACATCGGACAAGAAGAAACTAGCGGTTGACGAGCAGGTATATAAGTCAGGAACGAAAGTATCAGGCATTAGTACCGATATATTGCACGGCAACTCTAGTAGTCGAGGGGGTGCCCCAGTCGCGCGTCTCACTCGTCCGTGTGTACCCGCTCGTACTTGCTCCTTCCGCGCCGTGTTCCCTTCGAAATACGACCCTTCTCTTTACAGTGTACTGTCAATCGTTCGTTTATACGGAATCCTGCCTCATACGTGTAATACGTCCGACTTAGAATCCAATTGCCCGCGAAATCGTCAAACTAGTCAAAGGAGGAAGAAAGAAAATAGCCCGAGAGAAAAAAAGGAAAGAATTCATCGATGTTTCACGTCGTAAACCGGTTTTAGGAGGGCTCGTTGCCGCGCGCGTTGCGATCACCAAGCATCAACGCCCGCAGTCAAACCAGCAGGAGCGACCGCACCACCGATATCATAACTATGCCGTTCAAGAAAATGCTTTCCGAGCTGTGACAAGTGGTGCTCTAACGTGGAACTGTTAAAAAATCATCGGTATATACAGTTTGTGAAGTGTCGATTGTTTCGCTCGCCTCGTGTTTCCGGTATGCGGTAAACAGTCGGTGTCTCGTATGTTTATCTATATATGTATATATACATACGTGTGTGGGTATTTATAACAAGCAAGGAAAGAGCAGTTCGCGATTTTGTAACGAGTGTTTTTGTGACGAGCCATTGAGTTTTGGTGCGCGGGTAAGCCGATATCGGAGAACGGACAACGACATATCGATAAAACGGGCATTTCGACGAGAATGGACGAGGAGGAGATCGACGGTATCAAGTCACCGATAAAGAGGCTTGGATCGACAAGAAAATTGCTCGTCTTCAACAGTGAGTCATTATGTTTTTTTTTTCTCGCGCATATGTCCAATTAATGAGTAAGAACGAGAACGTCATGTTGGCTGACATGGCAGCGGCATCGTCTCCTCTCCAATTTCAGCAGGACCTGCAAAATTCATTTAAGCAAGAACAAGAAAAAAAGTCGGAACGACCGTAATCGCGAGGCGTTCATTCTCGATACTTTTAAAGTGACTTCTAACTTAAAGTCTCGGGCGACGGCTAATCGTTCGGAGTTCTCGGGGGATTTATTTTTTCTGATTATTCGAATACATGCGGTGAGCGGGCTTAACCGTTGACGAGGCGGCGGAGTGAGAACGTGGGAATTTGCGGAGAGATTGCGATCTCTCCCGGCGCATGCTCGCGGTAGCGACGGTTGGACGTTGTTTCTCTTATTTTTCTTTCCCTCTTTTTTTTCGCTTCGTATTTTCGATCGTTCGGAACTTCCATAATTCGCCGTAACAGTTCGAACCCCGTGTTCACGTACGTAGCGCATTTCACGTCATTTAAGCCAACTAAAGAAAATATATATAACATATTTGTTTTTATTCACGAGATATGAACGCAGTTATGCATAACCTAACTCGATGCAGGTCACATGACCTTCGTCCCTCGTCAAATTTGCCTCAATCCGTAATAAATACGAGAATGATAATAGTAGAATAAATGAAATACAAAATACTTTATTAAATATACGTTGGCCGAGTGATTTAACTGACGAATGAAAATATCCTCGCTCGAAAATATTATCGAAACAAATATTTTTGACAATATTTTCAATATCAGTTTTTCATCAATCTCGATTTTCCAACGGACTAATCCCGTTTTGTAAACGTGTACACTATAGCTCGATTCTGAATAATTTCCTACCGTTGCTTTTGAACGAGACAAGCATCGAGTTTCCGTGAAAGGGAAATGATGCGTTAATGAGATACCGACTATTATAGTAAATTTACGTTACGTATCGCTCCAACACGCATCAGCAGTCCTAGGATTTGTTTTTCGTGCGACGCGTGTACATTTTACCGTACGCGCGGACTTGCAACGCGACAATGTACGCGGTCGATTACATCGCCGTTGAATTATTTTTTGTTTACGTTTCGCGCGTGTATATGTTATCGTTCGCGGACTTGTAACACGACAATATACGCCGTCGATTACATTCTCGTTGAATTATGACTCGTAACCAAGGCGTTGTAACGAATACCAAAAGAACAACATTGTTTACGTGCATTCTTCGGCCTGGTAAAAACATTATACTCTTTAATTATTAACATTATACGCGACAAAATAACGTTGTTTTATTAACGCGTGATTATGTTCTACTTTTCTTTTTTTTGACAAAAGGTACGAACGTCGATTAAAGCTTGACAAAATATTGTCGTTAATTGATCGAATTAAAATCAATATATAATGAAAAATAAAATAAAATAAAATAATAAAAACTCGGTGCGTTCGACTCAAATCGTTATTAAAGAAATTCACAAACAAAATGTTTAAATGTCAAACTTAAAAAAAATTGTGTAATTAAAAAATTTGATACGTTCGCAAAAATGCGAATAAATTATTTATCGTTGCATCGATGCGTAAATTTGTTATTCTTTATTTTTTATTTTTTATACCCGTTCCATTTGGGATTCTTCGTTACTCGTTTCGTCTCTAATAATGCGTAAAGTTAGAAACCGATCGTTGAATAATTAATCCGAATAATGCCGCGTGTTGACTTCTCTTTATTTTTTTTTTACTCAACATCCGTGATTGCGAGGAGGAAAAAGAATGGAGCAACGGGGAATAATATATAATAAAGGATCGAGATAAAGTCACGTGTGTATATCAGTCCAAGGCGTACCGAGCAAGCTCCAGCCAGGTGAAGGGAATTGGAAAATCAAAGAGACTCTCTGGCCTCTCTCGTTGTATCGGCTTTATTGCTGTTACACACGTATACTCGGGACACACTGGGAGCCAGATAGATGGAAGGAACGAGACGGAGAGAGAGAGAGAGAGAGAGAGAGAGAGAGCAGTTTGCAGAAACGAAAAGAAAAAATATACACGCGAGAGGAAAAAGTAAAGAAATAACACGTAAACTTACCGCGCCATTGGCGTCGACTAACAGGTGCAATTTGTTTGCTCGGATGCCATTTGCAACTGGCAAACTACCAAGATCCGTGTATTCGAATTTTCGCTTACACGTATACGCTATATCCTTGCGCACGAAGCATTTTTCACCGATCCAGTAATTTTTCGTCTCGCACCCTTCGCACATTTTTTTACGTTACTTTTAATTTTAAAAAGATTCCCGCGAAATATTTACAAATTTTATTTTTAAATAGAATTTTATAAATAAGAGTTATTGAATAAAATGTGAGAAATCTAATCTGTAGTTTTGTATCGAATCGTTAACGGAGTTTTATTTTTTTTATCGTTCGTATAAAATTCAATTTGTCGTTATAAATTATCGAAAGTATATGTCGGTTTAAAAACACTTGTTTTATTTTGTTGCAATGTGAACAGAAAGTGTTCAGGCACGGGTGGAAACTTTGTATACAAATTATAAGAATAGCGATTCGTTTAGTAAAATTTGCAATTACGTGTAAAAGGTGATTCTCGATTAAAAATTATTATTCATATATTTTCGTCGTAAGAGCTAATCTACAGGATCGACGAAATAGCTACGGAGAAATTTCATTCAAAATATGGAAAAAATAAAATAAATTTTTCTCAAACTTTTTATTTCTCTTACGATCGAGATTTATCGACTCGAGAAAGGAATGCAGTATTTTCGAAACGTTTGAATCGGAAATATAAAAAAATAAAAAATCAGCAATAAATCACAAAGAGTAGTACTACAAATTGGCAAAAGTTCAAAAATTTCTGCGACGTTTGCGAAAAGAAGTGGTTCGATCGGCGAAAAATGTTTTAATATGCAAAGTGCGTATATTTTATTAAAGTTAATGTTTCTATAAATATTTAATATTTGATATATTTTTTGAAACGCGTATATAATTAATAATACTCGTTTCTATCCCTCGCGATCGTACAATACACGTTTCTATGAGATAATAATATAAAAAATATTATTACAATATTACAGTAGAACCTCGATTATCCGAACCAATAGGGACCGAGGCTAGTTCGGATAATCAAAAATTCGAATAATCGAAACGTGAGGTTTTTGGGACGAGATCATAAACAACACACCTTATCACATAAAAACAGTACATACATATTTATTAAAATTTGACATACGTATCAACATTCTCGCGTTAATATTTATGTCGCGGCAATATATCTCGCGATTCTCGCAAAGATACATTGTTGCTCACGGCGGTGGCAGCGAGCAACAATCTATCTTTCCGGCCACCGTTCGGATAATTGAGAGTTCGGATAAACTAAATCATCGTTCGGATAATTGAGGGTTCGAATGATCGAGGTTCTACTGTAGAAGCGATTTAATTTTTTTCTTTTCATCTTATTATCACCAAGAACTATTTTTCTTTTTCGAAACTTTCTGCAAATTCCTGCTCATTAATTGAATACCATCGATACGCATTACGCATGGATGCTGAAAAAAAATGCATTAATTAAAAATTTATTATCTATTTGATAAACGTATGTACGCTTTCTAAATAATTTATACGAGTACGTTTAATATATATATAATTATAGCGTTGAATTTAAAAAAGGGCCAAAGCGAATCAAAGACGTTCCGCGCTTATGCGTGTTCGTACATAAAACTCGAAGTCGATATCGGGCAGATGCTGCGTGAAAATTTTTCTTCCATCCGGTGGGTAGCGTGCAATTCGCAGCTGACGCTATCCCGCGTGCTTGGCGCGCGACCGGTGATGCGGAACGACCGTACAGTATAGAAGACGACGAGACCGTGAAACGATGATTCGCTTCTGCTTGTCGTCTATTTTTCTCTTTCTTCCATTCTCCTTGCATCTCTTCTTTCTCTTTCTCTCTCTCTCTCTTCCTTTTTCCTTCTCCCCTCCTCCCCTCCTTCTCGGGTAGAAAACTATCGAAGTGCACGAGACACGGTGAAAGTTCTTCGTGGTCTGCCACACAAAGAGAGAGAGAGAGAGAATATGAGAATAATTGATATTTTTCTGATACTATTCTGGACCAACTTTTGTCTAAGAATTTGCTATATTTTTTTACTATATTAAAAGACTCGAAAAATATAGATAGAAAAAGATAAGAAATAGAAATTAATGATTATTAGGAAAGAGCAAACATTATGACTTGGAAAAAAAATATTAAAAAAAATTAATATATCAATTTCTTTGTCGAATTTTAAACAGTAATTTTGAATATCTTTTGAGAATAATTTTTTATGACGTTTTTGCTCGAAACTCGTCTATTTTCGACCGTAACATCGAGAGGATGTTTCTATTTTCTTATGCCGAAACGTGTTCGCTGGCCTCGTTTCAGTCACGAATTTCGCCTTTCGTTGCATCGATGAGTTGGGCTCGGCCTTAGGTGTATCTTCGATGAAGAATTTTATTTCATTCTTTTACCTCTCCTTCTCGATTCTCCACCGACTTTGATTGTGCAACTGGCGATAATTGACGCAACCTCATCGATATTGTTGTAGGTCTTAGACCGATTAATGGAACGGAATTTTTCATCTTGTTCTTTCCAAGAACTATTATTATTCTCTTCTGGAAATTTTCTGTAAACTTCCACGCGTTCGCTGAATAATATGGTTTAAAAAAAACAATGGAAAAATCTTGAGATCGTATACAGGGTGAACCATTTTAATTTATCGATGGAAAGAAGTTTCTTGATTTATTTTCTCGAATCAAGTCGTACCAAAAAAAAGTTTCCCATGAACGTCATATGGTTTTAAGGGGGCTTGGCCATATTGAGATTTATTCTCGTCGAGGCGTTGGTGTCACGTGGTCACCGTCGGTTTTTCATATAGGAGTTTAGAATTTTTTCTCCACCATGTTGTAGGTTCGATCACAACGAATAAAACGAGACAAAACATATTTTTAGCCTTAAAAACGACGGACTTGTGGCATTTTTAATTTTTGCAAATGGTCCAAGTAACGCGTAATGAAGGATCGCGTAAAATTAAACGTAAAGCTCGTATCGTAAATGTTTCAATGAAAACTTATCGTTTGCATTAGTATTGCCCGATCAACAATGGAACAGGGTTTAGAGTCCACAAATACCGCTACGGAACTACGCTCCAAAATACTAACGCGTGACCTCCGCGCCATACGCCTTGGGTACTGGTTAACACTAAACCTACCAGTACAGGTCAAATTGACCGTTTTCAAACTTTTATAAGAATTACACACTTACAAACATGCAATTATTGTTTTTAGATTAATAATTGAACTTATATAAAAATAAATTTGGACGAAATTTCATGAAAATTCTTCATTTTATATTATACATTTAGCAATAAATCAACCATTATCTGCATTGGATACTAAAATCGATAAGTTTTTTAATTACCGGTCAATTTGACCGAGCGCAGTAGGAATACGTATACAAGAACTGTAGGTAGGTTTAGTGTTAAAGTAAAATAAAATTTAAAATCCCCCTCAAAATCATAAACTTTCATGGCAAACAATTTTTATTCGTACGACATGATTTTTACGGCTTGATCTCATCGATTAATTAAAATGGGTCACCCTGTACACGCATTATCTAACATTGTCTCTTTATTTGATATCTTTAAATCAATTCTCGAAATAAATTAATCAATATTTCTTCATTCTGGAACAATTTATGAAAAGTGCAGTTGCTGAAGAAAAAAAACGTATAATATTGAAAATAGTCAATATAAAACATTATATAGATATTTAAATAAATATTCAGCTAATAACAATCGAGATAATAATTTGAATAATTATTTAAATATCAAACTATTTCTTTCGACCATCTCGGCAGTTATCAGTTTTCCTCCGTGGAAACTTCGTTTCCTCCAAATCGCTTTAAAAAACCAGAAAATTTATTGCAAATACAAACATTCATTAACATACTCAATAAATAAAGAGAAATATCTATTTGAAAAATTGTACGTACGCCATTAAAAAAAATAGTTCCACAATAATTAATAAAATCGTCGAACTTCTGAGCGAATTAAAAAAAATAAAAACAACCGAAGAAAACCTCATGTTTTTCTTTTTCAATAGAATTTATATCTTGAAAGTAAAATCGAGAATTTAACGAGGAAATAAATACAGAAGCAAAAACACGATAGGATTATTTTGTTTCGTGTTAAATTTTGAAAATTTTCGCTTCTCCATATTTACGGCGAAGATACGAAACGAACGATGACTAAGAGTCCTACGGCAGCAAAGTACAGTGATGAAAACGGCCGTGGCGATGCGATGCAGTCGTCGTACGTCGCGTGCGGTCTCGCAGCTTCGTCGTCGTTGATGCTGAATTGGCCGACGTTAATAGTGCGGTGTATGCCGTTCGCTCGTCGAAAATAGAACGCTCGCAAAGGAGCGTGTCTGTATAAAGGTACGAAAAACGTGGCAATAGCAAATCCATTTTGTATATATATCCGTTAGAATCGAACCGCAACAATTTGCGGGAGCTCCAGCATGTTTTTACTTCGTGTTTTCATTGTAAGTTTCTTATCGGAGTTATCGTTCGTTCCGTTTCTCATTCGGCAAAGTCTGAACAAGCCAGTCACGGTCGTTGACAATTTTTTATAAATTAAAAAAATTAATTTTCCACTTTGTGAAATATTTATTTATCTCGATGAAGAATCTATAGTTTTTTTAAATACGACCATGTGTTGTTCGTAAAAGCGAACGACTCGATGAATAATTGATAATAAAAGGGTGTGTTTCGCTTGAAAATATAAGGGAAGAAAATAGTCAGATATAGAAAAATCGATAAAGTTATTTTTTCCACCGATAATCTTCGTTATATCGTTATTTTTATTTTTACGATTTTTGCAATTAGATTGGAGAAAATAATGTATAATAAAATAATTAGAAGTCGTTGTAAATCGTCGGTATAAAAAATTAAACGATATTGAAGAATAATAAAACTTTTCAATTAAAAAGTTCAATTTTCCAATCGATGATTAATAGTTTAAGTCCATTAGAGCATGAGAAAAATGTACGACGTGTGTGTGCGAAATGGTACGTAGCAGGGAGAAACGCTAGAGGTTGGTAGAGTGAGAGGCGATCATTCGTAGACAGTTATGGTACACCACCTCTGGAATGCACCGCGATGCACATAGCCCCACGCTGATCCTATTGCCGGTTGTACAGTACGGGGGAGCTAGGTTTTGCCTTACGGAGGCTTCGAGAGTCCGCGACGGGAACAAAGCTTTCGTGCCGCTTGTGAGATATTATATATACACGAGGAACACGCTCCGGCTCTTCTATACGCTCCATTCCCGCCATTCTCCATGCTCTCACTCTGTACATCATGAATTATCCTTGGCGCCTTCTCTTGATTTATGGGAATTAGATACACACGATGATAATCCTCGTATTCTCTAACGGGTATGATGAATATTCGAAACAATAACTTTTTTCTTATTATTAACTTTTTTTTTTAAGAAAATAGATTGGAGATGTTTTTTTATAATCAAGATTTTGGTTAAATTTAATTCTGTCATTATTCATTTGAGTTTACTATAATTTTATTGATATTATGTCTATCTGGAATCATCGAGAAGTGAACTGGCGACCATTATCAGGGGATGTTTAATGTGGATAGTTGATTTGCAAATTTGAATGTGAATTATTAGGGCAATAAGGGTAGTAAGATACATTTATGGCATTTTCGATTTTTACAGAGTTCATTTTTCGAAGCTTGAATTTGGATTATTAATTCTAAAATTACATCGAACAATCGAAAATCTTCCGTCAATTATATACAAGTCTGGGCTTAACCTCACTTCAAATTACAATGTTTTCGAATATATTGCGCAACGTCTATTATGTAAACTCTCACGTTATTTTAGCAATAAGAATAAATCATCTCTTTCTACAGAATACGTTTTAATCCCGCGTCTTCGCGTTGGATATAAATAAACTACGTGTCGGTGTTATAGGTCTAACCTAGGTCCGGTACAAGAGAAACTGTTGCAAAACGCGATTCGCAAATTCTCCGATACGACTCAACCGATCGTGGGGAAATTTATCGCAGCCTTTTTTGCCATAATTTTGCGTCTACTGACCAAATTTCGTCCCGATCGGTTGCATCGTTTCGATAAATTTACGAATCGCGTTTTCGAAGTGACAGTACTCGGAGCGTTGACCGTGCGGCCATTATGTTTGCGCCGGCGCATCGACTCGTGAAGCGCGAGGTCGCATACTTTTCCAGAGTTTGGGTGGGAATTCCGACTCCATAGAAAATCGAAAGAATCTCCTGTAAACGTAGCCATACATTTTTCACGGTTTCCCATTGTTTGCAAATTCTGCACAAATGGTCCTATACAAACTGTGTGAAAATAAGGGATGGAATAAAAAGAAAAGAAGCATTTCATACGACCGAATAAATATACAAAAATAACTTCTCGTATCGATTTTGACAATATTATGTCCTTAAATTTGTATTCCCCGATGTAGATCTATTCTTATTTAACTCGCTTGTGAAAGCATTAAGCGTTCCTCCGGAGAATCATGGCGCCAACAAGACTTGGCGAGTTGGCCATCGTTCGATTCCTCGAGACTGTGCCTTCAAAATGTCGACGCGATGAGAGACGTGGTATCGTCTGCATATTAAAATTTGCGACCGGAGAAAGACGAAGAGAGATAAAGGAGGGAGAGATGGTTGAGCGAGAGGGAGGGAGAGAGGGGAAGAATAAGATAGATGGAGAGATAAATAGCAGATGGAAAGAGAGACAGCGCCATTTTTTTGCTCTCACAGCACCACGGTAACAGTAGGATCGCGGGAAGACGTGTGGTGCGCGAAGAGTTTAAATCGTGCTGGCTTCACACAAGCTCGCGGACCTCCGTTCGTGCACGACGAGTTCTTATTATTATCCGACTTCGCGCACCTGACCTTTCTTCTCGGGCGTTCGCAAAACACTCGCTTGATTCACGATACGATATATCCGATTATAGTTCTTTCGTTATTTTTAGTTTGAACTTTTTTTTAGAATGATTGTTTTGTCGGAAGAACAAATTTACGGCGATTACCGAGGTTAAGCAGCCTTTCGCGAAAACCACTACTTGGTGCGGTGACCGCTTTGGCTCACGTATCGAATAATCGAGGGAAGCCATTTTTCCAGTTTTTTTTTGACTCGGTGTTGGAACGTATTGAGATTTTAGAATAATCGAATATATTTGGTATGGATTTTCTGTGGTTTTATGGTGTCCTAAGCGAATCTGGTTCGCTATAGATAAAGACGTTTGCAGTGGACGCACCCTGAAATGTTAAGTTAGGTCAGCAAAATGGCGGGTAGTGAAAAGTTCTGGAACAAAGAACATAGAGAAAGGTCAAATCGGGTAAATAATATTTTGTTTAATTCTTCTTTCATTGTTTACAAAAAAACAGATGCTTTTAATAAAAAAAATTAATATAAATATTATCGACACGATGTGGAACGAACTCGGTCGGTAATACCAACTGCGATTCAATTTTCTCCGAGACGGTCGATCTTCCGGACGAAAAAAAGACAACGATTTATCTTTCGTCCGAAAGGTCCACCGTTTGAAAAGGATAAGAACGTAAAATCCAATCTTTTTGTTTCTCGGACTAACAGCAGCTCAGTCGGTATTTCGCGCCGGCACGAATTAAATGAATTTGTTTTTTTTTCTTGCTGTTATCAATTAAAGAAGAATTTAACGTAGACAGTGTTGGGGCTCGTGAATTAAGAAAACGCGTAGAGAAAAAAATGTGAATTAACCCGATGAATAAGATAGCTCGTTCCTGGAGGTCACGAACCTCTGTCTCCGACTGTATATTGACCATTTGCGATTGTATCGTCTCCAGTGCGCGGCTCTATGCGTTACGAACTCCCTGAGTTTTCCTTCTCCCCTCCCCTCTCTCCCTCTCTCCATCTCCCTTTATTTTCTCCGTGACTCGAGCCATGAGTGCATGCATTCGAGGATCGTTGACCCATGGCGACGGGACACAAGTTCGTTACCTGAACGAGCCGGCAGCCTGCGCATCAGCCCTCGACTCTCCCCCGTGTGGAGCACGATAAAACCGAAGTCTATTGCTTTCCGGTCGAATGGCCCAACCTCGCTTTCAGCTCGTTCGAGCGCATAGCAGGGAGCATCGTAGAGGTTCTCTTTACAATGGGATTACATACCGGTTTGCCAAGATCATGACCTTTCTCGACTCGGACTTTTCTTCGATCCACACTAGCGTCTTGAATTCTACGTCATTTTTTCGAAATTTCAAATGTAAACAATTTTTAAACGGAAAACTTATTATACACGTTGATAAAGTCTTTAGACAAAATATGAATCGAATTTATGAGGATTTTATTTCGTGTTTTGGATTCAAATGCGACACTTGGTATAATTGTTTTTTTTTTAAATCGAATGTGACACCCGGTACGTTTGAATGGAGCAACGGGTATATCACGTGTCCTATTTGAAACGGATACTTTGTTTCTCGACCTTCAAACTCTTGAGTATGCAGCGGCGAGATTTTTTTTATTAGAGACAATACGGTTTCGTATGGTTCGGCCGTTGCCTTCCCTACCGACTCCGGACCGTCCTCCGTGGTTATAACGCCGCCGTGTCTATAGCTAGTCCGCGACTATAGCCACTCCGTGGCTCTAGCTACGCGACTTGACTTTAGCCACTCCGTGACTAAAGTCACTTCAAGACCGTAGCATCTACGTGAATATAGACAATTCATTCTTCCGTGTTTTAAATCCTATTTGAAACGGATAGTTCGTTTCTCGACCTTCAAACTCTTGAGTATGCAGCGGCGAGATTTTTTTTATTAGAGACAATACGGTTTCGTATGGTTCGGCCGTTGCCTTCCCTACCGACTATAAGGACCGTCCTCCGTGGTTATAACGCCGCCGTGTCTATAGCTAGTCCGCGACTATAGCCACTCCGTGGCTCTAGCTACGCGACTTGACTTTAGCCACTCCGTGACTTTAGTCACTTCAAGACCGTAGCATCTACGTGAATATAGACAATTCACTCTTCCGTGTTTTAAATCCTATTTGAAACGGATAGTTTGTTTCTCGACCTTCAAATTCTTGAGTATGTAGCGGCGAGATATTTTTTTTCTTAGAGAGCCTACGGTTTCGTATGGTTCGGCCGTTGCCTTCCCTACCGACTCCGGACCGTCCTCCGTGGTTATAACGCCGCCGTGTCTATAGCTAGTCCGCGACTATAGCCACTCCGTGGCTCTAGCTACGCGACTTGACTTTAGCCACTCCATGACTAAAGTCACTTCACGACCGTAGCACCTACGTGAACATAGACAATTCACTCTTCCGTGTTTTTAATTAATACGTCATATCAGTTACTCCGTCACTTTAGCCACTCCGTGAATATATCCACGTCGTGACGTTAAGAGCGATCCAATTTATCCTCTAGTCTCTTAGATTCTCATACGCATATAAGTTACATTGTGAAATCGATCGATCACGTAACACGCAATAATCTTGAATTTCGTTTCAAAGAAATTGAATGCTTTCGTTGAAAAAAATTAAAAAATAAAATAAAATAAAATAACACCCGCTACAAACTTCTTTTCGTATATTATCTCGAACACAGTTGAGATCTCCGTGTAGACCACGACGTAGAAAATGTGTCGCAAGCGCTATAAACATATTTCAGACTCGTATGCAGAATATTACGTACTCGGATTTGTCCTTTGCGCGATACACACTTGTACGGTACGATATCTACGTGTATACGTACTTGTGCGTACTCGAGATACATTCTTCATGCACGAGGCTCGCCAATGTAGAGCCAGATTAATAGTCCTAGGTATGCGTATCGTAAATAGTCGTGTACGACCCTATGCATCAAGCGTGTATACACAGGACGCTTATCATGTACTCATAATACGGTATCGCTATAACTATATACATATATCTTACTATAGGTATAGATATAGGTATATGTACAGGTATAGGTATAGGTATAGGTATAGGTACAGGTATAGGTATAGGTATAGGCTAGGGTGCACATATCTCTCGTATTAGGCGAATAGCTATGTGCAGAGTTTGCTCGATATTTATAAGAGCGAGGGGAAGACTTGCGGGATGGAGAGGAGAGGAAGAGTGCGGGAGGGAGAGGAGAGGAGAGTTAGAGTGTACAAAGCCACCGAGCCAAGGACATCTCTCACCATAAATTCTTATCCCCTTTATTCTTCCCGCGGGTGCCGTATACAAATTTCACTACGGAGAGAGAGACACTGTAGCCTCGTATGCCGAAACGACGCAATCCTGACCCTCTCAACTTTCGCGCACTCTGATCCCATGAAACCTTCGTTACGTGTCTTCAATTTGTATCTTCGTAAGCTCGATCTGGAAAAAAAGGAATAATTACGAGAATACGTAGATGCTCGATGAAATTATACGATTTGAAGAATTATTGTTCGTATTTTTGCCTATTGTTGCTAATTCGTATTTATAAGTATGTAAATATTAATGAAAATTATAATCGGTTATCATTTTTTGGGGTTTATTCAATCGACATTATTTATCGATGGATTGATTAGTAACGCTCGAGTTTTATTTGAAAAAATGTATCTCTAGTTTTATTTCTTTTTAAATTATTTTTTAATCATTTAATAAAAATGAAGGATAAACTTCCGAAAAGCCCATACCCCCGATCGATCTGAAATTTGGTATACTTATGTATTTCGATGTGCTGATAACGAATATGATAGGCAAAATGGCCGCATATTTCATTTTCAAGGTCAACTCTGGGAAAAACTGACTTTTTAAACGTTTTTCACGATTATTGTGATAAATATAGATTCCAGAAAAAAATGTTTAAAACAAAATCTGTAGGGCATGAAAAAATAGATATTTTTTGTCCAGCACATAATCCGTGTAAAGTCAGTATTTGATGAGAAAAATACGATAATGTTCCAGAATCTCTATATTTCGACAAACTCCATTAATTTCGATATAATAATCTACTTACGCACTTTACCACGGGAAGGTTGGAGCTTGTTCTTTAAAGTGCATAGTTTTTTTGTTTTGAAATTTTTGTATTATTTTTTTGTATTTTTCAGAGTTTTTAAAATCTTTGTAAAATATTTTTTATGGTTTTTTGTAGTTTTGAAGATTTCCATTCACATACCCGAACCCAAACCCACTCACCCCCATCCACACACCCACCCACTCACACACACACACACACACACGTAGACGCTTTGAAATTATAACCCCAAAGTCATTCAAAAGGTATATTATTGTCTACATTGTCTAATGTATTGGTACATTATCGCCTTTTCGCATTTTTCTCATAAAATACTGACTCTACACGGATTTTGTATTCAACAAAAAATGTCTATTTTTTCATGGCCTACACATTTTGTTTCTAACTTTTTCCTCTGAAATCTATATTTATCACAATAAATGTGAAAAACGTTCCAAAAAGGATTTCGAGATTTGACCTTGAAAATAAAATATGCGGCCATTTTGCCTATCATATTCGTTATCAGCACATCGAGATACATGGGTATACCAAATTTCAGATCGATCGGGGGTATGGGCTTTTCGGAAGTACACCCAAAATGAATTTATCGAATTTATGGATTTTTTTATTTGTCCTATTTACACGTGCGCGAACATGTTTGTTGTTATTCCACCGTGTAGTGAAGATAATTTTTTGCATAATTTGTCGAATCTTTTGGGAAATAAAATTCACCCAATCTTAAAATTGAATCAGGTTCAGAGCTTTTTTTTTGTTATATGGTGTAGAGTGTTATTCGAGATCGCGTCGAACGAGAGGTTATGGTGTCAGCTCAGTGACGGTTCACTCGAAATTGCATTATCCTCGGACGACAGTCTCCTCACGATTCACAGACTTTTCTTTCTATACGAGGCATTTTCCGCAAACTCGGTTATTCGCGAACAACTCAGATATTCTCATCATTTTTCAGTCTTCAATTCCACTTGAAAATACTCGTTTCCAGATTTTCTTTAAAATGCACGTATTTCTGAATTATTTTCACTGAAAAACCGCTGAAAATATTGATTAAAACCACAAATAATTATTTTATTTCACTTCAATTTTAATTTTCCAATAAAGATAATAAAGTTGATAAAAACATCATTTAGGATAAACGTAATGGACCGGTTTAACTTTTTTTTCAATTCGCAGAAAGTATTTTCAAGTTGAATTACAAATTAGTCAATTATGGAAAAACTCTGGGATTTTTTGAGAAAGTGAATTTGTTCTCATAAAAAATATTTTACATATGGGTTGTGTGTAAAATAATAATACAGTGTGTGTATAAGAGGAAGAGAGAGAGAGAGAGGCAAAAATATATAGATGGAAGAAGGAAACGCCTCCTTGGTCCCTTCTCAACGCGAAGAACCGAGGCGTAATTTTGAAAAGAGGATTACCGTCCGTTTCACTCTTCAGGGCACGTCTATCTTCTTCCTCTCTCGCGTCCCTCGTCCCTGAACTACGGCCGGTATTCCTCGCGGGGTTCAAAAACTCCTTTCCTAACAAGATTATTGTCCCAGAATTCCTTGCGGACGAACACGACACACAGCGACACCAGCGGCGTCGCGTTCAAAATTTCATTCGCATAAAGATGACCGAAAAACACTATTTTTATCCTCGTTTTAATGAAATCGACGAATGCGAGGAATACTAAAAAAATTGTAATTTACCGAAGCATGAAAAGTCGTGAGATCGACACGAGTCGTTTTAATTGACGATGAAAACACTCGACAAACGAAACGGATCGGAGTTTCTAATTAGCTCGGGCTGGTGATATAAAGTGGCGGAGAGAAAGAAAAAATAGATATATCGTATATATATGTATATATAAAATATTTAACACGAGTGCAAATGTGACGCTTTCTGTCATGTGAATTGCAAGTCGTCGGTTCTCACGATGCTGAGTCGACGGGGAATAAAATAGCAAAAGGTTTAAATAGTGATTCAGAAACTGCAAGCCCGCGTTTGACGATTCGGAGCTGGCGCTTCGTATAATAACATACTCTATATATACTTGCCTATATAATATATATAGTTCGGTATAATAATAAATTCCATATAAATATAAATTTGAATATAAATTAATGAATTAAAAATAATAAGTTAAAATTTACATTTAAAAGAAATACATCTTTGGATTCATATGCATATGAACAGATATTAATACAAATTAAAAGTAACAAAAATATTTTTATATTTATTTTAATGTATTATTATTTATTTTTGTTCGAGAAGTTTCGAGAAGTCCTCTTTTCAAAATATACTTTTTCGATCGTAATTTCGAAAAGTGCGATTTACAGGTGGTTTAAAATGTATGTAGTTATTTATATTCATATGGAATATATAATTGTATCGCGTTATATAATATAGAATACAATTCATGTAGTGTCTCAATGCGAGTAGCAACCAAAACTTCTCTCTCTCTCTGCCTCTCTTCTTTTTCCGATATATAAATAATGTACGTAGTGTGAAGACCTGCAAGTTGCAAGTAAAACGCTATTCATAAGTCAACGTCAGCACCAATCCTACATCGTGTAAACAGAGAGCGAGTTCTTAACCGGAAATGGCCGTGACTCGATTTCCGCCATATTCTTTGCACAGGACCAATCGCCCATAGGTAACGTTTCGAGAAAGACTCGACGACAGAGAAGACTATTTTAGTAACAGCAGCGTGAAGCGACGATAATAAAATGTTAAAATCGCCAAAGAATAATGGAACTTCCGTTCGTAACGGAAAGGGCGAGAGATCCATCGAAGGGGTTTACGAGAATACTAATCAGAGGACGAGAATAAACGAGCAGGCAATCGGGAGACCGTAGTCACGTTATTATTGTCGAAGACGCATTTGTAATATTTATCTATGCGTTTTCATACATCTTTCGTATATCTTTTCGTTGAGAAGAAAAAGATACGAGGAGAACGTCTTTGTTTGGGTTATGAAGTCGTGAAACGAGGAGAAATTGTCGGCCCGAGGGTCTATCGATCGAAGAATCGTGCATTGTATAGAAAGGAAGAAGAGAGAAGGCGATACGTCTGCCACCATGCGGTGCGTGTGTGTACTACGGCGCTCTGGCTGAACGACGCCCCTTGCGGACTGCCAGGCTACCAGCTCATGTCCTATGTATATATATATATACACGTGGTAATACGCTCGTAATAACTGTGTTCCTCGTGACGCTTCCGTACCGTTGCCCACGTCGCCGTAATAACGATACCAGCGGAGCTTATGGAATCTCGCGTAACCTACCGCATTATAGATGACCGTGTACCGGAGCTTTGGAAAATCTTCAACTTTTCAACGCGATCATAACGGGTGAAGAAATTCGATATAAAGCGAAAAAAAGACTTAAAAATTGTATGCGCCGAAAAAATAGTATTTCAATTTTTGTTATCAGCTGGAATGGAAAATAATTTTTCAAAAACTAAACGACTCGTATTCGTTCGAGTAGAAATCTTCTGATCAATTTTATTTTAACTATTTTATATTTGATTTTTTATCTCATATTTTGTAGCTTGAATTTTGTTTATTTTTGATGCTTTAACTAGCTTGCCGTTGTCCTTCGGATATTTTTTAAATTTATTCTTGAATAGCGTTAAAATGAAATATGGAGAAAAATAAAAGCTTGAGTTGGGACAAAAAATCATACTGGGGATATACCGAGTACATTGGCGTTGGTTGGGTAAATAACCGTGGCAAAAAGAAAATAAGAGCAGGGGGGTAGCGTCTCTTGTACGATATGACGGAGTGGTCCACGGTTTTCGCGACCTCTCCTCTTCCGTCCTGCGTCTTTTCTCTCGGGTTCCCGGTTCTTCGGTCGAGTACATTGAAGGAGAGAGAAGGGAGAGGGGAGAAGGGGAAGTAGCGAAAGCGTCAAGAGACCAAGCATTACTCACCCGGGGTTCCAAGTGGCGTTGTACCTAAAGGTTGCAAAAAACGGAACCGGAAGAAATGAGGGAAGACCGAAAGCGGAGCTCGTTAGTTGTATAGAATATGAGAAGCTAGAAGAATCAGGGACGAAAGAGAATGGGATTTAAGAGGGGAAAGTCGCGAAAAATAAGGACAAGAATAAAAAAAGATGTTCCGGCTCGATATTAAACTGACGAATCTACTAGCTCAACCCTCTATATATATACATATATGTATGTCCCTTTGTCCCTCGAACCTCTTAAACCTTTGTTATTATTATTATTATTATTATATTTGGGCCTTCTATAAATAATCATAACAATAATAATACGATATTATTATTATTATTATTATTATTATTATTATTATTGTTATTATTTGTATTTCATATCTTCCATAAAAAACATAATAATAAATATGTAAATGAATAAAATATATCTTCAAAAAGTTCGATGAAAGGCAAAACACTTGTTGACCAAAGACTCCCATTGCCCTGTTTCGAATGTCACTCGTTGTGCTACCAAATCTGTCGTTACAACGGTCCAAGTAGAAAAACAAAAAATCATAAATTGGAATCTGTAAAAAGGAAACTGCAATCAACACCGACTTTGTAACGTATCATTGGAGCAACGACAGGATGGGGGGGATCGTTGAAAGAAAAATCTGATGAGTTGGCACGGAAGAGATGTCGGGTGGGAAGATGAAAGAGAGAAAAAAAACGCAAAGTCGAAGCACGAGCCCCGGTGATATTAAATGTCTTTGGGGTAAGGCGATCCGAACGTGGACACAAACGACGTCGCACAAAGAAGCAGGGCAAAGGTGGCTCTTGTTCTTTGATGAGACACGTCGATGAAAAGCTAAACACTTGTTGACCAAACTCCGTGGTGTTTGCGCGCGCGTATGTCACTCGTCGAGAACGATCATCGTCATTCTCTCTCTTCGATACCACCACCGGCATCGCTTCGTAGCACTTGCGAGACACGAGGACTGGCGTCAAAGGGTGTTGTGTGAGTCAGATGAGCAGTTAAGAGAGTGCTCTCTCTCTCTCCTCTCTCGCTCCCTCTCTCTCTGGCTCTCTTTCGTGTGGCGACGATATAGTTTCAAAGCTTGGCACCGATGCGGGAGTCCTCTTCGACCATCTCGTACACCAGTGCGCGCTATTCACCATCCATGTTTTATTGATGGTCGACGAGTGACGTAGATCGCGAGCTCAACTACTTTTATGTACGGAAATAATTTTTTAATTCGAAAATTGTAAATTTATAGTATTATAATCGTTAGTATATTGTAAATAATTCGAGAGTTGTTTATATTTATTCGCGATTATTGGATTGAAAAATGTATCGGCAAGGAATAATATGTTTCGAAATTATTATTAAATGAAAACGATAAAACGTGACTATTTTGATATTTTCATGAGAAACGCTCACTTGCTTCGGTAGTCTAGGCCAATGGCGAGGGTGTTATAGAGGATTGAAATTATTTTTTTATGTCAACAATTGCTTAACTTTTACCCTTGAATGCATCGTGTTATGGAAATACGTTGTTTGTTTTATTAATCCATGAATAAAAAACTGACAGATTTTTTTTGCCCCTACCCATCCTCTAAAATGGATCTTGAACTCAACCAATGATTTTATAATAGTCGATTTATTTAAACTGTCACATTTTGAAAATTTAGTACGGCGTAAAAAATACGCACTTAAGACTGTTTAGTGACATTGCTTAAATTCGTCCAATTAACAATTTTCAATATCTTTTAACACGTTTTTGTCTTAATCGGTGTTTTGGTCTCAAAATATTACGAAATTCGTACACATTGAAGAGAGATAATTGCAATTTTCCTGAACAACTGGAACACAATTTTTAATATCTACTTACACTTTTTTATCTTAAGGTTAATCGGTCTTTCGGTCTCAAAATATTACGAAATTCGTACAAATTGAAGAGAGATAATTGCAATTTTCCTGAACAACTTTATCATCCATATTTCTAACTTTCGAGCAACAACAAAAAAAGAAAAACTAATAAAGCTTTCGATGTAACAAAATTCTTTCCTAACCATGAGATTTTCTCCTGTAAGTGAAATATCAAGCTTCGAGAAACGGCATTGTTCGAAACTTTTCCCATCGACGTTTCATACCACCCCCCAGACGACCATGAAACTTGCAACCACGGTGTCGTAATCGTTATAATCTGTTTTCTCAATATACGACGTAACTCTGTTCTCTGGTAGAACCGTTGTTGTTTCCAACTTCCGCCACGCGGCGTCGCATCGATAATTCACGTTGTCAAACTGATGTAGACGAATGAAGTGTCGACTGGATGGTGAGGTTGTGTTGGGGAGGGAGGTAAAACGGGTACCCGGGCGGTAATTTCATCGGCGTTACCAGTCGCCGGGTCGCCGGTGTATGCGTGTGAATGCGCGACGGCCCGTTCTACTACGTTTACACGTGGAGCTTACACACGGTCCAAGTCACAGTCACGGTCACGCTTCAAGGGTTGACCGCCGCCGCGGGGCATTATGGGAAAGCGCGCAAGAGAGCGAGGAGGAGCGACGAGAGGAAATATCAATGCTATATAGAGCTATATAGAATGGTGGACGAGTGGCGCTGTCGTCGTCGGTGGTGGGAATACGCGCATGGGGTTGGCGAGTCCAAACGAGACACGGCATAGTGGGGTGAAGTGGGAGACGAGCGGTATAAAATACGCGAGGAGAAGGGATGGAAATAGGAGAAGGTCAGTTAGAGCGAGACACGAAACGGGCACGGATGAACGAAGACGCGACGCTCGACAAGGACGAAACGAGAGAATGAGCGCGGGAGTGGGGCAAAGAGAAAATTACAACGCGCACTATATAAAGATATAACGCTACTGCTCGAGAGTAACTTCCATTGATTCTTCGTTCATGTGCTATGTATATATGTGTGTATGTGTTTTTTGCGTGTGGGTGTGTATATGGATACCTGTCCTCTCTTTCCTCATTTTTATTTTCTCTCCTCGGCTCATCACGTTTTACTGTCCACCGTGCACTTCAACGCCACGTCCTCTATTTATCTTTCTCGCGCCCGCATAACTGTCTACCATTTTTCCTGTCTCGTTTGTCTTCCTTTTTTGTCTCGTTCTTTGTCCTTTTTTTTTATTCTCAAAGTCTTTCACACAGTTTCCCTCCGTTCTTATCAGTCCATTGTTCTCGGTGTGGCGTAACGCTAATAATATTATGTTATTCTCGACGCTTGTTGAATTTATTTTTGGTCAGCGTTGAGTTTGCGAACGAGGGATAAATTTATTAGAAGGAATGAAAATAACGAAGTTTGAACTCGTGAGAAATTTCGAACGTCGAATAAGGCAACGGCGAGTGATCGATAGTTTGCGGACTTTAAATAGCGCACAGGTGCGAACTTCAATCCCGCGAATTTGCAAGCTCGTAACTTCGCTCGTAATGGAGATAAGTCGGTGATTTTTTTTTTGACAATTCGAAGGACGAAAGGGCGGGGAATAACTTTCGGTTCGTGATATTCGCTTGGTGCAATGAGTTGCTAGCGCCGTTTGCGATTAATGCTAGCAATTTTGGGCCAGTCGATCGATTTTTATTCTCAGGGAATAATTGAAGGGATATTATTACTTTTTTTATCCATTCATTCCAATGTATATACTTGGTGAATTTTTGTTTACATAACAACATCCCCTTTACCTTATTTGTTAGCCCTTTCTGTACCTAAAGTTCACTCACCTAACCTAATTTTTCGGGTGCGTCGGTAGACGATTTTCTGCACTGCACCGCATTTCCGTAGGGCACGGGAAAACTCCTGAAAACTCGGGTCAGACGTAGTCAACTCCCTCTCGTGGGCTAGAGATTGTTCATATAGGGAGTCGTCAGGCTTCGGAAAAACGACCTCACACTCATTGTCAGCGATTCGATCCACCAGCTAGCGTACAGGGTAAGTAGTCCATTGAAATGTTACATTGACCCTGCATTTATCAAAGTCAGCAATTTTTTTTCTGGTGCATAGGGGGGGGGGGGTTATGAAAAGCTTAAGTCCAAGTTTGTGGGGTTGTAACCCTTGAGGAAAATCCGCCATCTTGAAAAAAGGGGTGAAATAGTTTTTGCAAAATAACTATGAAACTATCCACCGCGCAAGAAAATTGTTAAGTTGTTTTTTGTGGGAAATTGAATTCTCTACAAATTTGCTCTCTTGAGTTTTTTTCGTAAAATCAAAAATAACAAAGTTATTAATAAACAACGACAAAAAATGAAGGAGTAATTTCCTTTAAGTCGCTCTAACTTTTTTTCTTTGCATTTTTCAGAAAAATATGTTCAGAGCTTTTTGATAGAGGATTTTTAGACGAACAAATTTCACACCTCATTTTGTCAATTTTGTTTATTTTTAAGGATTTTACAGCGCCTCAAAGTTAACAATATCACGTCGTACGTAATATTTCGGATAAAGGGTTACAACCATGTTATTGATATAACAGGAAAACTATCCACCGTGCAAGAAAATTGTCAAGTTATTTTTTGTAGGAAATGACATTCTCTACGAATTTGCTTTCTTGACTTTATGTCGTAAAATCAAAAATAACAAAGTTATTAACAAAGAACGACAAAAATTAAAGAAGAAATTACTTAAACTTGTTGTAACTTTTTTCTTTTCAGTTTACAGAAAAATATGTTGAATGTATTTCGATAGAACACTTTCTGATGAATAAATTTCACTATAAATGTCTTAAATTTTGTTTATTTATGAGCATTTTACAGCGCTGTAAAGGTAAGTGTCGGAGTACTCGAAAATAAACATAAAAATGAACGATTATGCGTCGTTTCTTTGCAAATTTCATTAATTTCGGCGGAAAAATTTTATTTGTTGCTATTGCAATGTTAATAATAATTAGTTGCGAACTTATTTTCCCACCACATTGTAGAATATTCCACTCCATTTCTGCAATAATTTCTAATTTGAAATTAATGATCGGCGTGTATATTTCTTAAAATCATTTATGTGCTGGCTGGAAACATCCAGGTAATCGTTTGGGAACGAAAGGCCCAGGTAACCCTTCAGGACAAACATGGAAGAATACTGATGCCACTCTAAACGACGAAACCTCCAGCACCCCCCGAACTTCTGAAATTAATATTTTGTCGTTGCAAAGGGAACTGTGGTGCAATGTGTGGGTGTCGAAAAGCAGGCCTCAAATGCTCAGCAGTGTGTCTCAATTGTTCTGGAGAAATCTGCAGCAACGTCATGGAAATCACAAAATTAATAGATGAGGAAAATTTAAATGACGAATTGCCAACATTGACGCCACTCCATTTATCCGTCCCACCCGAACAATTTAACACCGATCCTCAACCAGATCCCGAACAACAGCCTGGCCCATCAAAAAGATTTAGGACCCAATAGAATGTAAATTACCGATGTATGAATAATAGAAAAAATATAAAAATCATTAGGGACATGTCCGTAGATTAGGCCTACTGGGGACACCACGTTGAAAAAAACGTGCCTGTATGCTCTACCTCGTAGGTGGTGCGGAAAAGAGTTCATGACTAATTATTATTAACATTGCAATAGCAACAAATGAAATTTGTCCGTCGAAATTAATGAAATTTGCAAAAAAACGACGCATGATCGTTTATTTTTATCCCTATTTCTGAGTACTCGGTAACAATGTTATCTTTACAGCGCTGTAAAATGCTTATAAATAAACAAAATTTAAGACATTTATAGTGAAATTTATTCGTCAGAAGGTGCTCGACCGAAATGCATTCAACACATTTTTCTGTAAAATGAAAAGAAAAAAGTTACAACGAGTTTAAGTAATTTGTTCTTTAATTTTTGTCGTTCCTTGTTAATAACTTTGTTATTTTTTATTTTACGACAAAAAGTCAAGAGAGCAAATTTGTAGAGAGTTTAATTTCCTACAAAAAACAACTTAACAATTTTCTTGCGCGGTCGATAGTTTCATTGTTATGATGCAAAAACTGTTTTACCCCTTTTTCAAGATGGCGGATTTTCCTCAAGGGTTACAACCCCACAAACTTGGACTTAAGCTTTTCTTAAACCCCCCTATGCACCAGAAAAAAAAATTGCTGACTTTGATAAATGCAGGGTTAGGCCTTATTTTTGTAACATTTCAATGGACTAAAGCGGTCACCGCTCCAAGTATTGGCCGCGTGAAATGCTGCTTAAAATCGGTGATCAACCGAGCTGCGTTTTAATCGCGTACTCATCGCCGGCGTTTCAAAGACAAATTATTATCGGTATGTCGTGTATATCGAGTGGAGGAACTGTGTGATCCGGATACGTTTCAGTGTTAAGGCAGGACCCCACTGTGATGGTCAGGAAAAAAACTCTTTTTTCGTGAATTTTTTAAATTTATGGTTTTTTGAACTCGATTAAAGATATGTTATTACACATATATTAAAGCAGATTTAAGTAAATTATTATTGATAAAAAAGACAATAGTCGAAGTACAATAAAATTTTCTCGAAATCACGTGTTTCGAAATGGGGCGGACGATAACTCGAGCAATAATAGTCGGATATGTAAAATTATGGTACTAATTTTTTTGTAATTGTAATAGCTATCGTTGTGCGTAGCCGTTTTTTAAAATTACTATTTCATAAAGCATCCTAAATGAAAATATTTTAGGTAAAAATAACAAGTACTTTTTATTTCGAAACGTGGCCATATTTCGGAACATAAATAAAATCAAGAACCGCTACGCTTAACGATAGCTATTGTAATGATAACAAACTTCATTCTAAAATTTTACATATCCGACTATTGTTGCTCGAGTTATCCTTCGCACCAGTACGAAAAACATAGTTTTGAAAGAAAAAATTATTGTACTTCAGCTATGATTTTGTTCTCAATAAAAATTTACTTGAATCTACTCAAAGGTACAGGTAATAACATATCTTCATTTCAGCAAAAAAACCATGGAGCGAATTAAAAAAATTCATGAAAAAAGTTGATTTTTCCACATTTTGATTCTGCCTTAATACAGCGAATCGTTATTCGATAAACGTTGATCATCGCTACTAATTATTAAGAAAAAAGCCCGACAAGCCTAAACTTTAAGAACGTCGAATAATTCGTGTAGAATTTTTTTTTCTATTGCCCGTCTCATCTATCTTCGTATACGAAAGCGGCCCATTAGTTCTTGATTTCACCGCAGTTGGCGCTACGGTCGAATCATCGATCCCCTCCACATCCACGTAACGAGCGAATAATACCGAAAGAACGTCGTTGCACGAGTCGAAAAATGCATCAGACTTTAAAATGCACACATTCATAATATTTACATTCCTGAAAATAAAAAACTGCTGCGATTTTTACACCTGGTTGTCATTAAAGAGATAACGATAACAGGTAGCATCGTCGTATTTTTTATTTTTATTTTAGGCTCTGGAAGAACACGAAGCTCTCTCACCCCTTACACCCTATTTCCTAAGCCTTCCCCATTGCGTGCTCTACGACCCTCGGATCGTTTCGTCTTTCTATCCGATATAATACTACGAATACCCATACATATATATACATACACATATACATATATGTGTGTGTACATGCGTGTACGGACGACCTATCTCTCCCTCTTTTCCTCGTCCATCACCATCTCTCTTACTCTTTGTGCGATCTCTGATAAATAGTATCGTAAAATCGTCTCTATTTTTCTCTCTTTTTTATCTCTCTCGCTCTCGAACGAGTTCTAACGAGATAGGCGCGGTGAACTACGAGCGAATTGCGGGTTGCTCTTACCCCCCCCGCCCCTTCGTAACTCTCGAGTTTCACGAAACGCGTGTTCGTACTACCCGCTAGAGTGTGTACGTACGTATAGAATTCGTACGGTTTGTCCGCGGCCGTACGAGAGAGTCGGACGTGTCTCGTGCGCGAGCGGTTCGCCGGTGTGTTTCCCACTACTCTGGTTGTGCTTAGCGCGAGACGGGAGGGGGTGGGGGGCCCGCGAACGATTCACCTTAACCAACATTGGCGTTCGTCGGGGTATATACTCACGCCGCTCGTCCTCGGTTCAGTCGGGTTCAGGAGCCTCGTCCTCCTGGTACGCGTCGCAACATCGACTCGATCCTATTGTTTGTTTGTTGTTTATTTTTTTTTAAATATTTTCAAGACGCGAGTTTGATACATTTTTTTTTATCGGTAAGGAGGAGATCTTTTTCGAATTGTACAAGGAATGTCGTGTGAATTTTGGAAATAATAGGAGACATATTTGAAGTATAGTTAGAGGGTGGGAAAATATTAAATAATGACGTCTCTTTCAAGAAATTTAATAAGGTTTAATCGATTTTCTTTTTTTTTTTTACTTTAACGGACGATAGAAAGAAATTATTGTAAATTTTGTCTAAATGTTAATCGTTGTACGGTGCGGAGAAAAAAATGTTAGTAATCTCGTACGAAGAGCATTTGGTTTAATTGATAAAATGAAAATTGTAAATGAAAAGAAAAAAAATGAAGAAAAAGTACGGAATCGCGGCGCGCACGTACGAACTTTCACTCCGAGTCTCGGGAATGCATAATTTTTTCATAAATTCCATTTCATCGAGATGGTAATCGTTCAATAACAAGGCGAAATTTCTCTTGCCGAGAGCGTGTAATTTAATGCATTGAAAGACGAACTGTAGTTAGAAACGTTCCAAGCGACGATCTTCACGTGCGAACAAATAAAATGAGCACGAGAGTGCTTTACGCGTACATATATATATAATAATCGGTCGAAAGAACCTCAATTGACGATAAAATGGTCGATTGATGGTCCTTAAGCCGGGTAAATCGACGCGCATCAGTCCTAATCGCGTATGGTGGTAGAACTTTTATTTTCTGGGGTGGGGTTCGACGTCTCGCGGCGTAATATCGTGGTCTTTGGTGTTGCCACAAGGACGAAAGGGCGCGAGAAACCAAGAGGGAAAAAGAGAGAGAGAGGGAGGGTGTGTGCGTATGAGACACAGCGGGAGTAATTCACAACCCCCGCGATGTGCGCACGAAAACACCGAGAATAGGAAAAAGATACGAATTCACACAATACAAATAGAAAGAAAGAGGAAGAAAGACAGAGAGAGAGAGAGAGAGGGGGTTGAGACGTTACCAGAGATGTTGCGAGTAGAGCCAGTCGACGGGGATTCTCGACGAAAAAAGTGAGAAAAATATATAAAGAGAGTGAGAGAAGGAGATACAAAAAAAAGATAACACCCCAAGGAAGAACGAGAGAGAGAGAGACGGAAATAATGCGAGTCTGAATTGTCCGAGTATGCGTGATAAAAACAAAGAGAGCGTCCAAGGGAGGGAAATAATACGAGTCTGAATATCTCGAGTCTGCCGTGGAAAACAGAGCCCCTCCTCTCGCGGAAAGAAAGACAGAGAAGAAAATAATGCAAGGGGACCGAAGTGTGCGGGAGTGTATGCGGGAAAACGGAGTGCAGAGAAAACTGGTAAAAGCGTGGGGGAGTGAGACAGAGATGGAAATACACACAGAAAACCAGAGAGATAGGGGATAACGCTAGAGGGAGGGTGGGGGCGCTGAGAGAGAGATAAATAGGAAAAGAGAGATTGTAGGGGCGAGGGAGGGAGAAAGACGGAAAATCCGGTTGCCTGGCGACCAGCCAGCCATCTAGTTCGATCCCAGCCGGCCGAAAGCAGCATCCACGTAGCGGCAGTGGCGGCATCGGGCGACATATACACAAACAGACACACACACACACACACACAAACATACCCTCGTAAATACAGATACGGGAAGTGAAAGAGCGAGCGCGCGTGAGAGACGGAGAACGCGCCACCCTCGCGGCCAAGGAGATTCAAGGCTCAGTCGTCTCCTCGTTGCGGGAGGAGAGAGAGTTGCATACGACGATTCGTACGAGAGAAGAGCGAGTGCGATCGCGCCCGCGCACTTCACTACGCCCCCCTACCCCTTCCCAAAAAAACCCCTCTCGCTCTCTCTCATTCTGTGGAGAGCGCGCGCGCAAGCGCCCGCGTACCCTCTCGCTCGCTCGTTTACGACAAATCCCGAGTACGTAAAACCCGACTCGTGTCAGTCCTCCCCTACGTGTGCGTGTGAACGTCCTATATATACGGGTTTCGTGTGTGTCCCCCCCACACCCCCACCCCCCACCCCCAGCCCTCTTGCGACGAGTTGCGTGTTGTGCGTCGGCTGCGCTTGGGTTGATACCCGGCAGAATATCGGAATCGGTCGCCGGTGTACGAGGCTCAAGAGTTCTCTTCCTTCTCCGTCTCACTCGCTTATTCTCTCTCTTTCTCTCTCTCACTCTCACAGACTCCCTCTCTTTTGCTCTCTCCCTCTCTCTCTCTCTCTCTCTCTTTGTCTCTGTCTCTGTCGCGAAACGTAGCGCGGGGCCAGATAGCAACAGCATAGACGGGTACGAATTGCCAGAGAGTCGATGTTTTGTTGTTTTTGTTTTTGTTGTTTGTTTATTTGTTTGTTTATTAAAATTGAATGAAAAGTAAGAAAATAAATTGTTCGAGGCGATCGTGCGACGGTTTGTCGTCGAATGCAAAGAGTAATATCGATCCGGCGTTATAGATCGGTGCAATTTTAGGTGAACGGAAAATTAATTAATAAAATTTTTTTTTTGTTTTTTTATCGGGGTGAAAAAATCGTTGTTTAGTAAATTTAATCGATGAACGAGATACGAATAATTGACAAGAGATGAAGCGTCGTGAGAGCGAAGAATCAAATCGGAGAGTAAAATTTGATCGTCGTATCGATTATTCTATTAGAACGATTGGAATTTGATCGATACGATCAGGAAAAAAAAACTAATTGCAATTATTACGTATTTGTTGTTTTTTGTTTGAAATCGTTACGAAGATAGCGCGAGTGCGATAGGATTGTGAAGGTTAAAAAAAATCTCGAGTTTGGTGGACGAGAGTGCGTTTTTACGAAGCAGCATCCTCGATCGTATCGGGAGAGGAATCTCGAAGGGCGAGCCCGCCAGGACAAGGAAGAAAGGGCGAGGAACTGAGAACGAGAAGAAAAAAAACTCTCTCTCTATATATATATATATATACATACGTGTATACATGTATATATAAGAATAAGGAAGAAAGAGAAGAGAGGAGAAGGAGAAGAAGAAGAGGGGTGCATGCGCTCTGCGAGTCTGCAGCAATCTGCGTTGCATCGAGGCAACAAACGCGAATAAAGGACGCGACGCTCCGCGGTGGAGCAATAGAGCCACGGCGAAGGAGCAGAGCCCGGAATTTCTCGTTCGCGAACCGTCTACGAGAGATAAAACGTCGATGATGAGATTCACGCCGAGAGTGGCTTAACGGGGAGGATTTCTTCTTTATCTCGGATTAAAAGAAAACAATAATAAAAAAACAAGTAAAAGAATATCGTGTCGTACAGTTGAGAATAAAAACCAGTGAACAAAAAAAAATGAAAATGTAAACAAGATAATAATTGTTTTGAAAAGAGGGAGAAATAAGAGAAGCGGGAAAGATAAGGGAGAAGAGAATCGGTTCGTAGCGACGAAAATTTCAACCAACGACTCGACTCGTTTCTCCTCGTTTGAAGCGTCCGTCGCATCCGAGTCGTGACTTTTTTTTTAATTTCAAGATTCATCTCTTCGGCATCGCTGACGTAATTTATGGGGTTATCGGTCCAGACCGAGCGTAACGTAAATATAAAAATACGCAACGAGAAAAAAGAAAACGCAACTCGTGTGAACGTTTGTAAAATACAACGAGACGTTAATAACGGACGCAACGATGACTCCTCGTGAAAACGAAACGCTTGATTTTTTATTCGTTAATGAACACGACGTTTGTGAAAAAATTTCGACGCCAGGGGACAGCATCGTCGCGCCGGTGGTTGGTATCGATGTGACGGCTAAACTCGAGAAAAAAGCGACACCAGTGGCCAACTGAGGCAACGCTGCGTTTGTGAGGAAAAAAATAAGGAAAAAGAGAAATAAAAAAACACACGTAACGCCTCGACGCTGGAAGCTCCGTCTTGATAAAGTACAGACGAGCTTCCGCCTCTCTCTACGTGCGAGGCTTGCGCGTTACGTTATTTATTTATATATATATATATAGAGAGAGAGAGAGAGAAAGCGAGAGATAACACGCGGAGTTTTGCGTTACCTCATCTCTCGGGACGCGACCTTCGGGACCGTTGACCGCGACGACGAGAGAACGAGAGAGGACGAAGAAGAAAAAAAGACGATTACGGAGGTCGAAGAGAGAAGAGGAAGAGATTATTCAGAGACGCCGGTGCGTTCTCCACTCGGGAGGACAACCGAGAAAATAAAGGAAACATGTTTCAGTGCATCATACAACAGAGAAACGGATGGATTCATCCCTCCAGTCCGGATACCAAGGACGTGTTTCCAGGTATTTTTGAATTTATTATAATTCAAGAGGGTGTTCTTAGTGTTTATCTTTTTTTTAATTTTCTTTTTTCTTTTATCTTTTCCTTTTTTGCGGTGGGTGAAAATACGTTGAAAGGTTGGAAAACCAAGATGAATTAGAAATTTGTTTTACGATGGAAATTAGGACCGAAGGGTTGGCGATTATTTTTGTATTTTTTGTAATTGGGTTAAAATCGAAATATTTTCACTATTATTTCGATCAATATTTTATCGTCGAGGGATCGGAATTTGTTTTACCGAAAAAACAGTTGCAAATTTTTTGTTAACTCAAGGTTTAAACGATAATCCATTTTCGTACAAAGTTCGATCTCGATAAGTGGAGAAAGTAATCAAAAATGTTCGTCAGTTCGAGACAATCTTCGATTTTTCTTTCTCGCGTCTTATCAAAAATCGTTCATCGATGATTCGAGTATTACAAAATTTCTACGAAACGCACGAGCGCATTATGCGCGCGCACACACGCATAACGCCAACGCTCGTACAAACATTATTCCGTTATTAAAAAAAAAATTCGAACCCTCTCTCACCAAAAAACTCGGCGAAAGAAAAAAATTTTACGAAAATAAAAATTCTTTTATGACGAAGCGAAACAAAATAAAAGTTACGACACGTTTATGCAACTCGTCGGTCCCGCATCGAGCCGTCTCGCAATAAAACAAAAAAAACGATGTTAACGGGAAACGGAGCAGTCTGCTGTCGTCCCGTTCAACCCGGCTAGAACGACTGGATCCATCCGTACGTTCCGTAAATATAGGCATTGCGTTTTGTACGATAATACGTAGCTATGTATGTACCTATATATATGTGTGTGTATACAATATATGTATACATTGAATATTGAATGCAAGAGCGAAAGGCGAGCGCGTGTACGAGGAGCGAGTGAAACTCTCCGAGCTCTCGATGCGTGGTAAACGCCGGAAGCCGTGAATTGACGCTTCCGATGTGTGACGCGCGTGGGTGTACCGCTTTGCTCTCCTCTCGTACATTCTCCCACTACTACGATACTTTTCATTATATTCGTATATATTTTTATCCATACATATACACATACACATACATTTAGCGAAATATCTTTTGAATATGATTTTTTAATTTTCCGTCAGGGAAATATTTGAGCCTGAAATTTAAATATATGGAGAGTGTTGGGCAACTATGAAGGGTTTTTTAAAAATTGTTCTATAATGAAAATTGGCTGCGATATTAATTCGTAAAGTTTAAGAGTTTTAACAATTCCATTGAGATTCCTGCGGTTAGGTGATAAAAACATTATTTTTGATTTGATACGAATCAAGCGATCACGATATTTATCGATAGGACATTCGATTGAATTGTTAGCTTGGGGCTCAAATTTTATAAACTTTGAGAATTAATGTCTAGGACAATTTTTGTAGCAGGGCAATTTAATTTTAAAAAAATCGTTGGTCAATGTAGTTCAAGCAAATAGAGCTCTAAAATGATCAGATTTTGACAAAAATTTTACCCGATAACGGCGACTGCCATCAGACGCGGAACAGCCTCCCGATCATAACTGACCACTTTTCGACTCCTGATTCCTATTTTATTTTTTGTTATTAACAAATTAGAAAAAAAACACTTTTTTTCCTTTTTTGCTTATAAAACAAAAAGTAATGGAGGAATCTGTTTGGTCCCAATGGACGAATTGTAGGTAATTGAAATACGCATAAAATGAGCGCTGAAAGAAGCCGATCGGTCAAGAATTAAGGGATATACACTGAAAAAACCGAGAAAAAAGCGTTTTTTTCAAAAATATATAACTCCGCCATTTTTTAATTTGTAGGCCAGGCTCTTCGCGAGATAGTAGGTATTGATGTGTACTTTTTCCGTGCGAAACCTGGGTGCTGTCGGATAATTAGTTTTTGCGTTATTGCAGTTGACATTTCATTGTACCATATTTTGCGGAGAGACTCGATGCTCTGGAGGACGTCCGATTTAAGTTTACCAAGCGGCTTTTGAAACTAGAACTGTTGACCTACAAATCGTCAATCTTAGATTTTCGTTTAATTGCGTTTAAATAGGTGAAAATCGCGCTTAAACATGAGCAAAAACGCCCGAGCGCGCGAAAGTGGTCGAGTAGTGGGAGTAGACCAGCAGAAGCGGGGAAGCCGCATATATAGTAATAGAAGCACGCTCGGCCCAAGTTTCGTATCTATTTATTCGATTATTTCAATAACCAGTGGGACTATTTTAACATATTTTTTTTTAATTTGGGGTAACTCGATCACCGGAACCTGATTCTTTACTCAGATTTCATGTAAAATAAGCGGGAAACCAGTTATACAGTTTTTATGACAGTCTTTATTACTTCATACAAAAATTAATTGTCTTTACGACAATCTTCAACAACTTTCATTATTAAACACTTTAATTCTTACAATGAAACTTATAAACTATTTACATTAGTCGCTTTCTTTTCGCGGGCTTCGAAAAATTCGATTCGTCATCAAATTCATCTACACACATATGCTCGATTGGAATATTCATTTCATTAAAATTATTTTCTTCAAGTTCACACTCATCCTCCGACTCAACTTCCAGATCGTTTACATGTAAATTGAAGCATGAGCTTTCGTGACAGTGTGCACAGAGATTCGTGCAGTGCAAACCATGCTTTTTGCAGCTGCACGAAGCATCTATGCACCCTCTTTTACTGCATGAACACGAAATCTGATCGAGCAACTTCTGAGGAATTGGAGGATCGGTACTTCCTACCGGGATGAGCCGGTTTTCTTTAATTTGCCACCCCCAGTCAGTTGCTCTTAAGTCCGCATTTCCTAACCACAAATGTAATTGATAAAAAACTCTAAACGCATGTTGTTTAGCTGCTCCTTCTGTCGGTGGCAAAGTCTCAATGGCAAATTTATTCTTTATTTTCACATTGCTAAAATTGAAGTACCGCAAATCGTTTAATGAGAAGGAGCTTGACTTTTCGATCAATTTTTTTTGAGCTTTACTCGCATAAATTCCTCGGATCAACTCAAAGGCAGCGGAAGCTATCATATCGCAACTAGCTTGTTTGTCATAAAAAACTGAAGCTAACTGCACTAATTTTTCTTGGGGAAACGAATCTATTAATTTATTTTTTCCAATTTTGAAGAAGCAAGATGTTGTATCGCATCCGGAGAATGCGTGTAAAAAAGCAACTATTTTTCGCAAATTAAAATGTTTAAAACTGTCGTTACTATAAAATTCATTCGGTTCGGAGCCTTTGTTTTCTTTGCAAAAATAAATATTATTTATATTTTCAGCCAGTTGCGAAAAGATAACGAGCAAGTCGACATCTTCCCCTACAATAATTAATGTTGCCTCGGAATCAATACGAGCATTCTCAATCGCAGTAAGGACAATGAGCCTGTCTGCATCTTCAGGAGCAATTTTCGTTCGAAAACCAGCTGCCTGTAGTGAATTAGAAATCAGGTCTATCAGTCTGGATTTGTTTTTCTCGTTACTGAGAAATTGCTTTTGACTTGTAGTAATAACAGTATTTTTGTCGAAATCAATTTCACGCCCAATGTCCTTAGAATGCCTACGCGAACGCTCAACAGATTTTGTCGACATTGTGTCGTCTTCAGGGTAGCCATCGAAAACAATAAAACTATTGGGAGCGTAATGATTTACCGCACACGAAACGTAATCGCTTACTATTTTTTCTATTGTAACGTTACTTTGCCACACCACTTTGTGTAAAAAAAATCGACCGTCAACGACGTGTGTAATAATGTTTTTCGTTGGAATTTCATGAGTGGAATCGAAATTGGAGTAAAACGTTGATTTAGTGGTTTTGCGCATGCCATTTTCATCAAACAAAGATAATGGTATGGGCGAAAGTTCGTAAGAGCTACAATATTCTTTCATATCATCTTGATTCTGAATATTTAAACATATCTTTTGAAATAAGAGCAACGGTGATATATACATCTCTTCGTGAGCGACTTTTTTCATTGTTGAATTTGCGGACGCCAAATGCACCATTTTACTGCTTCTCTTATATTTAATATCTGTAAATTTTTTATTTGACGCATCGTCCATAAAAACTTTGCCAATTTCAAAGGCTCGATGGCAATTTACGTTTGCTAAATCACCAACCACCCCAGAGTAAATTCCTACAATCTTATCTGTTTCTTGAAATGGGTAATATGTTTTGAAAAATTGCTGCACTTTCGCCAAATCTTCTGCGTCTCTAGACATGCGCGAAATGCGATTGTCAACATGCTGTTCGGAAGTAGCAAACGTCACATTACAAAATAATTCCATTGCATTGCTCACTTCTAAAAGAGCTACCCTCGATTCAACCCATTTTCCGATACCATTTTCCGTCAAACCCCGACCGTGCGTTAGACCTCCGTTACATTTAATTGCCCGCATCAATACTTGCTTAATCGTCATGTCAGACCAAACCCCAGACCAGAAATGATTTGAACGCCTTATGGTATAGAAACCACGTTTACAATATGTATCGTACTCAAAAATTCCCATAACATTTTTTAAACTCAACATTTGTTGCAGATATAAGAGACAAGCTTTAGCGTACAAATGATGACCCGAGGCGAAAAAAAAGGGTATCATTAATTGTACTGTTTGTAAATGCAAGTTAAAATTTCCAGATCTTTCTGCATCGATGTACCTTTGAACCAAACAAATCAATTTAAAATATTGTACCCACAGTTGACTGGTTGGACCAATTTTTTCAATATCATCAATTGTCGATAAGAATTTTTGCTGTATGTCTTTCATTAATGGATCTACCAACATATTTTCCATGGTTTCTTCTCCAAGTTTTTTAAGGTTTTCGTCCAAAAACACTTTTTCATCGACTGTTAGTTTCATTTTTTCATAAATCATGACAGCAAGTGCAGCTTGCACTAAGAGATGGCCTCTCACAGCTCTAGAAAACGCACGACCCGCTAAAGCTTTATCTACTGATAAATCTGCATAAATAGTGCCAAACGCTTCTTTGAGACCGCTACCTGCCATTATATTGCCAATTGAACCTAAGAACGACATTAGCAGATGGAAGCCTCCTAAACGAGGAATAATAGAACGAATATTGTGGATATCATTATCAGGATCGATAGAAGCGACAATTTCACTAGCTTTCATGTACAGTGGTAAGTCAAACGTAACAAAGCAATGCTTCTGATTTCTTTGGTTTGCTCTTTTTCTAGCATCAATCAACGCGGTTAAAATGGTGGTATGATCACTTGGCGGAGCTTTAATAAACGGCAATGCTATCACTCTTGTTGTGCAAAAATCTGTGTTTAAAGCGTGGTATTTGTTCATAAATCCGTGCCAATTTGGCGTCTTTTGTGGTGCGGAAAGCTTGCCATAAAAATATAACAAGTCTATCGGTTCGATTTGAATAGTAAAATCAGTACGGTCCGTTTCTTTCCAATTATTTATAATCACACTGTCTAATTTGAACGGCTTATTATTTTTAAAATCAGTCAGTGGAAGAAAACCGTACGTACTGCTGGTGTTTGCCGAGAACGTTCCTTTGAAATGAGGAATACTCTTTTCAAATGACACGGAGGTTGATGGAGTCACACACATTATACCACCCATACAATGAAAGGTATTTTTACCATCAATCGTAGCTGTATTATTAAGGTCAGCATTATCATACACGAACTGCAAGTATGTGTCGGAACCGAAATTGGAATTTGGCGGACAATTAATAATCGAATTTTCGAATCGAACAGTTTCGGAGTACGAAGCACAAAGACCTATATTATTTAAGCACTCGATGAGTCCTTCCGCGGCAAATTTTGTGTGCATCATGAACGAAAGGCCTAACAGAATCGGAGAAGTGAACGATCGCGGTCTAACAGAAGATATCAAAATATGGGCTGCAGTAACAATTCTATTCTCCCATTTGGCCCAAGATTCATTTTTCGGAGTGCATTTGTGCGTTTTAATTAAAATATCAAGCAATAGTTTTAGCGTCTCCGGAATTCGTTCAGCTACATCATTGGTAAAACCAGTTGGAGAGTTATAATTTTTCGTATCACATTTCATTGCTCGGATATCTTGCAATATAATATGAGCAGCTAATTCGACTATTCTTAGTTTTTCCCCTCTTTCATCACTCTTACGATTGGAATACCAATTTTCTTCAATATTTTTCCCCAAAGTTTGCTTATAACAAATAAAACGATCGTGCGTAGTCGCGTAAATTACTATTTCATCGCCAAAATGTTGTTTCAAAAGTTCTTCAATTCTATCCAGTCGAGGTACATCTGTTTGTCCATGTTTACTTATGTATTCTTCTAATATCGCTTTCAAAGAAAATTGAGAATCTTCGCTATTTTCCAATATGTGATTAATAATGAACGACAATAAATTTGTTATACTGTCGCTAATCGGGTTTCCCTGAACATTACATGGTCTGTACATATAAAATCTGCTCAAACATTTTGGATGATAAGAAACGTTATTGTCAATATAATAATCATCGTTTTCGTTTCTTAATGAATCTAAACGCGACGATATTAATTTGTTACTTTCAGTTTTCGGATAAACTTCCAATTGCATAATAATATTATCAATGGTATTTTGTTTCGTAACACGTTCGCACTTTTGTGTCGTTTTGAATACGCCATTAGAACAAAGAAAACAGTTTATCGAAGTATCAAACGTACGTCCATCCTCATTTCGTCTTCGGTTTTTACGCCATGCTTCTGTCGATTTCTTCAATGATATTTTAATATTAGATTCCCGTGAGTACATAGTTTGACAAGTTTTATGCACGGTTACCTCCTCGAATTCTTGCAGTTTGAGATGTTTCCCATCTTTTCGTTTAGTACTCGCTTGTATGAGTCTTTTGATACCAAATTTCTTAACTACGGCGGACTTGGCGGGTTCATTGGGCTTGTCACAAAGAAGACAAATATCTGCTTCACTATCTTCCCACATTTCACCATCTTCTTCATTTGCTGCGTTTCCATCGTGACTGAAAATAAGTTTTCATGAATTATACAAAACTGAAATACATATGGCTATGCTAAATATTTTCAACCAAAACTCGTTACAATAATATTTACCTCATATCAGTGGATGTTGATGCTCCTTTTAGATCGTCTTTGTTTGGATAAGACTCCATAACAACGATTTTATAATAATTTTGATCACAATCACATTCAACGCATTATTCAAAATAATCGTGTATCGTAGGTATATGCAGCTATGATGCTTGTAGCGTGTACGAAGGCCACACGGCAACTAATGAATATCGCCGAAAAACTGTTGGCCTGGCCAACGGTATCCTAGTGCAACGAAAGAAAGAGGGAGCACATAACAACGAATGAAGGGGCTCCTCCGAATTTCAGAGTATTACTATATATACACCTCTCCCCTCGTCGAAAAAAAACCCATGGGAGATGCCATCGCGATCGTTGTTGAATTGCCTGACCTGGAAATGTCCAAGGGACAGGCTCATAAACGTCGCCTAACGGCTTCGAAAAATTTGCTAGCCGTTTTCGAATAATATTCGAATAATATTCGAATAATATTCAATAATATTCTTAATGTTTAATGTACGAAGTGCAACATTGAATATTAAAAAATGACAATTGCATTATATTATATTAATGTGAGGACGTGTAGGTTAAAACATCTGAAAACAAGTTTTTCATTCTTTTTACATGAAATCTGAGTAAAGAATCAGGTTCCGGTGATCGAGTTATACCCCAAATTAAAAAAAATATATGTTAAAATAGTCCCACTGGTTATTGAAATAATCAAATAAATAGATGCGAAACTTGGGCCCAGCGCGCTTCTATTACTATATATGTGGCTTCCCCGCTTCTGCTGGTCTACCCCCACTACTCGACCATTTTCGCGCGCTCGGGCGTTTTTGCTCATGTTTAGGCGCGATTTTCATCTATTTAAACGCAATTAAACGAAAATCTAAGATTGACGATTTGTAGGTCAACAGTTCTAGTTTCAAAAGCCGCTTGGTAAACTTAAATCGGACGTCCTCCAGAGCATCGAGTCTCTCCGCAAAATATGGTACAATGAAATGTCAATTGCAATAACGCAAAAACTAATTATCCGACAGCACCCAGGTTTCGCAGAGAAAAAGTACGCACCAATACCTACTATCTCGCGAAGAGCCTGGCCTACAAATTAAAAATGGCGGAGTTATATATTTTTGAAAAAAAAAACGCTTTTTTTCTCGGGTTTTTCAGTGCATCTCCCTTACTTATTGACCGATCGGCTTCTTTCAGCGCTCATTTTATGCGTATTTCAATTACCTACAATTCGTCCATTGGGACCAAACAGATTCCTCCATTACTTTTTGTTTTACAAGCAACAAAAGGAAAAAAAGTGTTTTTTTACTAATTTGTTAATAACAAAAATAAAATGGGGATCAGGAGTCGAAAAGTGGGCAGTTATGATCGGGAGGCTGTTCCGCGTCTGATGGCAGTCGCCGTTATCGGGTAAAATTTTTGTCAAAAAAAACCCTTATTTGCTTGGCCTAATGTACCAGGGCCTACCTGTCCTCTTTTCAGTGTCTCCATAATTGCATAACACTCTGTATGTATAAAGGCAGAAAGGTCAAAATTCATTTACTAAAATTTTGTTTTCGTACGTATTTGTCGATTTACCAAAAAAAATAGGTAATAACTTCGAAATCGATAGAAAACGAATAGGGATTCTGATCTGAATAAATTCAATGAATTTAATTTCACTAGATGTTTTGTTTCTAACTTTAACGACTAAGGACAGTTCGTTATACACTGCCATGTTTTTAGCTAGATTTTGAAATAATTTCTATAGCTAACTTCGTCGAATTTGTAAGGACAAATGGTATATCGGGCTGCAACTTCACGATAGAAATAAATTAAAGTTAGAAGTTGCTCGTTATTCAATTTGTTTAAAAAAAAGCGAACAAGCCTTTTAAAATAAATGTTAAAAATCAGAATCATGCAGCGATTGAAACTGTGAATTATCCAGTTGGAACCAAAGGCAAAGAATTGCCTATGAAAGACTTCTCGCATTTCTTCGTCGTTATTTTATCTATCGAATAAAATGTCTCCTATAAAAAACCATCATTTTTTAAAAACCAAGTACCAGTGTTCTCTTGGTCACAGGGACAACGCCCTGAGTGACGAAAAAAATCCAAAATGCCAGGCAAGGTATAATTTTCACATTTTTTTCAATATTTCTTCATAAAAACATTTCATTATATTTATTATAACAAAATAAATGTAAAACGTGAATCCAACTAGTCCCTTTAATAAAAATATAAATGCAAATGAATAATATTTCGTTTAGAATAAAAAATAAAAATGTATACCTTATACAATTTTTGTTTGCAATCCACGTGAAACGCCCTATACATAAACGGGCTATTGTACGTACAAGCGTAATGCTCACAATGGTCCCATGATTTGCGGGGCGCACACCTCTCGCACGTTACCACTGAACAAGTCGCGTTCTCTCTTCCCTCCATTTAAGTCGATCAAACGTGCCTCTACGTTCAGAGCACTGACCATTTTACAAATTACCATTACGCATGGAACGAGATGCGTGTGCGCGTAAGATATTTATTATGTATCCCTGCAAGGCTCTCGCCCAGTGTATTTTCTTGTTTTATTCGTGCGATGTATAAAACTAAAGTTTATGCATGTAAAATATATACAGTAGAACCTCGATTATCCGAACCAATTGGGACCGAGGCTAGTTCGGTTAATCAAAAGTTCGGATAATCGAAACGTGGGGTTTTTGGGACGAGATCATAAACAACACCTTATCACATAATAACAGTACATACATATTTATTAAAATTTGACTTATGTCGGGCAATGTATCTCGTGATTCTCGCAAAGATACATTGTTGCTCACGGCGGTGGCAGCGAGCAAAAATCTATCTTTCGAGCCAACTTTCGGATAATTGAGCGTTCGGATAAACTAAGTCATCGTTCGGATAATTGAGGGTTCGGATGATCGAGGTTCGGATAACCAAGGTTCTACTGTATAGAGGTTTGCCACCCTACGTGTACCACACGAATAGTTACACATTTTGAATTATGTTGGTTTTACAAAGCGGCGAAATATTCATGCTGCAAAATTATCGTTTTATTTATACACGTAGACAAACTTAAATACGTTTATGGTATATATTGTATGTTATACAAAACGTGGTGTATGTAGAATTTGGTTCATTACAGTTCGGTAACTGAATTGGTATTTCGCAGCCTGAGTCGCTTATTTCGGGCAATCGATGGTCCACTGTATGTGTATACTATAAATAAAAGGGAGGGAGAGATGTCACGTTGACGTAACAGACGTTGCTCTTTGAATAGAAAATCAAGTTTCTAATTTCGTTCAATTTTCTTAGACAGTCGTTCACGAAAATATTCGGACACCAGGATAGAGTTGCTTTTTTGTTCTTTATCTTGACCAAATATTCGAAGAACCATTAATTTGTGGTATGGAATGTTAGAACGTACTTTTCAGGTAACACGAACGCAGCAAATAATTATTTCGTACGTACGATTGTTTAAATAATACGAGATATTTCAATAACGAATTTTTAGGTCATTAAAATATTCGGACACTGTACAAATTAAGCTTGTAATGTTTAAATAATAATTCTTGTCTTAAGACTAATATTTTGTTGGATATCCTTGCACAACATGGTTTGAATACGTTGGCACGTTGGAAATCTATTTTTTTTAATAATCTGGGCTAATACGACCTAATTCGTCCACAAGCCGTTTTTTTAAACTCTTTTCTTTTTATGAGGGTTTTTCGAATTTTTCGGTCAAGTTTACCCCCACAAATTTTCTATAGCGTTTAAATCCGGCGATTGTGGAGGTGGTTGCATAATGTTAGCACAGGTATACAACGAGTGTTCTTGAACAATTCGTGCTTTGTGCTTTTTATCGTTATCTTGATAAAATTTAATACCGTCCTCTATTCCCATTTTGGCAGCACTTTTTTTTTAAATTTTTTGTTAAATGCTTAGGTATTTGCAATGGTTTAGAATACCTTCTACGAACACTGATTCGTCCACTCCGTGTGATGAAATACAGCCCCAGAACATTACCCAACCGCCATCGAGTTTCACATTTGGTTGCAAATTTTTTGGATTTAAATTTTCTTTTTGTTTTTTCTACACTTTTATTCTGCATTCTTCCATCACCACTATAAATATCAAATTTTCTTTCGTCAGCAAAAATTGCGGCTTTTTCCTGACTATTCGACCGTTGTAACCCTCTTCTGCCAACCCTCTTCTCGCATTTTCGGGGTGTAAAATAATACCCCGTACTCCCCGAAGCATCGTGAGCAATATTGGTGCACTTGTTTCCGGTTCTTTTTTAATTTTTCTTCTAATATTACATCGATCACGATACTTCTTATCTTCATTGTTATATCGTTTTATTATATCCGGAAACGTACCTACTCTTATCTATTTGCAAAAGATTGGCAATTGCGCTCTTTCGACCCGTTTCTCATCGAATTTGAAACGAAACTGGTGAATATTCGATCATTCGCATTCTTCATAAGTCACTTGAGCGTTATGTTTACGAAAATTGTGCTGGTACTCTCATTCAACAACTATTGTAAATATTTACTGACAGTAGATATACCAACAGTGTCCGAAAATTTCTTTAAATCTCTGACAATATTTCGACAACCGTACGTACCAAAAAAATAATTTTTTGTGTTTATGTTACCTGAAAAGTACGTTCTAGCATATTCCATTATTTTATAGTTCTTCGACTATTTGGTTGAAATAGAGAACAGAAAAGCAACTCTATGCTGGTATTCGAATATTTTCGTGACCGACTATACGCACAGACCAACGGGGTCAATAGCATCATTGTATTTTACGATTTGTCTTTTTTTGTGATTTTGTTATATATATATTTTTTTTTAACTCGACACATGAGCGATCGTCCAAGGGCAAGAGAACAGTGTACATAAATAATTCAATAAATATCTAAACAAATAAATTTAAAAAATCAATATATTACATTGGCCAAAAAGTAATTGCATTTATTACGCGATTACTTTTTGGCCACTCCGATATATTTCTTTATTATTTAATCCTAATATTATTTTATATATATTTATAGAAATACCGCAGTCTTGATGTGTATATATAAATATAAATATATAAACACATGTCCGTTGGTTATTTTCATTATTGTCTGGCCTATCAAATTATTTCCTCGGTGAACTTGGCCCTCGTCTCGATTAATCGAGTGCCAGTGGTGATCGTTCCGTGTCTCTGAGCCATTGCAAGGTTTTCTCGCCTGTAAAAGACACACGCTCGTATATACGGTTACACGGCTTTCGCTAGGTTCGCTCGTTTTCTTCATTGACGTTTTCTCGCGGGAGAAACGGCGAACTTGGCTCGCAGCGATGACTCTCCATTAATCCTCGATTATATATATATATATATATATATATATATATATATAAACGTGTGTACCCATCTTCTAATGCCAGCGTAGGAAACTCCGGTATAACCTCGAGCATCGAGTGAAGAAATATGTACGAATGCTATACTGTACTCGAGGATTAATCGACGAGACGTATAGCCACGTGCAACGTTCGTTTAACATTAATTAATCATTGGCAATGATCGATCGACGATATTATAAAACATTGCAAAAATATATAATTATTATGTAATTATTTTTCAATACGAATATCAATGTAAGATAATGAAAACAATGAATATGTAGAGAATAATCGATGAAGGAAGTTAAAGCAGCATTTCATGCTGCCAATACTCGGTGCGGTGACCGCAGCTGGCGCATCGAATCGCCGAGCAAAAAGAGGTCATTCTTCCGGAGTCTGATGATTCCTCCTCCCCCGTTAGACTTTGAAAAAAAAACCAACCGAAAGGGCAGATATACGTTGAAGACAACGAATAAAATAAAAAATCCAAAAAAGTCGAATAATTAATTAATACAAAAAAATTAATCCCTGTAATAATTTATCGATTGAAAATCATTTTTAGCTTACGATTTTTCTCAATTCCTCGGATAATATTATTTTCATCGATTCTTCTTTCGTTATCTCGTCGATACTCTACCCCTTGCTAATACATATTTATTTCTATTATTACGGTCATAAAAGTAATTGCGTTTTTTCCCCACAGGCGTAAATATAAGCGTCCTTCCATTAGAAACGCAATTTTTGACCAGCGATGTAATCGTTCGCACACAATTTAATATTACTGTAACTCTCGAACGAGAGATCGTATATGGCCAATATCTCATCAACAGTGAAAAGAGGTTCTCGATCGTGAGAATACTCTCGCGTTACTCCTCTCTCCGCATTCGCTGTAACGATATAGTTTTCTCGCGAGCCTCGCGCAAAGCACTTATCGACTCCCTCTCGTTTCTCGATTATAATGCTGCGTTGCGAGTCATCAATTGATCGCTTCGGCCAGCCATTCTCGTAGGTACGCATATATATACATATTCACAAACACACACATACACTCAAATATATGTATATATGTACACGAGTTAAATTTTTATCCCCGTTAATCGATTAATGCTTCAAGTTTAATTCACCGTTCGAGGCGAATTAACCAGCGACCAATCGTGAGAAGAACGCTTTGCCATCTTTTTTTCCTTCAGCTTTTGTGCGTGTGTGTGTTTGTGCATGCAGCTGCCTTCACGTCCTGCACGCATCAGTAAATTTGGCTTCCCTCTCGTACATGTACTACGAGTGCGTTACGTGGCTCTCGATCGTGAGAATGATTCGACTTTGACTCCGTTGAAGTGGACGATTCGTCCAATATTTCATACGAACGTGTCTGCGCTTACATTACACTGGATATAGCACTGGGGACAAATTATACATATATTTATATATGACATACAGTCGTCCTCGGTTCATTAACAAATCGTTCATCCGCGAGGGAGAGGATATTGCGAATATTACGCACAAATTGAAACTCGTCCGTGAACGACGATTCGAGAGACTCGGCATAAGCTACGGGTCATTGAGACGATGATAATGGGTGGTGTTCCAGCTTATTCTTGTACGATCGCGCGCGGTCCACGATCGACGCACTCGAGGTCAAAGTCATCGGCTCGAAATGACGATGATGCATCACCAGTGGACAAATATACGCAATGCCATTGCCTTTTTTTATTTTTATTTTCTTGCTGCTACCTCTTTATAAGCGCTGGAATTTAAAAGCCAACAGTTTTTTCACGGGGTGGAAAATTAATGATAAAGAAAGTTTTCGGTCCCACGATTTTTATTTAATTATTTATTATTGTTATTATTTTACTGGGATAAAAAGATCAAAAAGATTAATTGTAGAAACAATTTTTGTTTACGAAATTATTACTTACCACCGTTTTTTGAGGACAAAAGTGATGGTCATCCATAAATAATTTACAGATCTTCATCCAGAAATATTGAAAAAATAATTTACTTCGTTTAATCAATCTGCTAAGTATTCGTTCAATTATTACAATTCTATTACAATTGTAGGAAGAGTAAGCTATTGTATTGACTAATAACAACGAAATTTAAAAACTAAAAAAATTTTAATACATTGTTGTCGACTTCATTTTAGGAGTCGATACCAACTTCGGTTTCAAAGTCAAATTTCTTCGCGATTAAAAATTACTTTCGTACGATTAAAAAGTGCGTAAGTCGAAAATAAAGAACAATCTTTTGCAATCAACCGATTAAGTCAATAATTCATGTAAAATACGATCGATATATTCTAAGCACGACAATATTTATTAGAAAAATTTAAAAAATGCAAAACCCTGCAAAACCCTGTCACTAAAATTAATTTTTATAATCCAACCAAAAATTTTGATTTAAAAAAAGCCAAATGTTTCTCGCCATGGCAATGAAATCTTCGTCAACGTTTTTACTCGTCGTTAAGAAGTTTCCCCGGTTTTTATTTATTTAACATCGAGATCGTTTAATCCCGAGCGTTTTCCTCGCTCGTTACTCGAATGACGTTGATGAGCTTGCAGATCGTGTTTACCACTGCCCACACTTCGGTCACACTTCCCTCATTGTCGCTATTTTTCCTCTCTCTCTCTCTCATTCCGGCGCACAATCTCTCCCCGTAGACTCAACCTTTTCCTCTCCTCGTCGTTTCTCGTTTCGTGCCGAGCTTTAGCCCTCGGCGCACAAAGATCTCACTGTGGCAAAAGCCTCGTGCGCTTGTCTCCATGCGTGTATTTCCCTCACGGCCCGCGCGCCTGATTACCCTTTGACACCCAACGGACCGTATCTGACTTGGTACTCACCCCGCGTGTCTCATCTTTTTCTTCTCTTGTCCTGCTCACTTTTGCCTCTCGATAACCACTCGACGTTCACTCTCTACCTTTTTTCCTCTCTCTCTCTCCTCTCTCTTTTTAGCAGCAACTGACAGCAAAATTATCTTGGTCGGAATTGTTGACAGGGTGGCCGATAGGAGGGACGAGGGTTGAAATAAAAATGCCATTAGAGAAAAATCTGTTCGATCGTACGCAGCTTTCATCTCGAGTTTCCGAGGGTTCTCTCGTATAATATGAGTTATACATATATATATATATACGAGGCCCTCTTGAGACGCTATCTCTCATCGAAAAAAATTTCACGTCACGTGTGAGACCCACGAGCGGCATGATGACCCCCCCCCCCATACAATGGGAAATACTCTGTCTATTGAGACCCGGACGGAAACGAGAGAAGCTTTTTTCTTCTTATTATAACAGTCTCGTTCGGCAACGTCTAGTTGGGTGTCTCGTTCGGGAAGCGATCGATACGCGCGATAGACGATATTTATACGCCACCGGTTCGAACGAAAGGCTAATCTAAGGATTTTTTTTATGGAAAATGATCAGAAGTACTTAAGCTAGAAATTGATGTAATATGTTTTTCATTATTCGTCTCTAATTATATATTTTTTCTTATTTGGTTCAATCGTAATTTTTATAGTGAGGAAGGGAATATAATTTTTCAGCGAAATATTGGGGTAGAAAAGTCGTGAGGATGAAGCACAATGTCTTAAATAATGAATAATTGGTTTGTAATTTAGAAAAAAAATTGTGATTAAGTTATTTTTTTGAAAAATAATCTTGAATAAATATCTTTCGAAAAAATGATTTTTAACGAACCAGTCGATCGCTATTTTTTCGTTTGCGATGACCAGAGACTTTAAACGGTCAGAAATTCAGAATTTTTTTGAAAAATAATTATAAACTACTGAAACGAAAAATGAGAGAGGACGCGTGTAGGGGTATCCAGGGTCATTAAACAGTAAAAAAGTTGACTCGTAATAATTAAAAAAAAATAATCTTGTTAATTATGATCCAATAAAATCATTTTTAATGATGAGCTCAAATGGCACATGAATATGTTGTACATAACGATGTCTAGGCGCACATAAATCGAGAGAGAGAGAGAGAAAGATAAAAAAAACGATCGATCGCATCAAAACGAGAATCAATCTGTGTGCGCGGACATGAATAAGACGATTTGTGTGTGCCTTTCATATCCACTCGGCGAACACTAATTTGAAAAGAAGGCTTCTCGGGCATCGAGTGTAGAGCGAGTTCAGTATATCAGAGCTGCCGCAGTAGTGGTTGGAGTACTTGAGGTGGCGATAACACAATCACCGGAATATTTACATCCTGACGGCGCGGCTACTATACGACACATATACAGGAGGTGCCATTTTAATTTATCGATAGAAGTAAATACGCCGAGAAATTGTAATTATACGAAAAAGAATTTCCCATGAAAGTTTTATGATTCCAAGAGACACGATAGTCAGGTTAAGAAGTTTTTCCGCCATGGCGTTGAGGTCACGTGAAGGTCATCATCAGTTTTGTATAAGGTAACTTATAATTTTTCAATCGTCAAATTGTAAGCGGGATGAAGACGAAAATAACGAAAAAATAAAATAAAAAATGTCTAGCGTTAGAAATGACGGAGTTGTGGCGTTTTTTATTTTTGAAAATTGCGCGAGTACTTGAGCACGTCCTTTGACGGTGAGATGTTAACGATGGCGTAAAATCAAACGTAAATACATACTCGGACTCAAAAAATACCACGGCATATTCTCGACTTATTTTTATCGATAAATTAAAATGGGTCACCCTGTACACTCACATATATACGAGTACTTTAGCACGAGAGTTTGTACACGGACTTTCCTCGTACAAATTAGAACGCATTTTCTCTCTCTCGCGTTTGCTGTTATAGGACTATTTGTTTCAACGAAAAATAAATAATAGAACATTGAGATTTTTATAGAATTCATATTTGCATAACGCACAATCCTAGATCGAGCAATTATTGAATATTTTTGTAAATAAGACCGGCCGACAAATAAATCAACACTAGTTTTCAAAAAGTATAAATCTTATTCTCGTTTTGACAATTATAAATTCCAGTCGTTATTCAAATTTACGATAATGCTATAATTTTATGCATCATAAATAATCTTTGAGTAAATAACTTCAATTAATTATGACTTTTTTTAAATACAAATGATTGGACCGTATCACATTGGTTTCAATATTTTCAATTAAATTTATAATGCATTTTATTGCACTTTCAAGTAGGTTGTTATTATTTGTACTTTTTACCTTGGAAGTTTGACTAAAATAATCCAGAATATACAGTTATCGAAAGTCGAGGATTTCTGGTTTAACCAACGACTCTCATTGTGACTAGACAATATAGATATACATATACAATAATATTATTACCAGTTTGTTAGTTCACAGTCGACTGTTACGGTTTAGTTACGAATCCAAAAGTTTAACCACTCGACCGGCCACAGCCAACTCGTTGGTGGAATGGTACATAGAGCAACGTAATGACTCAAGCCTGTCTGGGCTGTTCAGCAACTATCGCATTCGCTCCAACGAAATTCGTGCAATTCAATTAACGAACTCTGCGTCCTTAAATAATCCGTGAATTTGAAGTTTTGGATATTATTTGTGGCTCGTTCGTTTATTTTTCACCAATGAACAGTAAATAAATAAATATTTATAAAAAAATTTAAAAAACAATGGAAAATAATTGTTTCGATTTGTTTCAAACGTTCGATAATTCAGTTATTTAATTTATTAATGGACAATTAAAATAACTCAAACTTGATATGAGAATTGAGATTAGAATTGAGATAGAAATTTTTAAAGAGATCATTTTCGTTAAATATTCAAAGTTTTACAATTAGATAATTATTTTAACAAAAATATGTAAATAAAAAAAGATCATTTAATCAAATAAACACGATCATATCCGTCCTGTATGGCGTGGGCGTGACATGATCTCGTTTATGGTTTCATGATTATGAGTTAACTTCCATAAATTGATTATTCACAGTCATAGAAATGACAAATGATGTCAACGTAGCGTAAGTTCGCGCTACCAGAGCGAACGGGATGGACTCGCTAACATCCAACCTTGAAATCGTTTTTTTCTCTTCATGCTGATATTCTTAAAAGTATAATAGAATCGTTGTTCTCGATACAGAAATAAATTAACTTGGTGAATTAAAATATTCGTTTATTTTGATTTATTTTAATCATTATTTATATGTCTATCTTCATTTATTTGGAAGAAAAATGATCGAAGAAATTGCAGCAAAAAATATAAATATATTTTTGATATCGGACCTGTGTACACACGGTATATTAAACCTTCGTACCAAAGTGTAAGAAGAAATACATTCATGTGCTACCTATTGCTACGTTAACAGTATTTCCGATAACGGAAACATATGAAACTTTTCTCGGTCGAGACAACAAATTTTTTATTAACCAAATATATTTCACCATTCTGCAAATTTGTTTATTTTACTTTATAACTTTTCCCAAAATTCTCGACAGTTTTTTATCCATAAAGAATCGTAATAAAAAACATCAATTTCTTTCTACGACTCATCCTTTTCGAGTCAAACCATGTAACCCTATTAAAATATAAATCCTTTGCAATTTTGCAAAAAAGATTGAACAAATGATGAAATAAAATTTACTTAAAGTTGTTCGGAAGCGAGACTGCACTTTTGCAAAAATTGGTAAAAATCTGTTGCAAAAAAAAAGATGTTTTTCATTTTTCAAAGACTACGCTATACCTATAGCTTATCACACACACACACACACACACATATATATAGACATTCGCAAATTTAAGGTACAATATGTGTACAGGATATACGTAAAGAGCGTTAGGAGAGTGGCGGGGCTAGCAAAAGCAGCTCGCAACAGTGTGTATTCCGTGTGGGCCCAGCCCCCGGGTAATTGCGGTTAATTCAGCGGGGAACGAGCGCTCTCTCGGACTGCGAGCGGCTCGCACAATATAGTCCGAACTCGCGTCCTTACCACGATCCCCGGCTTTTATCGCGTTAGTTTCTCCGTCGTTGTTGTCGGATCGTGACACGATATTGTCGTGCCTCGTCGTACGACGCGAATCTCGTATTTTGTTTCCATTTATTTTCCGAATTGACTAATAACGTTTTTATTTCTCTTAATAATTTTAAAACAATAATAATAATAAAAATAATAATAATAATAAATCGACGAAATCGCAAAGTGCCTAAATTATTCGAGCGAATTGTAATCAACGACAAAGACGACGACGATACGTTCGGTGATACGTGGTCCGACAAGTTCGTCTACCTCGTTCTACGATATATTTTTCCACGTACAAAATTCATCGCTGGTTGAAAAATCTTCGCTAATTCGTTCGAAAACGTTGAAACGATCGTTTATAGGAAAATAACGTTTTCTCGCTATCGTCTCGACGGACTTGGCAATTTTCCTACTCGTGCTGCTTTTATCTCGGTATTTTACCGTAAATATCTTCGCGGCTATCAAATCGACGTTTCTCTCGATAGGGTCGATCGTAATCCCGTTCGATATCCTCTCCCCTCCCTTAACCCTCCTTCTCACACTCCGCACTTCCATACTCTTCAGTTCCCGTTTTCTAAATCCTCTTGGCCAAGCTCCTGTTTATGGGTTCTTAACGTATTCCCCTCTCCTCTCCTCCCCTCCCCTCCCTCGCCCCCTCTCTTCGTTACTCTCGTTGCGAAGTCTTTCGCGAAATTCGTTTCCCGGTTTATGACGGACGAATATATATAATATATATACTATATAACATACACGCACACACTTATATACATATATTTTTTGCATATATATATATACTATACTATATCATATATATATATATATACTATATAAAATACACGCACACAGTTATATACAGGGTGAATTCTGTAAGGTTTCTCAATCGGGGTTTTTGGTGCAGATGGGTTCATTACAAACAAAAGTTGCAAATATACATTAGGGATATTTTTAATAGTTTACGAGATATGAATATTTAAAGTTGATCCAATCAGAGCGGGCCGAGAAGCGTTGGAGCCGCCCACTCTCCGCCCTAGCCGTAGATATAGCACAGTTTAGGGCGTTACATTTGGGATTGCAAAATTCAGAATAGTCAATTATTATTATTTTATTAGGCAGTCATTTTTATTTGTCGGGCATTGACTGCTCTGAATTTCGCCTAGCGCGCCAAATAAAAATGACTGCGTAATAAAATAATAATAATTGACTGCTCTGAATTTTTCGATCCCAAATGTAACGACCTAAACTGTGCTATATCTACGGCTAGGGCGGAGAGTGGGCGGCTCCAACGCTTCTCGGCCCGCTCTGATTGGATCAACTTTAAATATTCATATCTCGTAAACTATTAAAAATATCCCTAATGTATATTTGCAACTTTTGTTTGTAATGATCCCATCTGCACCAAAGTCCCGTTTGAGAAACCTTACGAAATTCACCCTGTATACAGATCTTTTTTTGCATACGTATATTCGAAAGAGGTGCGCATGTAACCACGACTAAGAGATTGCTGCGAGTGCTTCCTATATACCTATATGTATACATATATATGTACATACAATTTTATATATATGTGTGTGTGTGTGTGTATAGTGTATGTATAGGTATTGCATTACTACGTGTACATCTGTTTCGCGTACACATTTTTACCGAGATTTATAGTTCTCTTCTCATCCACCTGTTCTTCGCCGAGGTAGTTTATATGGGCGATTCAATGTTAGATGGGATTGTACGCTACATCGATGATTTTTCTTTCTATCAATATTTAAATCCTAAGCAAAGCGCAATTTCGACGTTTATCCCTCCTTAAATTGTCGTTTTCGTCATTTTTTTTATACGACCGTTGGTTTGGAAAATCAATCGGATACAAGATATAGGGACAATTGATAATTTCACGATTATAATGATCTTTATATTTTCCGTTATAGATACATATTTTTTTTTCTCAACGAGACTTTGTAAAGAATCTTATGTTATGAAAAAAAAAAGAAAAAAAACGTTACAAGTGGAAATGAAAATTGGTCGTTTCTCGCAAAAAAATGATAATTCAATTGGACATGGAAAGACTTTTATATGAATTAGTGATTTGACTATGCCTTAAGGTTTATATTAATTGATAAGTAAAACCAGTCTTTTCATACGTGCACTAACTATCGCGTATTGATACTTCACGGAATTGAGCTGCTGCTTTCCTACTCTCAGGTTATTCAGAAAATCTCGTCAATATTGTATATAGGTGATATATATATATATATATATATATATACGAGTATATAGGAAATGGAAGTACGCCGAGATTTGTGTATATGGTAAACCCAGGTTAATCTCCCTTCTCGTGTATACATGTACAGTAACGAATTTCTATATAGACAGGGTTCAAAATCCGGATCACCCAAGCAACAGTAAGATCACGATTGGATATTCGATTTGCTTTTGTTTTCTACTGGATGTATACGCGAAATACTATTCGGTGGTATAAGAGAGAGAGAGAGAGAGAGTGAGAGGGAGAGGGAGAGGGAGAGGGATTTCGTATATTGATAGGAGTCGAGCGAAGAATTTCGTTCGTGCAAACATAACAGACACCAATCTTGCATCGATAAATCGAATTTTTTATCTTAGAAGGGGTTGGGGGGAGTAAAATCGAACCAAGTGCCAAAAAGAAGATTAAATTTTGATTAATCGAAAGGTTTTATTTTTATCAATTAAAACAAAAAGTAGGGATTTCTACGTGCCAAGTTATTTTCCTTTAGTTTTAGTTTTTTGCAGAAATAAATTAATTTTACGATTAGTTTGACGTATAAACTTCATCCAAATCGGATAATTAAGTTGTCCCCTTCCCCTTTCTCCATGTTCGATCCGTCGTTGTCCAACCTTTCGCAGTATCTCGAGTAATTTCGATCATCAATCAGGTCTCTCGATACGACGCGATCGAATCCATCAGACGCGTCGCTTTTATTTATAGTGAGAGTGATCGATCGTCGTGTTCCATGGTCACACACGATTCTTAGATAACTTTCTTCAGAAATCACGAGTTAACTGATTAGCCTTATCGCGATAACCGTTTTTACTAATTACTGTATCTCTTGTAATAACGACAATAATAATAAAAATAAATGTAATAATCAATATATTGTGTAACATAATTAATTATCAGTAATAATAATAAATATTATTGCAAAATAATTTTTATACTCAAATATACATTCGTTAAAAAGATTTTACATTTTACAAAAAATCATCATTATCGAGTTAGATAAAATATTGATAATTTTTCTTCACCCATCCAAATTCGTAGAAAAATCAATGATCTAATATAGAAAAAATTGATAAAGTCAAAACCGTAAAAATAAGGCATTAATATTGTTCCGCAAAATTTTTATTCAGCACTCGTTGCAGATTACGCCATTAGCCGTATTCGAATACAGTCAACATTGTACACTATATAATCATGTACACATATATGTATAAAACGTTGAGCGATAAATCGCGTGCAGCCCCGACGTTTTGGCCAAGTTTTGCCGAGTTGGCAGTGTCGCGTTTGCCCAGCGAAACGACATCGAGACAGACAAACACGTTCAAGACGTTACGTTACAGACTAATTTTCACGACTCCTCCATCACTACCATGGCTCTCGATCTTACGAATTAAAAATAAACGTAACGAATCTTAAAAAAAAATGATTTTAACGCAAATTTTAGTTTCAAAGTGTCGTCGCTGCGATCGTCTCGAGGAAGGCATTTAAAGAAAATAAATATAATTATAAAGAAAGGATTGTAAAAATTAATTGAAATCGCGTAACGTTGGAAATGCGCGACAGTGAGAAAACCAAGTCGCCAACTGGCCACTCGTCGTCATCGTTGACGTCGAGGAAGCGAAAATCCGATAGCAGCTCCTGACGTTGCAAAGAGTTTCGCTCGTCTCCTTTGGCTCTCGCGACCCACATGTACTAAACGTACATCTATAAACGAGCAGATACCGATGTATATGTATATAGAACGATACAAACTTGGACGAGTACCACGCGCATCGCGTCAACGTTTTTGCGCAGCCTGAATATTCGTATCTGGCCATTGGCGGCGACGTTTATCAACTGGACAATAACTTGAAGTTTGCAGAGCGCGTAATAAACACCGGGATATTTTTGTCACGAGCTTACAACCAGTCGTCTTTTCATCCTAGTCACTTTTGGTTTTAATCGTGATTTTTATTGTGAAATAACACGACGAATCGTACGATAGTGAAAAGTGATAATATTTTAATCGTTATCACCCGAGAGTTTCGTCGAAATTGACAAAATTCGGGGGAAAATGTTCAAACTGTCCTCGGGACGACAGGAGAAAGAAGCATGGAGCAAAGGTAACATTTTTGTTTTGGTACATTTTGAGGTCGATTAACGGTTTTTGTTAGTTTTGCGCTGTTTGTTTTGATTTTGCTATTTTACACGGGAAATAATTTATTAATTTGTTTCTTTCTTTTGTTTTTGATTTAAGAGCTTTCGATCGAGTTCGTATCAATTCTGTATTGTACGGAGAAAAAATCAATAGTTAGTTTATTAGAAAGAGAGCGAGTTATTAATTTTATTTTGGTTCGCTCGAAATTGGACGCTACGATATAAATTACAAAAACTTATGCATCGTGTAAACTATTCGAGGAGCAAGAATTCTTCACACTAACAATAAGCAGATTTAGAATAATAATGGTGCTAAAAAGTTATTACAGAGATTGGTTAACAAACAAATTTCCACTACTATGGGCGATACCAAAATTTAACTTGCAAAATTAGTTTTCAACTTACAAAATGTATTCCTCGATTTTTCTAAATAAATATAAAAATTTGTTAATTTGTTCTGTAATTTGAAATTTATGTTCCTGAGAATTGTAAAAAAACGGAGAAAATAGTTCAAAAAATTAAGATGGATTAGGAACAATTGAAAAAATACATTTAACGAGTTAACGGAGTTACAAGATTAGTTATTGGCAAATTAGTAGAAAAAAATCGTTAAAAAATTTCGCAACAATTTTTTGATACCATTATTATACAAAATTGACATCTCTTCAATATCAATAATATCTTTCACATCTTTATCGTAATTGCATTACGATAAAGTAAAAATATTCAAATTCTGGTCGTAAGAATCCAAAATTATTTTTTGATTAGAATTTACGTTTCCGTTGTTTTTTTAAATTTCATTCACACGTTTTTTTCTTCTAATTTGCTCTTTCGTACAAAAACGTAGGTAAAATTACGATATCGAGTTGAAATCGTATCCGAATCTTCGTAAAAACGTGAAAAAATGTCGATACGTGCGCGACGTAGTGATATTTTCGTGCGAATAAATCGGAGTGAAGCTTTCCAAGGTTTTTCGCACCAGGGTGCAATCTCGTATCTCGAGAACCCCCGAACGCGGTAAAAGAAGAGAAAAGGGCTCGTACACCCTTGTACCTCCCTCGCGATAATTGACGAGGAACGAGCTAGGGATGAGTCAAGCATGTAAGCTCCGTATGCTCTCGGTCACGAGGGTGGCGGGACTAAGCCTCAACGAACGACGAATGTGCAAAAATTCAAGAAAAAAAATTCGCCCTCTGGACGATAAAAAACTAAATTTACCCCACCAACCGAGACCGCCAACGAAGTTAATAAACGCTCACCGCAAATTCGATTTCGCAGTCTCTCGTACATTCGCTCTTCAGACATCGGTTTTCACGCTAAATGGAAACCACCAGAATTAATTTTAATCGACGAGGAAGGGGGGGAGGAGCGGGTTACTTTAACTCGATTGAATTCCCTCCAGTCGCACCGAGCGATAAAAATAAAATGAAAAATATGCAAAAAACAAAATTTAAAAAAAAGGAATCACAGGGGGACGGAGTTTCGACGAAACGATCATTATACTTTCAAAGTAGATAGATTTTTCTGATGCGAGAAGTCTGGATGCGTAAAGGGGGGCGATACGAATGACGTCGAACGTCGTGGCTTTAAAATTATTCCAAATTTCATGCGCATTGCGAAGAAAAGGAAACAACAAAAAAAGTGGGAAGAACGAAGCAGACCTAGACACCTTATCGTTCTTTGGGATCGTTAAAAAATTTCGTTTGAAAGAACGTATCGGTCGTCTTGTAACTGCAGGAATGGCGGACCACGATACCGTTCTCTTTCGTCTTAAAGTCACCGTACATATTTGTTTATGTATGAGGAGTAGAGGCCTTCTTCTTTCTTTGGCTTCTGCGAATTTCCCTCGAACAAGGACTGAAAGAAAGTCATGAATAATCTATGCGAATGCGACATATCTATATATACATATATAGAGCCATACATATGAGCGTCAGTGTGTCCATCGTGAAAGAAGCTCGACGAAGTTGTGACGGAAATGCCGAGGGAAATGGTTCATAGGTTTGAAAACCAGTAAAAAGCTTTTTCGAGCACCCAAAGGGGTTGACATTAATTTTTTTTATCGCTTTGATCTCCTTTTGTCATGTTTATTTATTTATGAGAAACTTGATATTCGATAAAATATAAAACTAAAAAATAATAAAGTCAGTTGGATAAAAATATCGGGAGAAATGGTTCATAGGATTGAATAGCAAATAAAAAAGAAGCAAAGTCCAAAGGGCTTGTATTTTTTCCCATGAAATCTTTTGTAAATTTTGTTTAAAAAATATTTACGTCGAGATTATATTGATGTATTTATGATACGGGCGAGATTCGATACTTGGTTAAATTAAAAAATACCTAATGTCTTTTTGTAAAGTGAAAACGTTATTTGTTAGTTTTTCACAAAATTGTATTATTTTTAAATGCGTGTTTATTTTTTCGCACTTTTATACTGTCTAGTTTGGAATTCAATGTTTTTTTTATAATTTGTTCAGCGTATGACCCGAATTTTGAAAGTTTCGCACTGCTTGCAAAAAACCGTACACACAAAAATTTCGCACATTGCTTTTGATGATTTTAACGCGGTAACAAAAGCGCGCTCGATTTTGAAAAAAAACATTGCGAATGAACAAAAATCACGAGGAAGCAATATTCAAGTTTTCAGTTCATACGTTTTTTTTACCGTAAAGCTATTTCGGGTTAGATAAAAGGCTTTTACGTGTGTTAAAAAAATTGATTATTTTATAAATTCCTAAATTTATCCAAACTGATGAAATCACAATTTTTTTCAATTTTTATACAAAAACAAACAACACAACAGATCGTTTTCTGCATTCGTACGTTTCGCCTTCGAATTTCGGAGGGAGGAAAAGAAGATTGAAAAAAAACTAAAAAAAAAATTGGTTTCGACCGAAATTGAATTTTTGTGATGAAAGTAAGAAGAAGAAAAAATAGGACGGAGTAGAGAAAAGTTTCCTCGTAATTTGGTACTCGACCGTTGGTCGACCATTTGGCTCGTCGTTGAATAAAAGAGAGCCTTGACGTGTAGTATTTCGGGCGCACCCCAAAACTCTCTGCCGGATGAAAGGCGAGAGCGGCAAAAGCGAAGGGGCGACGTATATATTTTAGTCGCGGGGGTGGCCGTGTGCGCAACGCCGCACATTGCCGCCCGTTTTCGTTCCTTGTCTCTCGCTCTCTCTCCCTCTCTTTCGCCCTCTTTTTTTGCCCCATGCGCTAGCTTGGTGTCCAACGATGTGGCTACAACCCCCCACCTCGTACTCTTCGATCATCTCACCGTTGTGTACATACGTGTAAGTAAGTCGACTGGTATTATACGACCACGAGAACTCAAAAAGTTTCACGAGAGTACTCGGCTTATCCCGAATCGCGTGTATCGGTGAGACACGAAGGAAAAAGAAAAATTATGGTGGAGAAAAAAACGCAAAATTACTCACAACCTCTGACGAGGATCACGGTGAATATTTATTCTTTTCGTTGACAAAAAAATCCGCGTTATAATTTTTTTTCGCCGTACATATTTTGTTGATTGATTGGATTTTTGCATAAATTTTGCGATTTTCAACCCTTGACTGATAAAACAGGGGTGGTACGCGTGTCTCTTGGACATTCAGTTAGTCACCCGTCTATGAGACCTCGCCCTTTATAAAAACGATTCTACGAAAATAACGTATCTTATCTTTGTTTCATATGCAAAGAGTTTATCTATAAAATCTACCTTCGTAAATCTGTACGTTTTTATTTTCGTACTAGTAATTCATTTTTTACTTTTATTCGAAAAAAAGTGAAATATAAACTAAAAGAAGGACTAGCGCCTGGACAGTTTTAACTCGTGAAAACTGGCCAGCCGCTAGTCCGATTTACCATTCTGAGAGAGACTTTGAAACCATCTAATTTAAACAAAAATCGAGCTTATGGCTTTTTAAAATAAATTTTAACCATACTGATTATGTAACAAAAAATTCGATTTCCAACCCAATAAAAAAAGCACACGCATTTTTGACTGACGTTTAGTCCGTTAGGGAAAGAAAAATCCACGAAGCAAAAATAAAAAGGTCATCCTGAAAATTGCATCGAAGCTCGTTTCGTTCTCTTTCTGGAGCGCCACTGGCTCCCTCTTTTCGTCATTCACCGTGGATCGTGACTGCCGTGGCGCATCAACGACCTCTGGTTCGAGAACGATGACTAACGCGTACTTACCTATGTGTATACGAGTATAGAGACACGCGTATTTACTATACAGCAGACGGAAACAGAATCAGGGGTGAACCAACTTCCTCGCGTGTGCGTCGACTCTACACGCCCGATGTTGTCTCCCTATTTATGAGCTTCGTGTAACCCCCCCCCCCCCCCCCCTTGCGCTATGAGTACAGGTATAATTCCAAATTATACTCGAGGAGAAATATTTAATTAATATCGGACTAAAAAACAACAACAAGGGAAAACTTCAAGTTTCACAATGGCGCCAGAAGAATTGAGTTTTCATAATTATTATCTTTTTATTTTATTTATTTTTCTTACACTGCGAGACGAATGAAAATTTCTTTTTGCAATTGTCATACGTCGAGAAAAGTGAATTTGTGCACGAATTTCGTCCTGTTATTTTGCAAATAGCAAAATAACGGCAACAGCAAAATAACAAGCAAAATAACACCAAAATAATAATAAAATTTTGTCGCTTCAAGAAATTTTCTTTCATGGGCATAATATTAATAAATACTTCTATTTATCGATTACTTTTCAATTATTTATCACGACTGAGATATTATTAATTTTTTTTAAATCTTTTATGAAAAAAGTTCAAAATAATATTAGAATTTAGAGAAAAAATAATTACTTTTTTATCAATTTTTCGTTGTATTTTTCATTTCGGAAAATAAGAAAAATATTAAAAAATCGATATCTGGCAGAATAATCGACAGCATCCTCGATCGGGAGTCGGAACGGCCCGATCGTATACGAGGATATGTTTACTCACCTTTGTCAGCACAGCCGTACGCGCTACACCCGATTTGCTCGCATCGTGTAGCAAGTCTCCCTTCCGCGCTAGCCTTGTTTTTTTTCCCTCGCTGTCTGTGTAAACTCGGTACACGCGCGATGTCGGTGAAGGATTTTCTCGATACAGGGAAGACCATAGATCGGCACTTTAGCTCGACTACTCGAGTCGACGATACTTCGGTGTGGCAACCCCGTATGGATGAATCATTGGGGGGTTCGAGAGACAGGGCGAGAGCGAGAGAAAGGAAGGGAAAAGGAAAATCGATTCGAGGTGTGCGTATAAAACTCGCTCTCTGTCTCTTTCTCCCTCTCTTATTTTTCTCTTCTACAGACGAGTCCTTTTTCCAAGGACTTACCTTCCTTCTGTGCGAGAGGAAATCAGCTGCCCTATGCGTTTTATTCTTTCTCTCTCGTTTGGCTCGATCGTGAGGGAAACAAACGAGCCGATTGTCAAAGGCCCTTTGTAATTTACGTTGTGCAATCCGGTACTCTGGTACAGCGGGGTTCAAACGAAAAATTATCAGAAACGTCCCCCTGAAATAATTGTTCATTGTTTATTTTTTAATATAACTTTTCTATTTTTTTTATAGAATCTGATTGAATCACGTTCGAATCAAATGAACTCGTTTATTTCAAATGATTGAAGATAATTAGAATGACGTCACGTGTTACGCAATCAGGGAGTTCTCGCGACATTTTTATTTCATAAATTTTACTGTTTTCTTCTATATTCTGCTTGGCATTGCAAATTGATTCCTCGAGAGACGAATCTTTTCTTTCAACATTAAAAGTTAAAAAAATTATATCTTGTTGAAAATTGAGATATCGATGAATACATCCGTAATTAAAACAAAAATATTATTTAAAATAAACGTACAAAAAATTTAGACGAATTGGGTCATAAATTATAATGTTAATTACACTTTACCATTTTTAACGTCAGTTTTTTTAGAAGTTTCTTCGTGCTGCTATTGTCGTTTCGAAATCTTCGGCTAGTTTTATAATAAAGAGACTTTGTACAGACAGCAACTCCTTGGGACCGATACTTTTGGCGGGAAAAACTGCATTTTCAATAATTGAAAATGCTGCATATAACATACGAAACTTTTTTTGAGCATTAGGACGTTCAATAAGTTCTCGCTGTTTTTCAACAGACGGCTTTGCGAGAACTACGTGCGTGTAGTTTAAGAGAATTTTTATAGATTTTCATAACCCAAAAAAAGAGAATTTGCGAGGAATTTTACTGCACTACTTTATTCAACAACAAAAATCTGCAGCTGCAGCAAATCGAATTTTTGTCGACACTTATGACGGGAATTCTCTGTCGGACACAATATGCAAAGATTAGTAAAAACGCTTCAAAAATAATGATTTTTATGTTGAAGATAAATAACGCTCTGGCGCATCAATAAAAAATTGAAAACAAACAAGTGGAAACATTACTTTGTGAAGAGTCGTGTCAGACACTAGCTGGACTTGCAGAATCATTAGGATTTAATCAGAAAACATTTTCGAAACGTTTAAAAACGTTTTTTTACTAATTATTTTAAATAAAGCATTAATTGTCACGAAGAAACAGCGAGAACTTATCAAACGTCTTAATATTAAACGAACTATGGCTGGAAACATGCAAAAAATATTCTCAACGCATTAAACATAATGTTTTTTTTTAATTCGAAATTAATTATTGTTGTTTTTTCTGGAAGAAAATTGTCAAGTAAAAATTCACCAACTCGGCAGCACGAATTATAATGCATATCATTTAAATCATGAAAGGTTAAGTACACTTGATTAAAAAAATATTTGATTTTAATGAGAAAAAAAATTAATTCGAGATTAGTGAAAATTATTCGATGAAATAAAAATAATAATATCTTTATGCCATACGCTGCCAGGCCTCCTATATAGAAGCCCGAAGAAAATATGGATAGGGTTTTTATGTTCGGGGTTCTGGCTGATATTTTGGAACACGTGAATTTGACGACATGTGGCAAATGCGGGAAGAGAGAGAGAGGGCGGGAGGGAGGGAGAGACAGCAAAAGAGGGGCAAGATCTCTCTCTTCCAGCGATCAAGTATCTTTTTCTTTCCCTTCGGACAACGAACGAGGAGATGACCGAGAACCTTTTTTTTTGCTTACCATCAACGCGATCGTCGTTTTGGCCCCAGTGGAAAAAAACGAGATAACGGAGGATGGCATATTCGAACCCGAGTTGCCACGAAGACGTTTTTTCTTGTTTTTTTATATCTTTTTTTTCTCTTCTTTTCCCTGTACAATCCCAGACTTCGACCCACTCATCGGCCACATTGCTCCATTTTTCTCCCCTTCGTATTACGCCTCAATCTTTTCGACACCAAGCACGAGCATAAAGGCTTTTGATTCATACTTGAGTCAGCAAAGAGAGAACTCTTTTAACACCATATTTCTCAATACAAAAAAAACATCTCATTTTTATTCCCAGAAGAATCAAAAAATTCACTAAAATAATAATAAGAATAATTAAATGAAAAAAAGGAATTAGTTTAAATTAGTGTTTAATTAAAGATTACGTTCGTTAATAGTTCCAGCTGCAAAGCCAATTAATTTAACGAATGGAAAACGCATCGTTACGTTTCAAATAAGTGAAAGAATCAATTTTGTTTTTTCAACGAGAATTAATTCGAATTTAATAAATCTGTTATTCTTCGTTCGTCCCGAGAGTCATCGAGTCGAGTATTACCGCGAGATTATTTGATATCGTCTCGTAGACACGATCCTAGTCGCTCTAACGAGCTTAAGATCGTCCGAGAGTTGATTAATCCCATACACGACGAATTCTACGAACGACCAAGAACCGCGGAGGTTCATCACCAACGCTCGAACATTTCCATCCCTCGGACTGTTTCTTGGTATATTTCCCTTTCCCTTTCTCCTCTCCTCTCGTCTCCCTCTCGTCTCATTATTATTCCACCGCTCTTTCTCTCTCGTGGACCGGATGAAAAATCCTCTAGAGAACAGACGAGCCGAGAGTTACGCGTGGGCGTTACGACCGAGACGCTAAATCAGCGTGTGGTCCTGAACGAGTTACGAGAGGCGTGATGAGGGGCGAGGGGGTTGAGGGTGGTTGGTGAAACGGACAGGGCTTGTCAGTTGAAGAGATGGATTAATAAAACATAAAAATAAAGAACGAAGAGTAAAAAAGGAATCCGAGAAAAATGTTCCTGGACCAACTCGTGGGTTTGCGTTTAAGGGGGAAACTCTACAAGGGCGGGACGAGCGAAGAGACAAAGGCCTCCGTTTTATCGTATAGCAAAATGCTCACATTGCGATCCGAACCAAAATGTCTGTTTATCTTTCATCTATCGACCGCAAGCTTTTCAAAAACCTAAACAAACTACTCGAGGGGCCAAAACTATATATGGTTCACGAATGTCTCGGCGATTCGCCCTTTAAAACGACGTGCTCTTCGAAGTGATCTAGGTTCGAATTTTTTTACGAACTACTGGGCTTTATTATGAATTTTTGAAAAATGGATCAAAGATTGGATATAATAAATAACACGTTAGATAATTTTTTAAGTTTTTTCTCTACGAAATTATTTTAATTATTTATCAATGAATTAGATTTTTGTATTTTGTGATTTGCGTTTTAATTTTCCATATTTCATCGATTACTGTTTACATTATTTTCTAATTCTTGATTACAAAATATAATAATAATAATAGTAATAATCGATGACATCGAAATTTATTATGATAATTATATTGTTGTCTAATTCTTGATTAAAATACACGATTATCACCACGAACAAATAGCCATGAAATCATAAAAAGTCCTACTTTGGGCTACAGTTGATTGAAAATTATTTTTAAAAAAACAATTGTTCATAAAAAAAACAGTTGTATCATAACATTATTTTGATAAAGTATCAGGAACTTATAATTAGATTTGTGTATATTACGATGTATATGTTTCGAATCTCGACAGCCAGTCGGCTAGGATACAATGAAAACGTTGAATGGGGGTGGTTTTCCGTGTTTTATCGCGCGTCCCAGACCCCCATGGGGCTCTCTAACCCGCTATGGCCAGACTTTTTTCCCTCTTGCGTCAACTCCCCCTCCCGAGACCCGCGTTTTCATTTTCACACTCACGGAATCCTATTTTCAGGACAATATTTACCTCGTCGCTCGTTTACGTTCTCCTATCGTTCACCCGGGTGAACAAAAAAATAGGTAGGAAGAGAGAGAGAGAGAGAGAGAGAGAGAGAGAGAGAGAAAGAGAGAGAAAGACGCGTATGAGCACTCGGCCGCAGCTGATCCCGATGTTTCGAGTGCATTATGCGTGTGTGCGAGTCTCTCCCATTGGGGTTGAAGCTTTTCTATTCCATCGCCCTACCACCCAGCCGACACAGAATTGACCGTAAAACATCGTTATCGCTTAACGATTCGCGGCCAAAATAGCAGATTTTTTTCCCTTTTTTATTACCTTCGTGTTCGAGGTATTCAATTTATGAGGGGGTGTATATATATACGACGCTGTCGATGTCGACGCTCTGGGAGTTCATCGGGGACGAAATTTATTATGATGACTACGATTATGCTCGATATCCGCCCCTCGAATTTGGGGATTATATTTTTATGACGATAGAGGGTCGAAACACCACTCGTAGAGTCGGCGTGTATTCCTGGTAATAACGTGTTTAATGTTTTTTGTTAGCTGTTAATTTGTCGATTAAAAATATTTTTAGTCGTTTTTAATAAAAAGACTCTGAACATTCTTTGTTGATGTATTTTCTCCGCTCTTTTCCATCAATAAATTAAAATGGTTCAACCTGTATATTTATATTTATTATCGCCAATGTATCAACGAATTCCTGTGTAACAGGAAATAGCAATTATCTACTGTGGGTTAAAATTTGTTCAGAATTAATTGTTCGAAATAACTTCATTGATAAATAACTAAATAAATAAATTTACGTGTCTGTATGTACATATTTTGTGTAAAACGATTAAAAGTTTTAAATAAAGTGATGTGTAAATTAGTCATTCGACACTCTACGTCGTCACTTAATAGAACAACCCCTGTTTAAAATCCACCTTTTCAAAGTACAAAGTTTACAAAAAAAACAAAACACTTTGCCTACTTCAAAAATGGTAAACGGCGACATGCCCTAAGCCCTGAAATTAAAACTAATTATAATATTCTGATGAATTTTACAATAATCATTTATGGTAAAGACGCATTTTTTAATTATCTATACCTCGGTTAAATAATTACGAAGAAAATACATAAACTTTGCTTGAATAATAATTAAAATATACAGAGAATATTTATTATCGATATATCTGTCTGTTATATTCGTTACGCAGGTGCATACATAATCATCCCGTATTATCATCGACTCAATAGCCAGACACACCCCGCCCGTTTTGTAGTTACTCCACACGTGCGTATATGGGCAATTCCGCAACCAATTCCACCGTAAAAAAATAATTCTCAATAACGCCTTCCTTCTCAACCTCCTCGACGTGTAATCAACCAAAATGAGTAAATAAAATATCGAATTTCGTAAAAAACACTAAATTATTCAATTCGAATTTTTTAATTAAAAAACACCATTTTCCTTTTTATAAAAATACGATCGTTTTTTCTAATTTACCGATTACAATGATTAATCCGAAACATTTCTTAAAAAACGTAAATTTTGCTATTTACAAAAAAAAGTACACTTGGATATTATAGAGGAATTTTCCAATTCCATAGTAAAAAAATAATTCTCAATAACGCCTTCCTTCCCAACATCCTCGACGTGTAATCAGCCAAAATGAGTAAATAAAATATCGAATTTCGTAAAAAAACACTAAATTCCTCAATTCGAATTTTTTAATTGAAAAATACCATTTTCCTTTTTCTAAAAATACGATCGTTTTTTAATTTACCGGTTAAAATGAATAATCCGAAAGATTTCTTTAAAAACGTAAACTTTGCTATTCACAAAAAAAAGTACATTTGGATATGATTGAAGAATTTTTATTGCCAGTTATTAATTCGAATCGAAACGTCGATGAAAAAATGAGTTGTCTGTTAATCGTGAATTCACCCATATATATTTACCTACGCTAGTGTGTAGCTATGTGTATATGTGGGTAAATGCAGACACATAATCTCACTCATGCAGTTCAATTGTTAAATTATCCGACGTTACTTCCGGCCATGAAGCAACAGAGACGATCGTTACGTAGCTTGGTACAGTGGGAATAGAACGCGAGGGGAAAATCAAGTGAGCTGAGACAATCGGACGATCGGTAGACAGGCAAAGCCCGATTGGTCATTTGTTTCTTCGTCGAGGCTGCTTGGTGTCAATGCTGCGACGAGTAGACGTCATTGACCGTCGTTACGTCCGAAGAGAACGACCAAGAGATACGAATGAGAAGAGGGTGGAGGCGAGGGGGGCGGGAGATAAAATTAAAAAAAAAAGAATCATGATCGTCATTACGATCAGAAACGAAGTAGCGAAGCAACCGAGGGCTCTGCGTCTCGAGTACCGCTAAACCGAGTCTATAAAAGAGACGAGGAGATACGCGCCGTCCACTTATTTCATTTAAGACCGCGACTCGTATAAGCGTACTATGTACCATAATGTTATCTACACTCGCGTGTAATAATAGACGTTGTGCGCGTACCGCGAGAGGAAGATTAACGAATTGAGAGAAATGGGAAAGTACAATTGATGAGACGAAAAGTTCATTAATCGCGTTGGAAACGCACCGGGATGGAAAAAATTTCGACGAAAATAGACGATTCGTTCGAATTGAAAAAAAAGATAACGGGAATTTAAGTTTTTTTTGTTTAATTTTTGTTTTATTAATATTGTGGGAATTCAAATTGATCTTTGTCGGAAAATTATTCAGCTTTCGTTAGATCGAAATAATGGAAATTTAGTCGTCATGTTTTTCGATGATTATTGAACATGTAATTTTATCGACAAACTTAAGTTTGTGTCGAGAAGAAGAAAAAAGTTGGGTTTGTTTTGCACTTAAGGTGTCAATTTTTCATAGAAGGCAATGAAAGAGAGACACGATCGCAAATGACTCGTTCTTTTTACTTTTTATGAGTTTCATTCATTTCAGGAAAACAATTGTCGTTTATTTTTTAATCAAGTAAAAACAAAATTATCAAAATATCTGAAATCGAATCATCGTGCAAATAAGCGGAAAACATTAAAAAATAACGGGTTAGCGGGTAATTAATAATCGAAAAAGAAAGTTGTTGAAAAGTCAACGACGAGACAAAATCTTGAATAATTTGACAAAATTTCCCAAGGAACGCTCGAGACGAGAAACACGCGGAAAAGAAAGAAAATAATAAGTAAACGAAAATAAAATAAAGTCTTTATTTTTTCATAGAATTTTGCTCGAAATATTTCTCGTTAGTTTTTCATCCAAACGAAAAAAAACGATTTTCGATAAATTTGAAATTAAATCATCGTTTAAATAAACGAAATACATTAAAAAATATAACGTCCTGGTGGAAGCGAAATGACTCGAGAAAAACGACGCAACTCTACCGACGAGATAAAACGTTCTCTCGGTTGACAAAATATTCCAAAGAAAACTCGGGACGAGCAAAATACGGAATAGAAAATAAAAAAAAATATATATATATGAGAATGAAAAAGAAATGGAGCGAGCTTCGTTTCTATAGAGAGGAAAAGACTCGCTTCTGTCGTTCCAAAGCTTTTCTCGGATTCTCGTCTTTCTCCCTCCGTGCCCAGCACATTTCTCTATGAACTTATTACCTCTGCCCCAAGACCCGGAGCAAGGGCGACGAGAAATAGACAGAGAGAAGAAGAGAACGAAAAAAAAAGAAAAAAAAAGAAAAGTTTCGTTCAAGGCAGCAACGAAGTCGAAAGATTCGGCGCTAGAGAGAATTTATTTTTAGTCCTCGATGCTCGACCCTGCGCCCGTCTCCGTGATACATACAAAGTCCGGAAAGTCCCGTTTTGCTATATACTACGAGTCTTTCTAAAAAAAAAAAGAAAAGATTTTCCTCGTCTCGTTCATGGGCGAGGCACAAAAAAAACGAAATAATTTCACGATTCAGCGAAGAAGAGAAAAATTGGATCATCGACGTTTTTATATTCGATAGTAGATCTGCATTTATAAAATATATATAAGTAACAGTTGGATAGAAATATTTCTGTGTGCGCGGGCGTCGGGCCAATTCACTCGATTGCGAGTGACTACCAATCTGTTCGCATTATTATTCTATTCCCGTCCCGTTTCGTACCCGTATAAGTATTAGCCTCTTCCTCGCTTTCCGCCTATTGTCCCACTCCACGGGCCATCTGTCCGCGAATAAAATCCTTCGATGTCGCGCATATACGAGAACCTCGAGGAGGTATAAACGTGTGTTTGGATTTGGGGGAAAAAAAATATGGACGAGAAATGATTTTCTACCCTTCGAGTGTCCGGGTACTCACCCTTTCGTCGCTACGATGCGAACGAGTACCCGAATGAAAAAACGACGAGTCTTCCATCCGGTCGAACGAGCCAATGTTACATTTTAGGCGTAGGAACGAGTCCATGATATTCCGGAAGTTTGATTCATGTTCTTGTTTTTTTTCTTCATATTTTTTTCAGACATAAGACTGCAGTTGAACGAGCAGCTGAGATGTCTCGACGTTCGTATGGAATCCCAGGTCGCCCTGGTAGCCGAGCTCCAGGACTTCTTTCGTCGAAGGGCCGAGCTCGAGCTCGATTACAGCAAGTCGCTCGACAAAATGGCAAGAAGTATACAGCTCAGGCACAAGGAGCAAAAACAAAAGTGAGTTTAAATTTCTTTTTTTTCCTTATTACTATTATTCCTTTTGATCGTCGAAATGAGCGGGTATCGATTAATTTTTTAAATAATGACCCACTTTTGCAATCACATTATTGGCTATTCAAAATTTATATTAAGATATAAGTTCCAGATTCTCATAAGATTTATAGGACGTCGCAAAGCTACACGAAATCCTTAAAAATATTTTATCCAATTGTACTCACTGAATTACTTGAAAAAAAATGAATCCTTCAATATTCTCGTGTATACGAAAAAAGTGCAATTTTCTCTCCCTCCACGATAAATATTTGTCGCTATTTCTTCATAAAATGATTTATCGCAAAATGAAATGAAATGAAAACATAGGTACGAGGTATACATTAAATTGTGAGGCTGTTACAAGTTCATACGTTTTTATCTTAAATTATCCGCGCAATTATTCTTCGATGGGTGAAAAGCAAAAAATATATATATATATATATAAATCGTCCGAATAATAACGAGTTTGAACATTTTTTGATAAATTAAACGATTAATTGCGTTTATCGAGTTAATCCAGAGGCGGCTGTTCGTTAATAGCTCGTTATTTCCTATTTTCGCAGAAGAGAACAGTGGCCCCTTTTCTCGAGTTACGCGTGCTGGCAGCAACTGGTCAACGAGACAAAGTCACTGAGCCGAGATCACGCCGCACTCTCGGAAGTCTACAGCACTCATCTCGTGGGTCGTCTCAATCAGGTCATGGAGGACGTGCAACGCATTTACAGACGAGTAAGTACATTCTAAGTTGGCTCTGCGATCTTTCTATCCACTTAGCGATCCATAATTCATGCCGGTAAGACGAGCGAGCGCGATAGCGGTTTATTCCTTGGAGCAAAAGAGGGAAGAAAAGTAAAGAGAACGAGAAAACAAAAAGTTATAAAATAAAATGTTAAGTTGTTCAATGGCTTTCTTTTGCCCGCAGTGCCGAGAGATCGGTTACGAGACCCACGAGGAGATTCTGCGTGTACTTCACGAGCTTCATACGACGATGAAGACGTATCAGGCTTATCAGGCTGAATCGCGCCAGGCGGAAACGAAACTCCGCGTCGCGGAGCAACAAAGAAGCAAACTCGAGATCACCAACGCACCGCCGGAAAAACTCGCGAGAAGCAAAAAATACAAGCTCATCGAGAAGGAAGTTAACAAGGTTCGTTAAAGTTTCAAGAAGGTAAGGAGGAGAAAACGAGACGGATGCCATCGGTGTCGAGTTTGTATAGCGTCGAGAAAAATATCGAATCGACGAGAAATCGAGATGGATGACATAAGATACGAAAGTGGAGGAACGACGAGAAGTGCGAGGAGGATAAGCGAGACCGACCGCTACTCGACGAGATATTCGTTCGTTGATACGATAAGTTTGTCTCGCTAGGAGGAGGAGAACAAGCGCGAGAGTTGCGAACGGACGCCGAGGCGAGGATGGAACGCCACTCGATGGTGGCCCTTGACCCTGGTAAGGTCGAGCGACCCTCCGACGAGAGATGCGGTATCGATTACTTGCCTCGCTCGCGCGGTGTCGAAATTCTCTTCTCGTGCCCTTGCGCTACCCTACCCTCTCGCCACTATACGTCCACTTACGCACGCTTCGCTGTATCGATAACTGCGGTTGCACTCTCAACCTCCCCCGCCATCCGTCTGGCTCTCGCCGGGACCGCGGTGATATCGATAAACCGTACCGTCTCGTAAACCGACACGCTCGTGCGCAGGTTCTTCTCCCTGCGTCGTTCGATGCCGCGATAATACGGAAATACAACGGAAAAGCACGAGCAACGAGGATGTCGCCTTCCCTTTGGTTCCCTGGATTTCTCAGCATCCGTCGAGTAACGACGCGATCGATAATCTTTAGCCTTGTACATTCTCTCTCTCTCTCGCGCTCTCTCGCTCTATTTATATATATATCTCTGTCACTCGAGGGTTTACTTCCTATTTCCACCTCGGGACTCCTCGACGCACAATTTCCCTTCCTCGACGTTGAACGATTTCGCGTGACGAATGATACGCTTGATGCCAGAGACTCATCTGGCATTCGCTGTCAAGGTTCCTGGCAGCCGGTAATTCGTTCACGCTGCGAGAATACAGCGTTATGTATTCTGTATTATAGCGTGTCGAGGTTTGCGGTATTACTAACGATCCTCCGCTTCTTCTTCTTCTTCTTCTTATTTTCTCGCTTTCGTCCTCGCTGTTCCTTAGGTCATTCGATAGAGACGCGAGATATCCAGAACTTTCGAACGTTTCCTTTTGAGCTATTATATACTTGTGGCGCGTAAGGACGATGAAAGAGGGCGAGTGGTGAGACATAGAATAAACCATACGGCTAGAATAGAATCGAATCACAATGGCCGAGGAGTTGGAATCGTTAATGACGAGGCTCTCGTTCTCGGCTTCGTGATACTTCTTCTTTTCTCACTCGAACAATGATAATAGAGCTGTTATGCTTTGACGCTTGGAATTCACGACGAGGGTGGGGAAATGAAATAAAACGGACAAGCAAATCCACGAGGGTTGTGCCAACCAAAATTTGGCCCTGTGCGGAAGACGCAATACATTGTCGGGATATCGATTTTTTTTTTATTAAATTTTCGTAAATTTTATTCCGTTTTGCGGATACGCGTCACAAGAAATTTGATGATATTCGTCGTTGGTAATTTACACTTTACCCCTTTGGACTTTTGGTCCGAGACCTCCGCAGTTAAATCTTCGTTCGTTTTCGCAGAAGGACCAGAAACTTCCACTGCGTATTTCGGTCGCTCCCATCACTTTTTAAACGTTTTCTTTTTTCCTTCGTCCCCCTTCTCGCCACTTCGTTCTCCCTCTTCGTCATTGCCAGACAACGCGGCCAGAGATTGCAGCTCACAACGAATGGATTCTTTTTTTTTTACTTCTGGACCGACGTAGAAAAATAAATAACGTTACGTCCGTGGAACAGAAGATCCACGAATGTGGAGAGAGATCGCGAGGAATCGAGACACACATGCTGTGGAGCTTTGAGTAACCGCAACGAGATATACAGTGGGACGAGAAGTTAAAACACGCGCTGAGAGTTTTGCGGATTCTGCGAAGATCTTAGCATTTCTTTTTCGGTCTCTTTTACTTATTATTCTTCTTGACGTAAGAAAGTATCGAAACTTTGTGTGCCTTGAATCGTTTCCAACGATTATTGAAAATTGAATCATATTATTTTTCGTCAAGTGTGATTTCGGTGGATGATAAAATTCAAGAGATCTTCTTCACGATATTATGCACAGAAGAACACTTATTATTTTTTCACTGCTTATTATTTCTTAGACAAATGGGATCTGTTATGAGAACTGGGCAGATTGTAGAAAAATACTTAAAATAGACCAAACGCTCTATACAAACTATTAAGGCACAAAGTAGAAAATACTAAGTTCATTTATCAGAAATTTGTTCTGTTTTCTCGACTCGTGAAGTAGTATCCGTTTCTTGTTCGTAATAAGTACTGCTGTATCGCGTACAGACCAAGTATTTTCTAATCGATTGGTGGCAATAAAATTCTATTATTGATCTTGGAAATACAAAGAAATATACTGGATTCTCAATTCTGACTATTTTTAGCTTTGATTTTTTGTGAATGCTCAGGGGAACTCTTCCACAATTCTCCTATCAGAACGAGAACGTATTAAATTAATTTCGCTGCGTCTCTGTAATTCAATCCTTCAATTCCTCATTATTCCGAAGGCTCCTGAAGAGGTTCGAGGAGCCTCTTGAACTCAAGCTTGATACATTTATCTTCTCGTAGAATGACTCCAGCAGCGAGTATGAATCGATACTGAACACAATATCTATCCTTGATACGATCGTTTACTCGCGGAGACGGACAGTGTCGAAGTACAGTCAGGGGGATAATAATTTTTTAAAAGCAGCTATCGAGTGCAAAGATGAGTGGCAGAGGACAATTAATGTTCGACCAGGGACGATCGACGGATGAACAAAAAAAATTCAGCCGGTCTCTTCGACGAACGTACAATTAATTATTTCGTAGCGAGGATATGCTCGAGTAACTCGATCTTATTTATTTGCAGAGGAAGAATAAGTACACAGAGGCGAAGCTCAAGGCTCTAAAGGCGAGAAACGAATACATACTGTGCTTGGAAGCATCCAACACGACGATACACAAGTACTTCGTCGACGATCTGTCGGATCTCATTGATGCAAGTGCCTTTCTTTCTTCATACTTTTCATCTTCTTTTTTTTTAATATACATTTTCAAGTACACGCTCATAATTTTCCTTTTATTTCTGCAGTGTATGGACTTTGGTTTTCACAATTGCATCGCCAGAGCGTTGCTTATGCATTGCAGCGCCGAGGAGGGTAGACAACGTTCGCTGCAAACTGGAGCCGAGCAATTGGCGGCGTGCGTCGGTTCTTTGGACTCGAGAGCCGACAAGCAAAGATTTCTCGAGTCCCATCACGCCGCTTTCATGATTCCCAAAAAATTCGAGTTTCAGTGTCAACGCGGTGACGAGGTAAATCTTTCTTTTTCCTCTAACTTTCATACCGTAAGGTCGCTCATTCTCTCTGTTTAAATCGTCGAACTTAAGTTGAAATGAAAAACTGTTGAATATTCGCCAGACACCCGAGCCCGAATTGCAGAAAGTCTTACACACCGAAATGGAGCAACGACTGACACAACTCCAACAGAGGGTGACGTCATTAAGAACAGAATCGGAGGAAGTATGGAAGACCCTCGAAACAGCTGAGGCAAGTTTGCTCGAAATGCTGACCGCAAAGGACTACGATTGTTCGAGATACTTTGGCGAAAATGCGATGCCCACGTCGAGACCACCGGAAACACTGCAGATCAAACTGAGAGCAGACAGACAAGAGACGGAAGAATTTTACCTCACGGTTGGGATAATTAAAAATCTAGTTTAAAAGAAAAAAAGAAAAAAACTGAAACGATGTGAAAATTTGTCATTACTTTCGTATTACTTTTATTCGCTTTTAGAAATTCAGGGAATATCTGCTCGGTACGTCGAGGATAGCGAGGCTAGATGCGAAACAAGAATACATACGACAAAGTTTGCAAGACGGCTCGAACGCATCGCCAAATCCATCGATCTCGACTTCGAAGCAAAAGCAAGCGCGACGAAAACGCATCGGACGCTTACAGATGAATGGTCAGCCAAAGTTGTTCGGTGGCTCGTTGGAGGAATATCTCGAGAGCACAAACAAGGAGATACCTTTGATCATGAAGAGTTGCATCAGAGTGATCAATCTGTACGGTCTTCATCATCAGGGTATCTTCCGAGTGTCCGGTTCGCAGGTCGAGATAAATAATTTTCGCGAATGGTTCGAGAGAGGCGAGGATCCGCTCGCCGATGTTACCGACGCTTCCGACATAAATAGCGTTGCCGGTGTTTTCAAACTGTATCTACGCGAACTGCGCGAGCCATTATTTCCCATAATATACTTCGAGCATCTTATGGAATTGGCGCAATTGGAATCGAAACAAGAATTTGTTCTCAAGATGAAGGAACTCATCTCGAGTCTTCCAAGACCGGTTGTGATAGTGATGCGTTATCTTTTTGCTTTTCTCAATCAGTAAGTTTGCGAAATCGATGGGAATCGACATTGATCCATTGACTGTGAAGCGATTAACGTTGGAAATGTCCAATAATTGCCAAAATCCCCGTGCGCTCTCGAGGCCCTAGCGAACCAGATTCGATCCAAACGGTTGATCGCCCTTGGCTCGGCTCTTGGTCAATTTTCGATCGACGAAACTCTCGATTCTTGGTCAGATTCGCGAGGGCATCTCGAGTGGGTATTTCGAACTCACAGTCGCTGGATCAAAGAAATTTCACGTGCAATTCACGAAACGTGACCGATCCCGATGTTTCCTTGCTAACCGTTATATTTTTCATCCATTAGTCTCTCCGAATTCTCCGACGAGAACATGATGGATCCTTACAATCTGGCAATATGCTTCGGACCTACTCTTGTGCCAGTGCCCGAAGACAAGGATCAGGTTCAGTATCAAAATCAGGTTAACGATTTGATCAAGAACATAATAACGTTTTGCGAGGAAATATTTCCCGAGGACATCGGTGGAATACAGTACGAGAAATATATTAGCAGAGAGCCCGACGATGTGTGAGTAAAGAAAAACAAAAATCCTCGAGTTCGTATCTACAACGCGAACGTCTACCCAAAATTTTTACGAACAAATGAATCCTCGTTGCACAGAGATGTCGGAGATTCGCCCACGGATCAAGTGCAAGAAGACATGGACTCGGAGGTATATCCGTCCGAAGATGGTGAGCAAACGAAACAAGTGCCACGTTAAATTTTTATCGATACGTGAAATCTTTTCCCCGTATCATTTAATTTATTTTTCTCTCGAAATCCGACAGAGTCCGAGAATCTCGAAGCAACGGCACAGTTTGATTTCCACGCGAGATCCGAGAGAGAATTGAGTTTCAAAAAAGGCGACACTCTGACGCTCTTTATGCAAGTCAGTTACGATTGGTGGAGAGGCTCTCTGAACGGCCGCGAGGGTCTCATTCCCGACAAGTATATCATGCTCAAAATCAAGTGAGTTGACGAGACGCGAAAGAGCGAAAGAATTTTTCCTCGACGTCCAAGTCCTTCTTTGTTTTCGTCGCCATCAATGCTCATCTTGTTCGTACGTACGTCCATACATTTCTTCTTCCATCTCTCTCTCTCTCTTTCAGAGACGAGGATCGTGAAAAAGAGTTGTTGAAATCATCGAGCGAAGAGTCGATGAGAAGGCGAGCTTCGAGCTCAGCGGACAGCGCACTTTCGAGCAACAATTCTCCGCTAATGGGACCAACGAACAACGCGAACGTTTGGCCCACGGGGATCGTGGCGTCGGAGTCAACGACTGCGGGAACGGGCACTCATACCGATGCGACGAGCACAAGTGGCGGTGTCATAATTTCGAGCGTAGTCGCAAATCCGGTGGCCTGCGTAACGTCCTCGCAACCGATCATCAGTCGAGAGGTATTGGAAACGACCGTATAGCACTGATTCATTCCGTCTTCGTTATTCGTTGTGGCTGTTGTTTGAGTTGTTCTTTTTTGTTGTTTTCTTAATTATCGTCGTCTCGTTGTTTCGTGGCGGTAAACGCACCGTCGCTTTTGTCGTTGCGCGTTTGTGCGTACGATCTTTGCTCGTCGACACCCTTATTTCCGGATATACTACGTGTACGTGATACATTCTATAGTATATCAGGTGCATGGCTGTATGGCTGTCTCGTTCAACCCGACGATTCGCAAGGAAAATCGCATCGCGTTTGTACTCGTCGAGATCGTCGCTGAATCTCGCGAATACGTCGAATGCATATTACCTTTACGCACCTGCTGCACAACACACGCACTGCTTTGTTAAAAATCACAGCGTCGACGATGAATTCGTAAAAGAAAGAAATGAATTAATCCGATACTTCCGGTTAAGATCAAGAAATTCAACGAATGACTGAAACAAGTTGGTCCAGCGTTAGAGTATATGGAATAACTACAGGTATTTGCGTCAAATAGAGAGAGAGAGAGAGAGTGTGTGTGAGAGAGAGAGATGGTGAACAATGAGGTTTTTTTAAGTTTTACATTTTACTTCGACATAGAACGTAAATTCTTTGTAAAATACAAATTTTCTACTTTTCTTCTTTTTTCAATTTTATTTGTAAATAAACGATAGAAACACAATTGTACACAAGCCAGATGCTGCATGTGCCTACGGACTCTTGCCTCGTGCTACACCGCCGCATTATATCCTCACGTTTGTCTCGTTATTTTTGTTTTACAATTTTTTCCTTTTTCTTAAAAAAGAAAAAAAAATGACTACTCGTTTTCTTTTTGTTTTGTTCTCTCCCCGTTTGTCAATTTTAACGAATCTCTGTGTTTAATGGTTGGGTTGCTTACTGTTTTTCCAGATATACGTTTAGAGTCAGAGCTTTTGCGTCGATGTGCGAAAGTGCCTCGCGATACGATAGACGATCGACGATTCGCCGGACTAAAAACTGTTCGATAAAACTGCTGCCAGTGTTGTGTGGTTCTGTCTTCTTGTTTTTCTTTCTTTCGTTACTCATTATTTTCATTGTTTTTGTTTTGTTTCTTAAATCGATTAATCATTAACCGTTATTTCACTCTTCTTATTACTGTTCTTCGCATTATACTATACGTATACTTTTTTTTTATTTTGTGTTACTCTTCCTATGCCCCCCTATCTTTCTCGCAATATGTCGTTCAACGAGTGTCGCATTGACGGTTCAGTTGGTTTGTGAATCCTAGAATCCCGTAGAACAATCTCAGTCTGTAGACGATACCGAAGGAAATGCCGTATGCACCGGGAGCGTCTTACGCAACGGAGACTCTCTGTGCTTAGGTGAGTAAAGCTTCCTAAAGTACGCTCGAGTCATTCTCCTCTCCCGCACCATTTATCGCTAATTTCCCGACACACGATCGCTGCGATCAAATTATTATATTATGGAATGAGAAAACAAAAACCACCAGATAATCAAATTTCCAAAGGTTTACAACTACCAACTATTTTCCAATATTGTTTCGTTCGTCTTTCTTCTGTCGGAATTTAAATGATTTTTCTGTTCGTCGTCATTTTTAAGATCGTCTCAGTTTTATACGAACAGTTTTTTATCCATACACGTGGCAGTTGCGGTGTTTTATCTGGAGTTGTTTGAGATATATATTGTATTTATCATACAATATTTATCGTATTTATTATATATCGTTGGCCTGTGTGTCAAGTGCATGCCATTGGTTCAGTATATTGTTGGTCAGCATGTCGGCCTCTGATGTATATTACACAGGATTATCTATTATATTTCCCCATAACTATGTATAGCCGGCAAATCGTTCTTCGATAAATTGGGTACGCTTTTCCAGGCTTTTCCGAATTTCGGTTACTCTTAGACAATTCATCATTGTACTAACAATGTTTTTTTTCCCGTACGATATCGGATTTCGTTTCATTCGTCGATTGTCTCGATCGTGCTCTTCCTCTTTAGAGTTATCGCCGTTGATGGCAAAAACTTTGAGGGTAATGAAACAATAGAGAAATTTTTATAATTTGACAATAATTCGATGACTCGTGTCTAAATCTCTTTCACAATCTTATTCCATTTGTGGTACGCTGGAACTCTATAACGTTCATATTACAATCCTCGATCTCGGAGGTCTAGCAAAGAGAAATAAAAATTCGTTTATCTCCTAAACTCGATCGATTCGTCCTACCAGACCCCCTCACCTCCACCCCCCGTTCTACGAGATTCGTGATACCGCGACTCATGGTACTCGGGGCGTTGTTCCTCTTTCGATGATTTCAGGAAACGAACGCGACAACGAACACGACAACGAGCGCACCGTCGATGGGAAATGCCACGTCGACGGTATCGACGGGAACGACGTCGTCCTCCAGACATACAAAAACATTGAGCCCGGAAAGTGAGAAACGCGATACGGAGACGACAACGACGAGGACGGAAATTTGCCAAAGTTTGGACAACGGTGCCGAGGACGAGAGCGTCTCGGATTTTTTGGATTCGCTGTCGGGTACCAGCGAGCACGAGATTCAGGATGACTGCGAGGATGGGAGAGAGGACGAGCCCGATCGTCACTCGTCGATGTCCCTCGACATGGGAATGAAACGGGGAGCTGGAAGAAAGCAACACTGGAAATCGCAGAGTATGGGCGAATCGTTACAGCAGAGTCAGCATATGAATTCGTTACAGATTAATACGATGAATTCGCAAGATACCGATCTTCAGGAACAAACGACTTTTTCGGCGAATCGCGAACTGTGGCAGAGACGTGCAACGTCGCAGACGCATCTGACGCCACCCGTACCACCGACGCCAAAGTCCTTCAGATCGTCTCAGGAATTTCGTGAAATGCGACCGAAGCACACTCCCGATCTTGTGATGGATTTGCCACTATCGGCACAAGACGCGAGCAACAAATCGGCCTCGTCCAACAGTCTGAGCAGTTCGGACGAGGAAGCGCCGGTTCAAAGTCCTCCTCGAAGCGTCGAAACGGCAAAATCACCTACCGGCGGTGGTCCCGAATCGCCGGATATGAGCACAGCCGCGGAAAGATTCGCCAAGCAGAATCAGTGCACGTTGAAGAAGAATACAAAAACTAGCAACGAGAGCGGTGCGACGACGAAGCTAAAGGCACGGTTGGAGACCGACGTCGATGGTGAACCGGATCGAGAGCCGGAAATCGTCAGATCGACGAGCACCGGTGAGATCACATCGTCGAACGATCGTTCCTCTCTCAAATCACCGCTGCCTTCGCGATCGACCCCGAAAATCGTTGCCAAGTTTGCCGATATGCGTCTGACCGGTGGTAGCCAACAGCAACAGCAGCAACAGGTGTCTTCCTTCAAGCCTCAGGTCAAAGTCAAGCCAACGATTCTACGAAAGCCCACAGCCTGCTTCCCAAAGTCCTTGCCTCACGGTCACATGAGTCCCGAGCTTGCACGCAAGATCGAGAAGCAACAAGTGCAGAATAGCGCGGAACAGGCCAACTGAACTTGTACCGAGGGTCTTTTTAATCCCGAGGCTTCGTTCCAACGCGATATTCCCGTTGCTTTTTGTCGCGTGGCCGCCCACGCGATAACACAAACGTTGCCCGTGGTTCCTTAGAGTGATGTGTAAGAATCGCACGGGTACGAACCTACCGGAAGCCTCCGGTGCTCGGAGAGTAGACATTATTTTTGTTTTCTCTCTCATTCTCGTTACTTCCCATTGACCAATCCGCCCAGTGCAAAAGAAAAACACTTTTTTAATACCAATCGTATTTAGCGAGAAGAGGCAAATGTTTGCCGGAGCGAAGCGGGCCGCGATTTCAGGATTTTTGCTCCTGTGCAATTTCACGTTGACGATGTTTTGGGACGAGGCGTCGACGTTGCAAGCCCACATTAATAATAATAATATATATTCGCCAGTTCCCGCACGAGTTTATTTTTTAACAAGAAAAGAATACGCTCCGCTCTTGTGTTATTTTTTTACCAAAATGACCCGCGAAACGATGTTTCTAGTCATCATAGGATGATACGAGGAGGAATAGAAGGTCTAGAAGAGAAGACGAAGGAGAGAAGTCTGCGGCGAGGCTCAGGGTCTTCGTGTATGTTTGCGTGCGTGTCAGGACGTGTATCTGAGACGAAGATAGAGAGAATATTAAATCTCGAACGATGCATCGAAAAGAAATGAAAATAATGGAAAGAAAATAACAACAACAAACACTCTGAAATAATTAGATAGTAGGCCAAACGAATTTGTAGTTTTTACGAGGGATGTATAATTTATTTTTTATCGCGACTCGTCGCAACATTTGAAGAAAAGAAAAGGAATCTTCTCACGTTGAATTGGCGCTTACGATTAGATTAGTACTGGATGGTTGTAAGAAAATATGGATGTAGGAAGAAGCGAAAAAAAAAACACGTTCGATGTTCCTTTAAACGCGTATGCATATAATACCGGTGTGTTAGGATTTCACGAATTGTTCCAGCGAAACATTATTACATAAATATTATAACATACCGTTCGGTTTTTATTCTTATCGTTTTCTTTTTTATTACGTTGAGAGCGAATGAGCAACATTTTTGCGGATTACGAGCGCGTATATTAATGGAACCGATGAAATGATTAGCATTAGCGAGATGGATTAATAATACAATGAGGCGAGAGTAAATCACGCCTGGTGTCATTTTACGAACGTGAGGGTGATATTTGCGACAAGCTGATGTTCGATATACTATCCAAATAATGAAACAAACAAACAAACAAACAAACATGAATGTACAGTTGTTTCGATCCATTTCCGACAAGTCGATAACGGCCATGACCGAGAAAACAATAATATGGGCAATACCGTACTACAAGTAAACTCGTAACTCCACTGGATCGTTCGGTGAATGCAAAGAATTTATAAACTTATCCGTGTATCACCCGATGTCTTTTCGCCACGATCCACAAAGACGATGAAAAATAGACAACAAAAAACAGAAAGACAACAACACGTGACAAAACTGTATTCGTAAATATTACTATGATAATAATATATGCGCAATGAGCATCTATATAACGATAACGAAAATGTACCCAACATAAATCCGTATATTCTTCAAAGATTATTCTTTAAAATTATATACTTGGATATTACGACGAAATATATACGAATTAACTTGATACGGTCCATGGTGGTGACGAGACGCCACCTTTATATCTCTTAACAATTAATCGTGACTGCAAAAGAAATGTTTTAAAAAGCTTCTTCAATAATCGAGACGATAGAAAAGCAGGAAAAACGACTTCATTAAATATGACCATTTCGTGCAGGGTTTTAGCTGAAAGAAAGACCATCGCTTCGTGACCGAGAGATTAGAGACGTGTGGTGATGAACGTCGTATACGAGAATCGGATGGCTAAATTGTACTCGAGACACAAGCGGTTTTTTTTGTTCATATACACAATGGAATCGCTAGAGACAACGGACGCTGCGGATTTTTCGCGTATACCAGAGCTGGACATTCCTGTTACTTGCGATCCAAGGCGATGCTGCTCCCAGAGGTTCCAGACTGAAAAAATGTATTCGTTTCGTGAAGGAAATAAATGGACAAAAAATCATAGCGTACACAAGAATATATTATTAAAAAGAAAAAAAACGTAATGCTATAATGTCAATTTTATTTCGCAGAAGGGATTCTAAATGCTTTTTTATAAACAAAAGCGAACTAGGCAACAGGAGGAGTTTTGGGAAGTCAATGAACTTAAAGCATCGAGGTAATCGATATTGTAGTTTTTAATTAATTAAGTTAAAAATCAGGGATTGGAAGTTTCAATTTAGTGCATCTGTCATACTTATGTGCGCGCGCACAAACCCGGAAGTTTGTTTTCTAAAAAAATGATTTCCGGATCTTTGGAACACGTTGGAAAATCTAATAACTCTAATAAAAAGCTCAAAAAATAATGTTTATGGAAAGTAAGTTTCCCCTAAGGGAATGCGAAAACAACAAAATATCGTCCATCCTATTTCATTAATCAAATTAATGCGATTTAGACGACTGACCTATTTATAGATCAAGGCCGTTCAGTCCACAGGAAGCTCGCATCATCTCATGAATCGTGGACCCGACTAAAGGTCATGGCGATGCGGAAACACATTAGCGCCCTCCCACCGACGACATGAGGTTGTTAAAAAAAAGATGGCGTTTTTACACCCCCAATTCCGGTAATCGTCAACTCCCAGAATAAATTTCTAATTCCTCTACAGACCCATAAAAACAATAAAGTTTTCAAAAAAACACACAAAAATCTTTTGCTTCGCAACGATTATTAATTTCAATCCTCGATAAAACATGGAAAACGTACACTCCCTTGCTACGATCGGAGACTTGCAGCCCCAACGGCAATCACGACTAACCAAGAAAATTATAGTGTCACATAGACTGCGTTATTAATCAAATCTTCAAGTTAAATTGCAATAGTGAAAAATGGAGGTCGAAGAGATTGTGAGGAATGTTTTCGGACGTGGTTCCGTTCACGAATTTGAAAATCACAACGGCGCCAAATCAAAGATCTATGGAACACAACACAACACAAGGTACGGAAAATACCTAATATATTCTCATATTCCAACAAATCTTATTATCAAACATTATCTGACATGACAATTTAATTTTTCTATATTATTATTTGATTTAAATGGAATTTTCTTTTCTCAAATTTCACCAGAAGTTCTCATATGACAAATGTCAGTACATCCTGAAAATAATTGCCATTTATTAATATATATATACATATGTATACCTACTTATATATATTGGTCAATACAGATAATTTTGCTTCAACCTAATTATCAAATTTTCCAACCATAATTATCACTCCAAAATGAGACTTTCGGGAATATAAATTCCATTATTTATTAGGACAATCCACACTTTAACTCAAGCCGAGGCATATGTAAAAGCGACTCTGGGAGAGCTCGAAGGGGTGCAGACACAGGAGGACGAACGCCCTGGAAGAATAGGACCTAAGATCGTGAAATTCGATGTTTCAACGCATCATGGTCTTTTTATAGTTTCGCCGGACAGGCTCAGTGTCAACTCCCAAAGTAACTTCAGTACCATGCGAGCGAATACTGCTTTGTACAGTGGCAAGTGGATGTACGAGGTCCAATTGGGCTCCAAAGGTGTAATGCAGATAGGATGGGGAACCGCTCGATGCAAATTTAGTCAAGAATCTGGCGTAGGTCGGTCTATCGAGGCAATATAAGTTGCTGTACGCTATGTAAAAAATAACTACTAATTTCAACGTTATTGTTTTTAACAGGTGATACTGTAACGTCGTACGCATACGATGGAAATCGTGTGCGAAAATGGAACGTCACGACTCACAAGTACGGCGAACCTTGGCTCTCGGGTGACATCATCGGTTGTACATTGGACATGGACGAAGCCACGATATCATTTTATCGTAATGGAAGACATCTTGGTGTCGCTTTCGATGAAATAACAACCGGTCTTGGTACGGCTTATTTTCCCACCGTCAGTCTTGCATTTACGGAAAATCTTATGGCGAATTTCGGCTCGACACCCTTGAAATATCCCGTCAAAGGGTACCAGACGCCACAATCACCGCCTAGCGAACAGCTCCACAAAGCAACTGTTGTGTTCGAGTGGGTAGCTAATCTCATACCAATCGTAAAAACGTGCAGAGAAACGAGTAACGAATTACACGTAGCTGGTAAAATCGACGAGAGAACAATGAGCACCGAGACTTATCTCATGTGTCTGAGCAGGCTGATCCTCGGACATCTCGGACCTCTTTTGACGATACCTTACATTACCGAAGCTCTGTTCATACCTTTTATCCAAAAAATTACGGCGTCCGTGAATGATCGTTGGAAACTCATGACATGCCTGGATCTATTTTGGATGTTCATGGAAGAACACGAGATGAAAGCTTGCCTCGAAAATACCGTTGTCTCTTTACTCTCGTCCTTTAGACACGTTTCCCTCATGCTCGCTTATCCCGATCAGTGCGACAATCTTGTACCTCTTATCGATCTCTGTCGTCACACGACAACTAGGCAACATCTTTTGCAATACATACTCTTCGATCGTGTGCGTTTTGCAAATTTTCTTCACGTCAAGCCCCTCGATGAACGTGGTCTGAGCGAGATAGTCGGTAAAATTTGGTGGGAAACTAATCCGATCGACGTCAACGTGGAAACATCCAGAGGAAGCTACATGAACGCGTGCGACGAAATCAAGACCGCTATATTGGGTACGCCTGAATGATTTTGTGCCTGTCGCTTCATCTCGAACAATAACGTATATGACGCGATTAAATAATCGTCGAACAATTTGCAAAAAAAAAAAAAAAAGAATGCACTCAACAAACGTTCCCTTTGGTACGTAGAATTGGAATGTCTTCAAGTTGAACTGCTCACAGTTCTGTTGGACAACAACGATGGGAGTCATCGTTCACCATCCTCGAGGACTATCTTTCTTAGGAAGTTCCGAAAATTTCTTCAAGAAAATTTGTTATCCAGTCGGGTAAGCGAAACGATTAAAATATGAGAATGTTTATTTTTTAAAATAAATCATTCAAACGGTAATGACAATTGAGCTTACCATGAATTTCAACTGTCGTTGCTCATGATTCTTTAGACACCGTTACCAATCACAGTCTGCTGCTTTCATCGCCTTCTCGGAGCGTTTAAGATTCTTTGGACTGAAGTTGGCGACTCAATGTTTATACCTTGCAGGTTTGATTCGTTGCATTATTATGACTATCTCGTTTCTGGCCGTAAATATATTGTTGAATGTTTTCTTTTTTCATTTCACAGATCATTTTACGATTCCTCAATCAATTATTCGGGCATCGACAGACTCGGTGGAGTTCTGTCGCATCTTAATAAAACTTTTAAGAGCGATTTGATTCATCATCTGGGACCGGATCACGAGGTGATAGCGAGGATGGAACAGCCGCAAGAAACCGTGAATACATTTATGGGTGGACCAGCAAGAATAAGCGAGATACCGACTTTTGTACGTTTGATAAGCATGAATTCGTCGGATCCAGCGGTTCCCATGATACTTGAAAGACTCGGTTATTCGCAGTACAATCGTGACGATAATTCTCCTCTTCGTCTCGGTACGGCTGACGAAGAACTCTCGCTTCTCGAACTTCTCGACGGGATTATACTCTTTTATCATGCAGCGGCTAAGAAACAAATCGCCAAAGTGGCCGGTCTTCGCGACAGCATGTCCGAATATGTGAAGGGACTGTCCGAGACGAGAACTCGTTTGGAATTGATTAAAAAATCCAAAGATCCGGAAGCGCAAAACATCCAGAAAGAACTTCTTCGTACGATCGGTGTTTTCAATACAAAACTCACCGAGCAAGCGAGACACATGGCGTGGGTCCGTGCTGCAGTTTATTCCGAGGAGAAACAGACGCAAATCGCTTGGCTTCTTCGGGTCGTTACGTCGACACTACGCAGAGCGAGTCAAGAGGGTAACATGTTCAGTTTCGTGCCGGATTTCTATCTGGAAGCGCTCTCGGACCTGTGCGTAGGTTTGCGAAGTCATCTTCATCCGACAGCACCGATCGAGAAAATTCCCGGCTACGAGACTATGCTACTGGAAGTTGCGCAATTTTTGTGCGATCATTTCTTAGATCCGCGAATCGTTCACGCAAACGCCAAAGACACGTTGATCCTCACCCTGGCCGGTTTCGTATCGAACTCGTTAACTCTCCGAGCTCTCGAGCAAGTACCGAAAAAATCACGCGTCAATTTCGTCACGAATCTTCTGAGGCCGTACGAGAATCGGGCATGGGCACAGTCAAATTGGGTATTAGTTCGATTCTGGCAAGGGCATGGATTTGCTTTTCGATACGAGAAGAGTCCACATCTCGCTAAAAAAGTTGGCCCGAAGATGTTGCAACGGGATTCCATCACGCAGCCAATTAGTGAGTTGACGAACCGCTAATGTTATTTTATTTCTATTTTAATAGCCCAATTCTCTAGTTTACGAACAAAGTTTCAAATAATCTTTTAGAGCCCTGCCCATCAACGATATATCAGTATCACGTCAAACAGGTGTTACTGAACAATCTATCAGCAACAACGAAGTTTCTTAACTCTTTACTCAATCAGCTGAATTGGGCTTTCTCCGAATTCATTGGCATGGTTCAAGAGATACACAACGTATCGTCGCGACCCGAACGGGTTTTCATAGAATCGAGGCAGCTTAAAATCTGCGCTACCTGTTTCGATCTCGCTGTATCATTATTACGAGTCATAGAGATGATCGCTACGATAGCACCGAGCATATTCAACGATCCGTCACAATTCTCCAGCGAGAATTTACTGGTCAGACTGTGCCAGGTGGGTGTGACGGTGAAATTTACATACTACAATTAACGATCGTGATAGATCGCGATTTTAACATCATCGATCATGCAGTTGCTGTGCCAAATACTAAATCGCGTGAGCTCGCAAACAAGCTCGTTTCAACACGTAGTCTTGTTGGACATACCGGATTTGGAAACCGTCGATCACTTTCCGATACTGGCTGCCGTAATTGGTATTTTATTGGCTCTTTTGCAAGAGGAAATGTCGCTCGATCCCAGTTAGTATATTGGACGTTGAAGACGTTTTTGTCACACTAATCGTTTCAAATAATTGGAAAGTGTATCGTTGCAGAAAACGAGCCGGATGAAGCGCCAAAAACTACGAGAACGTTGCTAATGGAGCCGAGCTTTCAATTGAGTTCGCTACATTTCGTTTTGGGCGAGGGTACGACGAAAAAATCGTTAATGAAGAACATCAAAACGTTTACTCTCTTGAATTGTGAGTATGAGATAAATTGTACTCGATCGCACGATCGAGTTTCACTCGCATTCTTTTTTTCCATCGTTAGACAAAGGCGACGTTAGCGAGCAAGAAATAATGCGTGTACGAGATATGATCAAGCACTTGGATGAAAATCGTGCATTGTTACCCGAAACGAGATTGATGACCGACGACGATGACACCTGTACAATTTGTTACGCTTATCCGATCGCTGTTACGTTCAAACCATGCAATCATCAGTCTTGTCGCGGTTGCATCGACCGACACGTTCTCAACAGCCGTGAATGCTTTTTCTGCAAAACTATAATAACCGAAATTCACGATCTCGAGGGTTTGCTCTTACACGATCTCACGAACAATCCGACCTCGCCAAGATCCGCAAGTACACCATGATCGCACAATTGTTCCGTACGAGGACAGGTAAAACAGGAAGAGAAAACGAACGAAAAACTTTGGAAAGTTTAAGAAATTATAGGCCTTTTATTTATTGTATACAGGATGTGATAAAAAAATATATATAAGCATCTTTTCTGTTCAACAAAATTATCACTAATCGCAATTCGTTGGGATAAAACGCGACATCCAATAATGTATGCACATATTCAGTCTTTTTAGGATTTCGAATTCTTCACAGTGGCATCGTAAGAAAAAATATGCGTATAGTCGACTAGCCAGCAGAGAAATTAAAAAAAGAAACATTTGGTAGTTTCCATATTTTTAAACGCATAAACTCTGACCGAGATTGGCTCGGAAACCAGTAACCAATGGAGGTTCGGATGTTTTTTTTGAGAAAATGTCTTGCAACGATTCGACGAAGACGACACCGCAAACGAAACCTCCAAGTGCCGTTATCAGTATAGCCGTTATAACGAGAAATCGATCTTTATTCAAGTGTAATGCCGGATCTTTGAGAAGAGTGCACTTGAGCAGACAAATGCCAGGAAATACGAAGATAAAAGCTGCCGACAGAGTTCCCAATAGATTTATAACCGGCCCGATGTCGGGTACGACGATTGCGATCAACAACGACGAGCCGAACCAGGCGAATGTTACAACGAGCCTCGCGACACCATTGCTCTCTGTATCTTCACAAAAGAGACCGAGAAGGGCGTTACGACCGCAAAACAGTACGATCGGATATGTCATGAAGTTTTTAATAGCAACGGAGATTATGGCGATTGTTAGAGCGACGCTCGTGTCCGTGTAACCCTGAAGAATATCCTCGGGAACTTTGCCCATGCCGAAAGTCGTATATCCAAAAACTCCGACAATCGTGTAAGCAAAGAAACATATAGCCATGCTGAGCACCGAGCATATAGTGAAATTGCAAATATTTCGATCCTTCATGCAGGCGTACGTCGGTATAGCGGTCATGTGACTCTGCGAAGTTCATAACGATAAAAACAACAAAATAAGTAAATTACAGATCCTCCAACGACTTTGAGAATATAACGTGATGTAACTAGAGGGTGGAATTACCTGATACGCGAAACATATTATCGGTACAATTTGCAGTGCCTGAGTCACACTGTTAGGCCACATCTGTGTCGGTTTCGTCGTACCATCGTCGTTACTCGTGCTCTCTTTGACGACTGTGTAAATTAGATAAAATATCGTGATGCAACCGATCGAACTTGCATAGCTCAGTACATCTAGCCTTTTGAAGAAACACAGAGGCAATATAAAAACAGCGCAGGTTACGCTGGTGATAAATGCTCTCGATAGGTACCTGCAAGATTGAAATAAAACGAGCGGTGGCAATCAACTTTTTAACACGGGCGATAAATCAATGTCGGGAAGTTACATTTTCATGCTACTTTGTGGGAGTATTCACGAAAATTGGATAAAAAATTTGATTTTTCATTATACTATCGCCGAAGATAATGATTTTTTTCATACCATATATTACAGTAATCCATTCCATAATACGTAGCCAATACTCTATCGAATTGATCACCGATTATTATGATAAATGTGAGACAACATCCAAAGCTGTAAACAGTGACGCATATGCCACAGATAAAGAGAGCCTCTTTTCCCCACAATCCAGCCAACGTGTCTTGCATATTTGCAGTATTCGTAACATCGCTGCAATGAGCCAGAATTACCAGAGCGGCTGTAATAAAGACTAGAAAGCCAAGTTGTACTATAGTGGCTGACGCTATGCCTCCAGCTTTGTCAAAAGCCTCGGGGAAGTTCATAAGACCGGCTCCCAGTGTCGCGTTCACCATAAGAAATATAGTTCCTATCATTCTGGTTCCTGAAAATATTGCGAATTGGACGCAACTCGTAATAGCAAATTAAGGCGCAACCATTAAAATGTGTACTTCGATCGTAGATGTACCTTCGCGATTCGTTTCAGATGGAACGGGGCTCGGGGAATTAGCCAAAATAACGTCGGTGTCATGGAGCAGCCCATCGTCTCTCGCGAATATATTCATCCTGGATTTACGGCCACCAATGTATACACAGCCTGTTCTTTCGATTGCGAACTGCAAATTGACTCATACAAAATTGTGGCTGGACGAATCGTCTGTATTTTATTATCTTGGACCATTGGCGATACACAGAGACAAAGGTTAAAGTTCAAAAATATTATAACAAAAGGTCTTCATTTATTTTAAGCAATCTGTCGACGCAGATGTATTAGTTTTACGACACGCATATCGTGCTTGTCGCTTTAAATTATTTTCGCCGAGTCAAGGATCACATGGATTATTACGGCAATTGGTTTTACGCATATTTAAATTAATTATACATTAACAACAAATCGACAATAATCCGAAAATCATACTATCCAAGTGTGACAGTTTGGAATGCCATATACGATTATTTACATCGCATGCAACATGTGACGAGCAACGCTTGTAGCGGCCATTTTCTCAACTACATTTCCCCTCGTCCCTCGGGGGTGATTTGTCAGGATCGTCAGGATTGGCAGTATTGAGCAATGGAAATGCGTTACGTGCGACCGATGATGCCAAAAGGATAATGGAAAAAGGACAACAATTATCAACTACGCCAGGTCATATATCTGGCGTTGATCCACAATAACCTAATTTGCTAAAAAGCGGCTTCAGCAATCATAAACGAGTCATGGTTCGAATGTGTGGGAACAGTTCAATAAGCCGTCGGATATTTTGAGAAATCTTCATTTCATACCAGACAACTACGGAAAGCCCGCAAAGGGTTTCACATTACGATAAATGTAAATGCAGTACAATACTAATTTTATTTATCAGCTTATCAACAAAGTCGCGCAATTTGTTTGCGACATGATCTTTTTTGCCTGATTGTTTTCTTAGACAATTGCTATTTAATCGATCTTTTTGCAGTTGCCGAAATTGAACTGGACAATCTGATGATTTATATGGCCATCCGAAAAATGTTTGTTTTATCTTCATTTCACTGATGAATAAAGGTAGCTGAACATTGTCCTTAATAATTGTTTATATACTTGGGGAATCGTCTATCGTTACCTAATTGCGTAAGTGGCAAATCCATATACACATATAATATTTTCTCGATAAAATATTCTCCTTTTTATTCGTTAAATATACCTAAAGTTAATTTAATTGAAGTAACATTCCCGCGCTTACCATATTTTAATTAAGACGACTATTTGTGCTGACCTGAAGTTGCCAGCCAACTTCAGGTCTGAAGTTGCCAGCCAACTTCAGGTCTGAAGTTGCCAGCCAACTTCAGGTTCAAGTCCGTCTGCCAGTTAGTGTTTGTTTCGATCGTTCGATCACGATCCAATTGTTCATCAGATTTTCTTTACAAAGAAAACTAATTGGTGATATAATAAAAGCTACAATGAAAAAGGAAACGTTCGACGATATAATGAAATCGATAGAATCCTTCAAAGGGCTTTCTAGAGATTGCGCGTATATGCTTATACAAAAATATGAAAGGTTATTGCAACATCTGTAGAACGTCGTACACATTAATCGTTGATCGCGAAGCATTGGTGCGAAAATTTGAAACGAAAATTTGTTCACAGTATTTCAGCTAATACACTTCACAGTATCTTGTCAGAGGCATTAATCGTCGTTACACAAAAATCAAGTTATAAACTGTTTCGACCCGACAAGTACTTTAAGCAGTAAGTTTTGCGTCAACTTTCCTGAAATTTTAAACATTTCAACGCCGTAATAGAAATTAATGTCAGCATCGATTTATCGTATTCAGATATCGGAAAGCTCGACGATCGGGAGAACCAGCGGGCATAATTTTACGGATAGCAGCAGCGATGGGTGTACCACCGGCGCTGTTAGCTAAAGCGATCTTACAACTTTCTTTAGAAGAATCTCCGACCAAAGGTTTCTTTCGTATAATAATTTTCTTTTTATCGAAAAATAATCATAACGATTATTATAATTTTCATGTTTAAAAACTTATAGGACGGAATGTTTCAATAAAATATCTCATGGAGAATACGACGCTTATAGAGGACAGCGATTTGGCTTACGAAGTTTACTTGGTAATAACTGTTCTAAACTACATGATCTAAACTTCAATGTTTATCATCGATCGATAATCTAAATAAAGGCTTATAATTTCAGTGTATCCTCTATGACGATAAATACGGACACATCGCTACCTCGGTTGGCCAGTAAATATATTTATTCCAAGTATTCGACTAACCATTGATAAATATAAATATTTAACTTTCGTTTTTTTTTTTTACATAGATCCGTGGGTTACGAGTACGAAGTGAAACTACAACTTTATCTAACCGAGCGAAATATTGCTTTTTGCGATGAAAAAGAGCTTGCCAAAAGAGGCTATGATAAAACTCCAGATTTCAAGCTCGAAGTGCCAATCGTTGTAGATGGATTTATCATAAATTGGATCGAATCGAAGGCAAGATTCGGGACGGAAAAAATTCACCGTCATCACACCAAGAAGCAATATCATAGCTACTGGAATCGGTTTGGAGCAGGCCTCGTGATCTACTGGTTCGACTATGTCGATACTTTGCATCAGCCGGACGAGAACAAATTTATCATAATGAATGATTTTCCAAAAAATATAACATACATGGACACCAAGTTATATGACCAAACTGAATGTTTGTAAATCGTCAATATCGTTTTATCAAACATGACTCTACGAGAGTTTGTTATTTTTTACAACAAAATGTACAGGACACTATTTGTAAATACGTATACGTTCGTGTACAAACTATAACTCATCTCCGCTAAAACGAGAATGTATGAGTAATTGACAGTAATCGACTTATAGACAATATATAGACATATATAACAGATGCGGTTGCTTTGACTACCTTCACCATGGATATGAATCATGAAAAGATGCATTACCAGGAGCCATAACCAATTCAGATCGTGCCCTTGCCAGATTTCTTGGAGACTCGCTCACTCGGACTTAGAAAATGAGTTCTTTCACGAATAATTTCGAAATTATTTCGCTAAATAAGGAAATCGTTCCAGATAGTGAAGAGGATGATTTTGCAAAGAGCACTGTAACGGATGAAAGGACGAGGAAAGAGTTTTTAAAAATACGTAATCTCGATATATCCATACGAGAAATGAAAGATAAATTAAAGGCAAGATCCTGAAGACAAACGAAAGCTATTGATTCTAGTATATTGAGTATTGTAAGGGTGAATTTGTACAGATGGCGAGAGCGGATACGACCGATCTTTATACGAAAAATTATCAGGAATTAAAAGACGCATTACTCGAACCTCTGCAAACCTCAACTTTAACCGAAAATATTCAACATTTCCTTGATCTCTTTGCCGAGCCCACGACAAATCCAGCGTATAATCGTTTTCATATCACGGCAAATAAAAAAACGAACCTTTAAAACTTCGACACAATGACTTTGACAAAAACATTATTAATCTTGGATCACGAAAAACGGCTTTTCGATGTATTAACAAACGAGGCCAGAGATCAAACAAACTTTCGATGAAATGCGTCCGTTCCGAATGAACGAATTTTTGGAAAACATGTTTCAAAACATAGAGGGTTCGAGATAAGGTGATGCATTTGATATACTTGCGACTTACTTGCAATGTGTTTTCACAGTACAAATTCTGGAAGTTGTTAGCTATTTCTTACATACCAAATTACTCTTTGGAGTGGTATCTTGACCTGGTAATAATACAGCTATCAAATGTATATATAAATAAAGAGATCTTGACGTCACCACCGCTGCAATGTTTAAATATATTTTTGCATATACAGGGTGAATTCCGTAAGGTTTCTCAAACGTGATTCTGGTGCAGATGGGATCGTTACAAACAAAAGTTGCAAATATACATTAGGGATATTTTTAATAGTTTACGAGATGTGAATATTTAAAGTTGATCCAATCAGAGCGCACCGAGAAGCATTGGAGCCGCCTACTCTCCGCCCTAGCCATAGATATAGCACAGTTTAGGGCGTTACATTTGGGATTGTAAAATTCAGAGCAGTCAATTATTATTATTTTATTACGCAGTCATTTTTATTTGTCGGGCATTGACTGCTCTGAATTTTGCCGAGCGCGCCAAATAACAAATGACTGCGTAATAAAATAATAATAATTGACTGCTCTGAATTTTACAATCCCAAATGTAACGCCCTAAACTGTGCTATATCTACGGCTAGGGCAGAGAGTGGGCGGCTTCAACGCTTCTCGGCGCGCTCTGATTCGATCAACTTTAAATATTCATATCTCGTAAACTATTAAAAATATCCCCAATGTATATTTGCAACTTTTGTTTGTAATGATCCCATCTGCACCAAAATTCCATTTGAGAAACCTTACGGAATTCATCCTGTATATCAGGTATCTTATTTTGATGTGAGAAGGACGAACAACAAACTGGATGAGAATGGGCAAAGCCGATATATCCGACGTCTTGGACATAGCGGCCTTAAAAATTCGTGTTCCAAAACACGAATCCCTCCCGCAACTATACATACACGTGTGCGCGTGTTTCTAGATTATATCGAGGATCAATACTATACTTGTATATTCAGCAATCATGAACTTTATTATCTTATAGAATACCATATTGCTCTTCATGGAAGAATCTCGTTCTATCGATACCAAATAGATATGTAAATTTCAAGTTTTCGAATCTCATCAGTGTCTCAAGTACAATGTTTTTTTTGTTACGGCGTACCGAATCATTCTAAATGAATTAGGACCCAGCTCATTCTTTCTTCTTCTTATCAGAAACGGTGTATTTGTCGTAGGTCTTCGTAGGATCGTACGGTTCCCATCTGCTTGCAGGAAATATATGCTTATTTCGCTCGTACCATGATCTACAATGGAAAATATTCGTATAATATTTGACGTATGTTTAAGGTCGTTAAAAAATCATGGAAGAAAAGGGTGTACCTCAACAAAACTTTGCCGGCGTGCGACTCTTCGGTTTCGACTGAAGCATCGTGTACCATCCGAATGTCGTCATGTACATCGAATGTAAATAGCGGACCGCTCTTACCCCTCGCCTATTAATCAATACACATAGCATGTAGTAAGAAAATGGCCCGATAATCGAGGGAATTATAGAAACCGATTATTAAACATCCTGACCTTCGTGACAATGAAATCGTAAAAAGTGTAATGATGAGGTAGTATCAAGTCCTCCTTCACGTACATCAATTGATCCGCCATAACGGTCTTCAGTTCGCTAAATTCTCGTCTCAACACCTCGAGGCATCTTTGGAGCAGCTGATATATAGAATTACCTGCCGACAGTACAAACTAATATCAATTAATACGAGAGTATTTTTAATAAGAAATTAATTTTATTTTCATATTAGAATGTCAATAATATTTTATTGCGATAGTACCGCGATTTACGATCGAATCAATTATTACAAATAGACCCTTACCTTTTTTCATAATTACGCTTCTCCTGTGTCCCGAACCATCCCAATAACTGAATGTAATTTCTATTTCTTCCTCTTTAAGAGCATTTTGTTTCATTGCCCACTCCTGTCTCAGCTCTTCTCTCAATTTGTTCTCCTCCTCCTCTCTCTCTCTATCGGGCAGGAAGCTTGTATCAACGTCAGGATTTTTTTTAATTTTTTTTATGTACGGAGCGGAACAATCACTGTCCCTTGATTTTGTAGATTTTTCAGATTTAGCGTCGGAGTCATCAGCGTCATTGCTGTTATCATTGTCACTGTCCGAAGGTTCTATCTCGTCCTCGTCGTCGTTCAAATTAAATGAGAGCGCTTGTATCTGTTTCCTCTGCTTATTCTTTTCTGCCTGCTTAGCCGCCAATGCACGTTCTTTCTCTTGTTCCTTTTCGCGTTCTTTTTGAGCTAATTTTCTCTCCCGTTCTTTAACTATGTTTTCCTGCTTCGCTTTCATCTCATTGAGGGTAACAAGACCGATGGTTGATGTCTTGAGTTGTTGCTCAACCGCATTGTAATGCGTCGCAAATTTATTTTCTATATTGTGAATTTTCAGATCATCCTCGATCTTTTTTTTTCTTAATTCTATTTCTTGTTGAGCAATTTCACGTTTTTTCATCAGCTGCATAGCTCTCCCAGCTTCGCTCGCTGCTCCTTTATAATGGGCCATTTTTATATGCTGTAAGAATTCAATATTATTGTTAATATATCTCCTTACTTTTTGGGATACTCTTGGTATATAAAATAATTTTCGACGCCATTAGAAATTGTATTGGAAGTTCACAATATCTTGAAAAATTAATAAAAGAATTAGAAAATTTAGTACCCATTTGCCTATAGCACATTTTTGTTCAATGGTATGATTAAAATATCAGATTGTTATGAATATAGTGATTATATTGAAACAACCACGAGTATCATAAAAGTAATGTTATATTCTTTATGTTGAAATGTATCATTTTTAAAAGGTGATAGTTTACCTCATTCAATTTTCATTAAGCTTTGGACACGTAACGTAGAAATATTTGACTAATTGTAAGTCATTTTCAGTAACAGTTATCATCGAGGGTAAAAGTAGAACATATTGTCCTCCAAATTTATTGACTCATGATCGTGACCAAACTTTTTTGCTGTTAATCTAAATGCAAGCCATCGCTGGGAGAATGATTTGGCCAGAAATCTGTGAGATTATATGAAAGAATTTCGTTGGTGTTACAGAATTAAAAACTTGTATCAAAAGAGTCCCCTTATATCAGATTTAACAGAATATTTTGGAATGTTTTATAGGTATTTTGGGAAAAGCAAAGTCTTCGCCATGTGTACATATTGTCACGTATAATAGGGTATTTATTTTCACACACGGTACGATTCTGCTTTTTCCATAAACTTGAACACACCTTTGAAAAGAATAGATTGAGAAATTCAGGATTCGAGAGAAAGACAGGGTTCGATTGTTCCTTAAGATAGTGTTCCTAGCCATTGTTGTCTCGGGAGCATTCGTGTATGTCAGATACTCGCAAAATGCAATTCGTAAATTCTCTGGTATAGCTCATCTAATTGGGATAAAATTTTGTTCAGACATTTTTAGTCACAGCCCTGCGTTGTCATATCTTAATCTGTCGTGTCATACCGGAGAATTTATGAATTGAGTTTCCGCAGTGGCTGTCTCATAAAGATCAACATAACCTTAAAAAGTTTCCGATCCACTTTTGGAAGGGATGTAATGAAACGCAAATAAGGGGCATGTGGATTTATTAGTTACACGGACATATCTTTTATTCGTGGTCCATTGTATCAAGATGTCGCCGAGGATGATAGATTGAACTATTGAAGTTATCTTTCACAATCATGTTCGGTAGCTCTCTTTTTGAGATCTACTTGATGATACAAGTCATAGCTTAACGAAGCAAAAATATTGTTCAAACGATACTTACCGTATGTTATAGTTTTATACACGTTATTAAATATACGAACAGAACACACGAACTACACTGGTTGTACTGAGATATTTAAATGACACATCTATTAAACACTTTATATATTTCCGATATTAAATTAAAGGAACAACGATACATAAAACATATAAATTTGATGTATGATATATTTCCCGATCACTGAATAAATAATAGTGGAATATATGTTTATTTATGTTGCTTGTATTTTTAACCGTTTTGTGAGAGTATAAGCTGGAGCCCTCAAGCTGTAAGCTGTAACTGCTGTAAATCTGAAACTTGCAACCTGAATAGACCCGAAGCAGCTTTTTACGCAGATCCATGAACATAGCCGATTAATTCTAACTTTATAAACTTTGTTTTTATTCGACCACTAGATGTTTACAACATATTGTTCAATAATGTAATTATCAACATTAAAATATGGGTGAAAATTGGATGACTTTCGGGGCAGATTATTGCATAGCGATGACAGAGATGAATTAATTATTTAAAACAATATAGCGTCACACATGCACACATTTTACATTGCTTAACCCACTCCACATTTTCCACACACTTCACACAGAATACAATTCAGACCTATCCTGATAAATCCTTCCGATTGATGTTACGTTTTCGTATTTTTCAATCATCTGACGAATTATTAGTTCGTCAACGCGTTATCAACTGTCATAATTAGTTAATTCGGGTTTATCAAACGATCTCGCATCGATTGAAACTTTTCTGATTATATTTAAATTAAAAGCTAAAATATCCGGCCAACTTTAGGGCAGATTTAAAATTTGATTTGATAAAAAACCTATTAACCACCAAACGTTTTAATTACGTTATCATTTATTATCAAATAATTATCTATTTAATAGAATATGTTTGGATTGTTAAATATCATTCGATTAACTTTGCAGAGGTCCGCTGCAATGTTCCAATTTTTCCATTCTCGTACCAACCTCAGAAAATATTCATCTGACAGTAAAAGTTCCTAAGATATTTTTTCATATTCTCAAACCTCAAGCAGGAGGGTTGCAGATGATCTGCCTTATTAATTATTTGACACGATGATAATTGTTTAACAATGGGCGATTTTTTGGCTAACAATAATACCTGTGGACAGAATATTCTAAGACTGGTTTCACGAGGAAATGCTATAATAGCGGAGCTTATGCGCTTAAAGGAATATGTGCCACCTGTCTTTAGGTTAGAAAAAATAAAAATTCTTCATAACATGTTTACCATGTACTTTTCTCGCGACATAATCTTGTCTCTTGAAAACAATCATTATTATTTTTTAATATCATTGGCCACGAGATTCGCGTACGCATTATTATAGTGTACATAATTATCAAGCGATTAATCCATCAGTCGATGAAAAAATGTTAATAATCGTAAGAAATGATCATTATTTCAGCCTTATAGTTGAATTACACTGCGCCAGTCTGTCGTTGGTATACAAATATTTTCTGATGTACATCTGATACATTATCCCGAATTCCTTTTCAGTAATTAATTCATACGTTCTGCGCTAGAGCTTTTTTATAATATTAATCGACTCCTGACACATTGCAGATTGGACTCGAAGCATTACGTACAAAAGTATGGCGCTATTATATTGGATTTTGCCTACTTTAAGCCAGCAAACGTGTACGAACAAAAAATTGAAAACGACTCGGTAAGGATTTGTATTCGGTAATTTACCTAATGTCGATCGTATGGTATTAATATTATCGCATTGGTCCAGGCACTTAGAGAGTTGGATGAAAGCATGCGCGAGAACTATGCCGATGCGCTGACACGATTTTATCTGGCGTTCGAGAGTATCCACAAATATGCGACTGATCTAAATGCCTATATCGACGATTTGGACGAAGGAGTTTATATTCAACAATCAGTGGAGACTGTAATCGTCAACGAAGAGGGCAAACAGTTGTTGGTAATGAGCAGATTGCATATTTCTAAAAATCACGATCGTGTCACGGAACGAATGAAATTCTGCATTGTTTTTCAGTGCGAGGCGGTATATTTATACGGAGTTATGCTGCTTCTCGTTGATTACCAATTCGAAGGTCAAATTCGCGAACGGCTTTTAGTTTCCTATTATAGGTACAATGCTCAACGTTCATCGTCACCGCGCATCGATGATGTTTGCATGCTGCTTCGTTCGACAGGATTTTCAAAGACGACTATGAAACGACCCGTCAATTATCCCGAAGAATATTTCAAGTAATCTATCGTTATATTCCTGTAATGTATGCCTTGTCGTTTATACTATTAATATGATCGTCCTCAATCGCATATATAATTTCAGGAGAGTTCCAATAAAAAGCTCTTTAATCGACCTTGTGATTGGTCGATTAAGATCCGATGAGATATATAATCAGAGTCTGGCCTTTCCTCGTCCAGAGCATCGCAGTATTGCCTCGGCGAATCAAGCGGCAATGCTCGTCGTTATATTATCCTTTCAACCGGCTGTGTTGCACACTCAATCGGCGATAATGAGAGAAATCGTAGATCGTTTTTTTCCCGACAATTGGGTGATAAGCATTTATATGGGGATTCTAATAAATTTGCAACATTGGTGGCTTCCGTACAAAGCGGCAAGAACTGCACTCAACAATACCCTCGAGGCTTCCAATGTGAAGCGAATAGCTCAAACATACGGCCAAAAAATTAAAGTTAGCGTCGTTTGATTCCGAGTCCGTAAATTCAGCAATGCGAAGATAATTGTCGATATTGCGAATATTTTTCAATCCTATTCGTCGTATCTCCAATTTTCATTTATATTTCAGAAACAAATAGCCGAGACTGAGAAATTACAATTGGCGGTAACGTTGGACGAGCATGAAATAGAATCGATAGTAAAACTAATACGAGAATGCAACGTTACCCTACACTGGATGCTTTTGCACACTGCAACTCCCACGATTCTGATCGAAGATTCGAAACGTTCTCGCGCGCTTCGGCAACAGATTGTAAACGAGAGTAAATACACGGCCGACGATTGTCTTAGTTTATTGCTCAGCACAGCACAGATCGAGCACGATCTGAAACATATGTACAAACAGGTGAGCACGATGAAACATTGCAAACTGGACATTATACAATTTGCCGGCATTTCACATGCCTTTGAACAAGGTTGACAATGTTATTTTGTTCAGCTATTAACGGATAAAGAATCCAAGTGGATCGAGAACAAGAATACTTGCGTTGAGCGTATCACTGACGTTGCCGAAGTATTCAGTGGAAATAAATTCCTAGATGGTGTCGAGACCAACGAGTGCCTTAAGTCGTGGTTCAAAGAGATAAGCGTTCACGTGAGCACGTTGCAGCAAGAGGATGGCAGAAAAATCGCTCAACTGTTGCAAGCACTGGAAGAAGTTCAGGGTAAGTTCATGGTAAATAATATCTTCATTTTTTTTTCGTGATTTCAGCTCATCTTCGAATTGTTCATTCTTATAGACTTTCATCAGTTAAGGAACAATTTGCAAGTGTCCCGTTACTTGACGGACACGGGCGAAATTTTGCACAGTATGTTGCGGACTGGTAGCATAACCGAAGATACTATGATTGCTTTAAATATTGTAACGGATTGTTGTTACGCATGGAACATCATGGAATCGTTTGTGACTATTATGCAATCTCGTATAAAAGATAATCCTCCTACTGTGATTAAGCTGAAAGCATTGTTCTCGAAGGTACGTTGAACGTATGACAATTCGAATACGTAATAAATGGTGAAAAGACTTTTTCGGTTTGTATTACGTAATGTCACTATAGATGGCGTCAGCATTGGAAACTCCTTTATTGAGAGTTAATCAGGCACGGAGCGCCGATTTATCTTCAGTGTCCCAGTATTATTCACGAGAACTCGAGAGTTACGCACGGCGAGTATTACAAATAATACCGGAAACCGTGTTCGGGCTACTTGCTCAAATTGTTCATCTGGAAACAAATATTTTCAAAGAAATTCCAACGAAATTGGACAAAGACAAGCTGAAAGAATACGCTCAGCTTGACGAACGTTTGCAAGTAAGAATAGAAACATGTTTTTCCTCGTTCAAACAGATTACGTGCTTTAATTCGAACCTCTTGGTTTGGTTGTTTTTTTCATCAGATGGCGAAATTGACGTACGAAGTTTCCGTATTTACGAAAGGAGTTCTCTCCTTGCGAAGTGTTTCTCTCGGTGTGTTGAGGGTTGATTCTCATCGTCTCTTGGAGGATGGTATTCGTCAGGAACTTGCCAAAAAAGTTACGCTTGCTTTGCACAACGGACTTGCTTTCGATCTAAAATCCAAAGTACTTACTATCTTTCGATTTTTGTATGTTTAAACATTCCGTGTGACACGTCGGATAAAAAGTATTTGAGATCTGGGTAATGATAATTTTTTTTTTTTAAGATTTCGCTAACAACGAAATTGGATACATTGGCCGCGGTGATGGATGGATATAGAAAATCTTTTCAATATATTCAAGACTACATAAACATCAATAGTTTGAAAATATGGCACGAAGAAGTGAGTTACTTCGTTGAATTTGGTAAATAGATTTTTCGCCGCTTTTATTATTCATTTTCATCAGATCACGTACATAATAAATACGGCATTGGAGGACGAGTGGAGAGATTCGACCTGGACACCGGAAAAATCATGGAAATTTTCCCTGTACGAGGACAAAATCGGTAGTGCCATGCCCGCCGAATCGAATTCCGGAACATTCATGGGTCGGCTCGCACGAGAGCTCATCCGCGTTACGGACCCAAGGTGCGAATAAAAATTCGAATGGATAATTAACGAGAAAGATTTCAATCTAGTAATAGCACAAGGTTCTTTTCAGATTTACCGTGTACATAGAGCACGCGCTAGCTTGGTACGATCTCAAGACTCAAACCGAAGTACTGAACCACAAAGTATTTTCGATAATACTCGATGCTATAGGAACCCCGGGTCTCGCCGGTTTGGATAAATTGATTTCTCATTACGTGGTCGATGAATTGAATGGTATAAACACATATATCGAGAAAGGCGTGCGCGACAAGAATTGGACTTTAATGCTGGATGAATGCAGATCCGTATTGCAAAATGCCGATTATATTAAAGGATCAACGAACAATCCATCACGACTCTATACCATACTATCGAGTCACACGAACAAAATTTGGCCACCGATGTTTGACTGGATCATGAGAATCGGTCATTTTCTATTATTGAGAAATAAAATGGCCTATGAATTGAATACAGCTTGTAAATTTGAGGCGAAACATATGGAATCTGCGTTACGCACTCTGAACATGTATGTATTATGAAACAAACTTTATCTTTCTTGTTTATACACCAAACGATCGAACGCCGAATACATGTATCGGTGGGGCTTTATTGAAAGCGATAATATGTTGTGTTTTAGCGCATATTAGCGTATTTAATATAGAATTTATCGCTAGCTGCCTTGGCAATTCATTGAGATAGAAATATCGAAACGAGTAGGTGTAACGGAGATGCCGACAACATCGAATACGTTGAGTTTCAAAAACAACGATGCGAGAAATTATCAATGGTAGAATTGAATAGTGCAAATATTGAATTTTTGAAATAGTCAACTTTTAAGAATTTCTTCGAGCAATTTTAATCAACGAGGATTTCAAATACAGTCAACCTCTCAATGCGGTCTTGATATTGTTAATATTACTGTCGCGCAATTTAAAAATACGTGAACAATTAAGTCTTGAATTTGTCTTGAGTTTCATTCAAACATAATATCTTGTTTGAGACAATTTTTAATAAGTTCTTTCATTTGAAAAATACCGGTTACGAGTTAATTATGCAAAAGAAGCGAGAGGTTTGATAGAACAATTAATTTATAAAGCTGGACGATCAATTATTGGAACTTTTTTTATGTATTTCTCTAAATTTTTGCGATAAAAGTTATACGTTTTTAACATTTATCTGCAGTGCGGTTCTTTCGGAACTACGGAAGAAATCTGTAAAGGGTGTGACGAGTCAGGAAGAAACAGATCTGTTGCGTGATCTTAGCGTGAGGCTCGATTGGACGGGTATCAGCGATCCACTGAAAAAAGCTTACGTGAAACCACCAAATATCAATGACGTAGAGCTCGTACTATTCCTATTCACCGTGTCTCATCTTCATAAACTGTACTACTGCAAGAATACAGGTACGAAGACGTATTGAAGTATTGTGTAACTTACAACTGTTGCATCGCGGACCTTCGAAATTCTTTGCGTCTTTCTTTAATCCAATGAAGTTAAAAGAAATATCGCCGTTATGACATATTATGAAATAAGTTACCTGCAATAATTTATATAATTCACCCGCTATAATAACATTTCTAGAATGTAACCGTTTTCCTATTTATATTCTAAAATTCATACGGTATAATCATTTAACGTAACAAAATTTCCAAAACATAATCGTTCCGTTGCCATCACGAGGATTCCTAGAAAAACTAATGTTTGCGTTTCGGCCTCCGTCTTTTTCGGACTTGTCGTCAAGGGACGATTTCGGAGTCTCGGACACATTTAAAGGGAGAAAAAAACTAATAACATTAAGAGCGTGGGTGAGGTGATCGTTTCCGCAAAATCCTCGTCTACGTATTCAATGTATATTCTATTTCTGCATCTATAGAGATTTGCATAAAACCTACTCGGGCTCTTGGTTCAATTTCCCGCAGAAGCTTGCACATGTGATGAAATAGCTCGGGGATCTACATACGCGCTTTATACGCGATAGGATACGGGGAGTGATATGAGATTTCTTCTCGTATAGTTGAATTTTCCATCGTCTCGCGGTTCATGCTCATATATCGATCATATGCTCCATCCGAATGTATCAGCGAAAAAACAAATAATTGATAATGGTATGGAATTTTTATAATCGTAGCGAGTCTACTGAGCAAGAAGATTCAAGATCCGGTCGACGCGGTGGTTTTTACGATCGGCATGCAAACGGTCCTTCGTCAATTTGACAAAACCGTTTTTCATGGATACATAGCGCATGTTTGCAAGTACATATTATCCTTCGTCACTGCGGACAGGTACGAGAAGAAACGTGAAATTTTTATTATCATCTCGACGCTGCTTACGAAAACTAGCATGTTTCAGATTTCTTACGAAGAGAAGCACGTTTGATATCAGCGCGAAAACTAGCATGTTTCGACTTTTGACACGAAAACTAGCACGTTTCGATATTTGCCGCGAAAACTAGCATGTTTCGGCGTTTGCCACGAAAACTAGCATATTTCGGACATGCCAGTTATCGCGGCAGAAGCCGAATCATGCTAGTTTTCGCGGTGAGAGCCGAAACATGCTAGTTTTCGCGTCGAATATCGAAACGTGTTGGTTTTCGCGGTGAAATTAGAAACGTGTTAGTTTTCGTAAGAAATTTGAATCGTGCTACTTTTCGTAAGCAGCGTCGATCTATCAGCTTATAGGAACGTCTAACGAACTATTTATCTTTCAGTGGAAAAATCGGCAACGAGTGGGAACTCGAAGGAGTTACGGGCCTCCACTATCTTCAGTTAGTCACTAAATATTCCGGCCTACCAAAATCCGTGATACTGGAAAACATTCCCGTCATCGTGCTCGATCAGTACAAAAAAATGACAAAATAGTTAACATTTGGCGAACACGCATAAACAATAAAATATATATCTATACAAAAGATATCGATATTTATGAAATCGTGCGAGGAATAATTAAGGGCCGACAAAATGTCCGTTATATACGTTATAGACATTAGTATACCGATATGACGTATGAGCTTTTGTTACGTTAATTCGTAAATGCCCTGTGTGGCAATAAACGAGAGGTGAAATTAGTCGCGCCTACTTATATAATTCGTGCGTTATTTAAAAGAGCTACGATAAAATTATGTATAAGCTACGTACATACGTCCGTAATATAGACATTTGTGTACGTACTCGTGGGGTTGATGAAGAACTGGTAGTCGAGTTAAAGTTAATATTGGGTGCGTAGGTATAGGACGAAATAGCGTGCACCGAGTCTCCCAAGTGCCGAAGGCGGATCTAAACTACCCCGACTACTAGCAACACGGTCACTTTCAATTAGCGATAAGTAGTGTGTCGCATATCGAGGAGACGCGCGAGCACGAGAGTGTAAGCGGGTGAGAGTACCGTTCGCGAGTGCCGTTGACTGTTCGCTCGCTCTAGCACGACTATTTATACTTGAGTGGCTCTGTACGTATTCGCGTATATGCGTGAGCTTGTCCATACTATATAATATATAGTATATATCGTTCGGGCAATAAGGGAGCTTCGCCCGAGAGTTGTTCACTGCTATGGGGTACTTCGTCCCCGAGTTTCCCGTACTACAAGCTCATATAGGTACCACATTGAAATTTCGTACGCATTCACAGCAACTGGTGTATCGCGGTTGGTATGCAACTGTTGCAAGAGCGGTGGTAGGCGGATTTTGCGGCGGCGAGTGCGGCGGCAGCGCGAGTTCTGCGGTACAAAAAGGGAACGTCCATCGAATCGGATACTCAGTCGCGATTCCGGCCCAGCAAAACAACCATATTACGCCGAGATACTAAATTATCGTTCTCGATAATTTCAAGTACCAAACGCGTCGACCGTATCGAATGAGTTTTGTGACGCGATTCCTCGCTCGGCTTTTATTTTATTATTGTTCTTGTTCTTCGTCATTCGCTTCGAATTCTTCGTCAGCGTCCGCTAATTCTTCCGGCATCGGTACTCGACATTTCGCTATGAAGACGCGAAAGAAGAATTGTTTTTCGTTACAGGTGAGCTGGATTTACAATGTGATAACTCTATACACTCACACACACACACACACACACACACACACACATATATGTATGTATATATTATGTTTGGTATTATAGTGTTTCGACTAAACTGGGCGTGTATCTTCGTTACATTACACTTTTATGTCACCGTATCTATATAAGTGCTGCACGCTTACCCTTCGAGTATAATTAATTTGAGGTGTGTCGCCCGAAGAGCTCTTTTATCCCTCTCGACTCGAGTGAACAGGCATTACACAAATTTTGTAGATTCACGTGCGTAACAAAGCGAAAAGTTACCCTCCTTAAAATACATATCTAGCCGATGGATTTTCAATAAATTTATACCGAGATCTTTAAGAATCTCCGATCTTTGCCGATCGAGCGGCAAAGTTCTTTCGTCTTGTTTCATTACACGAGAAGCTTTGTTCTCAAGAGTCGCCGAATGTCTCACATATGTGTTTCGTGATACGAGTACGAGTGCGAGCGAACCGTAAAATTCGAAATTAAAACATCGGCGGGATGAAAGCCACGTGGTCAGCGAGTTCACATTTTCACATGTATTTGAAGCAATGACTTTGATTGTCGAATGTCGGCATTTGTGAACGACAATGTTAATTGTTTTAAACACCTGCTCGAGAAATTTTCAACTTTTGGAAATGTTAAATTATATTTTTCGTACATTTTATACAAACGGAGTATTATTTAATGATTTTGTTAAATAGTAACCAGTTAATGGTATTTAATTTCAAGCGAGAATTAAATTGATTAAATGCGATCTAGATTTATTTATGAGTATATACAAATCAAACATATATTCTCTTATTTTAGAGAATATTCAATTCAAGTTAAGATCGAAACGTTCTGCAAATTATAAATGCGCTCATCGCTTCGTCATTATTTCTTACTTTCTTCTGGTTTGCATAAGGCAAGCAATAAACAATGTTTTCTCATCGAAGAATTTGATAAACAAAGAATACTAATGGGGTAATTCCTACAAACTTGCGAATTTCTAAATACGAGGGTCATAAAACTTTGATGTCGAATCACAGCGCTGCCAATAATTACAGTTATTTCCAGTTGTCCGAGCCGAATTGCTTAAAATGGATTTAAAAGTGTAAAAATCATATTCGCCAAATTCTCCAATACCGTGAAAAGCTTCTAAAAGTTTTAATTGCGTCCTAATGTGTCAAATTATAATCGGAAAGAAAGTATAAATTATAAACGAAACGATGATTGGGTATAAATACCCTTGTTAATTTTGTTTTCATTGGGTTGTATAGATTCATAATCGGCTCTCGGGTCTCGATTCTCTTTGCATATTCATGAATTGTGCGGCAGTACATTTAAGCGTACTCGATTTCGATTAGATATTTAAACGATGTATTAACTATTTTAGGACACACTGTGCCTGGGAATAATGGTTCTTATAGCCATTGACGTACTCACTTTGGGGGTCGAAGGTGCCAGATCCAGTCGCGATTATCCAATCGTCTCGAAGCCAAGATCGAAACCCCGCGAAATTCGCGGCTTCAAGCCAGCATCGATGTCAACCGCAATTGGCTTTGGAAAGCGCGAGGGTAAACCCTTTCATCCCATGAAACTGGATCGCCATAACACGATGATGCTCGTACCCCCTTCGTTGTCGACTGCAAGAGGATTTGGAAAACGCGGAGATAGCGGTTTGCAACCGTTTAAACCGTTTCGTCACGACACATCGATGCTTTTGACCCCGCTGGATACTCCGCAGAGGTAATCTTTCGATTTCAGTAAATATGACAATTTTTAATATAGTTGACTCGTTTCTGCTTCATTATGATGAAAACTTTATTTCAACGGTTGTATTGTAAATATATTTATGTCGGAGACAAAGACAACAGAAAATATTTCAAGAATGTCTTGGTGAAAGTTGACACTATTAATAAAATAATAAAAATTTTAATGTATATTTTAAATACGTTCGATTTGGTTTCGGTTCGCTTTTATCGAAATGATTTATGAGGATCGGGTTTGAATGATTTGACTAATGTGAATAGCGGTCAAACTAAAAATATTTGCCAGTTAGCAGCTTCCTTTAATTAAGTCTGCTTCCTCTTTGTCTTCTTGCACTAAGAACTTTGCTCCCACCATTAGGAATCTCAAGCATTGAAAAGGGGTGGTTTCTCGTAAATAAAATGTGATAAAAAGTGGAAAAATCGTGCGGGAGCATTGATCAAAAAGTTGTCATTTGATCTATCGCATTTCATTAATTTGTGGAACTATATTGTTTTACACAGGTTTCCCATAGAACATCTCGTCCAATTACTCAATGTAAGACCCGAGCTTGCACGTGCATTGAGGAAATATTTATTATCCGACGAAGAAAACGTCAGACCATCGGTTGGCCAACATTACAAGAAAAACAGGAGCAACATCATAGATTATTTCGACGAGTGAGATAAACTGCAAGACGATAACTGTAAATTAACATTTATTCCGAATATTGTCTATTTAATAAAATTATCATGACCGATGTGAAATGTACTGTGTCAAATTTAAGCTCCAAGACTTTCACGAGCTTTTGCCATTTCGTAAACGAATACTTTATCTAAAATATCGTATAAGAAAAGAAAGAAACATCTCTTCCGTTTATTCTTGAGCGAGCCGCGACAATGTAATTGTACAAGATACTGGCGACAATAATTGTGCGGGTACCGTATAAATCGAACGAGAATGGTCGAGGGAGGTACGGATTAGTCACGGATAAGGAAATCTTCAATACGTATCGTTTGGAGAAATTGTTCGAACGGGTGCTTTCGTCAACTGAATAAAAATATGAATCGATTGAAAACGATTCAAATTTATTTATCGATGCCTTTGTCGTTTGGTTCAGTAAATTATATAAACACATATATATATATTTGTCTATGTATTTCGGTATATTCCTTGTCGTGTAACCGCGGGTCATAATAATAGAATAGGTCGAGAAAAAATCTCCTCCGTTTGCCATTCCTCGACATAGCAACGAACAGTTAACAGACTCAGCCAAAAAAAGCTGAGAATTTGTGAAAGGAAGAAATTTTCAAAAAAGCTTCGTTTCATCGAGATGACGAAGAAACGCCACGGTTATATAATTAGAACGGGAATCGAAGGGAAGGGTTATAGCACAATGTTTGTGGTTTCTCGACCTCGCGTCATCAGCTGAAAGGATGAATGGAAAAAACTTGTCTGAAAATTTCATCCTTTCAGAAATTCTCAGCTATATTTGCGGTCGCTGTTTGGACTATAAAGGCCGAGGAGTGTCGGTGGAAACACACAGCCTCGGTACAAAGGGTTGCTTTCGTGCGTCAATTTATATTTGACAAAATCCTGAGGGGTTGAAATCTCGGAGAGACAAAACTTTGCGACAGACTTACGACTCAAACGACAGGATGCGATTCGCTTGATTTCGCGTTTTAATCTCTTTTTAACCCATTTAACCCAGTCTTCGAATAGAAGCGCAGGTATAAAGCGCAATTTTTTCCCATGTAACGACTCGTTCGAAACGTATGAAATTTTGTGTACAACCATGCGCAATCACGCGATCGATAAAAACATGTTTGAAAAAATTATTTCGTAATTTATCCTTTCTCTCACGTTTTAATAGATACGTGAAAAAAAACTGTGTCAATATTTTTAGTTTTTTTTCTAGCATAATTACTAGGTGAAAAGCACATACGACAAATATGACCCGAATACAGATTAACATTTTGAAGGCAGTAAAAAACTTTTGCACACTAAGGTTTATATATTATATATTATATTATATTTATATTTATTTATTCATTCGCCTATATACACAGGTATCTTTTCCCTCTAAACAGACGATACGATTAAATGATATTTCATTAACAGATAATTAAATTTTCTTTTTGTTTTCTTCATGAACGCTCGAGTTACACGTACCCGGACGGGGGTCGGTCACATCGAGATTGAATTATTAGTTGCAGCTCGTGTAATTCGGTGATCTACCATCGTTGCAAGCGCACACGTATCATTATTATACTTAATCCTTTCGTTTGAATTAATACACCGAAGTGACCGTACGGTATTGAAAATAATCCGCTATATAATTAAGACAGAGATGTAAAGATTGTTCTCGGTGTAAATTTTCGACTCGACTCAGGCTTCATTCGTTTTTTTCTTCTCGTACTGTGTAAAAAATATTGATGGATCCCACGTGTCGCAGTATTACGTACGTTATTCAGTCACCTTTCGGCGAGATGTTACGAATATCTTCTCATCGTTTCCTTCATTTCCTTGATCAGGATTTTCGACAAACGTCCCGTTTCGTGTCAGAGAAATTTGTTCGTATTTTTCCACAGGCTCGAATAACATTGGTGTAAGTATCCGTATGTGTACAGGGTGTATAATATACATATTAATCGATTATATACTCGACTGGACATTGATGAAAGATATACTATCGATTTTGTTAAATGTACAATAACGTTACTGCAATTGTTGTTCTTGTTGTTGTTTATTCTTCGTTAAACTCAAAGTCAGAACGCATCCACCATCGAATCGCGAAATAACGTTATAGGTTCTTAAAATTTGTTACACTCGGACCAGAAAAGCATCTAGAGATAAGGAGATGCGAGTCTGTATCACAGAAATGCAAATTTGCTTATCTTGTTTTTTTTTTTTTTTAATAGTTTTCCCTTTTATTTTTTATTTGTTTTTAAATGTTTTCCATTTCCATTTTTTTGAGCACAAGCAGTTCGTTATATAGTGTTATTCGTAGGCATGTTGTTATTACGTTATCTTCTTTTTTCTTCTTATTTTCTTTACGCACGTGACGTGAGATGAATGCTTGAGGCACAAGGCACATTTAAGTTATAGGCATAATATATATATCGTTAAACTCTCAAAAGTCGTCGTATAACATCAAATGAAAAATAGTCGTAGCGCAATTTAGTATATACGTGTTAAAGGGTGTCGTAGTGCGTATTTGTAAATGTACTACCTTGTTAAATTTTGATACCAGTCGCATGACCAGTTATAACGATCGATAAACAATCTTACTATAAATTTCCGTATGCATTCTCCTAATGAGTTGCATGGTGCATTGCATACATATACATATCACAACAGCATTCTCCTTATCTCTAGTTCACAAGCATAAGGTTCCTTCATTGTTGAAAGTTCTTCGTTCCAAGCGAAACTTTCTCTTTCCTCGACAAACGGGATATTCTCCTCTTTGGATTTAGCCAATTTTTGGCCAAAGTTTTCGCAGCGTGTTCAATATTTAGCCCGTTTTGAGTGATTTGTCATTATTCTCTTTTTAAATATTGTTGCATACAACGACGAGTAAAATGCGACTACGATTGCATCACAAAGTTGAGACGTGAAATTCAACTTCTTCGTAGGGACAATTTTTGTCCACGTAAATGAAATGTAAAATGTTTTATGAAATAGTGCGCGAATGAATGTAAAATAAAAAATTGACAAAGTGTGCTTTTGAGTAGACGGTCGAATAATTTGGAAAAACTTGCAAAGCTTTGAGAATTTATGAGAAATGCTTTGGGAATTTACGATAAATGCCAATATATTTCTTTTGATTTAATTTTTCGCCCCCTTTATCAAACAACCGGAAGTCTACAGCTTGTGGATAAAATGCCTTCGTACGAAAAGATTCTATATTTTTGTCTTCTTTCATGGAAAATTCAGTTTTCAAAAAACGCGACACTGTCTTTTTTTTAATCACATTTAATTTCAACTCAAACGCTAATCAGAAATGAAAATTATTTTCAACAAACAAATATAGATATAACCACGAATCGAAGATAAAAATTATTACATATAAATAAATACTAAAAGGATCCACGACCGAGCCTTTTCGATGATGCAAAATCTTCTAAATTTAATATATAACTATTTACATACAAATATATACGTCTGGACGTGCGCGCGTGTGTGTCCACGTGTATGTACCACACACCGGAAATGCCTACAGGTGGTTCTCTAACAAAACAGGTTACGATTTTATGATCGCATGTTTGCTAAAATTTCAGTAAACGTTTTCTATACACTGTACTATAATAATATATATGTATATATATATATATAAATAAGGATTTGAGTATAACTCGTTACTTTATACAGACCCGACATGCACGCACGTAGAGCAGAGAGCCGAGAATATACACGTTCGCTATTTATATGTATTTATCTCGCACAATTAATCGATCGATGTATTTTCTTCGACGACAACGATTTCGACGCTATCGTCGCTGAGTCTCGTTATGAAACAGGTGTAGCGAGGTACTATGGGCTAGGATGAGAAGCGATGGGACTCCTGAGAGAGATGACGATTTCCATCGGAAGCACCGCTACCCTGACTCGACGAGCCACTACTGGCTCGACAAACTTTTCTCTTCTCACCGGTCATCATTCTTTTCGTTATTTTATAAGGCTTCAGAGCCTTTATCAACGCCGTCTTATCGTCCTTTCCGGTCTGAGTCGAGCGCACCCTCGTTGTTTTTTCGTTCATATTCGTCTCGTCCGAGTCGTCCCTCGTATCCTGGTTATCCATCGGTGTTTCGTTACGATTTCCTTTTTCCACTGCAATATAATCCACGTTTGCGAATAGGATTTCATCTACCCTCTCGTTTATTTTTATTTTGCTATCCGGCAATATTTTATAGCTTTTAGTTTCCAACCGGAAGTCGTTACTACGAATTTAAGTTCATTTTAAAGTTCGAACTTGATTTCTTTCGTGACTTTTTATTTACGTTTGTACTTTCGTAAGGAGCTGATAGACACCACGAGTTTGAGCTCAAACTTGAGTTCGATTAAATAATCAAATTTGATAACTAGACAAGCGAGCTCTGTATAAACTGGATAAACATTTTTTTCAATCGAATTCAATTCTTTCTTTAAGTCTAAAAGATTTAGTTAATCAAGCTCGATCGTTGAATTAGTTTAGATTTTTTTTAAATACCAGCTCGTAGGCACGTGCAGCTAAATAACGTATTTTCATTCGATCGAAGTTAATATTTTATTGAAGTTGAAATTGTCAATTAATTAAGTTCGATCGCTAACTAAATTGAATTGTTTGTTTTTTCAAAAATGGTTAATGGTAGGGATTGTGCAACTAGCTACATTTTTCCAACTTGTCAGTACTAGACGACCTAGGCGACTTTTGGTAAAACGAATCTAAAAATCATATCGTGGGAGTAACGTGAAACGTCTCATATACAGGCCGACCCATTTTAATTTATCGTTGAAAGTAAGTCGAACAAGTGAGGTCGCAGGAAACAACGTTTCCTATGAAAGTTTTATGGTTTCAAAGGGGATCCACGATCGTCACATTAATATTTTTTCCGTTCGAGCCGTTGAAGTCATGTGAAGGTAATCTATTTTTTTTTAATACTTCTTCTTCGCCACGTTTTAGTCGAAATTAAGATGAATACGTCGTGATAAAATATTTTTCCTTTCAGAAGCGATTGCGCTATAAGACTTTGAATTTCAAAACAATAAAACTTTGGAGGAAATTTTGTTTATCCCACGACCAATATTTCCTCGACTTTTTCCATAGATGAATTAAAACGAGGCATCCTGTGTGTAAGAAAATATAACAATCTCAAGTCCTACAAGGTAAGGTTGACTGTCGAATATGATTAACATTATACGATCAGCTTTTACCAGAAGATAAAATGTATATACATACGTTTCGGTTGTGCGTCGATGCCATCCTAATAAAATATATTTGTCACGGGGTTCACAAGTTCGGGAGATAAAGCTCGTGCTGCAAGTAGCAAATTCTACCTCGGCGCTCGAGACTACGCTCTACCAAGAATAAGTGCACTACGTCCGTACTAATTTTTATTTTCCAACTCAAAACTACCCAATACCTTCGAGCATACTACCGAACAGGCCCTTGGTAATGTTCCTACCCTCTTTCTGTTCGGTGATACTGTATTGTTCGACGTTGTTGTTACTTCGTGGTATTTGGTCGGATTTTCCGTAACGCGTCGCGTTCAAATTCATCAATATCGGACTCTGATTGAATCCTTCGTTGCAAACGCTGCTAGCACTCGCGTTGTCTAATATTAGTCTTTCCGTATCACCGTCACGATCGTTATTGTACTCGTTAGAACTAGTATCAGACTTTTTCAGTATCGATTTTGATATTCTTTGACGTTGTTGTTGTTGTTGCAGTTGCTGTTGTTGTTGTTGTTGCAGTTGGAGTTGCTGTTGTTGTTGTTGTTGTTGCTGCTGCTGCTGCTGCTGCTGCTGATGTTCTATGGAAGGTATCGCCATCACGCTGTCTATCGAATCGGCGGATATCGATAGTTTATTGTTTCCCGTTCGCGTCGGTGTGTTAGTACCTGAAATTATATCATTGAAGCAAAACGATTCTTCACTATACCTCGAGCTGGTGAGCGCAAACAAAAGTTTCATGTATATATGAATATGTCCATTTTGGAAGAATGCAACGTGATTATGATCGCGTCCTTAGCGGGCTTATCACCATATTTTTTTTTCTATAGATTCGTTATAAATGTCAAAATTGTTCATTTTTAATACTCGATAAAACATGTATTTCTCAAATCTCTTAAAATTTCCATTTTTTGGATCATTTAGGCGATTCGCATTCGAAAAATACTGTAAGCATAGTAAAAAAGGTAAACCGAAGCATTAATTCATATTGTTACAGTTTTTTCGTGAATTTTGACAAATTTGTAAAAATGACTTTATAAGCGCGTACAAGAGTTTGTTTGACTTTTTTCAAAAAGTGATTGTCGCATCGAGGGATATTCAAAAATAAAAAAATTGGGGTTCATATCTTCCGTAATACAGAACGAGGGTCAAAGGCTGGTCAAACATGTTTGGAACGCTCCCACGCTAGAATTAGTAACGTGAACGTAATTTACAAATAAAATAAGAAACGAAAAAACGATACGCACGTATTATCTTGCGATTGTTCGTGAAAGGGTTGAACGGACCGACGTACACTGTCAAATGAAAGAAAAATCAAACTTTTACTCGTATTTTATTATCTTTCGTTTAGCTTTTGTTTTTTCTTCTTCCTTTTCTTGTTTAGATTTCTCCGATCATGGGCCGTGGAAGCGGAAAAACGAGAATTCAGTTTTGATACCGCACGATCGTGAGTGAGCGAAGATATGGAACGAAAGAAGAAAATTAATATTTGTAGAAACTCATTTGTATAAACATTCGTTCGTCCTTGACAACAATAATATTATTTCTTAACGAAACGCTAAAAGAGATTCGTGAGCGAATGCGATAATTGCAATAATGCTTGTTTTTTCATTTCTCTTTTCTTCTCTTTCTCACGTAAATATAATTATCTATAATATACTGTATTAATATGTATATCAGAACATCAGACCATTCACGCACCTTTACCTCGTTGTCTTTCTACGACGCTCGACTCGATGATAAAAAAATAAATTATAATCATTGTATTTACACGATTGATAGTTTGTTGCGGAAATCATATCAGCAGATATCCTATCCTACATACAAACATATATATAGGATCGTTCTAATGCGAGAATTATTTTTATTTTTGTGGCAGCAACTTATACTGTAATTCGTTGATGAAAGATCAATCATATTAATATCATAATGGTATAGTAAACCGCAACAAACTATAATAATAAATAATCAACGCATTATATATATCTATCTATCTATCTATCTATCTATGTGTGTGTATGTGTGTGTCTGTGTGTCTGTGTGTAGATGGGTGTGGATGAGTGTGTGTACACCGAACTAGAATATTTTCTTTCATTACAAACTACGTAGCGTGCATAACTATACGTATTATATCAGACGTTTTGTATAATAATAATAATAATATAATAATAATAACTCTTTTAGTATGAATTATCTCATATTACGTGAACGACGTGAGGTATAACAAGTCTTAATAAATAAAAAAAATGTACATATATACATGATTGGCAAAGTGTTGCTGTGTCGCGTGTTTTTCGTGTTTATGTTTTTTTGCGTCTTTTGCATGTTGCGACTAATGAAGCTACCGGCCTAATTGCCGATACAGTGGCGTACTATGAGTTTCTTTGAAGATTTCCTTTGTTTTTCTTTTTTCTTTTTTTTACTATACATTCGCAACATTCGATACTTTATTTGTTCGTCTTTTTTTTTGTTCGAACGATGTTCCTCGAATCCTTAAACAGATTCGTGGAACGAGACGAAAAATTTAATGAAATTTGTAGACGTTGGCGCAAAGTGGTAGGTGCAGCCACTCGTTACGGGCAAACAAACGATATATATATATATATATATATATATATATATATATAATCTCTAGGAATATCTCATGATCTAATTAACTCTCTCCCACTCTTCCTAGTGTATGTGCGTCGGTCATCTCTTCGTGCCTCGCCTACGTTTCAGGCATGAACAAGATTCGTGAATACAATCGTTCGCGAGGACCGAGAGATTGCCGCAACGTGGAAATAGCGAGAGTGGGCGAGTTAGAACGATACTAATAACATAAATATAAAGCAGACTTTTCATTAACGATCCAATCAACAAAAAAAGAAACAAAAAATACGCACAATATGAAAAGTTCAGACGCAGACTCGTATAAAGTTGCTGACGAAATTATTCAAAATAAATAATACAAAATTTCAATACGTTCAACGATCTACGTGGACGATAATTCGTCGCTAATATCGCGTTCTCCTCTCGAAAACTTCCAACGAACGATAAAGCTGCATTTTTTTTTCTTTTCTCAATGATATGTACGAATCTAGCCGTAAATTACTTTACAAGTATGTACAATGAAGATTCTTGCGGTGATATCAATATGACATTGGTACCCAATACGTATAATGTTTTTTTTTCATTCTAATATGCGATGATCTAATATCGTAGCGAAAACACTTGTTTCTTGTTGTTTTTTGTATTTTCTTTTTCTTTTTTTTTCGCTGCTAACGTATGCGTGTTGCGCAAGCACGGCGCTTTAATCGCCAACGTGGAGAGGGATATATAGTTCATCATTTACCGGTGTATTGCTTAGAACCGCTAACATTGCCGTACTGATGATGATTTATAACACGTGCGGTCGTCGCCGTTGCGCTCGTCGTCGTTGATTGATTGCTCGTCGATGACGAGCGTCCACCTCGAAGACCGGATGTCTCGTGTTGATTGTTGTTGTCCTCCGTACTACCGGAATTCGAAGCTATCGGAGATAATTGGCTAATCGTCGAGGACGGTTCATGTTCCGTTATCACTTGTTTTCTCAGACCTCCGCTCTGTAAAATAGCGTTATACAAAAAATATGATATTAATCGATTTCTGAACATTGCCTTTCGTATAAATCGTCAAAAAGCAATTTTTCAAAAATACTTTTGTCCGTCATTTTTATCTTATAACCGAACATCCTCGGAATTTTATTTAATAATTGGCAATATTAACGAATTTAAGAACGATTTAGTCAAAGTTGCTCGATTTAGTTAATAATATTATTATTATTTATTTAAAATTAAAAGCCAACTGTTTTTTTGCCAACAATCAGATTGTTATTTTCAAATGGAAACGATTTCGAGAAGTATCGATACTTTTAACAACCCCTGTGACGAAAAATAAAATTTTCTGCGTGTTTCAAGCTAAAAATTGTTTTCTATGTTTCATATCAAAGTCAAGAATGGTTTTGGCCATAGCAAAAGCTGTTTGTAAACAATCGTCTTGTTGAACTATCCACAATGTCAATTTTAATTATTCCGAAATCAAAATTATAAACACGATTGTTTAAAGTAGATAGATAAAGATTTATATTATTATGATTGTTTAAAATAATAATTGTTTGCCATGGAAGAATCGTCAAAACTAAACGAATTCTAAATCCTTTTAATGATTCTTGTCGGAATCAAACAAAATCGAAAAATACATAAAAAAAACATCCAACTTGAAATAAAATTGAAAATTTGATCAATATGAAATACCTTTACTGATTTAAATCGAATTAAATACCAAACACATGCTTGTCCTCTATAATAAAATTATCCGTACGAGAAAGCGTGCAAATGTGCAAATTCTTCTCTTCGTCTTCTCCACCCTTCTTCCCTCTCACCTTTTGTATACGAATTTTCTTGTGCTTCGGGAGAGTCTCGATAAGGCTGACTTTGCTATTTTCGCTCTGCTGAGAAATATCGAGACCCTTGAGGGATTCCGTGCTCGGCGATACGTCGACCATGTTTCTCACGTGTTCGCTCGAGGTCGATTTTTTGACTCGTACCTTGCCGCCGCATTTCTCGGTACCCTCGAGTGGATTTATGTAAAGATTACTGTCACCTTCATCGGTGAGATCGGCTTGCGAGAGAAACGGATGCGTCTGGCAGCTTGCATACGTGTCCGAACTATCGACGCTGCCACGATCGGCGTACGTCTTTGTATAAACTACGGTCGACTCGATCGCTTGAATCGACGAGCTGGTATAAATCTCGGCTGGATAAATCTCAGGTGGATAAATCTCGGTCGGATACATTTCGGCCTGATACATCTCCGGTGGATACATCTCGGCTTGATACATTTCCGGTGCATAATCGCCGTATCCTCCACTCGTCTCGATGCTGCTCTCCCGCATTGATCTTAATTCCTGACAAACGGGATTTCGAAAATCGCTCGTTGCCAATGGCATTATATTTTCAGCGTCCCGATATTCTTTATATTCCTGAAAAAGAGATAAGGCGTATCAGTGTCAAGAGTATGAGAATTTATCGAGCGACGGTGCATCGTGGGACTCTTCTAGAAAAAAAATAACAAAAATAAATGAAGAATAAAAAGGAACCCTGGTGCAATTAGACTACGTCTAATTAACTATACACGAGGCATTACGAACCGAGCTGAGCTACGATTAATGAGTCGTCATTTGATATTTTTTCTTTCATCCTCCACCTTGTGATTGGAGATTTTCTCAAAATTGTCAATGAAGAGACGTGCGTGGTAGGTTCGAAATCGAATGCCTCGCATGCCCGAATGTGCCTCGTAAGCTACGTTCTTCTTTCATTTTTTTATTGACCGTAAATCAAATTCTACGAGTGATAGAAAGCTATCAATTTATCGCGTCACCTTTTTTTTATATTTATACGAATTTAAAGAGAAAAAAAATAATCTCAATTTTACTGTCGTTGGGTGCACTCAAAATTCTCAATTTTCACACTCTTTTTCAAAATTGTCAATGACGAGACGTGTGTGATTGGTTCGAAGTCGAATGCCTCGTATGCCCGAAAGTGCCTCACAAGCTACGTTCTTCGTTCATGTTTTTATTGACCGTGAATCAAATTCTACGAGTGATAGAAAACTATCAATTTATCGTGTCACCTTTTTTTTATATTTATACAAATCAAAAGAAAACAAAATAATCTAATTTTCACCGTCGTTGGGTGCACTATAAATTACTTCACGGACGATTCGATAAAAAGAAAGAATCGTCCGTTTACCTGCGAGATCGCCCTTGTATTAATCGAGATTGTCTCATTGTAATCCATTAGCACTCTGGGAAATCTTGGAATTTTATTATAGTGTCAAAGTTCTTCGGGAGGATAGATAAATGTACGACACTTACCCGCGTTACAGCGTAAAACTTTTAAACACACGTTTCTTTTACTACGACATTAAATGATTCTACTTTTTTTTTCTTTTCTTTTTCTTTCTCCATTGAATTCGACGAAAGTCGAGAAGCGAATGAATTAAGCCTTAAACACTTTTGATAATCATCCGGAATAAGAATAATGCGCTACATAGTGAAATTGTTTAATTCTACATTGATCTCTCATATTTTTAACACCGCAGTATCGCGGTTTTCGCGATCGACGTCAAAAAAATTTCACTACTTATGATTAGTGCTCGGTGAAATATATATGTAACATATATCTATATAATATATTATATAATTATTCAATGAATGGTTCGTGCTCAATTCCCACAGCAATGTACGAATCGTGACAAATTCTTGGAAATTACAGAACCGATTTGAAGTTAAGACAAGTTTCTATTCGTTCGTTAATATATCAAAGTCGCGTTTCTCGATTAAATCGAGAAAAAAAAGTAACGAACGCGCGATGTTTACATTGCCGTGTTTAAGATAAAATGTTAGTGGTTTGTAAATACCTTCGTAGTACAAAAGCAACACTCGAATTCACTAGGCAATTCATCGATTTTCTCGATTTTTCTGCCGTCTTTTTTCTCTTCATCCTATAATATTACACATTATCTCATGTTCTCGTGTCTTTCTCTCTATCTGTGTTTGTATTTTTTCGATATTAGCGTTTCACAAGTTTCGGACCGTTCCAACGATTTTTCATACAAATCTAATTTTTTTGTAATAAAAAACGCGAAATCATTTTAATCGAGAGATACGTGTGACTGTAAAGAACAATTGTTCGAACGCTCCGGATCGAGTTTGATCGAATTGAACGACACTAAAAGCGTCAAAATACGATAAAATATGTACATCGATTTCGCAAATTGTGTCGATCGTTTCCGGGGAGCCTGAGAGACTTAAAAATCTTAAAAATTACACCAGCAACAGCACAAGATTTTCAACTCGATGTTGGAAAAAAAAAAGAAATTCACAATAAAATTTATTTTGAAAGAATGTGCCACTTTGTACAAAAAAAATGTTTTTTTTTCTTCTTTTCAGTTCGAATTTACATGCGCCTCTTACTTACCCGATCGATTACTTTTTATAAAGAAAGAAAATCGTGTCGCTAATGAAATTACGCAGAGATCGAAGTTATTCGTTTTCCCAATCCGGCTTAATTCTATTCCTATTCTTTTACACGGCGTCACAATTGCGTCGATATTCTATAATAATAAATACTTTACAATAAATTATACAATATTATTGCTTAGGATTTTAATGAACACAGAAACAATGAGAAAAAAAATAAATACACAAAATAAAGAAACATCGTGAAATGGATAAAATAATCATTTATTGAACGTGTTTTATTTTATTGTTCTTTTTTTTTCGTTTTTTTTCGTTTTTTTTACAAATTAGCCTGAACTTATTTCAGCGTCCGCGTTGCTGCGATTGTGTATTCTTTCTTCTATATACTGGGCTCGGTTTCGTATACACATATATACTAATATTGGCGTGCGTCTATTTACGGAATGTTTTGTCATTTACTTAGCCGTTTCTTACGGGCAGTAATTTCCTCTATCAATATCTCTCTCCCTCTCTTTTTCTCTGTCTCTGTATCTCTTTTCTCTCCGTAAATCCCTCCGCGAAGCTTGTCTCGAAAAAGAAAACACACACTTTGCGCTCTCCGTTATTCCATCGTTTTAACGTTATCCCAAAACGTCTCACGTCTGTACATTGCGAAAATCAGGCAGCATTGTCTGAAAAACAGTGACAAAAATCTTTGAAACACAAAAGCTCCATAATATCCCTCTCGGTTCGACTAATATGCCTCATAATATTCATTCTAATAAAAGCGCCAGAGCAAATCGAGATTCGTGAAATTTGAGGATGTTCCATTACCCGAACGCAGATTTCTTTTTCTTTTTTTGTCTTCGTAATTTCTTAAATTATCATCATTTGTTTTTAACGATAGGTTTTTCGTAACGCACTCCTTTTTTTTCTCGTACAGGGAACATTCGTCAGTTTATCATAATCGGAGCTTTTTTCGCGTTTTATGTGTCGCGTGACTTTCGCACGCTCTTGAGAAAATGTAAAACAGACTCGGTTGGTAACAAAGGCTGTTGGACACTCTTTTTTCTCCTCGTACCAAACGTTTTCCAGCAAATAACAATTCTTACATATTCGAATCAATTATTTCATCTCGTAAGAATGTTTATTCGACCCAAAAACGTTCGCAACGTGTCGACAAACTTTTTTTTTTCTCAACGATTTATTTAAATAATAATAAGGTAAAAAGTCTCTGGCAAGGGTGAATAAAGCGGCGATATACAAACGAGTCGAAGCTACTTGACAATGATGATTCTTGAAACGAAACTATTTTGTTGGAACGTGAAGCTGCCTCGTAAATTTTGGAAAAAGTAAACAGCACCGTTACGCATGTATATTTATTTATAACCAGACGAGGAACGAAGAAGCTTGTAAGCTTTCGGTATACAGTCGAACTACTTATAAATCTTTTCTCTCCAAAGCTCTCAACTACAACTTCTAACCGAATAGATACCTAATCACTGATTTATTTCGGAAATACTATTCTCGCATATTCGATAAATTTATTACCGTTTGTTTTTGTAAATTCCTACCGATTATTCGTCAATGTCCGACGGTTCGATTTTAAGGGCTCGTTTACGCGGTCGAGTTATTTGTGCAAACTTATTATGCGGTTCTCTTTGCTCAAGCAAATCGTTGCGTCCGAACAAGATTTTATTTCTTGCTCAAAGCAAAAAGTGTGGCTCGAGTAAAATCCAAATGCGAATGACGGGGAACGCGTGTGATAATAGTGTTCGATTAACTTCTTCAAGGTTAACACTAAAATATACGTCAGTTCTATTTATTACCAAAGATTGTGCAATCCAATTTATTTGCGTAAATTAAATAAAAGTGGGTTTGATAAAAAATGCCTAGAAGCAAGTTTATAAATCGGATCGTTATTCGAGGAAAAGTTGAGAGACGACTGGGAAAATGAACCGGGCTTGCTGCAAAAACAGTACAAAAATCTTAGCAATTTGCACAATTCGAAGCACAAACTAGTTTGCACAAATAACTTGAACGTGTAGACGAGCCTTAAGACATGCCGATTTACAAATTCGGGCTTTAATATTACAACGTTTATTTTCATATATTTGTACTATTAATATATTTAAATATCTGATATATCTATAAATATATATGATATATCGATATATTATTTGATGTACAAAGCTTGCACAGAGTGTCGCTGCAAAGTGGCACGTTCTAACAAGAGAAAGATTATGTACGCAGAAATAGAAAGAGGAATTCGAGCGCGGAATATTTCTTTCTTTCTTCCTCTTTCCTTCTTTGTCTAGAAAACGTTTGCGAACACAATTTCAATTAATCGGCGTGCTGCTAGTATTATCCGCGAATCTAGAAAACAAAAATATCTACGCGTCCGATGACACGATACACAAAAACAGTATGTGACAGAGATACATCTAGCGATATAATGTACAAAATTTTCAACAAATTGGTCTTTCGGGCTCCTCAAATTTCCGGAACTACTCGTGATAAAAGGATAATTAGAAAATCATACGTGCCAAGCTGACAAACAAATTTCACACTGCGATAAATACTGCACTAGGGATACATTTTTTAAACGATACATCGACATGATAACGTTTGAAATTATTGATGAAATAAAAATTGAAGTAAAAGAATGAAAAAATAAAAAAATAAAAAATAGTGAAAGGAAGAACAGATCGAGATAGCAGCGAGTATGACAATCGACGCGAACGCATTGGAATAATACGAAGAGTCAATCGATCGTTTCGGACGCGATTGCTTCGGTCGCCTCTTTATTATCACGATTGTCTCGTTTCGTCGTTGTACGTTGTTTATCAAAATGTTTTACTTTTAGGCATTCAAATTTTCATGAACAAATTAATATTAATTACCATTCTAAGTGGCTGTCAATATTGCCAAGGATAAAATGTTATCTCGTTCTTTATCCTCCCCGTACATTGATAAGGCTCACGGGGCTCATTACCGATCTTGCGATCGCGCTTATCTCGCCGACTCAACGAGTTCATCCCATTTGCTCACCGTCTTTTTCTCGTTTTGTTTGTTTGTTTTTCGTTTTGTTTTTCGTACTCATATTGTCTCAGTGTGTGTCTCGCAATGTGATAGTTGAATTCTGTAGTGCCTGCTAAGATACAATTGTCACTAACGATTCATCCGTGTTTAAGTAAATTGTCAAATCTTCGGAGAATCAATTTCAAGGCGAAATTTTGATAATTAAATGTGCTCGTGTACGTACTGGAGGTCTCTTTATTTCCCCAGCTTTCCTCGTTCGGGCTTTCTCTGTTTTTGTAGTATTTAAAGAATTGCGAATAAAAAAATTTATGCGTATAGCGAAGAAGTGAGCGTTTTTTTTTGTTCGTATAATCTGCATGCTTTATTTTTAACAAGACGAGAAAGAAAAAATTGTATTGCATCGAGCGAAGAATACCGTTGAGGTACGTTCCTACCGGAATCCTAGCGAGGATATACAACACGTACATAGCACTTCCAATGACAATTAACAATGTCACTTGTATCTCCGAAAATTCTTCAATATACAAACAACAAAAAAAGAAGAAAATTCGATGAACCGATCTTTTCTCGGCTGTCACTGCAGTTTTCAAATCCATGCGATTTTCGTACAAATCTTCGAGTAGGTATCGTTTTTTTTTTCTTAGTTTTTGTTGTTGTTTTATTTTTTTTTTCGTGTACGTCTCGTGTGAACGGTGTATGCGAACAATTATTGGCTTCCAATACGAGATCTCTCCATCGATAAAATATTTACATTATCGGCCCAGTACAATTAGACTTGAACCTGAAAAAAATTAATATAAAGCCAATTTCAACGGGAATGTGTCGATCCAGTTGGTCGATAAAAAAAAATTAGAAAAAATAATCAAGCAACGTATTTGTGGGGGGGGGGGGGGCGTGGTACGATCGGACTGGAATTAACGTATCAAGAATTTATTAGATTTTCGATCCAATTAAAAAGAAACTCGGATCGAATATTCGAGACCACGAAATCGACACGTTGTCGCTGTTATTTGCTTTATACTAATCACTTTTGTTTTGTTATCTTTTCTCTATTGACCGAACGACCGATAATCGTCGATGCAATGGTAACGAATGGCATAATTGATAACAGTGCGAGTCCAAACATTATCATATCCTTCGTATGTGTGTCTAAATTTAACAATTTTTTTTTTAACTGGAGAATAACGGACTTCTAAGTCACGATCTAGACTACACTGAACAAGCGTTTTTCTTGTGGCAGCACACGAAGCTTTTCCCAAAAGTTTCAATTGTTTCTATTAAATTGAATCTTTAAACATTTTGTAATTCGTCCATTCTTTTTTATTTCAAACCATTGTTACACATGAATTTTTAAGAGACGAGCGTGTGTTGCGACAAAAATAAATGAGATTGCGCAAATAAGAAACGGAAGATTCCAATGATTTTTGTATATACACAAACGATTGGTGATCAAAGACTTACGCTAGGTGTCGTATTTCCGTGATTAGAGTGTTGGGCCGGTAGCTCGTCTTGGAAATATTCGTCGTTCTGACTGCCGGGTATCGTTTGAGCAAAATCGAGAAGACGACGATTCGGGCTGTCCGGTGTGGTCGGCATGTCGTTCGGTATTGCGGGAAATGACGACGAGGCACTTCTACGATGTCGGGACAGACTGTAATGTTCATAATTACGATAACAACCGGGTCCGGTCTGTGCCGGTCCCCTGTCACAAGCCGATTCACCCTCGGTACTGTTTCCGTCCACACCTGACATGTTATGTCCTAAAAAAGAAAATCAAAATATTTACGTAGAGTTCTGTAATCGAGGCCCTCGTGACGTTTCATTTTTTTTCATTCTTCTGTTTTCTTTTTTTTCTGAGAATTCCGCACTGATGATATTTTCGCGAGGATCTCGATTATCGTACGTTTCTTCGTTGAAAAATTTACGTTGCTAAAAAAAAAATTAAAATAAAATATGCAATTGTTAATGTAGGAAAAATACAAACGATCAAGCTGGATGGAGAGCACGCGTATGAGTGAAACGTGTCTCGCGGTGTATTGCTCGTAACTCCTGGTATCGTCGTAAATTCAACGGAGTCGATGAGATTATTTTTGTTTCTATACTTGAAAGCGAAAGCTATTTTTTCTCTGTTTTTTTTTTTGCGTTCATGACACAGAGGTTGCCTCGAAGTTTTTGTTTTTGCGTTTATAGCAAGCTATTGCGTACGCTTGGTACAAGATTGGAGAATATGCGAAACAATGTGTGTGCAGTTCGAGCGACAAAGAAAAAGTAACGAGTGACGGACTAGTAGAAGAGGTAAAACAAAACAAAAAATAATAATGACAAAGAATTGCGTCATCGAGTGGAAAATTGTTCTCGGTCGATGAATCGCATAGTCATAGTCTCGCGAGATGTACTATAACGTATGTATATACATATATATACGTATATAGATGCAACGTGTAAGATAATGGGATCGCCGATATACCATGGGACTTGGCTGCCTGGCTAACAAAGGTTCGTACTACTGCTGCTTAGCGAGAGAGTATATAGGAGGAGAGCATATGTCAGAGCTTTCGTAACAGCGCACTACTGGAGAGTTTATGTGTATATAGTATATATATAATGGGTAAACAGGCAAGAGGCAAGGACGTTTGTAATTATAAAACGAACAAGAATGAACAAACATTGATTATTAAGAGATGAGAGAGAGAGAGAGAGAGAGAGAGAGAGAGAGAGAGTATGTAATTTTGTATGAGATATTAATCGAGGAATAAAATGATAAGAGAAAGTCGAGTGTCGGGTGAGATTCGAGATTAAGATGTAAAAATGAAAAGATGATAATAATAGATGAAACGAGAGATAATATAATATGGGGATGAAACGACGAAATGATAGGACGATGGTATAGGTCTTACCCGTGTCAACGATCACGTCGATGAGATCCATGCTCTTGGCGAAAGCATCCCTTAGATTGATATGGTGGAATGAAACAATGCTTCCCTCGCGTTTGGCTCTTTCGAGAGCCTCGCGTCGTTTAAGGGCCTTTTCGCGTCTCATCTGGTTTTTGTAGAACTCGGCGAAGTTATTGACGATAATGGGAATAGGCAACGCAATTACCAGGACACCACATATACAACATACACTTCCAATCACTTTGCCAAGAGGAGTCGTAGGATAAATGTCTCCGTAACCTACGGTCGTCATGGTGATTCCTGCCCACCAAAACGTCTCCGGAATGCTTATAAATTTGGTCCCGGGCTCTTCCTTCTCCGCGAAGTAAGCGAGACTCGAGAATATCAGTACTCCCATAGCAAGAAATAGCATTAGGAGACCGAGCTCTTTGTACGAGTTGCGCAATGTAAAACCGAGACTCTGGAGTCCGGTCGAGTGACGAGCGAGTTTCAATATTCTCAATATACGCATTATACGAAAGATCTGTACTACACGGCGCACGTCTTGAAATTGATCGGTAGCATTTTTATTCGTCTCGACGAGAAACAACGAGACGAAGTATGGCAATATCGCTAGTAGATCTATTACGTTTAGACCGCCCTTGAAGAATTTCCACTTGTCCGGAGACGCGCTGAATCTAAGCACGTACTCGAGGGTAAACCAAGTGATGCAAAACGCCTCCACCATAGCGAGCTGCGGATTATCTTGAAAGTTTCCCTTTTCATCGTTCACTTGCATACTAGGAATGGTGTTGAGAGTAAGTGCAATCGTCGATAGCACAATAAAGAGTATCGATATCACAGCTATCACCTGCAAATTCACGTAATTCATAGCCATCGTCAATTGATTTTCCTTTTTTTTTTTTTTTCTTTACTTTCCTCTCGCGTCAACACAAATTATTCAATCTTTATTCTTTTCATCGATTTATTTTTTAGTACTTTATTACTTTCGCCAATTTTATTTCTCTACGCTCGTTATCATGCTATATATTACTCTGTTTCTCGATTACTTTGTTGCCTTTTGGTTTTTTGTTTTGTTTGTTTTTTGTTTAAATCGTTTTGAAGCTGGTGCTGTTTCAATCAGATACGATTTATCCGGTCGTAGTTGCAATTCCATTATTCAATTAATTTTCGAAGACGTTCGTGTGGTTGGGTCACCTACAGCGGTCTTCCACTGAATTACTTTGGAAAAACTTTACTTTTACTTTTACAATAAAAACTTTGTTTTTCTTTTTTTTTCTCTTCTTTTCTTTGATTTGCGAATACAAGTTCGCGACGAGGGGCGTCGCTCGTTCGTCGCGAACTCGCGTTCCTTCGAGTTTATTGAAAACAAATTTAACAATCAATATACTATCGTATCGAGAACGTAGTATTTTTTCTACGACCACTCTCTTCCTCACGTTTCCCGGGTAAACATCTGAAATCCGGATGCTTCCAAGAGCGTCACGTTCTCGTATATCACCTTAACGCCTCACGGTATTCACATCATCATCTTTGCAAAAATTGAACAACGAGCCAAATCTTTCGAGGAAAAGAAAAGGGGCGAAAAACAAATACAACGACAAACACAAACGATAACGATTCGAAAGTAAAGGTACAACAAGATTTTTGCACGCCGATTCAGCGATCGTTTTTCTTTTTTATTTACTTTTTTTTTCTTTGTTCGCACGAACAAAATATGCTGCGAATAAAAGGGGTGCGTGAATTCTACCATGTAAGCGTTAAAAGCAATACACAGCTGGACCAAAATTATTCATACAACCCATTGCGCCCTGAACGAAAGTCAAATTATAAATTAATAACAAAATATATCGATAAATATTTATAAATACTGAATAAACATACCAATATATCGAAAGCATATCGAGACATGATAATTTGCGTTAGCGATATCGATTATAATAATACACGTAAGGTATAAATAAAAAAGAAATTTTTAAAACAAAATCCTGGAGCATTGGACACAGCGAATGTTCGTTCCGATCGCGTCTCGTCGAACTAACGAATTGCCAGTTGCCGAAATTCTATATGGCACAAACATTTAATGATAATTGTCACGAACCGTGATTTTACAAACATGAAAAACAACCAAGAGATAATAGTCACGAAAGAAAAAAATGAAACTCATAGATTTTCCGACTATTTTCAACGAATTGACAAGAAATCTTTTCTCGCAACGAACGTTAATTTTTGTTTTCAAACGATTACGCGCAATTATTTATTCAGCGATGCGAGAATATTTTCCGTTATAGAAATTAAACTAAAATTAGAAAGAACTAAATAAGGACGTTCCTTCATCGATGAATAATCTTGGAAGGAACGAAACAACTCTTGCCGGAGTTCATGATACGAAAATTTCCATCTTTTCGAGCAGACCCAAACATTCATCATCGCACGCATACCCATTCGCCACCTTTTTATTTCTCGCGAATTCGTATTATTGGCGTTTCTATCCGACAGACTCGCATCCGTCCTTCTCGAGATCCTCGATTCATCCATCTTAAGAAAATAAGTAAAAAAGAAAAAATAAATAAAGAATTTTACAACGAAGCGAAAAATGATTCGATATCTCGAGTAGGGCGAAAAATTCGCACACGATTAACCAACGTAAATATCGAGTTTGGATATTTCACGTCCATAGCATAAAAACGCCAAAAAACATTCATCGAGAAACGTACAGGTTTCAATCATTCCCGATAAATCTATAAATGTTTGACGAGACTAACGATAGGTATAAATATCAAAAAATTCAACGCGATTGGGACGACGTTTATTTGCTCGGTGAGCGGAAAAAAAGCGCGACGCTTGAAGAAGTTGCAACGAGCTCGAGTGGAGAAATATGCCGAGTGTACTCTGGCCCTCGAGTGTACTCTCGTACTTTTTTTTTTCTTCGACGATGCTTTGTCGATCTTGATACTTTTCTTTCTCTCTTTTTTTTGTCTTGTTTACACTTGAAAAACATAAGTTTTAACGCGGAAGACAAAAACTTTGTGCCCGAAGCTACGTTGAATATTTATAGTTTGGACGATAGTGCGAAAGAAGATTAGACGAAGAAAACGATGGAGAGAAAACGAGGAAAGGAAAATAAATGTCCGAGTGAGATTCGTACGAGATTCGTGACAAAAGTTCGTTTCATCGGTGAAATAATAACAAAGAAACAAAATAATGAAATAGGGGAGGAAAATAAGAATCGCGTGATTCTTCGAAATATTCCTCGAAATCGCACACAGACACACCGCTAATTTCTTCTCAAGAACCCGTTCGGTGCACTACGATAGCAGTCGCACGTTTATCGATCGATTATTTAATTCGTATTTCAATAAAGAACTCTCGATTCAATTTTTACAACACAATTTTCATAAAATAAATTTCAAATAATTAAGGAAAATTTGTCGATCGACCTCTCACGTGTAATTGCTTTTTGCATCGAGCGGTGTCGAGAGAAGACGTACGTGATACCTGGTAATCGCGTGTAAACCCTCCCATTATCATCGGGATCAATTACAGTGATAAAATTCACGTCAATATACGTTTTTCTTTTCTTTTCTCTCACTGCTCTTTGTTTCTTTTTTTTTTCGTTTCTCGGTAAATAGCGTTACATGAAACTCGAAAAGCTAGGATTATACACGTATACAGATAGTAATCGAGTAGTTTACACCACCTAGAAATAAAGTATATATTACAAAACGACGACATACGTTTACGAAAAAAATGTAGCGTACACGTAAACAGCTTTGTGCGTCCGTTATACGAGACAAACGACAATAATTTTTGTTGCATTACGTCGAAGAAAAAGGACAATTACTTTCTCGATTTTACGGACTAAAAGTTTGCCGTGTACGTGTATCAACACAACAAAAATACGTGAAATAAACCTATCAATGCTCTGGCCAAGCACAATTCATTTATATTTTATCGATATATATATATAACAAACGTATATGCATACGGATATATATATATATGTAGAAAATCACATCACTGTACAAACGTCAGCGTTAAATCATTATATATCGCAGAGCTCAATACGTGATAAATCGACAGATATATACGTGAACGATATGCTATAAGATACTCGTGTGTAAGTCTGTGTGTGTGTGTGTGTGTGCGTGCGTGTAAGTTTTTTTTCTCGTGTGTCTGTAATTATATAAACAAAAGTGCCGAGACTTTTTTTTTTAAATCTTTTTCATTCTTTTGCGTGAAATTACTTGCATTACAGCTTTACGATAATGCGTAGAAGAATTAATAAGAAAAATAGAAAAAATAAGAACAACGAATTTCCAGTGGTGATCCAACCGGAATAAAGCTGACGTAAGATCTACGATATTCGTTAAAGAATGTACTCAATAGGCGATACGTTTAAGTTTATTTATTTCAGCACGAATGGAGAGACGCTGAAGCTGAGAGACAAAGTGCGTTTTTTTTCTCTTTATTTCTTTATTTTTCTTAAACGACGTCAAACGACAAAGTTGCGATGCACGAGGGGTGGTTTCACGAGACGATGGACGTTATTGTTGGAGAAACTTAGTTCGGTAAGTTCTAGTTACGAAAAGTTTCGAGCTTTTTTTTCTCCATTGACCACTCGGTCGTTAAGTGGAGAATCGTTCGAGTACGTTGCGACACGACGCGTCGACGATGAAGACGGAAAACGCGATGAAAGAAATAGACGGGTCAACGAGCAATCGGTGAGGCGGGGCGGGTTAGTAGGTGGCTCGTCAATGAACTTGGGAAAACGAGAATCGTTGCGACGGGCGAGGCTTTCGACCTTCGTGATGCACGCGGTATCGAATCAACCCCCGACCTTCCCACCGTCGCACGAGAGTATGCACGTACTGTACGAGACTTCGTTGTACCGTCGACTGTTTTGTTTCGTGTATTATGTATGTTGTTGTATACGCGCGACAGTAGGCCAACGAAGCTCGAGCAAGTAGGTACCTCGGATAATTTCGTCACCGAAGAAACGAAGCTTTACCACTCTGGCAATTTTTTTTTTACATTTGGGGAAGAATTTGGCGCGAATTGAAAAAAAATGTCGATTTAAAAAAATGAAAGAAATTAGATTTGAGATTGATCGTTTATCCAAAACTGGTGAGAATTACGTATTTTTTATTAGCTCATCAACGTCTTTTTCGTAACGATATTGTTTCAAGTTAAACTTGGTAATATTTTCAAACCGTAAAATTTTGAAATTTTTCAAACAAATTTATTTTTCGTCGAAATTTCATACGTTGCAAATCCCGAGGGTCGTGTAAAAGACGAAATTGACGAAAAAAACGACGAAAAAAAGAATAATCGTATCGAGATATGTTTTTTGGGAAAAAACTCAATTAATTTCGCGCACGAACATTTATGAAAAAATATCGAGATTATCTTGACCTTGGACGTCCCTTTGAAAAATATAAAATTCGAATTTTCGAAACGCGATAAGTAGTCAAGGTCCGTATTGGGTCCGACCGACCCAATACGGACTTTGACTACTTATCGCGCGCCATTGGCTGAGGGACACGCCCGCCGCAAGTAGAACGAATCGAGTTTAACGCGACAGTCATCCTATAATGTCCGTTCCGCGTTTACCCTTACCACTGGCTATCGGTGAGGCGGGCAAGTCTGATCACCGACAGGCCGTTACTACTGTCTCTCCGTTACAAGCCAACCGATATAAAACATCTCTCGTGATTCTCCAAATTTGTCGTTTGAGCGATTCTCGCGACTCACGAACAATAATATATATATATATTTGAATATTTGGCAAACATCGTTAAGCGAGCCAACATAATGCTTCGATTGGCTTCATTACCGAAAAAAAAAAATTGCGCTTTTCAAAAACTTTGTACCACGAATTGAAAATTAGCTCGATGAATCTGTGAATCGCGCAAGTTTGTGTCAGAGTGCCAAATTTGTCAATAGGAAAGTGTGGGGGAGGATGGAGTATCCACAAAAATGTAAAATTCATCTACATTATTACTCGACTAAATAATCTTGTGCAAATGCCGATAAAAATGATGAACTGGGGGGGGGGGGGAGACTCAACGGCAATTTACACAAGTGTAATAAAGGAAAATGTCAGTAGACTGGCCGAGCCGTGTGAGTAAACCTTAAAAGTGGACGATGATAGACGAGAAATAAGTATTTGTATAAAAATCATCGGTGTACACACGCACATGTATTAATATATGTGTGTGCGCGTTTATGTGAAAATGTATGTATGTATATGTATATATACGTACCAGGGTTTCAATAATGTTTAGGATGAAAATAGTGCGGAGGCATCGGTCAGTATTTATTCTTTGGTATCTTGTGACAGACGCGCGTTACGAGAGAGAGGAAGAGAGATGAAAAAAAATGTATAAAAAAAAAGAAAAAAAAAAGAAAAGGAATTAAACGATGTACGAACGATTACGACAGACTCACCCTGGCAGCGATGGACGTTGTCGGTTTTTCGAGAAGGTCCCACAGCCATTTTTGGTATTGCGCACATTTGCCCTCCCCGAATTCCTCCTCCTCTCTTTGCCGCAACGACTCAGCTTCCTTCCTCATCTCCTCGTGCACGTGCTCCTTTCTCTGATGATATTTGTGCTGGCAGCAGCTCTCGAGATACAATTCATCGACTCCCCAATACTCGAGATCGTCGCTAAACGCCAATACGCACATCTCGTCGACGAGATGCAACTTTCCGGTACGATAAAAATTCAATATAGAGCTAAATGATTTTGGATGACGATCGAAAAAATATTCGTTATCGATTAACGAGTAATCGTCGCATAATTCCGTGATTGCCTCGTGAGTGTTACAGTCACGCAAACGACCGAGTCTCGTGTGTGGCAATCTCTCGAGTGTACGCCATAGTACCTCGTGCTTAACACCACCGACGTTTATCGATACACGCCTGTTCAGAGCCTTAGATCGCATAATCATAAAAGGCTCTGGTGGCAATGAGGTCATGGATCGGGAGTAAGTACGTTGCTGCATCTGAAGAGGAAGAGGAAGAGGTGGTGGCGGTGGCGGCGGCGGTGGCGGTGGTAAAGGCGGCGGTGGTAATACCGCATTAGCGACACTTGCGAATGGCGCGTAACGTACTTCTTTGCTCCATCCTGAAAATCGAACATTGTTTCTTTTTTTTTATTTTTTTTTCGTTCGAACGAGAGCTTTTAAAGTTTGGTAGAAATACCAAAAATATCTGGCAGGAAAACAAAGTTTATAAATTTATAATTTGGGACGTCTGTTTTTTTTTTTTACGGAATCCAATTAAAAGAGAAATCGTTTTGTTTTTAACGTGTAGTGGAGCGTTCGTACTTCAGGGAATCTGGCTGAATCGCTGTTTGTTATCTCGGGACTTATAAACTACGATAAGCGTACGGCAGTCCTTAACTCACGTCTTTGATCAAACTTTTATATTTTATATTCTTTCTCTCGGTAAAATTATTTTCATTTTGGCTTTCTAAGCCGAATATCGACTCGACCATCTTAAGACGAGGCTTGACCTTCTTGGATATTAATTGAAATGACTCGTCGAAAAATTGAGCAGCTTCTTTCGTTGTATCCTCGAAAAAAATTTCTTACATTTTAGCCTTTGAGAATTTAGCGACGGATAATTAATATTTTCATATTAATCAAACACTGCGAGAAATAAATTTTTATAAAACTGATCGATCAATGACCTAGAAATTTAAGGTGGTTCGATCGGTACAGTCAAATCAAAAGTTTTCTTTCTTAGTTTATCTCCGTACCATATGATTTTTAAGCTTAAGTTTATTATGAAAAGTTGTTGAGAATTCATTCAAGAACAACATACTATAAATTCAAGATCATCCAAGGTGACCTATACTCGCTACGTAAAAATAGTTTCTTAGGATTTTTTTAAAAAACTACGGGAGGCTTCTTTGAAGTATTATAAAGTGACATGCAAAATTTCAGCAAGCTTCACCATCTAGAAGTTGAGATATTTAGGATTGAAAATTGCAATATTTAACAGGTACTCTTATGGGAGAGTGCCAAAAACTGTGATTTTTAACAATAAATATCTCGATAACTAGACGATGAAACCTTTTCAAATCCGGCATACGTATGTAGATCGTATCAAAGAAGGCTCGTGCAATTTTTCAACGAAATCCTGAGAAAACGATTAAGCGAGACTACTACCTTAATGAAATTTTATACATCAAGAATTATCGAAGAAGGAATGATCAAAAAGAAAATATTCGTTATCTCGATTAATCTGTAAAACCCATTGTTCCACAATCTTAAATTATAACGAAATTTGATGACCCTGATAAAATTTAACGCCATCTAGCAAAATCTCGAAAAGATTCCGGCCAGCGCGTGACCTTGAAACATTACCCAATATTTCGATCATCTTATAGAATCTAACGCGATAAATTATCAAATTAAATTGAAAATACGATTTTTAATGAAAATATTAAAATACAACGATACCCGAAGACGGTGGTATAATGGTCGTCCCCTCGTAACCATAAGCGTCGTGATGAGGCCCTTGACCACCACCGTGTGTCGTAGTCGTCGTCGCCGTGGTGGTCGAAGATGTTCCAGCCGCCGCCGCTGCCGCGACAGCGGCGAGATAAGATGCCACGCAACTCGGGGGCAAAATTCCATTTCCATTACGATCGGCCGGATCGTGACCCGATGCTTCGTCGTCGTATCTCCTATCGTTCAGCATCAGAGATGCTCTTTTTTATGTTCGATGGCGTTCGCCTCGATTTTGAGCTATATGTCAACGAAGCTCGAACTTGCGTCTCTGTATTGGTGTATAGTGTATGTGAGTGTGTGGGTGGGTGTATGGTTGTACGTGTTTGCGTATGTGCTGGAGTGTACGTGTGGGTGAGTGTGAGTGTGTGCGGGGGTGTGTCGGAAGGGGAATTGTGTGAGTGCGATTTTCGTCTTCCTCTGCTTCTTCGTCTTCTTCTCCTCCTTCTTCTTCTTCTTCTTCTTCTTCTTCTTCTTCTTCCTCTTCTTATGCTCCTCTTTTTTGTCGCGTTGCTGCTGCCGGCCTTCCCGGCACACGTTTCATCCACCGGAGCAGCACCTCTCCGCCGCCGTCATCAAAGTGGCTTGTAGCCACTTCATAATCTAAAATCGTCGGGACTAATTAACTACGAGATGTTTATACGAGAAAGGAAAGAAAAATAATATCGGCCCTTTTATTCGTCAAATGATTTTTGTTGAAAAGATGGGATGGAAGGGGTGGTAAATGTGTCACAAGGTAGTATAAGTGTTACGAATGTGAACGAGGGATTGTGTAACGATAGACCGAGGAAGATAAGAAAAATGAAAGGAGGACTGGAAAGCGAATGGGGCAAGGGGATAGTAAAGACGTCATGAAACAAGATGGAGGGCTTGACAGGATGTGATAAGGGGCGGCCATGTTCGTCAAATGGTTGGGGTCGTCAGCTACCGGTCCAACACCCCAGGCCTCCCCCATGAAAAATAAATATATCCGAGTTACATAACGAATATAAGTTTACGATTTATCCGATATTTTCTATAAATTTTTGTTTTATAAATACGAGATATTTATATCTCGATGAAAACCCCTATATTTCAAATATACGGTTGATGACAAAAAAATATATAACAAAAAATGAGGACAAGTTCTATAACAGGGGTTATATCTTTCGATACGTCCCTTTTCCACGAGGGGTAGTTTAGATATAGCGTCGTTCCGTTATAATATGTAATGGCAAGTATCTATACGTCGTGCGATAAGGGGTTGAGAAGGGTCTTTGAAAGGTCAAAGAGGATATACATCCGGAAGTGAAAATCTATTTAACATAGAAAGTTCATATTTCAATATAGATATTCGAGCTGTCCCATAAGTGGCTGATAAACACACGTCAATTTTCCTTTACGTCGAGTATTCGCGCTTTATCTTCCTGTATTATTCTCGCGTGGGAACCCAAAGAAAACATGTATATGAAAATTTTGAAAAAAATATTGTCAAACTATATTTTATTTCTTTATTTCCGTTGTATATCTTTAATATATTTCTCACATTATCTTTTTATAAGACGGACTTTGTACAATCAAACATTTTCATTTTTAATAATAAACTTTCGTACGTATAACGATACGATCAAACCTCTCTATAATGAACGTCTTCCGGTACCCAGAGTTATCCGATTCCATTTTCGTCCTCGTTTCCATGCAAACTACGCCGTCGACTTTTCACGAGAAATATCGACCATTCTCATCCGGCTTTGGTCCCAAACTGACGTAGCGCATACATTGAAATAATTTAACCGTACGTTTAATATAAATATATCTATATAGCAAATAGCAAATATAAAGTCGTGAACGAGAGTTAGCCCCCTTGTTACTACTACAATTCGAAGCTTGCACAACGTGGCTCTCTCGTATAGCCGGGCGGTAGTCGACGTTGACGTATAATCGTTGAATCGTTTATAAAGCTTCCGCGATTCACAAACTTTCGAATCTCCCCTACCCAAAGTTATGAGCGGCGCGATTCTAAAATTAGCTCATCGATTTCACCCGATATATAAAAATTCCGAGTCGCTGTTTTAACGGACAGAGGCGGAAGAAAAAAAGAAGCAGGTCTGTGTTATACGACTCTCTTCCGCGAGAAAAGAAAAAGAAAAAAAAATAATAAAGAAAGAAAGAAATGAGAAAACCAGGCAGCCATGCCAAGAGAAATCTCGATGAGAATTCGCACAGCCACGTGGCGTTGCGTTCGTTCGCCGTAAAGAATTCTCGCCCTCGTTCCCCTACATTGTGTATAAAAAAATATATCGCGGAAATATTTTTGTAAATATTGTGACACGATTTTATTAATCGTGTTTATCGATTCGACTTATTATGTATGTACAGGCTTACAGACTCACACATTCGACTGTATATATTTTTGTACGTGGATATGAGTATTCGTACTTTAAAGATGATATTATTTTCGGAGCGTCGATGAAAAATTGGGTATACAGGGTGACCCACTTTAATTTATCGATTAAAACAATTTGAGAAAGAAAAAACGTCTAATGCAAGCGATAAATTTTCAGTGAGTCTTTCCGAGCTCGAGGGTGGGTTTACGTGTGATCATAAGCGACCCTCGACCCCTCGAAAGCGCTAGTGTACTTGCGGTCGTTCGCGAATTAAAAAAACCCCAACACCATCGTTTTTCAAGCTAAAAACATGTTTTTTTTTCGCTGTGTCCGTCTTGAGCCAGCCTACGACGCGATGGAGAAAATAAATATACGTTTTCTTTTAAAAAAAACTAACGATGACCTTCGTTCGACCCGAACGTCTCGGGGAGAACAAAATCTCAGGGAGACCATCTCGTCTCACCTTCGAAACCATCGAGAATTCGTGGGAAACGTATTTTTCGTACGCCCTCGCGTTCTTGATTTATTTCCCATCGGTAAATTAAAATGGGACAGCCTGTATATATCTACGGATACGTATTTGTTATTATCCTTCGAACATAATAGCGTATAAATAAAAGAATATTTATCCATCGACGTTTAAACGTATAAGTTGGAAAGCGCCCACAGCAGTTGGCCCTGCACACGTTCCTCGTACGAGTCTTTCTCCCTCTCTCGTCCTCTTTCTCTGACGAATGTGTGTTCCATTTATAGAACACATTGACCGTGACCGCATCAGCTCTCATGATCAATCATCAGCGTCGTCCAATTCCTGCATTTGCCTATATCCACCGCACTGCGCTTACGCCCTTTGCCCAAATCGATTTTGCAACGTACCCACCATTTCCGATTTCGCAATCCCTCCCTCCCCCTCCAAGTAAAAACGATAACGATCAAAATTTCTCGAATATCTCGAAAAACGTACGACAACGAGTGACGGAAAGGTAGAAAAATAAAACTAAGAGTGAAAATATCGAATGAAAGAAATTAATTATCGATAGGTAACGGAGCTTGCTTTATTGACAAAGAGGCTCAAGGACACACGCGAGATATGTGACGAGGCGCGTGCAACCGACGACGAAAAGCGTTTCGGTCTCTCGCGTGAATGCGACATATAAAATTAAACCCGTACCTACTACACACGCTACACACGCTATACTACAAACGCTATCGAGACCCGAAATCGCTCGATTTTCTTATACGTCATGGTGCGGGGTAGAGAGAGAAAGGGACAGACGCTACGCTACGGTTTCGTTGTAGTAATAGAAACGTGTGTATTAGGTCCCTCGCCAGTGCTACGTTCCGGACGACCATCGCGATAGGCAAGTCCGTCACCTATACAACACGGATTCACCAAATTTATCGAAATGTCAGTGCCAGAAACGATTCTATAGATACATATAGGGTAAAACGGCTAGTAGTCGGCCAGGGACCAGTAATCAGCCTCTGCCTATAGTTTGTACCAGTGGGAAGAGAGCAAAGCATATCTTTTGTACTCTCCCACTCGTACCAAGTATAGGCAGAGGCTGACTACTGGTTCCTGGCCGACTACTAGTTGTTTTATCCAATATATATATTAATATATTACAGGGCATACCTGATTTTACATATAAATGTAATTTAAAGCAACGAGGTATAACCGCGCGAACGTTATACGACATTTCAAAGCTCAGAATTTCTCGAATTCTCGCTTGTGGCAAAATCTTGTGTTTCCCACACGGAGACAGGCGTACACCCACGCATACAGGGGATGAACGTAACACCGGAGCGTCTATTATCGTGACAAAGCTGTGCGTTTTTAGCCGGTATGGACCCAAGGCGTTTATCGCGTTTGCTCTCAACAGAGGTAGCGATTGTTTACATTTACCCGGGACTTTCCGTGCGCGCGAGCAAACACACACACACACACGTACATACAAGTCGTATATATATATTTTATATGTTACTATGTTACAAGGAGAATTGAATATATATATATATTCAATTTTCCTTCTCCTTTATATATATATATATCAATATAGAGACGAGTATATATGTGTGTAAACGCTTATAGCAGTCGACCTTATGTATATATATATAAATCACAGATATAGAAATACATGGCGGAGCAGCACGCTCATCCGTAGCCGTAACACAAAAATAAAATACTCGTAAACGAAAGCTACACAGAGGACGAGATTTCGCAGAGATGGATACATACGACGCTCTGGCTTATTTCGCAAAGGGAGAAGAAGGGGTTGTTGCTACTTTCTCAAACAAATAAGAAATTTTATCGTTGATGAAAAATTGTGCTACGAACTTCCGACTATGTAGTTTTGTTCGTCAAGAAGACGAGACTCGAGAGGCACGACGACGATGACAACGGAGACGTCGTCGTCGTCGTCGTCGTCGTCGTCGGCGTCTTGGTCGTTGTCGTCGTTTACTATATACGCGACACTCGCAGTCAACGCACACTAACGTCCATACACACGGACACGTTTAATCTTCTCTTTGTGCCAAGCTACTATACCTATACAACTTCGTATCTAAAACTAGAGCAGTTGAATCAGCAACGAAGAAACTCTCCTTCTCACCCCCCTCTCGCTCTCTCTCTCTATCGCACCCTCTTTCTCTCTTTCTCTCGTGGTCGCGACTTATGGACATGTCGACTGTTTTGTTCGAGGGTATCGATTCGAACGTTTACCCACGACGTAATTTTCATGGTAAATTTTTCTGCGTTGTTTGTTTTTTAAATTCTTATCTATTTACGTTTTATTTATTTATTTATTAATTATCGTATTTTTCTCTGGTTTGTGTTATGTTTAAATCTTACTCGTGGAATTCGGTTCTATTAATATACTCGAGTTATTTATTTTTCCATCTTTTTATAGCTTCGTCATATCACGCAGCGAAACTCGCAGCGTGAATTCTGTTGCGTTTACTTTTTTGTTTTGTTTCGCCCAGGGCGAGTTTTAAATCATGGGAGTTGCATATTCTTATTTTTCTTCGTCATGTGCAACGAGTGCGCGTGGGAGAAGCAACGGCGACGAGAAAGAGGGACCAGCTCGGGTCATCGTCGTCGGCTTTCTCGGGTACGCGACGCGTAGCCATTTTGGTACCAAGACGAGGAAGAATCCTCGAGGGACCGTGGCTCGTTCAGGCATGGGGTGATAAAAGAGTAAAAGGAATAAATACAAAATATAAGAGGAAGAGGAAGGAACGTAAAAGAGAGTGAGAAAAAAAAGTGGAGACGATTTAACGGAGACTGTGTCCTACACGAAGAAAAACATTAGCCCCGGTGGGATTCGGCTGAAACAATAATTGTGCTTGTCCTACAGCGAGCAAAAAAAAAGACAACATACCGCGCGAACGGTATTAGAGTCGAGGAAAGAAAAAAGAATTCGAGGGATAAAATAAAATTTAAAGGCTAGAAAACGCAAAGCATTCGCTCGTTAGGTGTGGAAAGATCGTGTCGCAATGCTCTTTTCTCGAGGGTCAACGTCAACGCCCATGACCGGTTTCTTCGGGTATACATCTTCGAGCATACGTTATTATTATGTTAAAGCAATTTTATCGTTCGACCTTTACGACGAATCTAGATTTCTAGATTTTTTTAATATTTTTTTTTTTTTCGTGAAAAATAAAATATCTGATGAAAAGTTAGAGGAAAACGACGGCGTTTGCATGCAAAGTCTACGTTCTACCGGCGAGTTAAAAAGCGAAACACGAGAGGGAGAGGGAGAGAGAGAGAGAGACTCGCGCGGTGCCTCGAGGCCTGGTGCCCCGAGGAGGTTGTTCGCCGGGCCGATAGGGGTTGTGTGCTACTGCCCCAAATAGAGCTAGGTTCAATGATTCGATCCACAAGGCCGTTCTAGTTTCTACGTGTAGGGGCAGGAGATCGGGAGTGGTAAATGGCGATCGCCTGAGCACAATATTTTTTTTTTAAGGGAGTATTTCCCAATTCGCCGCCTCTCGACAATAAAATAACGAATGTATCTTTTTTTACCAGGAAAAAGGGGCGAAAAAGGAACGATTCTCAGAGATGTTTGGACTCGGGACGTTACGTTAAAATTTGTTAAATTGCGATAGAAGAATTATCTCTTAAATCACGTCCGTTGTTTGTTAACGAAGATGACAACAGTCTCGTTTGAATTAATAATCGAATTAACGAATGAAACGCTTACAATAACGAACAAAATGTATTTTTTCGTACAAAGTTTAGGGGTGTGTTTGTACCCTCTCGACTGATAACATTTAGGACAATGCGGATCATTGATGTTTCGGTTAATTAGGGCAGGGCTAATGTTCAATTTCCTCTGACAAATTGCAACGGTCGTCATTCCCCACAGCTTCCGGCTAATGGCGGTCAGACAGTAAACTGCGGCCATTTGTTTTTTATTTTATCCTTACGCAAATAATCTTTACGTTCGCGAAATAAAAAAGTCGCTTGTAGGACAAAATTAACTATTAACTTTATTATGGGTAAATGAAGTTTAACTTCTATGAGTAAGGAAATATTTATTTCCTTATTAATAAAAAATCTTTATTTCCTTAACCATAAATTTTATTGACAAGAATCATCGGTGATTAATAAAGCTTTTGATACTTAAAAAAAAATCGCTGAACGGAGGGAGGTCATTCTTCCAGAGCTAAATAATTCCCTACAGTAACATTAGAATTTGGAAGAACCGCAACCGTATCCGACGTGTTTTTCCCCCAATTCCCATTTCCTCTGGGCAAATGCGACACAGTGTAGAAAATCGTCCACCGAGACGCATCCGCAAAGTTAGATTGGGCGAACAAAGTGGGAGTAGGAAAATAACTAGCAAAAAGTGAAAAAGGGACGAATCGTGAAAATTTCATACATGGGGAGAAAAAGTCTTAGAATTTTTGTTATGAAATTCTAGGAAAAATTACGATGCTGTCCTATAATCAAAACATCGTAAAAATTACTCTGCTACAGATGAAATTCTATGAAACCGTCTATGAAATTTTATCGGGGCAATATTAATTTTTCTGCTGTTTTACACCAAAGAGTCCTAGATTCCAATAAAAATGTAAAGTGTAGAATGCTGCCTCCGAATTTTTATCGTGCTCCCTGGGTAAAAATTCGAACGCTTCGGACCAATTTTTCAAAGATTTCGCAGAAAATCTCCTACACATGTCGATTGCACACGCTTTATAGGGCAAGCATGATAATTTTTGTAAGACTTTTCTCTCCGTGTAGGATTGAAAATAATGGATAAAAAAGAAAGGATACTTTAAAAAAATCGATCGAAGCAGGAAATAAAGAAAAAAAAATCTAAGGATTGTTTAATAAAAATTGTAGCATCGGTTACTTCTCAAAGTTGATTATATATTTGTTTTAAAAAAAAGAAATAGACGCGATTTCCCGTCGATCGACATTATTTCGTTCCCTCTACCCCAAATCCGATATTTATCTCGACATTGATGCGTATAGCGGTCTATAATTACGCATGACAAACTCGTCCGACGGAAAAGGTCCGAATTCAATCATTTCTAATCTGACAGGGGCCATCTTCGTTGCAGCGATGTGCGCGATTGTGAGAAAGAACGATCGAAAATATCCTCGGCGAATGAAAATTGCTCATAAGTAAATAAATAAATATTAATCGTCTGTAATTTATGTTTTTGTTTTATTTTTATAAAAATAATAATTCTTCCTATTTTTGCAAACGATTAAAAACGATTTATTTTTAATATTGGAATATTAAAAAAACGATAAATACGTGATCCTCGTGAACAAATTTATCCCCAAATATTCACTTTTGTCCTAGAAACGACCTTCGTCTTTTTATCGTGAAAACTGAAGCAAAAGTTTCTCGTTAAAACGACTAAATGTATCAAAATAAAAATTCGTCGTTAATCTAGAACGAAACATCCATTCGACCTCGTGACCTCCGTCAACGTTGAAAATTCTCACCCGGCAAACTCTTCGCTCGTTGTTAAAACCTAACCAAGAAATATTGTGCAACGATCGCTCGTTAATTTTCCTCGAATTAAATTTTACACAAAAAAAAAGAAATATCTCATGGCCGTTGGAACGATTTTCGAAATTTTCCCATAAAATCATCGATAAAGTCTCTTTGTGAAAAAATACTCGAATTCACCCCCTCCCCCTACTCGCCCTGCTTCACCATCATTCACCCATGTACTCTATCGTTAAAGACCCATCTCGTTAACATTTAACATTCGAGTATAATGGCGGTGTAGTGTGCGGTGGGAAGTGAACAAAAAACGACGGGGGTGAAAGTACCACTGGCCTAAATAACCGTAGGGGTGAACGCGAGTGTGGGGTAGGTGGAGGTGAGCCCGAGTCTACCGTTTCTCCCTTGCTCTCACTCACCCGAGCGCGCCCTCCAAACCAATGATGTACGTATACATATAAATATACATTTAGGTGTATATATATATATATATACGTAGACCAAAGGAGATTCAACCGATAGATAGGGCACGGTAGTGTGTACACAACACGGGCCTTGATAGCCTTTCTTGACGCACCGTAAGGAGAGCCAGACAAAGACAGAGAATATTGTTATACATATATATGTGTGGCAATGAAGGAGAACGGCTCCCAGAAATCGATTTTAACGACTCTTCGTTCTCTCTCATTCTCTCACTCCCTCCCGCCCCCGACCCGCTCGTTCTCTCTCACTCTTTGTGGCTCTCGCTCTAGGTCCGTGCGATCACGCGCCTCTTCCGCGAGGTCGAAACTATTTGGCTGTCCGGATACAACTGAATAACTTTGCACTATATAATCCTTCTCTCTCTCTCTCTCTTATTCTCTCGGCAAACACATACCCGCGCGCGCACACACGTATACACGCTCGGTGCGGTAACTATGTAAAGGTATCCGCGGTGAGAGGGTCAACTCGCTGCATGTCCGATGCATTGATCGCATCGCGAAACTCCGCTGCACACACTGACCGAATCCAAATACAGCTGTACGCAATAACGTACGCATACTCTTCGTTTTTTTTTGCGACATTGCCATAACGTTCCCACGACTGTCAACGGAAAGAAGCTAGTTCTAGGATCGCTCACGTAAACTCATTGTCGTCGTCGTCGTCGTCGTTTGGTATTAGCAGTCATCGCTTTTGTACTCTCGCACGGTACTCGTCTTAGATCGAAGGATAAATCGAAAGGAGAAGCTAGATCGATACTATCGTTCGCGAGACGATAAATAATATTTTCATTTGTTTCGTACCCTTTCGTGTTTCTTTTTGTTTTTTTTTATCAATGAAAGATGAAAATGGCCACTTCCCGTACGGATCTTCGATGAATGACGAATACACAAGGACTCACTCACCTCTCTAAGGATGCCTCTCGTCGTCTTCCCAACCTTGCACGTCACTCACTGATCTCGACATATTTTTAACGTATATAGGACTTTTGTCTTCGTCGTCACGAGGGTGTGTACAAAGACGCTCTCGTCGTCGTAACGGCAGCAGGCGGTTTCAAAACGTGCTTCACCACTTGTTTCATGGGCGCTGCGAGCAAAGTTTCGCCACACTATCGATTGCCATGTGTGTTACACTTTGGCCCACCACGCCGCCCAACCGTATTTTCTTTCGGTTTTTTTTTCCTTCTTAATCGAATTCTTTTTTTTTTTTTTTTTTTTTTTCACCGATCGTTACCAACGTCTCTCGTTGATCTATTATTCCTCGATTATATATTTCCTCTTTTATCCGAATGCGAACGTTTCCGTCGTTGCTTTTCTCTCGTTACTATACACACTGGCAAATTAAACGCGCCGTTGAGACAGCGCATAGAGAGGTCGTTTTCGATAATTGAAAAAGTCGCAAAAAAAAACAAAAAAAAATCGGTAAAAATATCGTGCGTATGACGGATGTGGGAGAAAGGGTCGGGAGGGTGAAGAGGAAGGGTTCTTATATAGTTATGGATATTTTTATACTAAAATAAAGTCTGCGGGAGTCCACGAGAATTTGTTATTCCCAGAATGGAAACTGTGCGAGGTACTACACACGGGATCCGCGACTGAGTCTCGCTCTCCTCTCGGGCCGCTCAGCTGCTGCTGGTGCTGCTGCTGGCTCCGCGGCTTGTGACGAGGCGGTACTTGGACGAGAGCCAGCTATGCGCCTGCCTAAAGCGATAAACCTACGACTATATGCCATATAGACGTCTCTCTCTCTCTATATATATATATATACTATTATACATATCTATATAAATATGTATAAATGAGCGCGCGTGCGTGTGTATGCGCGCGCGGTTCCTATATCTTAATATCCTCGGGACATATTATAGTTCTTTGAGGGTGTAATATGCGGAGAGCACACGCGCTCGCGCAATCGAGAGAAACGGTAGTCGTGTACTCTTCTCTCTCTCTCTCTCTCGAGGCTGTGAACCATATCGAAATTGTTTCTATCGATTGTTACGCGCGCGCGTTAAAATGGGAACGCCCCCCCCCCCCACTCTTGGCTGAACGAATAAAGCGAGGGAGGCGGGCGGGGTGAAACGCGCGAGCTTTGGAGAACGGAACTTCCGGTTTTCGTGTCCTGTACACGATTCTTACGCTCGGGCAAACAGCCCCAGTGTGGCACTCGGCTCGCATGAAAAAGAGATTAGGATCGACGTACGAGAGAATTAAAGAAAAAACAAAAGAGGGAAAAAGAATGTTGGCACGCGCGAAATAGTAAACTCGACAGAAAGGACGCTTTTTTCTCTTTCTGCTCGACACGAGCAGCAAATATATATCTTCGGGAGATGGGAATGGTAGATTGTGGACTCTCACGGAAATGAGAACGTGGAGAAATTATAAACTTGGCTCTGGTTACGTTACCTCGAACAAATTAATATTGATAATATTTTGATTATTTTTTTTCGCGTTTATTCATTTTCTCCACGAGACCAGTACCTCGTCTGTACGAAATCTTTGGGAACACGTCGTCTCGGACCAAGACGTGGAATTTCCGGTTTCGTACTCGAGAGCACCGGCGACCGCTATCATAACGCCATTGTCGATGCAAAAACGCTCGTCGGTAGAGTAGAGCTTAGCGCCACGCTCCTCGCACATAACGCCCATCATTCGTTGGAGTCTCTCGTTGCATCCGACGCCGCCCACGATTAAAACCTCGTTAGAGCCAACGTGAGCCATCGCGCGCTCTGAAATAACATTTTAGCTATTAGTACAATCGCCATAATTACGAACAAATATAAATCATTCTACGAGTCTCTATAATTTTCTTGAAATTATTACCCGTTATCTCGATAAGCATGGCGAACGAAGTTTCCTGCAGGGAGAAACAAAGATCCTCTTTCGTATATTCGCCGCTCGTCAGCCAATCGTCCAGACGCTCTTCGACATTTGACAAAATACCGGAAAACGAAACATCCATTCCTTTCACCACGTATGGCAACGGTGCCAGTTTGTTACCTCTTTATTTTGTTTTGCCAATGATAAACCGGAAACGGAGAAAGAATGATAAAGGCGGGGAAAAATGTGACGAATTAATTATCCCGTCGTTCTACTTTCTTTTTGCAATTTTGTACGTCATAGGTGAGACAAGGCTTCCATTTTTTTATTTTACGTTTTTTAAGCAACCTACGTTGTATGATATTAATATTGTTCTAATATAAATCTATCGGTGTATGGACGAGATAGATGCAATTCTTTGCGTAGAGGAAGTTTGATAAGGTACGAAAGAAAGAGTCAACTAGTTCGGTGAAAAAGATGAACGATACAAAAATCTTCAAACATATTTTGTATTTTCTAATGAACGATAGTTTTTTCTGCAATTGTACTTTGCACGTGTATTGTACTTTCGATAGCTGCAAAGTTGGCCTTTAAACTTAACTTTTGATATTACTATAAAAACATTTCCCCATTTTTCAGCCACGCGAAATGAAATTTCATCGCTTATGCTTACCGCAGTAAGCACAATGACCGGTGTAAAAACTTTGAGAATAACAAAAACCATCGGTAAATTATTGATTCGACAAAAATCTTAAATACATTTTGTAACCAAGGAGAATGAGACAATTACGTTGTTAATTATCGTTTCTAAAGATAAACTTGTGCTCACATTTTTCCATATGTCGGAGGATTTACGAATACCGAGGACAGATATCGGAATAACTAAATACTATTGCTACGAATGTAAAAATGATGTTAAAAGAATTCTGTGAGTTCGATTTCCGGAAATTAGTAGTTTCATAAATAAAAATCCATATTAAGATCGACGCTTCTGAAAATAGATAAAAGCATTGTCTCCCATTTAACATTTTATCTTGAAATTTCATCGGTCGAAGCTGATTTTAATTTGATCTCCTTTAAATTCTTGCCTTTAAAATCAGTTTTTGAATAATAATGGCTCGTTGGTGTTTAAGACTAGAGTGGCAATACATTCCCCTAATTACAATCACCCGTTCAAGAATAAATGCGAATATAGACTATAACTAAATCCTGATTTTTAAAAATTTAGTAACTTAATAAACAAACCTTAAATGTAAATGCATTAAATATTAATATAACGGAAAAAAAAAAAATTTGAAAGCAACATCTAAAAAACTATCCACGTTTATAATTTCTAAAAATTTCAGATCATGTTCAATAAACTTTGATTACTTCAAGTAATTAGTAAAGAATAATACGTCGCTATTTCTTGACGATATTATTTGCAATTGTCTCAAATTTTCTGGATATTTACGAAGCTCGAATCTTCCCTATGCGATACAACGGTAATAAATGACTACTCACTGTTTCGCTAGCTGTTCTATATTGTACCCAGGACTAGGATCGTTAGAAACTTTCAACAATCTTGCAAATCGGTCCAAACAATTACCGACGGCGATATCGATAGTTTCCCCAAATATACGATAGCGTTGTCGGGAATATGCTATTATCTGAGTGTTACCCCCCGAGACATAAAGTATTATTGGATTTGCACTGCCCGTGATCAATCTACCCATTTCTATGTGGCCTATGCAATGATTAACCCCGATAATTGGTTTGTCGTAGAGCTGCGCCATTGTACGCGCTACCAAAGCGAGTACGGTTAACGGCCCTCCCATTCCTGGTCCCTTGGTGTAACAAACAACATCGATATCACTCATCGTCAATTTTGCATCCGACAAAGCTTTTTCCAGAATTTCAAGAACATGATTTCGATGATGAATCGCCGTCTCCTTTGGCAAGAATCCTTATTGTTTTCGGAATGGGAGACAAAGTTTTTTGCAATCAATAAAAATCAACGATCGAGATGCGTTGACCGGCCGTAAAAACTATTTTTTTTAGCAAAATGTTTAAGCCGGAAAAACATTCTAACCCTACCTTCACCGGGAGGTGTGACATACGTTCGCCTGACGTTTGAGAGAACTTTATTGTCCCGTATTATTCCTATACCAATTTTATTAGCACTTCCCTCAAAACCAATCGCGGTCACCATTTTTTCTCGATTGTAATACGATTTTGAATGTTACTTCACAAATGTTTGGTTATGTTTGTTTTTACGGTCGGCAGCAAAAATTTCTTTCAAATTTTCTATGTTTTTAGAGGTTATGAGATCTAAATGTGGAGCGTTGAATTATAACATAGAATTTAAAGAATCATCTTATTTCAAGCCTTGATACGTTTGTGAATGGCAGTGTTTGTAAACTTGGGAAGTAAGTAATCAAACAGTCAACGCAGTAAACAAGGAAGTAAACAACGGTAAGGTTAACGCAGTCAACAAAATCACACTGGAAAGGCTGGAAAGCGTTGTGTGTGGATTCAATCGATGCTGCCCGTTAGAAGCGACATTCTTTGAGATCGCTGTTTCCCATTCGCTATCGTACATAACCGCACAGCTGTTAATATACTTAGAAAAAAAAAACACAAGAAACGAACATTTTCTTGATAAGACTTGAGATGACATAAAATTGTATAACTGACGTTTAGTCCATTGGTCTTTCAGACATTTTATAACTTACAGTGTCGCAAGAACGATTTTTTTAAACTTTCAAATAGCGGATGTGACATACAGCTCCATTTCATTGAGACCAGAAACTATATATATATATATATCACGTCGTGGACCGCAGTGACGCTGGGTGGGCGCCAAATTCAAACGAACGAACAGCACAGATGGTGAGTCCGTTAGACACCAACTCCATCCCTTGGATAGGTGGACCCTTTTTATTTATTAATCACATTCAAAGTATACATATTATATTCTAATTGTGTGAGGCAATCTTTTGTGAAGTTTTTATTACTCTACATAGGAATATGATCTTGAGTAGCTGCGAAAACAAGTTTTGGAGCAGTGGTTCAATTGTAATAAAATCTTTGTGACTCTACAGTCACCGCAATGCGTCGTCATACATTTCTGACACTCCGTTTTTTTAAATTAATCTTTATTATTGTCCTCCTCTTCGACGTTTGCTTTACTTTCAGTAATTGGAGTCTCGTTCAAAAGGTCGGGAACTTGGTTCCAATTACTTGTACTTGTATCGTTAGCAGGTTTCTTTTCATCTGTTCGACAGTCTCAACATTAATAATTATTGTATCTTCTGCATCCTTTACTTTGAATTTATTTACTTCACTGTCAACCGCTGGATTTGCAATAATTGCCGGTGATTCGACCTCTTTGGTTGGAGAAATCAAAATCTCCGTGGGTCTTGATATTTTTAATCATTAATATTTCGAATTTTTCTCATCATCAGAGTTCTTAGACAACGACAATTACGTTAAATCTTGTTATATACGTTTTGTACAGAGTTGTATCGATTTAGTCACGGAGAGTTTGTTTGTACTTTTAGGTTATGTCGATTTACTCGACACTAGCCCGTTCTATGACACGCGCAGTACTTTGAGTATTGAGTGTGCGTTGTGACATGATTTGATTAACATCGTTGGGTAGTTCCTGTAGTCCTTAAGCCGGCAAAACCGGCACCTTCTCGCGTTGTCTTATCAATACATATATTAATAAGTAAACAAATGACCTCAATCGTTCACGATCAACGAATAATTTTTGAGCAAAATGGAACCGCCGAAACGTTTTAAAAAGGACAATGGTACTTAACCTAAACGAAAACTATTTTCGAGATTGTCAATTGTCATAACAATTTCCTGTATATTTAGTTCATATCGAAGATGATTACGACGAAGATAACGAAACTGATGGCGTACCGAACGATGCGAAAAATAATATTGAGAAACAGGACGAAAGCGTCGTGGCGGATGAATTCGGGGTAAAAGATTGTAGATCTCGGATAATCCTGAGGCCTGACAATATTTCAAGACCATTGTGGGTTGTAAGCTTCTCTTATATACGTTTTCTTCATTATTTCATTTTCATTGTTATTTCTTAGCGAGACGGACATTTTTTTCAGGCACCCAACGGACATATATTTCTGGAATCTTTTTCTCCAGTCTACAAGCATGCTCACGACTTTCTCATAGCCATATCGGAACCCGTATGCAGGCCTGAATATATTCACGAAGTGAGTATCCGCGATAAAAAATCCGAAGGTCAAAAATTCAATTAATAATTCGTTAATGTTTACTTTTCGTACTACCGACTAATCGCGTATTCTTCGCACACAGCAGGCGGTGTTGGATCGCAAACTCACGACATAATAGATTATCCGAAGAGAACGAGCGAGACGAGCGTTCCAGATGGTTTAGCGGAGTTCATAAAATTGCGTATATCGTCGTATGAAAAAGTAAGTATCGAGGATTTTATTGATTTTATCGCTGAATTTATTCGTAAATTCTTTTCAGGTCAATCTGGTCTTAAGACGCAATCAATATTTCGTGGAATCGTCATTTGCACAAGCGTTGCAAAAGTTATTAAAAGATCCGAGAATGTAGATTGCGCAAAAACATTGACGATACCGTGGTAAATAATGGTTTTATAACGAATATCCAGGCAAAAACGAGATCGATGTTAAAAAATGATTTTCATTGAATTTCGACGCTTTGATATTGTCTTACGATTTTTTTCTACGGTGCTTAAATATCGGCGTAATCGATATTCAAGCACCGGTCGAAACTTTCGCTGTGTCGAACGATAGAACGATGTTTTGGAATAAGATTGACGAATAAGATTGAAGAGGATGAGGACGAGAAAGAAGAGCAACGACTGAAGACATTGAGCGAAGAGAGTAAGTTTCCAGGCGAATGAAAAAAGACGAAAGTAAAAGTGAAAGGACTATCCTTCCATCTATTCGCCGTTCACTTGATGATTTTCACGGTTAAATTGTTTCAGCATCGATTTAAAACCATCTGTCGTTTTGCGACCGTGAGAAAAGTCGGAGAAACATATTTATTGACGATGAACGTACAAGATCCGAAATGAACGTTCTTCCCTGCGATATTCTGCTTAATCAATGATAAATATATTCAAAAAACTATACTCGAGTGCATTGTACAGTGATTACTCGCTGTATCGTACGTAAACGATAGCTCTCGTGCTTTGCGATTCTGGCTTCTTGGCGGAAGAATGGAAGGGACGTTTGAAAATGTGGTAAACGGCCGACGATCCGAGAAATTCATGGAATTGGGGTATATTGGTAACGAATTATTCCACGATCATTCGGACACTGAAATATTCTTGGTAGGCTGAACAAACGAGGAAGTTTCTAGAAAATCAGGAATGGAGAATTATGGTTTTGGATGATTAGTGAGAATTTTTTAAAGTAATTGTTAATTAAATGTTAAAAATGATTTAATTCTTTAATGTACGATCAACAAAAGGTGCATACTATTCCGAAAAAAATATTCCTTAGAGTTTTGACGATCGTTCGATCACATTTTGATCGTATCGATTGATTGAAGTTATTTTGATATTTCAGGATTCTTGTTCTCTACGTAGGCGCAATCGCTGAAGAATAATATTCGTTTTTCTATACGTTCGTGTCCCGTGAGACAATGGAGATGAATTATTCCCACAAACGAGAGTGTTTGCTCGTCAATCGGGAATATTCCTGCGAAATTATAACAAAATTGGCTGTTATGGAGGAAGTACAGGACGTGATGTACAAAATCCGCGAAGAACAAGGACAATTGTTGCAACAGGTATTGTCGAGGAGATATATTGATGCCGAGGAGGAGAGGTTTAATTTAATTGCGTCCTCGATTAAATTGTTCCTCAACATTGAAATATATACTTTTTTTTTGGCATTAGCCATCGTATAAATCTAATAATAATAATAATGTGGGAGTTTATCGTGCACACCCTTTCTTCTGGGTTTTTACACGCCTATACTTTGCAACCTTGTTCTACCGTTATCCTCCGACATCCTTATTAGCTGTCCCGGCTGTATAGTACAGGCAAATAGGGATCCAGTTACTCTTGTCGATTTTGCATTTTTTCCCAACCGCAATTTTTTTTTGATAGATAGGTTCAGTATGACGTACTGAATGTAAATACACAAAATGCCCCCAAAATGGCGCTGCGCATATGCCGCCATTTTGCGAAAAACCGTTTCGGCCTATATCTCCGTAACCGTGCCCTTGAGGCCAAAAATGGTAATGACCATTATTGTATATAATGAAATTTTCTATCTCTTTTGTTAAATATTTTTTTTTGTATCACTTACCGTTCACGATTTATATGACTATTACTGTTTGTTTTCTGACTTTTTCTTTTTTGCTGACCGATATCTCTTCTAATAATTGTTTAAACAATAAACTGCTAGTAATCAAACTTTTAAAGCGACAAATTTTCCACAACTTTTACTTTGAACTTTTTTTTCTAAAATGAATATTTTTGAAGTTGTACCGCGTTAAATGATCGCGTTCGTGTCCGCGCTCAACGCAACTACCGGATGCAAGGTTAACGGGGTTCGACATATTCGGAAGCGCCTATCCGACCTTTTTTGCTTTAAATTAAGATATCTCCAAAACTATTCAACATTTTTCGACGATCTTTTTTTAGTTTTGTTCAGAAATACTTTATTAATAATTTTATATATGGTTTTAGAAGATATTCAAATTAGAAAAGTTTTGGGACCAATTCAAAGTCGAAAAACATTGGTTCGAAAAATGCTCATTTTCAATGTACCTTTTCTCAGGAACCATACGGTCGATTTTCACCATTTTTGTTGTGGGTATATATTAAAGTGTTATAAATATTGTGTCTGGCCATTTTTTCGAAAAAAACGATTCAGACCGCGAAAAAAATATTTGATGGTAAAAAAACGTGGTCAAATTTTTTAAAAAATTTCAAAACAACATCAAAAAAGTTTGAAACAAAATATCGAAAAAATAGCTGAATACAATGTTTATAACACTTTAATATATACCCACAACAAAAATGGTGAAAACTGAGAAAAGGTACATTGAAAATGTGCATTTTTCGAACCGATGTTTTTCGACTTTGAATTGGTCCCAAAACTTTTCTAATTTGAATATCTTCTAAAACCACATACAAAATTATTAATAAAGTATTTCTGAACAAAACTAAAAAAAGATCGTCGAAAAATGTTGAACAGTTTTGGAGATATCTTAATTTGAAGCAAAAAAGGTCGGATAGGTGCTTCCGCATATGTCGAACCCCGTTAATAAAAACAAAGTATGCATAGTGTAATGATGAGAATTCAATAAATATGCCAAAAATATGCATGTAGTGACATAATCAGCAATCAATAATTTGCCTTCTTACCTGCACAACACAGCGACTACCCGTTGAAATATTTTTTAAATTTATATTTTATTTTCTACAATTCAATAGTACTTAATCTCGAACCGCCCCTTGGTTATTATCAAATAATTAATAATATACTGATGGCATAATGAAACAAACAAATAAGAAAACGGGAAATTTATTTAAAAATAGATAGAAAATTTATCGACCCTCGACAAAAAATTAATGGAGGCGTTACAATCTGTATATGCCACCAAAAAAGATGACGAAGAGAAAGTGGAGGATGCATTTGAATCTTCACCGCCCGCGAAACGCACGAGAGTCGAAGAATATGCGTGATTCATTTTCTGTTGTATCTATTTGAAAATAAATTTTCGATCTATTTTTAAATAAATATCCCGTTTTCTTATTTGTTTGTTTCATTATGCCACCAGTATATTATTAATTATTTGATAATAATCGAGGGGCGATTTGAGGTAAAGTACTATTTAATTGTAGAAAATAAAATATAAATTAACAAAATATTTCAACGGGTAGTCGCTGTTTTGTGCAGATAAGCAGGCAAATTATTTATTGCTGATTATGTCACTAGCGTGCATATTTTTTACATATTTATTGAATTTTCATCATTACACTATGCATACTTTGTTTTTATTAACCTTGCACCCGGTAGTTGCGTTGAACGTGGACGTGAACGCGAATATTTAACGCGGTCTAACTTCAAAAATATTAATTTTAGAAAAAAAGTTTAAAGTAGAAGTTTTAGAAAATATGTCGCTTTAAAAGTTTGATTATTAGCAGTTTTTTGTTTAAACAATTATTAGAAGAGATATCGGTCAATAAAAAAGAAAAAGTCAGAAAACAAACAGTAATAGTCATATAAGTCGTAAACGGTAAGTGATATAAAAAAAATTATTTAACAAAAGAGATAGGAAATTTCATAATATACAATAAAGGTCATTAGCATTTTTGGCCTCAAGTACACGGTACGCGCAGCGCCATTTTGGGGGCATTTTGTGTTTTTACATTCAGTAGGTCATATTGAACCTATCTATCAAAAAAAATTGCTGTTGGGAAAAAATGCAGGAAGAAATGTACTATTTGCCTGTACTAGTAGCCGGTTCGCTTATACCCCTAACTCCTCCCTGTCATTTTGATCAACCGGTTGAAAAAGACAGTTGAGTCAACGTAAAAGTGGAACGGTTGAATTTGAACAACTTCTCAACTGTTCATCTTCGAAAGTCAACCATCCTGCGTTTTCTGTGGATAATTTGGGATTCAACGACCGTTGAATCAACCATTAGAATTCCTTTTTTACGGTTGATTTTATAGTTGTAAAGCAGTCCAAATTCAACCGTTGATATTTTCGGTTGACTTTGCAGTTGCCAAAATTGCTAGGGCTGTCTCGCATTTGCCGCGGACGGAGGGAAACTGCAGAAAATCTCCGCCGATACAGGTCCATCATATAAATCTATTAAAAATGTAAACCGTACATGCGTTCGTAATAATGTAATAATAATGTTCAAAAATCAATGGTCGAGTTATATTTTTTAAATTGCTCCAAAAATTTTGCACCGAGTTACTACCGGAAGCACGACCACGTGATTTCGCAACTACTACTTCCTTTTACCGAACTATGGTTCCGATTCTCTATGTGCGGGAAAGCAGGTAACGCCACCCGCGACGAATCTTTGTACTTTTAGATAATACTGCTACATTATATTTACATGACACACGTTATTTTGTTAGATACGCATTGATGTTTGCGTGGTTGAAAAATTCATGGCATATCTATAAAGTGCTTACACTCATAACATTCTATTATTGACCGTCACTATATGTTTATTATAAATAATGAGACACTATATTTGAAAAAATAGAACAATTGGGAGAAACTTTAGCCGAAATTAGGGTATTTTATAAAACGAGGCGCTACTTGCTATTTGCAGAGTATGTACGATCATCTGGAATCGTTAGGAAAAATCAATTTAGAAGAAAGAGTAATTAAATCACACTTACCGGCATGTATGCGACAGCGGCTGCTACGAAAAAGATACGTACCTCACGTTGGAATTATTAACGATCAAATGATGAAATTTGGTATCAAACGATGATCAAACGATAGCACAAAAGAAATGTTCAAAAAGTTCAAAAATACAAAAACTGGAATCGGCTAAAGTTTACTGATAAAAAGTTACCAGCTAACTTCAGGTCAGGCTGGTAGAAAGTAAATTTCGATTTTCTAATTAACTATTAAGGTATTACTATCGCAAACTGGGTTGAAATAGGATTTTCTTAAAATTTTGTGTAGATATTCTTGACATTAAAACGAACAACTTTTCTATAAGACGAAACATTTTCTGACGTCTAGAATTTGAGATATTTAATTACCAATTTTTTATTTTCTCCATCTAAACCCGTATAAATTGAAGTTGCGTTTAATTTATCATAAATTACAAGAAAAATGGATTCAGGATTTTTCTGAAAAAAATTGAACTCATAGTCAGGAATTTAAAAAATTTTATGATACCAGAATGGAATATTTCTGACGTATAGTTTTTAAGAAAATAAATAAATTATTAATACAGATTATAAGAGTCCATCGGGGAGAAGTCGGCGATTATAACGTGTGGCAACACCGCTCTGCCTTCTGAAAATTTCAACACGGTCGGCTCACGCAGTGTGTATGTATGCAACACGACAACATAGCGTCAGTGACCAGCGATGTTGCCACGTTTATGCCACTGAGTGTCGGACATTAGTGTACGAGCATGCGTATACGTCCGATATCAATGTGTGCAGTTAGGAACGTATCAAAACTTTTACTGCCCGATACTTTAAAAAATATTTAACTAATTTGTGAATATTTTTGTTTTAATTTTACTATACACTATTATGTTTTCATTCGAGAGTCAGAACTATTAAGATTGCATAGCATTTTAGATAAAACAATTTCCACCTCTTTTGGGTTGTTCGGGATAATTTTTCTCTGACCTCTCTTGCCCCCAATCTTAGTGGTGATATGAGCGATAGTAATACCTTAACAAGCAAACGATGAAATTCGGTATTCATCAGTATCAAACGGCGATCAAACGATAGGGAAAAAGATGTTCAAAAAGTTCAAAAATAAAAAAAACTAGATGTCCACGGTTCACCAGTAAAAAGTTACTGGACAACTTCAGGTCAGACTGGGAGATAGTAAAGGTTGATTTTCTGAGAAAATATTAACGATGACACAATTTTGATTAACGATCAAACGATGTCAAACGTCGTCAAACGCAATTACACGACTCAAAAAAAAAAAAATTTTTAATGTTTAAATCGTTCGGCCAACTTTGAGGAGCCGTAGTTCAATCTAGGGGTATAATCGTATAAGCAACAAGCCTAGTGTTATTTTATTCCCTAGATTTTTATACCTGTGTTTATCGGTATTGATATATACTTCCGTATATATCAATCGTAACAACAAAACATTGCACATTCTTCTGTTTAAATTCAACATTTAACTAGTTTGTGATGGATATCGGAGAACTTTTATCATACAAGGTAGGTTTATCCGTCGATTAAATTAAAAAATAATCGAGTATAATACGATAATCAAAAAAATTTCGTAACCTAACCTCCGTGGTTACAACGTAGCCACCAAACACTCCAAAACGACCAATTCCCGGGGAAGATGATGACGAGGATGAGTGGGAGAATTCCAAACGTTCGAAAAAAGTCATAAAAACGCCATATCATCCTCGTCAGAGACAACCAAAAGAAGTAGATTTGACTCCAGTTAGAAACAACGAACCGCCTACTCCGATAAGAGCCGCTCTACCGGCACCTGCGAACGACGTTGTAGAACCTCAATTATCTGAAAAAGAAAAGCAGGATATTCTTAAATATGTCGAAACCGAAGCCCTTGAGATCGAGGCGCTCGACGATACGACGTTAAAACGAATGGTTTTGCTGTTTGAAAAGCGAGCTCTTCGTAATCAAGAAATGAGGGTCAAATTTCCCGATCAGCCGGAAAAGTATTGTCGTCTCTTGTTCGAAATCTATCTCTCCTTAATTCGTCCATGATCTATTCCATATCGCTATTTTTCTTCAGATTTATGGAATCGGAATTGGAACTGCATGAAACGTTACAAGAACTCCATGTTGTCGCGACGAATCCTGAACTCTATCCTTTAATGGTCGAACTCGGAGCTGTACCCTCTTTGTTGGAATTACTTTCTCATGAAAATACCGACGTTGCGGTGGGAGTCGTGGACCTGTTGCAGGAACTTTCCGACGTTGATATATTACACGAGAGTCAAGATGGTGCCGATTCTCTGATCGACGCTCTTTTAGAGCAACAAGTCTGTGCTCTTCTCGTTCAGAATTTAGACAGACTCGACGAAACTGTTAAAGAGGAGAGCGATGGTGTATTCAACACATTAGGTTCGGTATTAGATACGTTTTTCATCGACGCTCATTATTTACTTAATGTACGATTAAATTTTATTTCTCCATTTTGCAGCTATATTCGAGAATCTTCTTGAATTCAGGCCAGAATTGTGCATAGACGCAGGTAAACAGGGTCTCATGCAGTGGCTGCTTCGACGAATAAAAGCAAAGATGCCGTTTGACGCTAATAAATTGTACGCGAGCGAACTTTTGTCGATACTTTTGCAACAAACGCCCGAGAATAAATTGCTACTCGGGGATCTCGATGGTATCGATGTATTGCTTCAACAACTCGCGGTATTTCTACGTTCGTTTCGAACCCATCGGCTGTTCGATGAATCGCAATCATTTAATCGTATATATTGCGTACTTTTTTTTTTTACAATTTACAGTATTACAAACGTCACGATCCACAAACAGCCGAGGAACAGGAGATGATGGAAAATTTGTTTAACGTTCTGTGTTCGAGTCTCATGGCTACGTTAAATCGAGACAGATTTTTGAGAGGCGAGGGGCTTCAACTGATGAATCTTATGTTACGAGAGAAGAAGATGTCGCGAAACGGTTCGCTCAAAGTTCTCGATCATGCTATGAATGGCCCAGACGGCAGGGACAATTGTACGAAATTTGTCGATATACTTGGTCTTAGAACGATATTTCCTCTGTTCATGAAAACACCGACGCGAAATCGAAAGAGAATGCTCAGTGCCGAAGATCATGAAGGTACGAACGTATAAATAAATAACGATCATAACTTTATGGCTTGTTTAAGGAGGGTGAAGCGTTGTTCATGCATAAGACGAATTCCAAGTTTAATTGTGTAAAATTCGTAGGAACCTTCTTAACAATAATATTCAACTGTGGGTAAAATTTGAGAAAGTTTTACCGTCTAGAGATCGAGTTGATTTATTGTTAAAAATCGTATTTTTTCGTAACTTCCCGTAAGACCTCGTGTTAAAGTTGCGATTTTAAACACTGAATATCTCGATTACTAGACGGTGAAACCTTCTCAAATTTGTTACCCATTATAATACGATATCTTGTAAAAAATTGTATCTGTTGATTTTGCCATTACTTTGTATATACTATGATGATTATGGCGCGTGAACCTCCTTAATCGACCGAGGTATAATATTGTAATTTTACTTACAGAACACGTGATTTCAATAATCGCGAGTATGCTAAGAAATTGCAAGGGTCAACAACGACAGAGGCTTTTGAGCAAATTCACGGAGAACGATTACGAAAAAGTGGACAGACTGATGGAATTGCACTTTAAGTATCTGGAAAAAGTAGAGGAAGTCGAGAGAAATGTGAAAGAAGAAGAGGACGAGGAAGAATCGTATCTGAGACGTTTGGACGGTGGACTTTTTACCCTACAACTCGTCGATTACGTTCTTCTCGAAGCGTGTACCGGTTGTCCACCAGCTGTTAAGCAACGAGTAACGAGAATACTCGCACAGCGGCGAGCATCGCTTAAAACAATTCGACACATTATGAGAGGTATACGGGCATTATTTTTCCAATTATTTTTAATCTCGATTAAAATGAACAAATCCTATACGTTCGAGTTTGATTAGAAATTAACTGTTTTTTTTATATTTGTCCTCGTAGTATTTCCGATCGTAAATAATATCATAACTTACCCGGTACAAAAAATTATCAAATTATTTTGAATTATTAATTATTCGGAACGAATCTTAAAATTGATGAATCATGAATGAATATTAATAATAATGTGGGAGTTTAACGTGTACACCCTCCTCGGGTTTTTACACATCTATTACAATCATTCCATTCAATCTATCCTCCGACATTCTTATCTGCGACCACACGGCTGCAGCCGTTTCGCATTCCCCCTAATCTCCCTGTATCGCATTTGCCACGGACGGAGGGAAACTGCAGAAAACCTCCGTCGATACAGGTCTGATGAATGAATATTAATATTGTTTTTTTTTTGCAGAATATGCGGGTAATCTCGGGGATGCGGGTGATACGGAGTGGCGAGAAGCGGAACAACAACATATTCTGCAATTGATAGACAAATTCTAATGTATATAAATCCAGCATGGATTATCATCTTCTCCAAAAATGTTCGTTACACACGTTACCAAAAGATTCCGTATAGTCTCGCGCGAGTATCGATTGTACCGTGGGTTTCTCGTCTCGTACCAATCGTACCCATAAACTTGGTACTACGCAGCATCTTCAGAACGGTCGAGCATTTTTCTCGGATGAAAAATCAAACGTTCTTCTCTATATTTCTTTACAATGTACAAATAAATCGTATTTTTTTCTTTCATCGAGATAAAAATCCCAGATTTGTTACAATTACGAAAATCATGTTTAGCAATTTGGGTGTTTGTTCATCATCAATAATAAAACGATCGTCATCCGATAAATCACGTTATTATCAAATTTTATTGTAATAATCCTTTACAATGCGGGAAGCGATGTACGAGTTTCATCTTGAATATTTTGTTTTGCTTTATTTTTTCGATATTTACAGAAGAATTTCGAAAAACGATTTGTCGATATTCAAACGTTTTTAAAGCTCGAAAATATTTGATTTTTGTTACTGAAGTAATAGTAATGAATCTTGATGGAGTTTATTGGCGTATAAGGTAGTGAGACAATTGGAAATTTTTCAAAACAAGCGTGACGCTTTGTCGATTTTAGAATGAAGTTCAGGAAGAATCGAGAATATATGGAAGTTGGATTTGTGTTCTTATTTAAAATTCTAAATCGGTCAAAAACAAAAGAGAGCGGTTTTGTTGCTTCATTTTTGTGCCAAAGTTGAGCCTGTTTGTTCAAGCCATTCAAATTCTTTCACATTTTCCTTAATTGTGATTTTCTCTTGATTTCATACTCTATTGTGAGAATCTTGAAAACTCCAGCGCAGAAAGATAAGAAACGAGCATTTTCGCGGTAAAAAAGTTCGCCATATACGAAAATAAAAAGTTACTGGGATTCAAAAACCCGGCATAAACGGAAGTTTCGAAGATCGCACACTTTAGTCTCGGAAAGAGAAGGAGAGAGGAAAAATCTTCGAATCGATCACCATGGCAACGCCGGAAGTTTTGTAGCTGCGCACGCGCATACATATCATTCGGGAGAGAGGAGACGAGTTCGCGTCGATGAGTTTTTCTCGCTGGCCGTATCTTCGATCGAGTCGTGGCGCTCGAAACTGTTTTGTCTCACGACTACAGATCTTAACTTGAGGTATCAATCCCTAAATCGTTTGTTCATTCACCGATATCTATCGTTTATGCATGCGTATGTGATACGAGTATATAGATATGCATGCACGTATGTGCGTACGGTAAATTTAGTTCGGTCGAAAAAATGAGTGCCTCGGTGATTTTCGATCAATCGTGTAATCATGTTGTTCTTGCGATTAAACATAACGCCATGGTACGCCGGTTCAACGGACCGAGAAATGTTCATGATACGAGAGAGAGTGTATCTATATGAAAGATTGTACTCTAGAGCGAAAGCTTTTTCAACGGCGTGCATTTCTTACCCCGTCAGGCGAATAAACGATCGCGCGCTTGCTGCACTGACTCTTGTAGTTCGCGCAGCCGCCTCCAGTCTCACTGGCTCTCTCGGCGCTGAGCGCTCTCTCTCTTCTTGGTCAGTCGGCTGCAAGCTCTCCCGGGACTCGGTTCGCGGGATGCGCATACGTGTGTTTGGTGAGGAGTGTGTATTACGTGCGCGCGTGTGTACGCGTTTTGGAAAAAAAAGAGCCGATCAATCATAAATGCGGATACACACGTTGAATGATCTTGAACCCGCACCAATATCTCTGTCCTCGTCCTTTACCTCTTGCGGATACATACGATGTAGTAGTACCATGATTGATTCGTGCGTGTAGACTGCGTGAAAAAAGTCGAAATATCATTCTCGAACAGACAGGGATTTGTTGAATCGAAAAAATAATAGAGTCGAGAAATCAAAGATCTGTCATTTGTGCGAAATAACGTTGTCGAGAATTGTGAAACTTGTCTTCACATACATATGCAAGATGATTGTCCAGTGACCGGGAAACCACCGAGGAAGAGCTCCAAGCTGCAAGCTCGAGATAATCGAAACAGTTCGGTACGTTGGTAGTTGTTTCTTCACCTTAGCTCGTGTCTATCCTATGGGAAGGAGAAACTATTTTTTGCTATACACACAGACTGTAGTATCAACGAGTAAAGCACTAGGTTAATTATTATTTCATTTTAATTAGATACATTATTTAGCAATTCATAAATTATAGGGCCTCTCGTCCTTTCAACAGCACTATGACCTATTGTTACCAAATCTAGCTTCCTCGTAAAAAAAAGCTTCATTGTTTTCATAAAAATAAAGTTTTTCGAGTCTTTTTCGTGTTAAACAAAAGAAGTTAAGATGCATGGGTGAGTACATATATATCTGCGTGCGGGTACATAGACCGTGCGCGTGCGCGGTTCTGCGCGCATGCGTTGCGTACATGTGTGCATGGGTGCGTGCTCATGCGCAAATGTGTTTACGTGTGCGTTTTGTGATGAGGGTGCAAAAATAAAAGCTATATAACTTCGGAACCGCTTGACCGATCAAGCTGCAACTTTGTACGCAAATGCAGCTGCCACCCTCCTTTATTTGAGATTAGTTTTACGAAGACTGGGCCGATTTCTCGGACCTAGACGCGTCTCAATTTGTTCAGCAATTTGTATTGACCATCTACCTGTCGCAATTTTTTAGCTACACGGCTCAAATTTGATAGTCATATGCACCATCATCGTACTGATTTGACGAATTGTTAAATTCTTCGAAAGATGCAAGATTTCGACCCTTCCATCTTACTTAACCTTGAACTATTAATTAATTGAATTCAATTTTAATACAGAAGGCATATTTGATTTTTAAAAATTCCAAACAAACTATACTAACAGAAAGTTTTCTTTTTTCGAAACTTCCGGTTGTTTAAAAATTACCTACCACGAGAAAAGTGCATTTAAAAAACAAGTGCTTTCTCATCAACGGAGATTCGTGACCTCAGCAACACTAAGGACGCTCTTGCATACTGCGAACGTTTATTTTCCACGAGGTTTTGCTATCGTTACGTTCTGTCGTGGTCGACTCGCAACCGTGACAATTCATCCAACAAAAAGTTTCGAAAAAGCGACCAAACTTTCCACCGGTAAAAATGATAATAAAATAATATCGATAGAAAAGTTCACGTTCTGAGTTTCTCTGCATCGAGAAGACTTTTCAGACACGAAACGCACACACACTCATATATATATATTTATTTATTATATGTATAGTACGGATAAGAAGATAGAATTTAGAGGAGCAAAGTTTTCGACTCTAACAAGATGCACGTGCTTTCGCGTAGCAAAAACTCGGCCGGTGTGCTATATAAACCGATATATGTAGCTTCGTTTCTCGTTTAATTTCTTGTCTGTAACTTCTCGCGTACATAAAACTTTGAGGATGTGTTTTCTCCGACAATTTTCTCGCGCTTCTTCCATAATAAATTGAAAGAAGGATGAAGCCAACTCGCAAACTGAGACAGAGAGCCAAGAATAACTCGATTGATTTCAATATTTTAATGGCTCAATGGCGCAAGACAATCGATCGTGGCTGATCGTATATTCCACCGAGTGCATTCACCTCGATTCATTCATTTGATCTTGCGACTGTTCTATACTAAAGGACAATTATATATTTAAAATATAACAAAAGATTGTCTTTTGACCTCAACCAATGGAAATAAATATTTATACAGGGTGTTAGGTAACTTTCTGGGAGACAACAATTATTTTGGTAGTTGGTGTTGGTAAAAGTAAAATGGTTTTTTTTTTTAATTCTTCTGTGATGAAAAATGATTATGGTAGTTCTTTCGCTTAGTCGTTTTCTTAGGATTTCGTTGAAAAATTGCACAAGCTTTCTTTGATATGATGTACATAGATATATATAGGAAATAGGTTACGAAATAAATAACAATTAGTTCTATATTCATAAACTTTAGAATTTATTCTTTATAGAACACTCGGAAGGCACGTCTGGTTTCTAGCGTATATTAGTCAAGACTAAAGAATAGAAGAGTCTGAACTAAGGGATTGGTTGTTGGGTCCCCACTTATCGCTCTGCCCTAATAGCGCAATATAAACATAAACAGTATCGGCCGCACATACGCTGTGTCCTACGTGAGCGAATTCAACGCGACGCGAATTTCGCGCGAACCAACTAAACGCAAAGCGATGCGACGCGGCGAGGCTGTCCTACATGAGCGAATTCAACGCGAACGCGACGCCACGCGCGAACTGCCTGCTCGTTCAATCGACGTTGTACATTGATCATGGACGCACAGAAGGCATTTTTAATTGAAAATTCGTATCTAAAGTATTTCATATTAAAGAAACGTATACGAGAAAGGACTAAAACTAATGTTATATATTCGGAGAGGTAGGGGAAGGTGGTACAAAATGAACCCTCGAGGTAAAACGATCCCCGGCTGTTATACCGACTTAAGGAGGTTGAAGCGTTGTCCATGCATTAGACGAATTCCAAGTTTAATTGTTTAAAATTCGTACGAACCTTCTGAACAATAATACTCAACTGTGGGTAAAATTTGAGAAAGTTTTACCGTCTAGAAATCGAGCTATTTATTGTCAAAAATCATATTTTTTCGTAACTTACCATAAGACCTCGTGTTAAAGTTGCGATTTTAAACACTGAATATCTCGATTACTAGACGGTGAAACCTTTTCTAACTTTTTACCCGTTATAATACGATGGTCAAGAAGATTCACGCAGAATTTCAAAAAATTATCTTGGAAAGAATTGGATCTGATGATTTTGCCATTACTTTGTATATACTATTATGATTACGGCGCGTGAACCTCCTTAATATCGCAATCGCAATATTTTCAGTGAATTTCGTGCTCCTATGGCCGAGCCGTACAATCTCTATCAGTGTCGTGGCTTTGTTGGCAGTGGGAAAGATTTTATCACAAAATATTCAAAATTGATGTGCTCGATCTGAAGTAAGCCATTATTTGACATTATGTAGCTTTAGTCTACGTACGTATTATGTCGTAGCTGTGTTTGTCTCAGTTTCTGTTACCAATTAGCAATTGAATAAACCGTCCTTCATTACAGTATTCGAAAAACATTGGTTATGTTTTGATGTTTTTTTGTTAATAAGGCATTTGGAGCAAAACGATCCTTTCATAGGGCAGGCAAAATGATCCCAGGATCATTTTAACCCCTGCCTACCTACTTCCAATTGTGAAGTATTTTATGCACAATTATAACTTAAATGTATGAATATTATAAATGTATGAGTGGATATTATTAAACTTATCTTTATTTTGTTGCTAAAAATATTTTACTTTTTGAAATCATGCCGCGAAATGACATTCGAAAAACCTCACGCCAGAACTGGAATAAAAACGCCATGAGTTGTTTATATTTGTTGCCTAGACTGAATTTACAATAAAACTACCAAAAAATATTATTGAATGTTTTATTTCTTGCTTGAATTTTGAATAGTGGAGTAAAATGATCCTGGATCCTGGAGTAAAATGATTTTGGACACCCGGGTGTACATAATGATCCCTTCACAAAAAAATTAATATAAATTATACTTAATTGTGTTTGTGATTCAACGCTTACTAAATTTGTAGTTCGATTGTATAACTACCCCTTAAATATTTTAAGTTTGAGAAAAAGCTGTATACACCCGTTCCACAGGTGTTTTCCCGTAGGGGGATCATTTTGTACCACCTTCTCGTACTTGTTAAAGATTGCAATTTTCAATCCTAAATATCTCGACTTCCAGATGGTGAAACTTGTTGAAATTTTGCATGTCACTTTATAATACTTCAAAGAAGCTTCCCGCAGTTTTTTAAGAAAATCCTAAGAAACTATTTTTCATTATTTACAAACGGATGTAGCGAGTATAGGTCACCTTGGATGACCTTGAATTTATAGTATGTTGTTCTTGAGAATGAATTTTCAACAACTTTTCTTAATAAACTTAAGCCTCAAAATCATATGGTACGCAGATAAACTAAGAAACAAACTTTTGATTTGACTCTACCGATAGAACTACCTTAAGATATTAATTCGCAAAGTTTGAATTTTTCAACTAACGATGTATCTTGTCGATTAATTTTGATATTGCGGGTTTGAGTTGCACTAAGGAAATTTTTGTTGCACCGTTCTTTGTTTATCTTAGAGATTTTTATCAAATAATTATTGATAAACAAACGACTGCTGGACACGGTAAAACATAACGATTTTTTCTTTGAACCCTCAACTACACAGGGCTCAATGGCATTGTTCAAACTTTTATACTTTGCGAATTTTCATCGCAGGACGATTTAAACGAAACTATGTAAACCCTTAAGAACCAATGGTCGCATCTACCTGTAGAATTATTAGCCTTCGTTAAAATATTAATAATTACATTTTGTCTTTTTAATTACGCGATAGAGGAGAAAATAAATTAATCTTATCGACGAAATATACGTTTTATAGTTTATTATTAGTATACAAACAATTCCGGGAGACCAAAAAGGTTTCAGCGTTAACGCGATCAAGGCTTTACGTCCGCATTCGTCCATCTATTTCGGGCAACGTAGGGGGTCTTTCCCAAAGCCAATTAAAAAAAAGTGAGATAGATGGAGAGAGAGAGAGAGAGAAAACCAAGTAGTTCGCGCCGTGCAAGCTCATCGAGACACGCGATGCGTATAGTACTTTGCGCATACTATATTCGTGACAGTGGCTAATGAACTACTAAATTACCGTCTCCTTCGCAGCAGGTCGAATAGTGAAAAAAAACGAATTCTCTTTTGACTTGAAAGGGTTTTTTTTCGTCCCGCGACTTCCGCGAACTTTCGTTAGTCATCGTCTTGTCAACGTCGATCCGCCCTCGGGATAGGAAGATTGATTCTGCCTTGATTTATAGACAAATAATTAAAAAAGAAACTATAAAAAACTACTACTAATTATTAAGTAATACTAATAGTTGATAAGTAATTTTTCTTTACTATGCCCGAATAGTAAACGTCGTAGAATCGATTGATAAAAGTAACTCACTTGGTAATCGAGAGAAATTCAAGCAATTATTACATTCATTATTAAAATTGTTCAATTATTCTAATTTCTAAAGGAATAGTTTAAATAGTTTAAAATAGTTTCTAAACAAAAATACAAAAAGGACAAATTAATAAGCAATGATAATAATTAATAAGTAATATGTAATTTTTCTTTACACCGCCCAAATAGCAAACGTCGTAGAATCGATTGATAAAAATAACTCCTTTGGTAATCGAGAGAAATTCAAGCAATTATTATATTCATTATTAAAATTGTTCAATTATTCTAATTTCTAAAGTAGTAGTTTAAATAGTCTAAAGTAGTTTCTAAAAAGAAACTACAAAAAACTACAAGAAAGTAATAAGTAATTTTTTTTCTCCGCCCAAATAGCAAACGTCGCAGAATCGATTGACAACAATAACTCACTCGGCAATGGAGAGAAGTTCAAGCAATTACTACATTCATTATTAAATTTGTTTAATTATTCCACCCCAGCTATTGCCTTTCGTTCTTGAACAGAAAAATTATTATTTCCGCGGTTAGACAAAACAACTTTTAATCGAAGAGTTGAGTATGACGAAACAAATTAAAAATCCAAAAAGATTGATCAAGACCTTGAAGTACTATGAAGTACCTTGGCATGAACTTAGGTCAATATTGTCCGCGCTGAACAGATTTGTTTGGATAGGTCGAAAAACACCCCTCCATTTTAGTCATTCCCTGACCTTCAAAACTGTTAAGGACAAGGGAGTGTCGATGCAAAAGGTCTCTTTTGTGCCTCAGTTTATACTTGAGCCTTAAGACGTTTAAATCACTACGAGACAAAATCGACTCAGGTCTCCACTCCATGTAAATCTTTTACAGCAGGCTTGTAATTCGAACGACAGACTGCGATTCATATTTTTTCAAGTTTTGATCACTTTATCACTTGCGGAAAAAGCCGTCCGGTATGAGATATACACAAGTTCACGTATTTTGGCACATTTTTTGGTACTATGATATTTGAACAGGTCAGGTAAATTTTCTTGAGAGGGAGGTCGTTCAAGGTCCACTAATTAAATTAAACAAAACGATTAATAACGATTACGAATAATGATTTTTTTATGAAATAAGCAGCAAAGTATCGACTACAAACTGCTCGAAGATTTCAATTTTCCTTTGTCTTCCAGTTGCAATGTCCTTTTTTATTTATTTTTTTATCAGCTCGCTTAAAAGTTATGAAAATTCATGTACACAACCACGAGCCTCGCACATCTTTGTTATATTCACGTTACAAAACCATGTCTAAACAAATGATTAAAAACATTATTTTTCTAGCTTTTTTAATAATAAATAAGTCAAAAAGATGAGTGATTTTTTTCGCATTTTTTTCTATCCCAATTCGTAGAAAAAAAAACGTGTCGGACCAAAATGACCCAGGTTTACACTTTAAAGGCAGTAAAGCATTTCCACGCTAAACTATATATATATAATGTATTGAATTAATTGAAGTAATACGCCTAAAGTTATAATAGATCACGGACGATGGCGCTGAGAGCAACAGAGGTGAAGGTACGCGGTAATTGAGAGACGAGAAAATCGCGTATACCAGTGAAGGGGTTAAAATTTCTCATTTCTGTCACGGTGCCAACTCGCGGAGTTTCTACACTATATATATATACAACACATACAACATATAGTACGACTCTATCTCTTCGTAGCTCACTCTCCCTCTCTTTCTGTTTTCTCGTTGCATGGCGATCACGCACGCGTATACAGGGTGAATTCTGTAAGGTGTCTCAAACGGGATTTTGGTGCAGATAGGATCATTACAAACAAAAGTTGCAAATATACATTAGGGATATTTTTAATAGTTTACGAGATATGAATATTTAAAGTTGATCCAATCACAGCGGGCCGAGAAGCGTTGGAGCCGCCCACTCTCCGTCCTAGCTGTAGATATAGCACAGTTTAGGACGTTACATTTGGGATCGCAAAATTCAGAGCAGTCAATTATTATTATTTTATTACGCAGTCATTTTTATTTGACGCGCTCGGCAAAATTCAGAGCAGTCTATGCCCGACAAATAAAAATGACTGCGTAATAAAATAATAATAATTGACTGCTCTGAATTTTGCAATCCCAAATGTAACGCCCTAAACTGTGCTATATCTACGGCTAGGGTGGAGAGTGGGCGGCTCCAACGCTTCTCGGCGCGATCTGATTGGATAAACTTTAAATATTCATATCTCGTAAGCTATCAAAAATATCCCCAATGTATATTAGCAACTTTTGTTTGTAATGATCCCATCTGCACCAAAATTCCGTTCGAGAAACCTTACAGAATTCACCCTGTATACATACAGTGCCGAAATGAGCGTCGTGGGCCAGAGGTCAGTATACTGCGGTGGCCATCGTGTCGTTATACACGACGCACCGACCGTCTAAATCCGTTGGCGTTGGTATTCGTTCTGCGAAACTATCGCTTCATACACACACATGCACACACACGCACGAATATATATATATACGTACAGACTTTTGCAACTGACGCTAAAGTCTCATTACCCACACGCCGCTGCTAATACTTTCGTACAGTCGGTGTCTTCGCAGCCTTGCGATCACAAAATTTACGCCGAGACATAAAAGAGGGGATCAAAAAATAGGACTCTTTAGGTATCTATATATTATTTTTTTTCCTACGACAGAAGAGAGGAATAAAGACACTGTTTCCTTGGAACTAGTCACCATTGACAAAATGTCCTCTGTGAGAAATTTGAAAATTGTGATAAAAAGATAAGAAGAAAATAAAATGGAGGATGTAACGTATGATTTGCAACTAGTGGAATATTTGTTTGTCTTCGAGAAATTCTCTAAAGCACCACGTGTTTCAATCTTCCGATCGTAAACTTTCACGACAATTGAGGGAAAATGAGGCGTTTGAGCCGGTAAGAGGTCAGGTATTTTCTGAGAGGAAATATGAGTACGTATATGTATGATGAAGGATGGAAAGGCTTGTTCCTGGTTACGCTGTTATCGATCAGCATGATAGCGGTAGGTCCTCTCAGTTCAGGGTGCGGGCACGGGTCATATATAGATGTGTGTGTGTGTGTGTGTGTGTCTGTGTGTCTGTGCGCACCAAGCGCGAGAGCTCGCAGTTTAGTCACCACAGGCGACCTATCGTACGACCTTGAACGGGGGCTTTCCTGTCGTCGATGTTTCAATTGTATAACACAGACACAAACCCGTGTACCTCTTTGATCCGGGGATTGAGAGGAGAAAAAAGCTTTTATAATGTAATATACGTGCTTTGGCACGTGAAAAAAGGCGAGCTTCGAACGTGTATCAAGGGCAAAAGTAGTTAAACTCACGTCAAAATCCGATTTTTGTTACTCGCTTCATAAATCTCGAGAATTTATTCGTTTTAAAAAAAAGCAATCGCAAGGTGTCGTAGCGCTTTATTTATGTCGAAAAAATGAAGAAAATTAAAAGATGTTCGTAAACAAAAATCTGCCCGAAATAAATTTTTACATAATCTGTGGGTTCGGCGGTTTAATCAAGGAATAAATTGAAGATTTGCTGGCACAGCGTTTGAACAAAAAATTTGATAACAACGAACGTCATAAATTATTCGAATTTCGATCTAACTCTTTCACGGCTATTTTTCAAAATTTTTTATCCGAGCGACAATCCAGAAACCCAAAAAAAATTATTTTAAAAAAAACTAAAATTGAAATAAAAATCCGAAAAATAATTATAATAAAGTTTTTCTTTGAAAAGTTCTTTAGGTCTCGATATATATTGATATATTGGAATTTATTTAGTTGATCCTGTTTGTTCGTGCCATGGAATATTAATAGGAAGTATTCGTCGCTTTCACGATGATATCCCCTTATGAAAGCTTCTTCGCGAAGCCTCGCATATACTTGAAAAGTATATATATATATCTCCTTCCCTCGCTATCTTTGTATCGATCAAACTGTCCCACATTTGCGAGTCTCGACGACGTAATATTTGCGGTGAACATGTTACTTGTACCTTCCGGTGTTACCTTACGTTTGACCTCAAGCTTATATGTATATATATTTATATTTGTGAAATCAAGAACATTGATACTATAATCAGAATTGTAATTCGAAATAAGCTTTCGTTGGCCATGATTGACAGCCAGAAAATTAGTGTCCCAATATAAATAGTTTATTTTTAAACATTTGTAAATGTACACATACAAATACATATGATGGCTGAACGATAGAGAGAGAGAGGGGTTGGGGGGGGGGGAGAGTAGTTTTTTTAAATTTCAAGTTCGATTATAATTTTTCACTTACGTTACGATTCTTTCGAGACGAAAATTCATATCGACGAATCATTAATTCGCCTTAATTTTTATTGTTGATCTGAACATTGATTATTTGAAATAATAAAAGGTTGTACAAATTATTGAGACTTTTTTGGAAAAAATGAAATTTTTTAAATATCTACTTTTTCGTTGGATAATTTACTGGCGTAAAGATTCGGGTTTGGAGAATATTTTTTAGTTAATTCTTTATCGAAATTCGAAATTTCGTAACATTAAATAATAATAAATAATAATGAGATAAAATGTAACGGATTTGTGCAAATATTCGTGATTTTTTGTTTGCTAACGAGAAAATGAGAATGTGGACGAACAAATGGTAAACAAATATTGGGTTGGCCTCCATTTTGCTTAACAAATTGTTCAGCAATCCGAGACACTCGTGCTCTACAAGAAAACGACACATTCGTTCCAAAATTTTGGAAATTTGTCATTTTTGTTTGCAAAACTTCAATTTACATGAGACAAGCATAAACTTTTGTCCAGCTGTGCGTTTGTTCGATATACGAGCGAGCTACTGTTTTCGTTAAAAAGTTCAAATGAAGAATAAAATTATCATTTTGATTATTATTAAATCTAAACTATACCTAAAAAATTGTGATAAAAAAAAACGTTTTTCTCGACGTCTCGTTGTCGACACTCCCGAACGTCATTCGCCCACGTGGTAAGACAGAGAAGTACCCCGTGAGTACGAGAGAAATTTGGCGAACCGCCAGTGAAGTTCCCAGATTCTTCGGCTCGTCTCTCGTTCACCTGGAAAAGAAAAAAGATTGAAGCGATTTAGCGACAGCTTCTTGTACTTGTACTCGTAGCTCATCCTCGACGATACGATGCATTCGATGCTTCACCTCTCGCTCGTTGAGTCGCCATGTACCTACCCTGGATATCGTCGAGTTGCTACATAACCCGAATACTTATTGTTAGGTACACCAGCCTAGTCCTCCGAAAGCGCTGACGTAGATAGTACGAGAGGGCCGTGAGTAAGACACGTTCCGAAGCTTGTATCGAGAAACTTGAAAAACCTCAACAACCTCCTTGATTCTTTGTGATTATTTTCATTTTCTTTTTTTTTCGATAAGACGACTTTTAATCGCTGCTACGTTGTTTTCTCTGGTATTAATTTTTTCACTTTTTTGTGGATAAAAGAATGTTTTTTCCGTTACTTTTTTTTAATTATTGGTATGTCGTATATATAATGATAATAATAATAATAATGATAATTCCTATCGTATTTAACTTCGTGTTCCATTCATCTATTAAGTTGCCCCAGAAAAAACGTCGATTGTTTAAATATGTTTTTATGAGATGAATAGAGCACGAGATGCGTTTTACGTATGTAAACACAATTTCGATATTTTTGAGCTAATTCACCAATAAATAAATAAAACAAACGGACGTTGATGCTGCAGAGTCAGTATTGCAGGCGAGGAGCGATTCGAAAACGCCATACCCACTTTCTCCGGCATTGAGCGTTAAAGTTTTGAGGGCATCTAAAGAATTATGGCAAAAATTTCAGGAAAAAAAAACATTTAGCCACTTTTTGCCATAATTCTCTAGTTGCCCTAAAAATTTAAAAGTGATCGGTTGCTGAGTGTCGACATAACACTAATTTTTTTAGTAAAAGACCATTCTCCAGCAAAAATAAAGAAAAAATTAATCGATCGACGAAATCTTTCAGAATCTCCAAATTTTGTTGTTTACTTCTACTACTGGGCCTTGAACGACCTATGGCCCAAGACAATTTACCTGGTCCCTCCAAATATCATAGTATCGAAGGAGGTGCCCTTAATACGTAGATACGCTCATGGGTATCTTCTATCCATTGACCCTTTTCGCACGTAAAAAAGTGGTCAAGACATGGAACGATGCGAATCGCATTCTATCCTTCGGACCCCAAACTTGTCATAAAAGATATACGTTCGGTGGTAACCCGGACTGATTTGGTATGTCAGAAATTTGAACTCTTCAGGGCTCAGGTATAAACTTACGAGCGAATGCGACCCTTTATATGGATACTTACTGGCTCTTGAAGTTTTTTAGGGTGCGAAATGGTCGAAATGGGGCTGTTTTGCCGACCTTTTAGAATAAATGTATGTAATGTGGACCATATTGACCCAGTTTTACACGGGGTGCTATAATAATATTAATATTTAATTAAGGGTCGAGGGGGTTGGTATTCCGAGGGTGGAATTTGTAGCATATTCCAGGTGTCCTACTTGTACGGGACGGAGAATGGATCTATCGGCCTGTATGCTAGTCCAGTAGTCGGGAGAAAGTCTTTATGCATGTGCATGTAATATACATTAATTGTAAGGGAGGGAGGTTCGACGTCTCTTTGCCCCATCGTCTGGGAAAGAGCTTCATTCGGATTAATCGTTCGGCACACACGATACGCGAATTTTCGGGATATCTCTGTGAAAAAATTGAGATTTCATTGTTTTTGTACAGTTTGAGGGTTAAAAAAAATATTAAGCTATATCGCTGGTACTCGCAATAATCATTAATTTGATCGAAGTACAATTTAAATTAAATTCGAACGATCGAGCGATTATAATATTTTTTTGCACGTAGGTAAACTTGAAATGAAAATATATAAGTTCATTGATCGTATAAATAGTTATATAAATATTTGCTTCAAATTTTTAATTCAATGAAATAAGTTTCAAATTATTTTTAAAGAATTAGATATTTCAAATCAATCGTGATTTTTGTCTTTTTGGAATATTTTACATAGTCCGTTTTGAATATTTTATAATTAGCCTTTTTTAATTGCAAAATTCATGATTTCGATCTGAGAAAATAAAAATATACGAATTCAAACGTTTTATACGTCGTAAAAATCCAATAGCTCTTTTTTTACGCTATTGAATAGTTCACTTTTCTCATAAAGAAAATGGTCGACTAGACTGAAGAAAAAACTGGAATGATGGAAGACCTGCTTTTTACCTTTGCCGTGTCCATTCCCAGAGGAGACCGTGTGCCGACTGGGTGCCTCTATATATCCATTTTCTTTCCGTACAATGTTTTGATGCCCGAAACGGGTAGAAAGATGAAAAGAGAGCACATCGAGAGAGGGAGAGAGAGAGAGAGAAGACGACGATGGCGGCGGCGTCGAGACGCTCTCATCGATCTGGTTACACTCTCACTTCGCCCCGATGTGGCCTCGACCTCGCTTCTCTCCTCCCGCTTTTCCTGCATCCAACTTTTCTTTCGTCCTTTTTCCACATGGACCAACACTAGATTCCAAGCTTTCATCATTTTTCACGTAAAAAATCGCTTACGGTTTTCACAGGGACAAACACACCCCTTTGCATCTACGAAATATTTCGCGAAATAAAAAAATGACCTTTTATCAATTTTCTCTCATCTATGCCGATAAACCGATTACCCGGTCTCATCGGAATCTGACGAAATATCGATTTTCCAAGATCGTCAATCTTTTTAATAAATTTATAATTTTACGTAATTTCCTCAATTATCGATCACTCGACCCCGACCGTTCGTTTCGGTTAAAGTCGATAAAACGCGAATTAATACACGATGGATATTTATCGTCTAAAATAATCAGCAAATTTTGATATTACTCAGGGACCTCGATCGGTTCATCAAAATTACCCTGCTGCTCGCGGCAGTTTGAAATCGATTTTAAAAGCTCAAATCTTACAATCAAGCTATCCCTTCGACAATATCGCGGAAAATAATTTTCCAAAAAAATTTAACTTCCAGCGAATATAAATAGTGGCGCAATGTATATCGATATAAACGACCCCGCTTTGATACACGAGGCTGTCCTCTTTTTTTTCTTTTTTTTCTGCCCCGTTTCACGTCCTAGTATAAGAGTGTGGGCGGCAATGCTGCGGGTTAATTCTCGCAACCGTGTACCATGAGAACCCTGAACGCATTAGAGATATTGAATTTCCGCGGTGTATACCTACATAGCGTTCTCCTGAGCTAGAAACCTGCGGTTGATTCAGCGAGGACGAACGAGAGTCTGATGTTCGTTTACGAATGTACGTTCTCACCTCTTTAGCTCCGCGGCCTTGGTTACAGTGCGATTGGTTCACCCGAAGCAAATTAAAAAAACAGCAACAACATCGATTGGCTCTCTTCTTACACAATTGTTTTTTTTTCAATTCTAAGCGATTAGGAACACGGTTAATTACTGGCAACGAGCTAATTACTCGATAGAACGGTAGAAAAGATTCGTTTGAGAGAATCAAATTTGATCAATGGTGAATTTTCATTTAATTGGGAAAATTTGTCTCGATAAAAGATGTAATTTATTGGAAACGACGAGTAAGTCTTAGGAAACGGTTTGTGAAAAAAAATAGTAATGGAGAATTCGAATGTCAGGAAATTTGGAAAATTGTAAATGTTTGTAAATTTAAATATGGAACTTTTATTTTATTTTATTTTTTACTAATATTTCTTGGTACGACTCGAGGAATATATCTCGTGATGAAAGGTAATTTTTCGTCGGGGTCTTGTCAGAGGATAAAATTGACCTAGAATCGAAAATCACATGGGTGCGCCATCTCGATGTATGTTATCGAGGGTTGCGGACGTTATAGGGGCGTCTCGTATTTTTAATTTAGCTGCGACCAAACAAATTTCCGATTGAGCGTGTAAAATTTCATCATTTCGTTTCGTTATTCCATCAATTATTTATAATTAACAATTACATCAACTTTAAAATGATAACGAACGAATGAACGTGTTCGAGATTATTTAAATGCAAAAAGTTTAATAAAAACGAATGAAAGTTTCCACAAAATATTCGCGAGACGATAAATATTTTTGCATTTTTGAAATGGAAAAATTCAAAATTTAACGCTACGCCTGTTAGCACTGCCAACATAGGAAGGACTGCTAAATAAAATAAAAATTCACAATATAAGTGAGAATATATAAAGACAAATAACGCGATTTCGAAGGGATCGCGATGGATTTATTTTTTTCTACAACTTCCTTGTATTAACGGGTGGCCGACATATGCTTTCGTGCGTCGTCTGCCGAGCTATTTTGTGCTCATCGGTGGGCTCCAAATTCACCCATATATAAATATACGAAATGGGTGGAGGTAAAAGTGTTTTTTTGGGAAAAATAAATTTGGCCAAATATCTTTTTCGAGCTTCTTCAATGTCGGTCTTTACGACTGTCGTGTATTTTGACTGGCTGTAAGTACAACGGCACGATCGAACACATAGTCGAGAATAATGAGTAGTTCTGTGTCTTGAAAATTCGCCAGGATTCGTGATATTTTTGGAAATGCTCTTATCCATTAGCTTGTACATATTATTCTCTTAAACTACCCCATATCGTCTACATTATACGTGTATGCATATACGTACCTACATGTCGAAATCACTATTGGCTTATATTTTCTTATGAGCCGACAAAAAAAGCCGAGGGACCAAAAATCACTACACTTTTATCGCGTTTTACAAATAAACTCTGCAAGCGGCTATATATTCGTATTCGTAAATAATCACTCGGATTATTATCACGTATATATAAGAAACGACGTGAACCGTGGAGAATGAGAGTTAACATATGATTCCTTCAGATTTTAAACAGATTTAAAAAATGCGATAGGATCTCTAATGATAAAAGACAATCGATTAAAAATGAATTTCGAACGATTTTCTACTAGAATTCATTTTAATGATGGAAGATACAAGTATTGAAAATTCATACAACTTCGAAAAAGACACGAAAATTTGTGAGATCGTGTGGAAATTCTATTTTGCCATCAGGCACAGGAGACAACATGGCCGCGCTTCGTTCACTTCGAAAACGCAATTCGCTAATTCTCCGACAGGACGCAACCGATCTAGAAATAACTGAAAGCAGAGGATGCACAATTGTGGCAAGAAACGATCCGATCTATAATTTATCTCGATTGATTGAGCCATGCCGGAGAATTTGGGATATCTCTCGGAGAGATTTTTGAGGTTAAACAAGGCAAAAAGTTTAAGAGTCGCTACTTAGCGGTAATGATCCATTTCTTCGACGCTTGTACGCTTGTGCAATTAATCTTATCGATTAATCAACTCGAGAAACAATAAGATAATCCAGAATCAATTAATCAATCCGCATTGCGAATACATTTGTTATTTTTATATGCAGATTTCCCTATATAATAATCTCGACGTCTGCTCTCGTTCTAACTCTCTCTCTCTCTCTCTCTCTTCTCCAATAAATTATTAGTCATTGTATTTCTCAGACGTAAAATCCACTTGACGTAAAAGACAAGACGAGATTCGTGTTAAGCGCACATTTATGCGAAACGCATATTGTAAAACTTCCAACTCGATTTGCATGCCCTACTCCATCCCCACGCTGCAACTCACGTATCATCATCATCATCATCATCATGATTATCCGTGCAGTACCACGACTTCCTCTCCGTTGCCAAATTTATCATTCCCGTTTTCCCGCACTTATTCTCCTCCCTATGAACGTCTCTCGCGAGATGTTTCGAGAGACTGTACCTACGCATACTGTCGTATTAAAAATCATCGCGTATACGTATACGTTTGAGCGACGCGAGTCGGGGATTTCCCCATTGGGGCTCTCGTTTCCCGTCCACGAAATAATTCAGAAGCCAAGAATCCCGGCAGAGCAAACTTTCACAGTGTGTCGTCCGTTTTTCGTTGCCATTCCGTTATTTCTCTCCGTCTCATTTTTTCCCCTCCGAATCCAAAGAATCGTATAGTAGACGGTTTCCCTTCTTCCTACGAGCCAAAAGTATTCTCAAATTCGAACGTCCAACGTCTCGTTCTCCTAGTTCCAAAAAATATTACATTTATATTTGTAATTTTAGAAAATAAAAATCATTTTTCATTTATTCATTCTCATCGAAACGTTCTGACCTTGTCCCCGTTACATATATCACCTTAATTTAAAAATCGAATAACTTCCCCCGGCTAATTGCCACGTCGATTAATAAATTTAATCTCCCGGTCGTAAGTGTTTCTGTACAAATCGAGAAAGATGCTAACTAGGCCGTTTCCTTTTAGTAAAAAATTTAGTTAAATTTTATCGCGAACCTTCTTCACTCGGTCCTCGTTGAGTCGGGCGAAAATTTATAAGCCGAGATGAGGATGGCTCCCGGGCTAATAGCGGCATAACCTGATTCTCTCCCTCCGTCTATCGAATGTTTTCCCTTGGAAAAAAGTCTCATCTATTCTCCGGGTCTTCTCTCGCCGCGACAATTCTCGCCCCCGTTTCCTCTCGTTTCTCGTTCCTTCTCTCGGGCGCCTTCAAAAACTCATTCCGAAATCCCATTCCCTCATGCTCGAAACTCTTATGTACAAGTGTATATATATATATATATATGAGTATGTGTATGGGTATGTGTATGTGGATAGCACTAGCGTTGGGTAATTCCCACACGTTCCCGCAGGCTCGGTGTGTGTGCCACGCGGTTGCATTGCCAAATATGGCTGCCCGCGGTATTCTTAGACGTGTGTACTACGAATGCGAACGACGTCTGGCGGAGTTTGCCGAGAGTCTTCTGACCGGATAATACCGTGCTTTACACCGGTCGGAAACGCCGAATTCTGCGCTTTTCTCACTATCTCGTATATACACTCGCGTATATCTCGTAAGAAACGACACGCGGACACGAGAATTTCCTCTCTACGATCGAACGATGACGGGAACGATTTACGAGGACCGCGTGCGCGGCGTTCGCCAAAATGGCGGCGTCACAGCCCCCGTGACGCTTCGACAATATGGCGGACGTGCGGTATGAAAACTTTTTTTTATCGCACAATATTTTTATTCGTTCCTTCGTTTTATATGTCGAAATGGAATTTGGGCCGGATATATGGACGTAATTTATGAATAATTCGCTTGGCGATATTAATACATCCGGTTTTCTCGGTTGAGTAATTAATCTTTTTTTTCGATAATAAGGGTGTTGCTAATTATACTGGCAACGTTCAAAAATCTGGTCGTTAATAAATATTTTGTCGTAATTTTGGTAACGAAGCGTCGTATATTTTCACTTAAAAGATGTAGCTATATCGTCTTGGTGTGGGAAAACTCCCTAGATGTTAAATTTGTTATCAAAATATCCCTAGAGTCACCCGATATGCAGCTAAAAAAGTATACGATGTATTATATAATTATTTCGATGATGGATTTATTCTAAAGGGCTGTTTCAACCCTCGCGATAAAAGACACGATTAAAGAGCCCTCGATGAGTATAGAAACATCAGCTACAGACGTGACGATATATTCGGCGATTGGGGAAGTCGAATAACGTCCCACTCATAACGAATCCTACTTTTTTTTCATCAAATTGAAACGACATTTAATTCTTTTTCATCCATGATGGAATTATGCATTATTGCAAGATGTTTACACGCCAAACACTTCTTAAATACAATTAAATCGAAAAAACGTAAAACAATAAGTTGTTATTTTTGTTTTCAAAAGTATTATTATCTTTCTGCTGGCAGAACTCATCACTATCTCACACTATGGTTGTAGTAAGTATACAAAATCACTGGAGGTCAGCTATTCCCTCTTTTCACCATTGTGCGAATGGCGAATGAAGAAAATTCTTATCGTTTTTGTAGGTATTTATGAAAAATTGCTATGCACTGACTGCTAGAAGAGATGCAACTGACACAAGATCGAGAGGAATTGCTCATAACAATAGATACCTATATACATAGATAAACATTCTCAGAACATACGTAAATATAGAAAATATGTATGTGTGTAGGTATACGAGTATATAGGGGTCGTTATACCCACTGGAGACTAGACCGGTTTGTCTGCTGATGCGGCGCTGGGTTTAACACGAATTAGGTGATATAATTGATATAGCCGGGACCGACTAACGAGGTTATTAAGGTCATCACTGGTGGGATGGCCAGCGAACTAACTTAAATCGCCGGTCGCGACAGCGGTCTTCTCTCTCTCTCTCTCTCCTCTCTCCCTCTCTTTATATATATATGTTCATTATACTTGCATTTGCAATATATGTATCTATAAAATATAGTATATTTATATTCATACGAGTATACCAATGACGAGATGTCGCCCGCATCGTCCGAAACGAATGAGCCTGAGCTGCATCCGTTGCTCCATAAAGACTATCGCGTCGACGACGTGAAATACCCGCAAGTTGCGAAAGCTTTTCCAAGCTTCGATCAAATTATAACCGAAGTTTTGAAATGCTTTTAGACTAGGAAGAAGAAAAATAAAACAAACTTTCACGAGCATCGACCGAAAGCCTACTGGAATATATATTTTTGACCAAAATTATGGACGCTGGAGCGATCTTTAACTTTAACCATTATTTTTCCTTTTCATTGTTACTTGTATAAATACAAATTTTCGAAAAATCGACAAACGCGAAATTGTGCGAATGTATCTTATTGTCGATGGTACAGAGTATATCTATAGACAGCTTCTTTCGTGTATGTGCCAGCGATACGTTTTTACGTAATCTTTTTTTATTCACGAATATTGCCACAGTGTAACGATCGCTCGACAGGTGCCTGACAATTTCTTGGCTCGTTTATTTCTCGTCTCTTCTCGCTACTTCCGCTATGGCGCACACATGGACCATGGGCCACGAAAAGGGACGACGTTTATGTATGTGTTTGTATATGTAGGAGTGAAAAGTTGTCAATAATTCGTTGGACTCGTTGTATAATGACGAGAATATCGTCGACGTCGTGGTTGTCGTCGTCGTCGTCGATATTAATCATAGATTTATCGCTGTAGCCATATCTTTAGGTATTGCCAGTGATACGTACAGGACGTCCCATTTCAATTTATATATAAGTGATGAAAAAATACGATAAATATGAGGTATGAAAAAAAGGTTTTCATTCAAGTTGTATAAATTCGAGCGGGTATGCGATGGGCAAATTGAGATTTCTTTCTGTCGAGACGTTGAGGTCACTCGAAGGTCATTATCCATTTTTTTAATTGCAAATTTTTATTCTTATTTTGTTTTATTGAAGGAGGAATCGAGTCGAATACAGTGATAAAAGAAAATATTGTTAGTCTCGAAAACGACAGAGTTATAGCACTTTGAATTTTTGAAAATGGCCCAAGTACAAGAGCACGTTTGGCGACGGCGAGGGGTGACACACTCGGGCCCAAAAAATGTCATTAAAAACCTACCGTCTGAATGAGAATTAGCAGTAATCGCATCCTGGCTAATCAGCAATGGAATAATACGTGCAAGGACGCACAAGGACGTGTAATGTAGTTTATTTATTGGTAGACTTTGTTTTTATTTAATATAGTATATTAGGACAAGCTCCTCTTTTTTTAGTCTACCCGTCCATGACAAAAATCCCAAAAATTCAAACGAAAGTGTGCAATTATAACTGGGGGTTGCAAAATGAGGGTTACATTTTTTTGTTGGTGATAAATGCTACTTTACATGAGTACTTCGAGCAGAAATATTCCTTCGAGGATGAATATTACATTCTCGTTTCTAGTTTTTAGTAAATTCCGTGTCGCAAGGTAAAAATCTAAAATTCACGACGTTTTATTTTTATTTTTTAAAGCGACGGTTATCGACATTTGAACGAACCCAGCGGCATTCTTTATGTCTTTTTGCAAAGTTACAAAAATCTACAATTAAACGTGAAGCGGTCAATCCCGAGTACAGTGACAACCATTTAAAATTTCGATATTTTGAAGATTTCGAGAAACTCGCTAAAAAAACAAAGCAACGAGTGGTTATCATATATTTTCAACCTTTCGTGATCTAGGTCGATCGGAAATTTTTGGTAGATTACAAATAAAATATCTTTGCTCTTATCTTTTAACAGTTTACCGGTAAAAAGTTGAAAAAACTGTAAATATCGCGGATTTTTAAACGATTTTTCGATTTCATCCATAATTGCTTTCTAGAATGCAGGTAGAAATAGTCGGCATACCTATATCTAATTAATGGAATCGCTCTTCGTCGATGGTGGCCGCGAAATCTCTCGCTTTTTTGCTTTATAATGCAGTCTCGAGGTGCAATTTTTTTTATAGATGTATAGCAAATGCTTACTAACTCACTGAATAACGAGTTTATCTCCTACCTTATTTATACATATACATCGCGACGACCAGGAAGTCCGGTTTTCCGAGTTTGTTCAGCTCGATCTGCTCGTAGGTATTTCACAAAGCGTCGGGAAAATACGGAAAGTCGGTCGAGCTGGTATTAATGTAAACCGATTTAATATTAATCGTATATTAGATGCACACCACTGTAAGAACGGGATCGTGTATTGTATCCCACCCTTTCCACACTAGTAACTTTTGAAAATCTTAAGGGGTCACTAAGCCATTTGAAAATTCCAATTTTTTAGCATTTTTGTAAAATTTAATGTTTTTTAAATATTTGGTAAGAAAATTGCCTTGATGTAAGGAAAAGTAATCAAGACAAAGGTGTAAACGTGAACGTAATTGTACGTACTTGAAACTTTAAACACGTTTTACTCGTAACTATTTTTTTATTATTGTTGACTACTTTTTATCGAAAACCATTCAACCGAACGATATAAAACATTGTGGGTATCTTTTGGACATCAAAAAATTACTCCTTGATCGAAGAATTTTCTTTTGCGAAGAATCCATAATCGAAATATTTTTAAAAAATTGAGTTTTTTTAATCGGTCGTCCACCGTTTACCATTTGTTTAAAGATATTTTTTCTTTTTTCAACAAGCTACAACTACGGACTAAATTAAATCGTGTAGTAATTACATGTTTTTTTCACTGATAAGCCGTTCTCAAGGAAAAATGTTCACCGTAAAACGCGATTTCGAACAAGGATTTGATGAAAATCAACGCAACTCCATTTTTTCTTCATATTTTTGAATAATATTATTTGTAAATATTATCAAAGTGTACGTTAGTGATACGATACAATTGAAATTGAAAAGATCAACCCATTTCTTTATAAAAAAGAATACTAGAAAGGTATTTTTTTTGGACCTTCAACTGTGCCCAAACCCTTTAACAATATTTTTTTTGGCATGAAAAACACAACTGTAAACATGATTGCCCAACATTATCCTATATAATCTCTTCATATAACAACGGAATTTCTTCACCGCCACCTTGCATACGAATCGAGAAGCGGTCGTAAACCAGGTGTGCAATTGCAAAGTAATTAACCCCTTACCGCATAAAAATTCATATATGTCTGCTAAAATTTTTTTATTCAACAATGTAAAACATTTTTTTTATTTGCTTTGCTTTGCGGCACCAAAAAATACATTCCATTACACGAAGAAATGTACAATTACGATTCAAAGTTGGTTTAAAAAAAAATTCCTTCAACATACTAAAAAAAGAAAAATTTGAAAGTTTAGCAGGCATATATGATTGCTAAAGTTCGTATGCGGTAAGGGAGATAAATAAAAGTGCTTCTCACTAAAAAAAAATGTATTCCATCTCCTTCATAATTTATGCAATAAGGGGTTAAATATATATCGGGTGTTCCACTTGAAAGAGATGAATAATATACGTAGTGTCTCGTTCTAAATAGGATAAATATTATACCGGGTGTCCGCCGAAGCATATTTACCAGCTGTATGCAAGGTTTATCGCACCGGGGGGTGGGGGGAGGGGGAGACTGAAATATTTATACGTAAATTATATATATAAAAAAGAACAACAAGGAGGACCCGTATACATCATACAAGTATAGGAGAAGATCAAACGTCAGAAAAAACAGGCTCGATTCTTCCCTCGGTGGGCGTGAAATCGATAAAAATTCATCGCGTCAATATCACCGTTACAGTTTGACGCGTGCACGATCGCAAATCAGCACAGTGCGAACAGAGCTCGTGGTAAAACACATACCCACACGTTTGAGGACGGTGAATGATGGAATTCATTGCACATCGGTACGATCCTCTATAGATATATGTATGGGACGTTCCATGAAAACTCCATCAGCGTCTGACCCTGGAAATGATCTCAAATTTGATGATGATTTTATTCTAGGTTCGACGTACCACGACAATATTTTTATTAAAGAATAAAACATTTTTTTTAACGAAAAGAATTGCTTAAGGCTCTAGTATTATTGAAAAAATATCGGATTAAACAAAATAACTTTGAAAATTGTTAATAAAAAATAAGAGTTTTTTAGATTAAAAAAAATCAAAGAAAAGTTACGGTCGGTTTTTAGACCTAAAACGATTGTAAACAACATGGTGAGCATGGAACGCCCCATATATATGCTTATGTACAGTGTATAGAAGTGAAAAAACGTGGGTTGGTCCTACCAGTAAGGATTTGCTAGCACACACAGTATAATAGTCATTCTTCTCGCCCACATACGCATAAGGCATTTTCGATATTGGAACCACGAAACTTTCAGAACTTTGATCTTGCATAGCGCAAAATTCGTCTTTATTTTAATTTTATTTTATTATTATTATTATCATCATTATTCCTTTAATTCTTTGACCCAGCGTTCAATTTGACAAATTAATTAAATCAGCAATTTCCGCGATGATGAAAATTTCAGTCACGTCAAAGTTTTTACTTCATGGATTTAAGTTTTATAAATAAAATGAATAATTTTATAAATGCATCGCGATATTCATCCTCAATTACAATCGAACAACACCGTACCATTATTATTCATAAAAAAGGAATTAATTGATACTCATCGATACAAAAAAATACCTACATCGTAATAATTAAACGAATCTCCGAGGATATATTTATTTTCGCGTAGAGAAACAAATTGTTGATCAAACGATTAATCGATTGTAGACAAATGCATCGGTAGAAAAGTACGCGGGTGAACTGTCAATCGATTTACCGATCGATTCGAGGCCCCTGTGAACAATTCTCAGTTAGATACGAATCTGTTATTAATTGTTTTATTGCTTCTGCGATAATTGCCAAGAGACGATTATTATTGGCTTTGTTGAACTTTCCCAGCTGACTAGGTGTGTGTCCCAGGGACTGGTCCATTCATACGTTTCGTTCTAGAAGGGGGGACGTTATAATATAATGGTACAGAAGTAGCAACCGATGTTGTGTAGCAACAACCTTCGACAAAACGACTTTTCCATCTCAATATCTTTCAATTCTCGTGCGATGATGCGAAGGTACGCGTCGGACCGAGAGATAGCCCGAAACGAATCGCCTTCTCTCTATACTCGCGAGAGGACACGGATAATAGACACGCGATTCAACTTGTCTATTCTGCGTTGGCTTCTCTCGTACATCGGCCCTCGCAGTCTTCCTACGTTATTCATCGCGACACTTATACAACTTGTATATACAGGGTGTCCCTGGAAATAAGGATCAAACGAAACGTGACGATAGAGGAGGTCATTCCAAAAAATTTGAATCCTATGAATGCTGGTCCTATTTTTGACGGTTCGTACGATTATTTCATGTAAACAACTTGATCTTTAACAATTTTGATTTCACTCGATTTTAAAAGCAATCTAGTGTTTTACTTTTGTTTTGTCACCTCACTGGTACTATTTAATAGGTGATCTATGCTCGTGGACCAAAATAAATCGTTACTTGTGCTATGGGTAACTAAAAAATTAAAAGTTGAATAATTGCGACATCGAACAATGACCTTTGTGTACACACGAATTCATCACTTTATTTTTATCGTTGAGTACGATTCAAGGATTCATATCGTTTTGAAATCTCCGATAAACGGGCAAATTTTTGTAATGTGTGTTTAACTTTTTGTCGTACTTCTTTCCTCGTAAGAATCGTTTAAAAACCGAACGATTTTTTTCTTGAACCGAATTTGTTGTATCGCTTTTTTTATTCGACACGTGTTTACTATACGTTCGTGAAAGTACTACCATAGGGATTATCGAAACCTTAAGAAACTGCTGGAAACGAAAATTCGACTGACAGCGACTAAAATTATTTTTTCAACCTTTTGTTTTTAATTTTTTTAAATATTTTTATTCTGTATATACTATGTCAATTTTTGAACAAAATTGTAATTTTATCATAACTTTTGAACTATCAAAAATCAGACCAGCATTCATTGGGTTAAAATGCTTGAAAATTACCTCCTCCATCACTCTGATTCGTTTGGTCCTCACTTTTAGGGACACCCAGTATAGAGCAATTATATGTGTCGTCACGAATATCGTGGGTATATATATATATATAAGGTAATGGTATTTAGAGCCGCGCTTACTTTATCCCTTTCGCCTTCGAAATGGGACACACAAACGTTTGGAACGTGCGCGACACAAAAGAGCCACCAATAACACTTTATGTAAACACTAATTTAATCATAGTAAAAATATATATATACAATTTGAATTGATTATAGACGAATAATGATATCAAATAATTCTTAACCATTTGGAGAATCGATGAAAAACCTTCAAGAGGTCGTTGCTAATTATTTCATAGAAAATTAACGAAAAATGTTGTCTTTCTTTTTACTGGCAATCAATACGATAAATGTAATTATTGAAAAATAATTGCGCGAGTGATAACGATAACACGAATGTCGTATTGTAATTATCGGTGAATATCGAATGCGATAATAAAAATACTGCACAATTAATAATTATAATACGAATTCAATCGTTGAGGCAAAGACCGAATAATTTAGAATTCCCGTTTGTTTTACGCCAGCATTCGTGCGCGCACGAAATTTCTTATCGCGAACAAACGGGACGCACGCCGTGGAATTTTCTAACGTTACTGGGTAACACGAGCGCCCTTGTTGCGGGCAAGCCCTTCTGAACTTAAATAAAAAAATTAAAAAAATACTTTTTCTCTCCGGTCGTAGACTTCCCCGTGGGCACGGATAGCACCAGGGAAGACGCTCGTAAAACTTTAAAACGTTCGTTTCGTCGATCTACGTGGAATGAGGGTAGCTTATCGAAGCGACAAAAGTGGAAGAGCTGGGGCGATCGCCGATTGTAAAGTACACGGATACACACGAGAGAATTTTTTCCTTAACGTAATCTTGTTTTTTTTTCTCGGTGGACATTCGTTCCAGCTAGCGATACGAAAATTTTTATCAATATAGAATTAATGATTTAGCTTTATTCATAAATAATGGAAAGCTTTCGAAAATACTAATAATTATGATCGATGTTTCGTTCGAAATAACAATTTTCAAAAAATAGATAGAGTACGAAACCTCCAATAGATTGTGGTCAAATTCAATTCCGCATATTGCTAGTCTCTATACTAGTAATGTAGAATGTAGTCTAGCCTATATAAAAAAAATCAAGTCAAGTAGGGGAGAACGGGGCAGTGGGAGCTAGCGGGTAATGGGAGCTAGCGCAAAAAACGGACTTAGAAACGCTCGACATGTTTCGAAACAACCAACATGCCTTCCTAAAACTTCGATCATGTCATACGACTGCCGATGGCTGCTTCAGTGCCACAAGTATAACGGCAACGACCACAAACGTATTTTGCGTCCTCCCGTTATAAGAAAAATATTTTTCTCACAATCAAAGTAAGTATCTAAAGTTTTCTTATTTAATTGTTTTTCGAGTTCATTCGGTAGCTTAGTTCATGTACTTTGATTTGGAAGTATAAAAAATAAGTTACAACATAATTTGTTTATATTATTATGTTTAATTCGAAATGCTTCCCTACGGGGTAATGGGAGCTAGAGGGGCTACCATTATCTGAATACTCGGATGAAGAAAATGAGTGTGTGATATGTTTTGACGTTGGAAAACATAACGAGCTATAGAACCTGTGGAAAATGGGCCCATGCGGAGTGTTCGAATTGTGACGATCCCAAAGATTATATTTGTGATCTTTGCTTCGTCTAGATCAAAGCAAAGAACATATTAATTTTCCTACATTTAATTCCTACGCGTTAAAAAGGCTATATTTGGGTTAACTATATGTTCCTTAGTTTATCATATGTTAAATGTTCATGTTTACTATTAATAAAATTTACTTAAAAAGTTATTAAATTTGGTTAGTTTCTAGCTCCTATTACCCCCTATGTCGGGTAATGAGAGCCACAGACACATTTTTTAAATTTAATTTTTCACTACCTTAACCAATTAGGAGAAAGTTTCTATTTCATAAAAATGAAAGCTTACTTATCAAAAGACTGATTAATAGAGAAAACCATAAATAATTACTGTAATAAATTACTTTTTTTTTAACTTTTCCTTACATGGCTCCAATTCCCCCATTCTCCCCTACTCGCTTTTTTAAAAATATTTGAATATTCACAGAATTCAAAATTTTCTGAAATACGAAATTCATTCGATCTATTCTCGCTTATGTCAACACCAAAATTGGAAACGATACTTAAAATAGTAGGAAATTTTGACTGACCGAGGATCAGAAATAATTAAAAAATTTATAAAACGACAAATCATCACTCGACGACTCGACTAGTTACTTGAAACGTCGGCAATTAAATTAAAAACAAAAACGCTATCTTTTCCAAACACAATTTTGAGTCTTTAGGACCAACGGAGTCATCTCGACAAGTAATCATAATCCAACAAATTTCTTTACTTACAATTAGTAAAAATCAAATCTTCATTCACACAAATATCGTTAAACATTGACAAAAAGAACTTCTCCGCCCATTACGATTGCCTCAATTTTTTTATTTCCTCTTACACATCACAATTATTTATCGAATCTCGTGAATTAACCTTTGAGTTTCACGTCGTAATTAGAAACCGATTAGACACTCGAGAGTTAACGTGGGCAGATCGAGCGTAACGGCCTCGTTCGTAAAATATACGTTGGAAGAAAATTCAAGAAGAAGAAGAAGAAAACAAAAAAGAAACGAGGGTGAAGAAAAAAAACTATCAAGGAGAACGCCCCTGCATTAGCGAAATTATAAGTCACCGATGGGGTGGACGACCGGTGGTATCGGACGCGATCTCGACTCACGATATAAACCTGTGTTGGACGCGTCGTCGATGCATCAACATATGTACAGGATGCTCGTCGACGATATTAACAAGTATTATATATAGGAACGCGTACCTACCAGTCGTTCCGAAAGTCCGGCGATGTCTGGTATAAATGCGATTGTAAGAAACAAGATGGCGAGGTAACAAGAGCGCGTGTATAGTAGCAAACTCGAATGGGCGTTCGCGATACCCTCGTTGCTATTATTATATACATGGAAGCCAATCTTAATTACCTGACGGGCGTCTCGTTTGGCCGAGCTCCAGTTGAAACTAATAGCAACCATGAATACCATCGTATGGAAGTGAAACTCCTCGAAAAGTGACTCTCTCGTTCCGGCTTCGGTCGGTGTCTTGTTTATCGGCGTGAGCACGAAGCGTCGCGAAACGATCGTCGATTTCGTCGAGCTAGATTTTCATTTCTATGTGTAAATACGTGTTTATACGTTGCAATTGAATCGTTATCGCGATAATTGCCGATACTTTAAAGATTATAATCGTTTTGTAATTATCACTAATAAGTCGGGGATTAATTATCCCTAGGCACTAGGAATTATTATTAAACCAATAATTTATTGGATTCAACGGGTTTGACATTAATATTGTTTTTTTTTAAATTAACGCTCCAATTGTAATTGGAATTTGTTTAGCGGCTTGACTTTTATTCGTATCTTTAATTACGTGTTTAAAGTGGCAATTGTCTTCTTATCACGAAGATGGTAAAGATATTTACATTATTACGCAAAGTAATGCCAATCGTTAATTATTATTAGTAATTAAAGCCAATGGTCGTAACAGACTGTGAGTTGTGATTAAAAATATTATTGGTCTAAATTATTTCTTAATTTTGTATTTTTATATGTTGGCATGTGATAATTGACCGGCTGTCACGAATATGATAAGCGGTTACCGTTCCGCAGTGAAATAAAAATTAATAATTATCATTAATCATTCCGATCAATTATCGAGATAGACTGAAAATTATTTCAATTATTATTATTTACAATACAATATTTTTATAATGTAATTCGGCTGCTTATTTTATTTTATTTTCGACAATATTTTCATTCATATTCTTACATTTCTTTCTACGTCAATTCATTCATTATCACGAATGTGGTAAAGAGCAAGCATTCTATAACGAAATAAAAATAAATAATTATCTCTTATACTAACGGTGAATTATCGCGATAGCGTGAGAATCGTAATAAAACTAATTATTGCGGTTAATTATTTCAATTATTATATGTACCTACATATATATTGAAACGGTGGAAGTTTCTACATAATTTATTTTGTTCGGGAGCCGACGAATACTGTGCATTTGGACGTTCAATAGATAAGTCCTGAGTTATTTAATCCAACAAAATCTATTTTATTTATATAGTCTCGAGATTGGCGGATAATTCGACGGATTTCTCACTATTTCCATTCTAACGTTTTCTATTGTTTCTATAATTCAGAATTAATCCTTTTATCTCTTCGTTATCTCGGCTTTCCCCTCACGATGATGACTCCACAGCCTCCAGCTTGACGAAATAAATGATCGATGATGGTTTCTCCTTCCCCGTACCGCCTGTCTCACAAAAATGACGACGGTATAAACACAGAGCTGAACTTGGCGAATTTCCGGGCTCCCTAAATTGTCTTATGATTTTGAGGACCATGTCTCCTAGTTACAGGTGTTTCCACGAAACGTTGACTCTTCTCCTACGTTATCTCTGGATTGATGTGGTACGATTCGTCGTCCTCCCTTAGTTGTGAATCACGCGGTATTTTAGATTTTGGTCGCCTTTGGGATATCCGGCTTCCTACCCCTTCGTTCTATTTTTCTCAGGATTCTGCTTGTTCTACAGGTCCGAGGTGTCCTGATTTCTCACCAATCCGGAAATTTCAGTCTGGTGCCGTGTGCATCATTATTTTTTGTCCTTTTTCTTATTCTTTTCTTCTTTCTTTCTGGGTCTTGCACAGGTGGGGTGGCATGGTGGGGTATGAGACGCTACCGTTTTAATATATTGTATATATTTGTAATTACGTCTATTTTATACTAAAGTTTCTTATAATTACGATTAATAATTTTCACATTTACGAGAATGATTATAGTGATTTAATCGCAAAATTGATCCGAATAGAAATTATCTGTATTATTAAAATATCGGCTACGTCGAGTCTCTTTAAATAATTGACCCCGTAAACGAAAAGAGAAAAATATGAAAAAATGTACACGGAAATACCAAGTACATAGTTTGGTTCTTGGCCAAATTTTTATTCCTCTCGTGTATTTTTCATTGAGAAAACGTTGAGCATAGCGATATATTATACCGCGCTGCTTCGCGTCATTGAAAGAGTAGGTACGCTTATAAGCGGGAGAGAGACAGAGACAGTACGCCAGTTCGTAGTTCACGATTTTCCGCGCGCGAGAAAGTAACGAGAGTTGCGAGCCGGTCCAGCGAGAAGAGCGTGAGAGCTATTGTTGGATATATAGAGGTTCCTGAAATATCTGCACAAAAGAGGGGTTGGATGGATAGAGAAAAGCTGATATGTATATATATATATATATATAGACATCGAGCGATATAGTAAAATCGCCGACGCTCATCCCAGCGTGACAATGTGCTCGCCCGGTGGTTGATAAGCTCACGTTCCACGGTAGCTCCTCTCGTTCTCACATTTTTTTTCACAACCAGTGTGAATATAGATCGACGTGTATCTAGTACGGGGTAATACTAAGAGAGTCGGATCGTCGAGAAAAAAGTGACGGCATGACTTAAAAAAAAAGTTGCATAGCAACATCCACCGGAGGATTTTTTAATCATTATAAAAATCCGCAGGACAAGTATAGATACAAATAAATCTTCTTTAATTGGAAGCAAATGAGAGGAAGGAGGTTTCTGCTTTCGGGAACTTCCAATTTCTTTTGGTCTTGTTAAAAAATCGTTCGAGAGCTCAAATTCAAAGAATTTCTTTTATATTTACATATAGATGAGAAGATTTCATAATGGCCACATTGTATAAGAAGAGAAGTGGGAGAATATCGCGAGTCTAATATAAAGAAGATGAAAGATATACCGGTTATCGTATTTGAAAAGGGATTAATGATATACCGGGTGTCTCGTTTGATATTGATCAAGGATTATACCGGGTGTCTCGTTCGATATTGATCAAGGATTATACCGGGTGTCTCGTTCGATATTGATCAAGGATTATACCGGGTGTCTCGTTTGATATTGATCAACGATTATACCGGGTGTCTCGTTCGATATTGATCAACGATTATAACGGGTGTCTCGTTTGATATTGGTCAAGAATTATACCGGGTGTCTCGTTTGATATTGATCAAGAATTATACCGGGTGTCTCGTTTGATATTGATCAAGGATTATACCGAGTGTCTCGTTTGATATTGATGATCAAACGACGTGTCATATTTGAAAAAAGACGAAACGTACAACAGAAGTTCTCGTTTGAAACCGACGAACGTATATCGAGTGTTGCGTCTCAAGGTAATTGAAATTTAAAGGGAAGGGATTTGAAAGGTATGACGCATATACCGGTAATATGGCGGGCCTAAGAGTAGGGGGGTGAACTCTCTCGAGCCTATGTACTATATCGATAAAAGCTATCCTAATCGATGCACTATGAAAGCCTGTCGGATCAAAGCGTGTTATCGTTTCCGCCTGCTCGCGTGCCTCATCGACTATCTATGATAACAACGATTATTATTATTGTTATGATCATCGTAACCGGGCAAGGAGGCGCGATGTTCTCAATTCGGTGGGATACACTCCGGAAACGACCTGAGCATCGATATTCCCTCGTCACGGAAATTGGGTACTCCCAAATCGCTATACAAGAGAAATAGAGACAAAGCGAGAGAGAGAGAGAGAGAGAGATGTTCGCTCTACGAGATTCTCGCTCTCTCTCTCTCTAATGGGCAACTGTGGTGAGATAGGGGTGTTTTTAGCTCGTTTAAAATTTACCTACGTCGAAGCCCGAGGCCAAGCAAATTAGGAAAACAAAATTAACCACGGAGAGTTATTAAACGAAGAATCTTTTTGTTTTTTTTGCGTGTAATTTAATCGTAGCTTCGCGCCTTTTCTTTATTACGTTTAATTTTAATTTACCATACCACGTTTTTTGCATTGCGTGTAATTGAGAAAATAGAGTCTCGCCGTTCGTTATGAAAGAGTACGGAAATGTACAATGTTTGCACGCAACATCTTTTTTGAGGATGTTTCGCGGGTAACAGACACGTCCATAAGATCCGTTGGATGAGAATTTGAAATGAAAAATGAATCATATCGCAGATATTATGAATATTAAGCGGAAATAATGATGATAACGATAATAAAATTTTGAACAACGAGTTCAATTACATTTATTGGCTTATCAAATTTTCGGGAAACCTTTTTTTTAATTGTAAAATATTTAGCTTTTTATTTACTCGATTTATCGAATACGTGTTATGTTTTTTAGCAGCATTAAAAAATATAAACGTCGAAAATTATTTTAATTTAAAAAATAACCTCTGTCTTTAATCAATTGCTTGATACGATTTACAAACTTGGATTATTTTTTACGATGTTAAATGCATTAAAAAACGATGTAAACGTTTACGAACATTGGAAATAAATTTGCTTAACAAAACGAGTGCCCATAAACATTTTTTCACTTTTGTAATATTAATTTGATGACAAAGTAAACGTCGGTATCGCAAGGTCATTTCGATCAGCATTATGAATATAATGCCGTTGACTTTATCGAGCAGTTTGACGTAGTTATGTTTTGAGATTAAATTCGAATTTAATCTTAAAATTTAATTGATGATACAGTCCGCCATTTGCCTCAGCCTGCTTTCTATTTTACCCAGCTGGTAAGGTTAATAGCGTCATCCCAATTTTCTATAAATCACAACAAAATCAGAATGTCAATTATTTCTCGACACTTGACTCGTACATTGAAAAGAAAATAAGCAAGTATTATTAAATAATATGATTGAAACGAAGCGATTAAAAAAATATTATTTTCTTAATTATTACGTTTCATTTGCTTAACCGCTATTTTTCTCATCCTTCCTAATACGGCATCTCTTTACAGAAGTATACACTGAAAATTCATGATTTTTTTGTTCTCCCGTCTGTTATTGATCCGTCACTCGTAGATGAGACTGTGACATCATGGCGAGTACCATCGATCCATTCACTTTCGCGAATAAATATCTCCGTCCATATGCTCAATGGATTATTACATAACATATAATTTTTTAATTACGAGACGTTGAGAGTTGATGCCTCCTTCCTTCGTTTAAGTCTATATATACATATATATAGGTATGTACATCGTTTATATTTTTATATCGTTTTATTCCGCGACAGTACTTTGTACCTCGCTCAATTTTACTGCTGGCTCCATATATCGACTCGAGTTAACGATCTCATTCATCGGATTAATATTATAAGACGATATGTGTATTACACATACAGTACGTCCCATTTTAATTTATCGATGAAAACAAGTTGAGAAAATGAGCTCGCACGAAAAAAATGTTTTCTATGAAAATTGTATGATTTGAAAGGGGGCGTACATAGTCATATTTTGAGGTATTTTTGTGTGGTGTCGTTGAGGTCACGTGAAGGTCATCATCGGTATTTTTACATGGATACTATCATTTTTCCTTCATCACATTGTAGACGGGATTAAGACGAATGCAACGAAAAAAATAAATGTTTCTAGCCTCGATTACGACGGATTTACGACACTGTCAATTTTTTTAAACGATACAAGTACGCGAGCGTGTCCTTCGCCGTCGAGGGATGGAGGTTCATGTAGGTACAATCAAACGTTAAACCACCCTCGGACCAAAAATATGCTACTGAAAACTTGTTACCTCCTTTAGCATTTCTCAATTATCATTGGCTAATCAGCAATGGGTCAGGGTTTAAAGTATATAAATATTGCAACAGGAACAACTCGTGGTCCAAAATGCGACCTCGCGACCTCAACTTGGTCCCTCTTTCGTCATATTAATACAGGTGACATTTTCAGTCTTTAAAATTCAAACTGTATTCACCCAATTATTTTTGAGACTCCATAGATTGACGTTTCGTTTTTTCCCCCGTTGTATTCATCTCGAACCCGCCTACAACATGATGAAGCAAAAATTATAAAATCCTATTTAAAAAAAAGCACTCATGACCTTCACATAAGCTCAACACATCGCTGAAAAAAAATCTCAACGTGATCGACCTATGTCCCTCTCGAAATCCCGAAACTTCCAACGATTTTTTCGTAAAACCTTATTTTCATCAGTGAATTAAAATGGGTCAGCCTGTATATATATGTATATACATAGCAAAACTCGAAGATTTCTCATCGTATTAATTATCGACTGGCTGACAGGGTCTGGCAGAGTTCGCGATCCGAACAAGCGCACGTTTTCCTCGGGCTCGATAACCTTTGTACAGCCACATGTAAGAACTCTATATAGATACATATACTCACCCCCACCCCCAACCCCACCCCCACATACACACAGTTATACATCCATATATAGTTCTTATGTACGGCACATGTGACTCGGAGGAAAAATCTTTGGTACAATACGCGACTCGTCATTGCCGCCTAAAAATTCGTATAAAATTAATTCCTCGATCCACAATGCGCACGAATAATTCATAATGCACGAATATAAACCATTATCTAAGAAATGTCCTACGCGTGATATCACGCTACAAATTAATTACCATATGAAACGTGGTCGCTTCGATTAGAGACCTTCCGAGAAATATCTTTGTATATATAATAATAATAAAATATAAATGTATACATAGGCATGTACGAGTCGGATGATAAAAGCCCGTACGGCAATCGAGTCGAGCTTATATCGCGGTAGCGTCGCGACGCTCGTCGTCGTCCATACTTAACTGTACTATATATGCATACACGTTTCTAAGAGAGAAAAAGAGAGAGAAAGAGAGGGGGAGAGAGAGAGAGAGAGAGAGCGAGTGACACACCGCGGGGCGCCGTAGAGAAGCGTCGTGAGACGCGACGCGCCGGTGTACCATAAGAGCTCAACGAGACGGCGAGAGAGCTACAGTACAGGAGCATGAGAGAAATAGCAAGAGTAAGAGTGAGATGACGGGTTGGGGGTTGGGGGGGGGGGGGGGGAGAGAGAGAAAAGGAAGAGAAAAAAAAAGACTTATAACGACGGCGTAAGTCAGTCTTCTCGTCCAGAAATAAATCCGGCGAGAGTGCTGCTTCCTCTCTCCGGAGCTCTCTGTGGTCCCCCATCGGTTCGCCGGTCTCTCCTTTAGTACCCTTGCCTAGTATCGCACGCGTACCTTACGGCACACGCTTATACATCCGTAAAAGCGCGGAATTTAATTCAGCGAAAACAAAAAGGAAGGATTAGTAAAAAAAAAAAAGAAACATTACCTATTTAGGCCAAATTTTAATAATCAAGTTTAACGGTTTTAAATTAAATGTTATATATATATATATATATATATATATATTAGTAGAAGTTTATATATATATGTATAGAGAGAGAGAGAGAGATGAAGCATTCGACGAGAAGTTTCATTTGACTGCAAGGTTTAATCGAAAAAAGATTTGACTCGATTAACAAAGTTCGCGCCGGTTAATTATTTGTTTCTTTTCCATTCATTAAAACTTTTTCACCGAGACAAATAGAACTGATTTTGTGCTCGTGTATTGGAAATACGGTGTGACTCTTCAACCGAGTTCGAAACGACGTTTATCTCCAGTTTCCTCTCGTAATCCAAATTCTTTGTTTTTTTTTTTTTTTTTTTTTTTTTTTTTTTTTTTTTTTTCGTATGTTATAAATTAATTACGTTGCGTTCTCAAAGTTTTCGTCCGAGATTAAGTTAAACGATCGAAAAAGTTACTTTCTCATAGATGAAACTTGCCGAGAAGCGGAATGGAGCGACCCGAGCTTTGCGTAAATTTCGAATTTGCGAAATCCCTAAAGAACAAAACAAATAAAAACTTTCGGACGAAAGTTCCAACGTACTATTTATCATGATTATCGCGATGAGATAATTACGCCACGATTCACCGAAACGCCAATCGATAAAACGATTACAATATTTCCCAAAAGTCGATCGCATTTTTCTTAGAACAAATTCATTGCACCATTTTTTTTTAAACTACTTGACTCGTCGATACGCGTACGCGACTGTAAATATTGCAAGAATATTAAAAAAAAAAAAAGTTTGTCAATAAAATGACGATTTTTTTCCGGAGTTGAAATATTTGATATGGGCAGCGGTGGCAATGGAATTGTCGGAGTTGCCGCGTGCGTTCCGCGACTGTAGAGACTGTGTGGGTGAACGGTCAACTACTAATATATATGTATATATATATATATATGTACGCCTCCACGCTCGCTGCCGCGCACGACTATGTCGCACTCCCCACGCTCCTCAGTCAATGTCGCGCTCCCGTGGTGCGCGCATCTCGCGATCGCGGGTGTAACAAATAACGCGTTCTGTAATATCCCTTTGATAAAGGGAATAAACAAAATATTATTTACAGGACAAAAAAAATCTATGGGAATATAATAAATCATAACAGACGTTTGATCAAAGTGAAATCAATGATTTTTGTTAATTCTGATTAAAATATAACGAGGAGAAAAATCATGACGCGATATACAAATAAAATAATAATGGATACAAAATATTCAACCGGTGAGTGCGATCCAAATGCCATTCGATTATCAAATCTTTTATTATTATTCGATGATACAAGAATAAATTTAAAAAAAAATTATCGTTATCATTGATTATTCGTTTGCGATCGGATGAAAGAAAATTCGAACGATTAAACGAAGAAAATTATCGTTGAATCGTTCATGAAAAACAGTCTCTGTTTAAAATCCTCGAAAAATCGATGATATTTCACTCGTTTCGATAAAATGTTATTCTCACAATTAATTATTTCATAATTAATAATATCGCTTAATTAATCGATCAAAATTTATCGTCCACGAAAAAAATTCATTCGTCATAAAAAAATGAAATTAACAAACGGTAGATTAAATTTTGTATTCGTCCAATTTTATGGAACCTAAAAGAATGCTAGTGTCTCCGTATAGATACGTTCTCCCGAACGCTCATTTATGGAGCGTGTCGAAGCTTTCGGCACTCCCATATGATCGGGCAACACTCTCGCTTTTCGCGGAAGCGAGGTGTACAGGCCTATAGGCGTTTCGTTTACCGACACACACGATCACCTATGAATTTATGTAAATACAAATTACACATATATATATATATACATATATATATATATATATATATATATATATATATATATATATATATATATATATATATGCAATAGGCGAAAAGCCACACACGACTGTATCGGCGTTGGGGATCTCGATAACCAGAATACAGGCCGAGTGGCTTTTTGATAAATGACAAACAAACAAAAATAATGCACAATCTTGCATTATGGAGTTTCGATGTTACTCTAGTGGTGGAAGGAATAATCAGGTGGCCTTTCCCTAACCACTGAAAATTACCATGCACCGTTCTCGATACATATATAGACACGAATATATATTTATATATAATATATAATGTATATACACACGTATACATTAAATATATATTATATTTAATGTATACGTGTGCGTGCATATGTACATGTACGTATCGGCGTAACGGGCGGCGCTCAACGCTATTTTTAGAGAAACTTGCAAGCCGCTCATATATTCTAACGATGCAAGACCGCAAAGGCAGGCGACCGAGTTACTCGATAGGTAGAATAGAAGGTTCTCTCTCTCTCTCTCTCTCTCTCTCTCTCAGTCACTCTCGTTCCGTCTCTTTTTAACAGGCGCGTACGCGAGTACTCATACACATCTATAATTAAGCTGTGCACACATACGTGCAATATAATCGCACACATCGAGACTCGATGTGATCGGCTGCGGGCCGTTCTTGCTACTCGCAAAAGCGATCATGCGCTAAAATCGTAGTTTTTTTTTTTTTATCGCGATAGATACCCGCGCGTGTATAAATACGCGTCGTTCATTAATCGCTTCGATTACTTCGCCGTGGAACCGAATTTTCACAGCGATAGATACGGACAATCGTCAAAGCTGGTTCAACGATTGCGTTCGAGATTAAGGAAACAAAAAATCGGAAATAAAAACAAGATTTTCTAGCGACCAATTTGTACGAGAGCAAAGAATCATCGCGTGCTTTTTTCCTCGAGTCGCGAACGAAGAAGCTTTACGACACGTTTTTTGCCCAGTTTTCCTTTTAAATTCATCGATAGAAAAATTATTCGACCGGTTGAGACACAAGATGCGAGATGACGATGGATTGCGTCACGTTGTTTTTTTTTCTTCTATTCTTGCTCGGTCCTCGGTACGAGGACGATTTATCGATCGATTAAAAAATAATCGATGCGTAAAGAATCCGAGTGTTTAGTTTGCTAATGACGCGCGTGGCTGTTAGACCCTTTTGGCACACCGATCGTACCGGAGGTGATGACAACGTTCTGGCGAGTCGGTCAGGCGAACGATGCAATTGACTCGACCGCACGGGTCAATGGTATCGGTCGATGTATAGGAACAATCGCGTCGTTTTGGAAAATCGTCGAATTTTCGCCAGGAAATATAGCCCAGTCGAATTAGCTGAAAAAAAGGGGCAAACCCGGAAAAAATCTTAAGTAGCAATTTTCCTTCGGAATTCGTTGAGGGAGGTCACTGGCAGTCTAAATTTGGTTTTGCGTGGTATTCGATCCGTTGCGTCTTCCGCCATCTTGATTTTAAGGGTTAATTTTTGTTTATTCAATAACTCGTTTATTTTCAATTTTACATGAAAAATTGTTATAAACAAAGTTGTTTAAAATTAAATTTTCTACAATTATGGTTGTTATTATTTTTTTCGTCGGATCGATATTTTTCGATTTATACCCGAAAAGAGGTGGGAGTAAAATGTTATGATTGCATTATCACGTTTATTTTCAATTTTACACGAAAAATTGTTACAACCGAAGTTGTTTGAAATTAAATTTCCTACAATTTTGGTTCTTATCAATTTTTTGGTAGGATCGATATTTTTCGATTCATACCTGAGAAGCGGTGAGAGTAAAATCTGATCATTGTATAATCACGTTTATTGTCAATTTTACGCGAAACATTCGCGTATATATCGCGGTATAAATCGGAAAATATCGATCCTAGGAAAAAATTGATCAGAACCAAAATTGTAGGAAATTTAATTCCAAACAACTTTTGTTATTACTATTTTTCGTGTAAAACTGAAAATAAACGAGTTATTCAATAAACAAAAATTAACCCTTAAAATCAAGATGGCGGAAGACGCAACGGATGGAATAGCACGCAAAACCAAATTTAGGCTGCCAGTGACCCTCCCCAACGAATTCCGAAGGAAAATTGCTACTTAAATTTTTTTCCGGGTCAAATCCTAATTCGACTGGGCTAATACCGTTTTGACGCGAGTACGTCTACAGGGAGAGAAAAGTCTTACAAAAATTACCATGCTTGCCCTATAAAGCGTGTCCAATCGACGGGTGTAGGAGATTTGCTGCGAAATCTTTGAAAAATTGGTCCAAAGCGTTCGAATTTTTACCCAGGGAGCACGATAAAAATTCGGAGGCAGCATTCTACACTTTACATTTCTATTGGAATCTAGGGACTCTTTAGTGCAAAGCAGCAGATTATAGGACAGCATGGTAATTTTTCCTAGAATTTAATAACAAAAATTCTAAGACTTTTTCTCTCCGTGTAGAGTAAGATCGGTTTGAGGAGGGTCGAGTCCGGAAAAGCGATAGACACCAAACAGTTTCAATTTCAAACGATCGAAATCGAAAACTAAAAGACGGATTAATGGGGTGGTGGTAATATTCGATAGAGAAATATTGTAAATTCGAAAGCACGAGCCACGATATCATCTTCAACAATCTTTCCGAGGCTGCGCTGTGCTTAAAATTGCGAAACCGCTTCTCGGCGTCCACCGAGTTTTCGTGGAGAACTAATGTCGCTTTCGTTTGATTCGATTGAATTTACGTCGATTCGTGAATATTTAAGTAAGGTTAATTTTAATCTTATTTGAATTTATACTGCATTTAATTAAATGAAAGTAATGAAAAATTGACAATGTCTTAGTAATTGGAAACGAAAAACATTATTTTTGTTGTAATGGTCTAAGATAGACAAGAAAGTCAAAAGTATTTAAAGTACCTCACTTTAAACACTTTTCTTTTCGCAAATTATCGCAGCGATAGCGGACGTCCCTTTCCCCCTAAGCAACGCGGCTCACAATATTTTACCGCATACTTTTACATTTTTGTACAATCTTATAACATCCCGAAACAAACTCGACCGATCGAGTTTAATTACCCAATCTGATTTTTCAACAATTTTTTACGTACCTCGTTTTAAACACTTTTCTATTCGCAAATTATCGCGGCCATCGCGGACGACCCATTTCCCCTATAAGCAACGCTCCTCGCCAAGTTACGTACTAAAAACAATATTTTACCGTATACTTTTACATTTTTGTACAATCTTATAACATCCCGAAACGAACTCGATCGATCGAGTTTAAATTCCCAATCTGATTTTTCAACAATTTTTTCATTAAATCTCATCGTAAACTCCTTCGATCTACCGTTCGGAATTTAAACACCAACGTCGTCAATCATCGTCGATGATCGATCCGCGTAATTCAAATTTCAACCGGTCGCTCGATAGTAAATCGATCGAACAATTATGCGAGTTCCAAAGCGATTATGAAAATTCTCGGTAGGCGACTCGTCCAACGAGTTTGGGTTTATTCGCATCGTGAAATCGGATCGTTTTCGCTCTCGATCGATTTTCGTCCGAGGTTTTGTCTCGGTGGATGGAATCAAGCTCGGAGAATAACTACGAGCCGAAAGCTTGCCGGCTTTACATTTCGTCTCTTCGTGTTCCACGCTCCGTCTGTCTGTACTTACTGGATCCGAGGACGGAAATAGCTTGGAAGAAAGATCGGAGAAAGACACGCGAAGAGCTTAGGAAATATGCGGACGAACGATATATATATATATATATATATATATAAGCAAATATGTGTCTCGTACCGTACACGTGAACTGTATATATATATACAGTTCACGTGTACGAAATATATATATATATATATGCATGGTACGAAAAGAGGAAACGAAACAAAGGAGAAAAGCTGTGTGCGTCTGTGATCGGAGTACAGTGACACGGACGGACACGTGATACAGGAAACGTGACTTCTCTTCGAGATTCCATTCACGCGTCTTCGAGTTCCTTCGCATTCGTACACTGTACAGTATTTTTTGTTTTTCATTGTTTTTATTTTAATTTTTTTTGGTTGTTATTATTTGTTCTTTCATCGTCATAGTCTTTTTTTGCCGAGCGGGCATCGCGTCGGTCATGTTCAATTTGTTTTCTGCACAGGCGCGTATAGTTTCGAGTGAAAGTATGCAATTCCTGGTAACGCCGTTTTTTTTTGTTTTGTAATGAGCATGGGGCTGATTTTTAAAAATAATCTGGAATCTTGGTGAAAGTGAAAATGTTGACGAATATTTTCCGACGTGGCGAAGTTGAATGGTAATTGCTACGAGTATTATAAAAATCAAGGAAATACAGGGACTTTGTCCAAGTTGGAATTATCATGGGATTTTAGAATTTTTTCAATGAATCAAACAATTTCCTGAATGCTTTAAAAAATGTTTATGCGCGACGACTTTTATGCGAATTAATATATTGATCCAATATCGAGGAAACCTATCGACGTATACAATAACATTCTGAGGAATCCGAAGATTTGAAAGACGGTCAAATAACTTGAAAAAAAAATGCAATCACGACATGTTATTAGCGACAAAATAAATTTAGAAATATACGAAATACATTTATGATAAAAAATGAGATATCTCGAGTACGGATCAAAACGCATCTGAGATATACCCAAAATATAAGATTTATTTATCTATATATTTTTAATTTAAAGATAAAGCATTAAAATAAATAATAAAAAATAAACATATTAAATTACACGAAATACATTTTTGAATGTGTTCAGAAAAAAATAACACACGTTGTTCCCACGATTGTAAACAAAGATTTATATCAGGAATTTTTTAGTAAGCGATTTTTCTAGTTATCAACGAAAAACCTATATAAATTTTCGTAACGTAACGAATATTACATTTTGTTACCGTAGAAAACATTTCTCCCGTGCACCAAAAAATTTGTAAAGAATTCAATGTTTAGTTGGAAAATCTATAAAAATTAGGAAACTACTATCTTAACAGTGGTTAGCAATTATGGAGATTAATATTCGCGAGTGTCAACGGCAAAGAACGAAAAGACATGGAGGAGGAGTCGACCAATCGCATCAAACTCACCGAAAATTTGATTTTTCTTTCAGATCGATCAATGGATTGTTAAAATCATCAGGATCATCGACAGAAGGAGGAGGGAATACTCAAGAAGGAGGCTCATCGCCAACGGGATATTTAATTGCCGCGTGCGACGGGAGAAATAAAACAGTGAGTTATGTATAGAAACGGCGAGGTTCGACGATTGTTGACGGAGGAAAGAAACGAGCTCTCTATAGTGCATTGCGCATTGTGAAGGAATACATATTATACACGTATAGTATGAAGGAGAAAACGTTGTTGCGGTGATAATTATCGAGGTGTAAAAGAAAGTGCTAATAATCGACCGGTGGTACTCGTAACCGCGTGCTAGAAAAGAATAAGAGAAGAAAAAAAAAGAATGAAAAGTGTTGTTTTTTTACGTCGAAAAGGTCACGAGAGTCGCGTAGCTTGGGATATTGCGTAGGAAATTAGCCTTCTTTCTTTAACGTCGAAACACGAAAAATCACATCGGCCGAAACACCGAGAATCCCTAATCTGTAAATATATCTTAAGATAAATAATAATAAAGATAGGTATAATCGTTCGACATAAGAAGATCTTTCGAAACGATAATAAGAAAATAAATCTCAAAGAAAAATAAGGATAATAAGAATTCAAAGACCAAAGATGAATCTATTCGCAGTGAAAACGAGCTGCCCGAAAGATCGTCGATTCTCGAGATTGGAAATGTTTACGAACTGCAATAATTATAGGAATTCGGGCCGAATGGCCTGAGAAATGCCAGCAGCTCGCGAAGAAGAAGAAGAAGAAGAAGAGGAAGAAGAAGAAGAAGAAAAAAAGTATAATCGAAACGAGACGATCGATATTTTGGATCGAATCGAATCGGCAAAGGGTCGAGGAAGCCCTTGGCGCGACGATCGTTACGTCGTATCGTCGAAAAACTCGTGGAGAACGCGTGGTACGCGTGACACACTGGATCTAAGATCGAGAACGTCGAGCGACGGTGGGATCGATTGTCCAAGGGACGAGATCGATTGCCACGGGGTTCATTACGGTTACGCGATACCAGTCGACGTATTGCCGATCAGCGACAATCCCGAATTTGCCGAATTGGTTATCGATCGCTCGACGATCCCGTCTCGATTGAATCGGCAACAAAGTCGCGAGACGAATCTTCGCTACAATCGGGAGAACAATTATCAGCAGGTAATTTACCATCATCATCATCATCAAGAGTACCAGTGCAACAAGCAAATCACTCGACAGCGAGATAATTCGCGAGACAATCTCGCGTCTCGAGAGACGAGAATGGCGGCAACCGCCAAACACGAGCAGCTAAGGGGCAAATTTCCGAGCGAGTCCTCCGGCGAGGAGGACATTGCCGCGATCGCTAAGCAGATAAGCGATCACGCCGAAGCGATTTATCAAACTTGGAAGAGTCGTGGTCTCGCACCCACCGAGATACTAAATTGTCACAGTAACGCAACTGCCGCCGATAAATTCGGCAGCGCTTTGACACCGGCCACGAGTATAACGAGCGCCATGATGAGCGGAAAAAAATCTGTATCTCCCACGGCCACGAGTCCAACCGCCGTGGAGATTCTGACTCAGGCGCCGGGTCTCGATAACAATAATCTTGAAAAATTGGTCAACAACTTTGTCGTCGAGGATCGAGCCCGTTTAGCAGCCGCTGGTAAACAAAGATCACCCGCCAAAAACCTTCCCTCGTCGATACAGTTTGCTCTCCAAAAATTCGAGCGGAATTCTACCCCGCACACGTCACCGGTCAAAACTCCGACGAGCTCGCTGGCGCCGTCGGTCGTCAAGCCTCAGATTCAAGCAAAGAGCATTCTCACGTCCCCTACGTCGCCGATTTATCCCAACAGACCTTCGCAAATCGTTAAGCCGCAGTTGTCGCCGAAAACACCGGTAGGCTCTCATCACAACGAGATATTTCTCGAAACGATAGAGACGACTTTTCCATCGGACATTACCCCTTCGAAAATACTCGTACAACAGAAGAGGCCCGTTAGCACGGTGATAACGTCCCAAACGTCGCCAGCGGCCGCCGTGACCGATAATTCAACCTCGGGTCTCACGACATGGCCGTTGAAAAACAAAATGGCCGAGCCGCGGAGAGCCGCGAACGCGGCAACCGTAAACTCGGTCGGTAAGCTTGCCTCCCCGTCCAAGGAGGAGAATTACGGCATCGGTCTTGCCTCGAGAACGAGCCCGAGCGCGAATTACAACGTCAACTCGTATCTCGACGAGGTCGCGAGGGAAGAGGAGAGACTGATAAACGCTCTGAAAACCGGCGCGGTCATAACCGAAGAGCCAACGTCGACCGACAGAACACTGTCGGTTACCACCGCGCCCATCGTAGCGAGACAAAAACCTGCGATAAAGAAGGAAAAGCCCAAGATCGATCCGGTCAAACCGATCATCATAGGTCACGGTCCTATCGGCACCAACGTTGGAATCGTTGGTAACGCCATCACACCAACCTCCGCTATTCTCGTCAACAATATAGTCACCGCCCCTCTCGTCATCAATTCTATCAACACCGCGGACACGAAGAATCTCACCAAGGACGATCTTTCGGCGATGTCGATCGTCGATTATGCCAAAGTCAGATACCGAGCGGCCCAACAGAATCCTTCGACTCAACAGAGGCTCGAGGAACAAAAGACTTCCGGGACCGCGTTCAATCCACCGGAACAGCACGTCTTGACTACGAGAACGAAATTCGAGCCGGACACGAGCAAAGATACCAGGGAGAGCTCCAAGGACGAGCGTGATTTCGTCACGTCGAGATGGGGACCCAGAGTCAATTCGCCCAGGCCCAGACTCGATCAGGTCCCGCATCCGGAATTGACCACCCAACAAAAACAACACATACGCGCCGCTGCCGCCACCGGAACCGGCAATAATCCTGTGAGACCGTTTCTCACGAGGGGCTCCGTCGCCGAGAGAGTTCTCATTTTTGAAAAATGTCCTAGCGAACTTTTGCTCGATAAAAGAGGCCCGAGACAGCCGGCTATCAATACCTGGAGAACGGGACACGAGGTTCAGAGCAAGGCACAGGTAACGTCTTCTTCTTCTTTGATTTTATAATATTCTTTTCATCATCTTCCCTTTTTTGACAACAGTTATTGAAAGTGCATGTTACTAATTTTAGTAATTGTCACTTACGATGCAAAAATAGGGTTGCAATAAATTTCACGAGATAATCGTGTGCGGTTCTGAAGATTAGCGTAGTTAAGCGACGTTTCAGGCTGCCTGCCAATACTAGGTGCGGTGACCGCTTAACCGTGCGGTGTGGCTGGCGCATTTAATCGCTCATCGGGGGGAAGGTTATTCTTCAGGAGCTTGATGATTCCCTGCAGGAACATTAGAATACGGAAACTCCGCGAGTTTACTCTAGACGAGTGCAGCACAATTTACAAAGTTGCCTGCAGATGCATCCGGAAAGTTAGATTAGGTGAATAAAGCGTAAGTAGGAAAATGGCTAGCATAGAGTGAAAAAGGGATGGATCTTGGGGAAAAGCGATAGGGGTGTACGTACCTATGCATAGGTTCGAGATAGAGAATATAAAAATCTATGTATACCACGCGATTCAAAAGAGCCAGAGGTGGTGAAAAATAAGAATAGTAAAGGTAGAAATTGTAAAAACCCTGAAAAGGGGTGTGCAATAAAAACCCCACATTATTATTATGTATACCACGCGATATTACGATAAAACGAGTTTTATCAAAATACATCCGTGGGCACCATTCGAAAATATAATCGATCGATAATTCGTGCGCCTAGAGGTCCTGCAGGAATAAATACATTTCATTCGATTTTGCCAGGGAAAAAGCTTGGTTTTGTTCGTCTCAATTTTTCTTCCAAATTTCTCACTTCTTGTTCGTTTCGTGTCGAGAAAACGCCAGCTCGATTTTACACTTGGTATTTAGAGAGGCGAAGATCAAGTGGGTTTTAAATGATCGAAGAAAAATAAAGAAAGCGCAGGCGGTAACGAATACCACACTCCTCGTGGGTGTCGACGGGCCAAGGGTTTTGCGCGATAGCTTTAAAATGGAACTAGCCAGTGAGAACTTTCGCTCAATGATTTCATGACGATCTTACGAGTTCCTAATTATCGTCAAAACATTAACTCGACGATCATAAAATAATAAAATGACAATATCGATTTTAATTACAAAGAACTAATTATTATAAATTAATCCGAGTTACTCAAAATAATTTCGTCGCAAATTGTCATATAAAATATTGTTCATCCAACGATTATCATTAAGATTAAATTAAACCTAAAAAAACGTCAAATAATAATATCAACGTTGATTACAAAGAAATAATAATAAAAATGAATTATTTTTAATTGTTTCGAATCCTTTCGCTAAACATTACCGATTATATAAGAAATACAATCTCACACGACCACTCGGGTCGCAATAATTGAACGTAATTAAGATTAATTAATAGTTATTATTCCTTCGTAATAAACGTTCGTATTATTATTTTTAAATTCATCATTCCGGTGCTAGAAAATTATTCCGCATTACCGTACTCGGGCTCTTTATCCTTTACCGATCTCGCGTCGCCTCGCTCGTGCAATTTTCATTTCTTGTATCTTTTTTTCTCTTCCATACAGTCGACTATCACACTCGATTGTAAAAATACGACGACGAGAAACATGGGGCGAAGAGACGAGAAAACTTGCACGAGATAACGAGATTTTGGCAAGCCTCGATGCACGTTTGTTCTTCTCGCTTGCTCGTAGGTACGCCCTGGCGTACGTCCAGAATTTCTCCTGTTCGACCCTCGAATTCGATCTCATTTGGAATCATCCGAGTTGCGCGAGAGGACGCATATATGTTACGTACATATAAATTGCGCGAGATTCAGATACCGATGGCATACGTTTGTTATGCGATTACCCAGTCGTATATACACCATATATACATATATAACTCGGTAATCGTATATATGTATATATATATCTATGTATACATAATATAATACGTGGCCTCGCGAACTTTTTTTATACCAGTTTCTAAGGTTTGCTAACCAGTCGAACATTACAAATGTTGACGACTTCGCGAAGACGATAAAATGATAAGTCTTATCAATATGCACTGCGTAAAAAATTATATTCGCGAAACATCGTTCGAGAAATTAAAAGCTGCTTTTAAATTTAAATTCTTATCCATTTGTTTATTATTATTGTTATTATTATTATTATTTCGTTATCATTACTATCATCTTTGAATTCTGAGAAAATCATTAGTAACGCTTTTTTCCTTGAAATTGTCCGAAGAATTTCATTAGCGAGTCTTTATAGTTTTAAAACAGTATTTTCAACGAAATTATTCTTCATCATTTTTGTAATTATTATTGATATCTATAAATCGGCGTAGAATCATAAAGTGTTTAATATTTTGGAAATTTAACGTTCGATTAAACTTTGAATACGTACACGTGTTCACAAACAAACATTCGTAGCTTCATTCGCGAGATTTTATTCTCGATTTTAATTCTTTTCTTATCGATGCTAATTGTAATTATAAAACAGATTTAATTATCATTGCGCGAACTTCGATCCTTATCTGATATTTAACGAGGGCGTTGATCGGGGTTTAGTCGATCCAAAAACAATTTTCGTTTAAACGTAGACTAATTTCTATCTAGGCAAGAATTTATATCGATCGAACAAATTTCACGTCAAACTCGAAGGCCTGATAATCCAGAAAGAATTTACTTGAAAAAGATTCATCGCGTTTTTAACAACGTGATTGCACGTGACGTTGAAAATGAAAATTCATCAATAACATAACGAATGTAGGTACCATTATATCACGATTAAATCCCACGATTATAAAATATGACAATTGACAATAATTTTATTCGATTTAATTAATTGATATTTCGTGTCTCTACGATCTAAAAAAATGTCGATCGACGATCCTTTAAGCTTATTCTATGCTTGGAAAGAACTCAAAAAAAAAATACTCGAACATTTATTCATCCGCGACAGAAAATATTGGAAATTCGTGAAAACTTAAGATTGTAAATTATTCGTGGCAATAAGTCAGATCGTGTGGGGGCGTTTTATCAACGATCATTTTATTGCACAATAATGGAACAATAGCGACGAGTGTATGAACGTATAACTATATGGTGTAAAGTCGTGTATACATATAGATATAATGAAAAAGTTAGTATGATGCATAGTGTACGGCTCGAAGCGTTTCCTCTCTCGCTTTGAGGGCTTGGCCCCCGTGGCATTGTTGTGTACCCGCGAACGACGATCATTGTACCTACCCGGTTTGCTTCGGCTTATATATATCCGCGGTGCGCATTCCGTACGACGACGAGACCGTAAGTAGGTATCGACTATACGTACGTGCCATAAACGTGCACTAAATCCATACATACATAATATATGGAGAATTCCAGCTAAATTCGACCAGGGACTTGCACTCACCCTCTTGGATCTTTACCTCATTTTTTTTATAGCGGTCTCAGAAACCTAGATTCATAATAATTTTTTGAAGAAAAATAAAGGGCGATACGAAGAATCGGATGAAATTTCAAAAATTTTAACCAAAAATGGATAAACGATGAAATATCGAGTTGGGGATCACAGAATGGAGCGAGTCTTTGTTCTATTTTGTTTATGATTTGAGTTGAGTGAACTTTGTGAAAAATGGCCGAAAAAAGATCAACCACAATTTTATTCTGGGACAAAGATCAAAAATTGCCGCCATAAACCATAGACTAATTATTATTATTATTATCATATCGAATCCATACATAAATAATATATGGAGAATTCCAGCTAAATTCGACCAGGGACTTGCACTCACCCTCTTGGATCTTTACCTCATTTTTTTAATAGCGGTCTCAGAAACCTAGATTCATAATAATTTTTCGAAGAAAAATAATTGCCGATACGAAGAATCGGATCAAATTTCAAAAATTTTAACCAAAAATGGATAAACGATGAAATATCGAGCTGGGGATCACAGAATGGAGCGAGTCTTTGTTCTATTTTGTTTATGATTTGAGTTACGTGAACTTTGTGAAAAATGGCCGAAAAAAGATCCATCACAATTCTATTCTGGGACAAAGATGAGAAATTGCCACTATAGATCTTATTATTATCATTATCATATCGAATAGAATATTACAAACAAAAAATTGTTCGTTTTTAAAGTCGTAAGAGAGTAAAAATTCGAGAGGGAGTCGATTGAATTAACGAGGAACGCCCCATATATATTTAAGAATATGCCGTAGGAACATAAAACGCCTGGCCGCTTTGCCACACTGTTGTTGTGTCGGTCGAGAGCCTGAACTATGAACCCATAAAACCCAGCAAAGATCTATACATCTATACACCCAAACCCAGATATATATACATATATAAATAACAACGACACGTGTGTTCCCGCGAAGCAACATCGGTTCGCGCGACCGAGCCACGAATTCGGTTTGAACGAATACATTTATCATTTCAGTTTTTACGCGCTCCTCCCCTCGCACAAAATTTAATTGCGGTCACTCTTTGACGTCGCGAACGTTCTTTCGACCTATTATTAGCCATATCCTGTCTCTTCGTGCCGTTGATGAACGAATGCATTTTCATCCGAAAATTCTCAAAGCCTTTGCTTTGAGAATTTTCGGATCTTTATAGAAGACCAAAAAAACGGCCGACTAAGGACTCGATCGATTTTGATCTTGAACTGTAATTAAACTCTCTCCAAGGGGTTGAATGTTTTCAAACTGGCATGAAACCTTAGGCCCTGAAGTTTTTCGAGCGAGATCTCTCTCTCTCCCCCCCCCCCCTCTCTCTCTCTCTCTATCACACTGGTACCGATTTCGTATCGAGCCAAGTGGCGGCAATTTCGTAGAGTAGTTCCAAGGCGACGCTCCAACTCGATTCTGTGGCTCTCGTGGATACTAGCGGATTGCATTAACACGGTAACTTCTGCTTTGAATTCACGAATCGCACCATCACCAATGTTTCGTCGACAGGCCATTCCAGCTGTTACATTAATATATATGTATATAAACTATATATTTCGTGAGTCAATGTGCGTATACTCTATACATACGTGCTTCATTCTCGATTATTATGCGAGCAGCCGCTCCGTCCGACCTGACCAATCTCGGTTAACTCGGACTTTCTGTCGTATAAAAAAGAAAAATGTATATATATATGTGTGTCAACCGTAGTTGCACGTGCAACGAAATTCCTCGCGACGAATTACCTCCTCGCGCACCTACAATTTATACGCGCGCGTATATATGGAATAATGGTACAAGTACGAAGAGAAAGATAAACACAATATTGCTTTATAAAAAATAAAAAAAAAAAAAAAAAAGAAAAGACAGAGGTAAAAGAAAAGAAAAAAGTCGCGTTTATAACGCGGCGAAAAATTGCTCGGGTCCAAAGAAGGTGTATCGGCTGCGGTGAGTCGTCCAACGACCAGTGAGAATATATACGGACTTTTATCGACCCGACTTGCTCCAATTTTCGGCCATAACGAATTTTGACTCGAATTATGAAAATACTCGTTGGTTGTAATTTGGACAATAATAATGAGGAATAATAATAATGACGAAATAAAAAAAAGCGATATGCTGGTAGTAATGATAATAATAATAATAATAATAATAGTACAAAACGACGAATATTTATGTCTCTACAATTTTCGATTCATGCTAGAACGTTTTAATCAAGATAATTTTATAAGTATCGGGATTAAAAAATGATTTTTTTTAAATCTATACAACGCTATTAAAGTAATTTCGCTATGTTTCATTGGATTTCAATTTAGAAGTGTCTTAATCGACGCTATTCCAGAAGGTAACATTGCTTTTCTCAAAATTGAGTTCTCAATATTTTACAGTTGCTAGAGGACGATTTATCGCGTCATATTTTTCAACATTTAGAATGTGTCTTAACCCCCAACATTGCAAAATGTAACGTTGTTTTTCTCCGAATAGAATTCTCCATATTTTACAATCACAAGACTACGGTCTATCGCGTTATTTTTTTCAACGTGTCTTTTATTTAAATACGCAATATTTAATCGGCAATGGGCTTAAAATATATCCGTGACAAAACCCCGGGTCCTTTTCGCGCCGAACGACACTCATATTATTCTCATAACTTTTATAATACGTATAGCGAATGAGTTTGAACGATATTCTTTCGCCTCTCGAGATAAAAGTCCCGGTGCGTATGAAAAGCTATACGTTTGACACGTGACTTCGCATAGAAGTACATACGTATATATAAACATAAATAATACATATAAGGCTCGACGTGATTATCCCAAGGATTTCTCTCGTTCCTCGCCAATACACGTTCCGTTGCACTGAATTCATTCCAAGTGCTTTCTGTTTCTCTCTATATACAAGGGGGAAAAAAATCTCCTCGATTCCTCTTCTGGCATATTATTTTTATCCTTATTTATCTTTTTTCCTTCCTTTGCAAGACGTTAATACACCAACGCGTACTAATTGTTTCGAGCAAGCGACCCAATAGGAAAAATCGTTGGCGACACGAAGGACTCGACAATTAGCCGCACGTGTATCGTGCACACCTAATCAAAATTCGAAACTCTCGATGGAATAAAAGAAAAAAGAAGAAACAAGGTCGGGCAGGAAGTGAAACTGCATGGAGGGATGAGGGAGGGGGATTTAACAGCGACGATATTATGGCACGTGGATGCGAGAGAAAAAGTGTGTTCTACGTTTCACTATAGTCTCGAGTATGAGCGATAGTAATTTAGAAGCGGAGCATGGAAAAGCAACGGGTTCAATCTTTGGAAGGGAGAGTTCGTTCTAAAAAGGCTCGATTAAACGATACAGGCAACATACTTTCGTCGAATGTCTTTTATGTACACGCGTATATAGAAAATACATATATATATATATGTAAGTGTCGCTCGAGTAACGCGATGACTCATTTGAGCTCTCATATGTTGCCTGAAATCGAGAGAAAACATACAGTGGTGTGCAAGAGTCGCGATGCACATTTGCGATTCTCGCTACTCCTTAAAAGGGTTTCCATGGTTTCGGCGACGATACCGGTGTTGAGAACGAGTCATCTCTCGTCCACGAGTCCCTCGGAAGATGAAATTACGTTACGAACAATATAGTCAATCGTTGACTTTCGAGTTTTTGATTAATCGCGATTTTTACGTTGTTCGGTTAATGATTTATAAAAAAATTTCATAGTTTGATTAAAATAGAATATGATTATTTAATGGTACGATGGAAAAACTTTTGAAAAATCTTATCGAAATTAGCGATATTGAAACTATTGATTTTTAATAATCGATCGCTCGCTAGGCAACTTCTTATCGAATCAAAATACACCTTTTGTATTTATTTCGATGATACCTTAATCCCTTAATCTTCTGCCCTAATTGATATCTTTCATTATCAAATTTACAAATTCGTCAGGAACAGTACATTAAATCGTTCAGTTTATACAAGGAAGTTGCATAGTCTGTCGTTACAGACAGCTAAAAACACGAGAAAATTTTGTTTTCAATTGTCGAGGTTATCTCATCACTGGGTCGAGTAACAGAACTCTTTATTTTCTATTCAAAGTACAAAACAATCGATAGCCCTCTCTCAAACGTGTTACCTTAGAAAGATCTAATCAGGATGATGTAATTGCTATAATCAGATACAAAATATATATTCAAATAATTCAAGGCTGCCCTTTGACATGGTCGATTTGGCACGCACAATCCCAAGGTAAGGAGAGAGATTACGCATCGCATAGTTGTGTGTCATATATATTAAATACAAAAATATGCGACGGTCAAATATGTATATATATAGATAAATATATATATCTGTAGAACCGCCACTATATACCGGGTGTCTCAGAAATCCCACACCTCCTGTTACCTTCGGGAGTCTGGCTATGTCACGAATCTACGTCCAAAGTCCGCACGATCGAATCTCGATAGTTTTCAAACGAGAGACGATCGAAGCTGTCCAATCTGAGCGTTCGATTGAGATCGACAAAATGGCAACTCGTATACCAAGTTTAAAGGAACTTGGGGTCTTGGCGTTCCTTGTGCTATGGCAATGCATGAGCAGAGTCCAGACGATATTCGATAATAGAAGAGAATAAGTTTGGCCTCGAGCAGAAGACGATCGATGTCTCTTGAAATTTTTGATACGAAACTTCTCAATCACCCTGTATATATATCATATACGTATGAAAACAGAGGCACACCCCCTTTGTCGAAGTCGTTGCGTCAATTGCCAAGGATTGATCGACGGTATCCGCGCGCTCTCGTTCCTCTGGTCCTCGATAGAGAAAGAGAGACGAACAAAAAAGTTTTTAATAAAAGAATTGTGCAGTTGGTGGTTTGTGGACGAGAGTTCGAGGCTCTCTTTCACGACTGGCTTTGACACTGGCGCTCGTTGCCAAGCCAACGTGTATCGACGATAATACAAGAGTAAAACTGACGTTATACACAGCACCCACGTGATTATTCCATAATCCTCCGGCTCGGATCCCTCCTACACCCACACATCGTATCTCGTAATTGCCAGCTTCTCGTCTTTGCCACAAACCGGCACGTGAAATTTGATTATCAAAGTGGCAAACGCCAATCACGAGAGAAAAGAAATGTAGCTATATAGGCAGGAGATAGTGCCAACGAGAATATAACTTATTGTTAGTGTGAATATAGATATATATGCGTCGTACCGAATCATGGAATTGATCTTATCCCGCGTTTATTCAATGAAGCACAATGAAGCGCGAGTCGTCTGGAACTTGTCACGTTTCTTTTCATCGAAAGCAGCGAAGATAAATTCGTCGTTTTCTTTATTGTCAATTACATATGAGATGAGGCTTTGTTTTTTAAGTTTTTTATTTGTTTTTTTTTGTTTTTTTTTGTTATTCGTTTGTGGTATCGAAAATATTTTGACTACATGGGTCATTGTCGTTATAAATACAATGCCACGAATATCGTGATAAATGCACCTTATGTAATTGTCGAAGCTGATTATTTTTCACTGCACACAATTATGAACGATAATAATTTTTTGCAAGTTTGTTTAATGGTTAAATTGCGAGATATCGTATAGTTTACATCGATCGAAGCTTAACGATCTTTCGTTTTTAAGGACCGTTAGAACTTTTGATGAAACGATCGAATTTATATCGATTTTTTAGTGGCTGCGTGCTCTCTCTCTCTCTCTATCTTCCTACGAGTTATTAAAATATTAGGTGCTTCATTATTTCAACGATAAAATATAAAAATTCAGTAATAAGAAAAAATGCAAAATGTCTAAGCACGAAAGAGAGTACGACATGTGGATTCTAAAAAAAACGATGGCAGCAAAGTACTGTGAAAATAAATCAATCTTTTAATTCGGTAAATACATCAATAATCAATAATCGATCATTCATTCAATGATTTATCAGTTTATGTTTATCTATCAACGTAATTCATAATTATCATTAGTATTAAAACGTTCTTGACCAATAATAACAATTATTATCAACGTCCGATTGATTGTTAAAAAAATGTGATCCATCGTTTCAACGATTACATAATTATAAATCACGCGACTTCAATAATCGTCATGCAAAAAATTAAAGACTCGCCAAACAAAAATGGATCCAATAATCAATAAATCACCGATTAATTCGTTAATATTTTTTTTACATTGCAACTTTATCCTCTTATAATTAAAGTAAATTTTGAAAACACTTGCAAGAAATTTTATTCGACACATATTTTGCGTTGACCATTTTTTCTCAACAACGGCTTAACCGAAAAAAAATAATATGAAATTATTTATATGAATCAATGTAGTTCTTAATAATCGAACCTTTTTGAAAAATAATGTTTATCAAAGAAATAACTCGCACTGAAAGTAGGACGATCGATTTTACCGAAAAAAAAATCCCTCATTTTTTGTAAAATTGTTCGATTAAAAATCCTTCGATAAATTGTAAGAACTGGTGTTTTACGCCAAAGAGCATGTCGCAAAATTTCATATCGTTCCTCCGAGCGATTTTTGAGACAAACCTGTCACCGATTTTTTTAAATCAATTTTTCTCGAATAAATTCGAGATTATTATAGAACATTCTTAAGACGTTAAACTCATCGAAAATAAACGAAAATTCTTAATGATAACTTTTTCTTCCAAAATCTCACATATTCGAACCGCTCCCACCTTTAGTACAAAAATTAACCGCAACATTTCCATCCGTCTCAAACTATCAAACTATCGAATAATCCGTCGATCATTAAAATAATTTTAAAAACATTTTTTCCCGCTAAAAACTGACGATTTTTTAAGCCAGGCATGCATTTTAAATTCGAACGAGCGAGCAAATGTCCATCCGTCCGTCCGTCTGTTTTTTTTTCCTCCTACGAGAAGAGAGACATGATGTAATCTACGAGCGTTCCGATATATTCCGTCTCGTGGTACATACGTGGTGTGTACAACGCGCCGAGGTGCGGCCCCGTGGATATTTAACTCTGTCTCTTCGCGCTACACGCGATGCAAACGTGGAGAGCACCGCGAGATATCCAGCTATCCCTACCTACCTCTCCTCTCTCTCTCTCTCTCTCTCTCTCTCTCTCTCTCTCTCCCCCTCTCCCTCTCTGAGAGACGCGCGCGGGTGTCTCTTTGCATTCTTCGCGATCTTTCTTACGGCATAGCTCTCGCCGTAACAGGATGCTGCGTCTTTGGTGGCCGAGCGCAAATGACTGAACATACTCGAGGAGGTACCGCGGTAGCAACGCATGCGTTTATTGGAGCCTCCTCGATAAGAACCAGCGAGCAATGAAAATACGTATAAATATACGTAACGTAGGCTTATATGCATGTAGTTATACCCAGGAGAACCAAGATCGCCGATTACGTCGAACGACGTTCGATCCCACCGATCTCGCTAGTTCCACGCTACGTTCACCGTTATTCCCCGTTTTGATCGCACGCTGTACTATGTATTTTTTCATGTCGTTTTCTTTTTCTTCATTTTTTTAATTAGTTTTATTTCATTTTATTATATTTGTTTTTTTTCATTGGGATTTCTAACGTTACAGAAATGATTATGCGAGTCTGAATAATATACATTCGATCGACCGACCGATCAATCGATACGCTTTTATTAGCATTATATTATATATTCATTTATTCGATTTATCGCTCGTATGATTTCAGTCTTATTCGCGGGACAAGACGCAGCAAAAGGGCCTGCCACCTCACACGACCTTGCAGAGACACGTCAAAGCGAATAGAAACGTTCACATACCCAGGTGAGAGGCTCGTCGATTTTTAAAATGAAATATCGATCGTACCGGGATCGATCGACCGTTTAATTCGACATTGATACTTCCCTCTCGTCAATTATTCAGTTTTATTTTCATTTTATTTATTTTTCAATTCTATTGCAGATTTTATTTCCCCGGCGGAAAGCCCACGCCATTGTCGCAGATCGAAGCGACCATCGCAAAAATCACTACAGCCTTCCAGACTTTGCCCGGTCATCGGGCTTCTAGAGCTCAATTCCACGCCGTTACGAAGGTAATCGTGATTTTTTAAATATTTTCATGGGTAAAACATTTCGTAGAGTCGAGGATTAACGATAAATATTGATTTTCTTAATCAGGCTTGTGACTTGCCCCTCTATTGGAAAGTACCGCTCTTCCTAGCTGCCGGTGGTGACCAAAATGGATACGTCGAGATGTCGGCATTCCTTGACTTTTGGAAAGAGTAAGATAAATAATTACACGAATAGGAAGATAGTGCTCAAGTGTGGTGAAAAAGAAAAGGGTCATTAACCCGTTAGGATAGAACAAAAAAAAGACAACGTGGAAAAATTCTAGGTTTCGAAAATTCAATTTATTTAGTATAATGGTTTAACCAATGTGAATTAATTTCAGACTGACAAACACCCATCACGATGCTGCCAGTAAGTTCGTCAGGATCACCACGAGAGGCCTCAGAAACACGATAATTCCTGAGGATTTGATTCCTCTCGTTCAGGATGTCGTTGAAACTCATCCGGGTCTTACTTTCCTCAAGGAAGCGACAGAATTTCATTCTCGTTACGTTCATACCGTTAGTACACCTGGATCGACGCAATATTTATTTATCTCGTAATTATGAATTATTTGTGTAAAGAAAAAAATATGAATTTGATTTTAATTCCCGCAGGTAATAGCGAGGATATTTTATTGCGTCAATCGCAGCTGGAGTGGAAAAATTTCGGTTTCGGAACTCCGAAGAAGCAATTTGCTCGCCGTTATAAGCGTACTCGAGCACGAGGAGGACATTAATCAAGTTACTGCGTATTTCAGCTATGAACATTTTTACGTAATATATTGCAAATTTTGGGAACTCGATCGTGATCATGATCTGTTCATCGATAAAATGGATCTTACGAGACACAACGATCACGGTAAGTACACGAACGAAATAGATTTATAATGTCGAAGCATCAATGAATAAATTGGCGTCACGGAATAAATGACAAAGTGCATATAATTCGATCAATGAATCGACGAGTTCGAGTCGTTCCCGATGAATAAATTTCCATAAGAGAATTGGTCGATCTCGACGTATCAATCTCAAATTATTAAATCTCAAGACCCGTTTCAATTCCATTAATGTTTTTGTTATCGTAGAAATAGTTTTGCGAGTGTGAACAAATCATGAGGAAGCAACGAGCAAGTTTTAGTTTACACTTTCATTTGTTTCTTATTTCGCTCTTCGGTTTGCTTAAGTTTTTAATATTGAAAAATATTATTTCCGAAACTTCAACTTTTCGCACTTTTTAGTAAATACGATATTCGACATATTGAATCAACAAAACTAAACCAACCTTCAATAAAATCTAACGAAGATCATACAATTCGAATAATTCATGGTTCCTTGATTTCTCGCGTTCAAGAAGTATTCAATGTTCTTTTTTTCTAAACGTAGTTCATGATCGCGAATTGTAAGATGTTGAACATTAACGACTCTGCCAAAATTTATTTTTACGCAAACAAAAATTGCTTTTAAAAGGATACAAATTTAATAAATTCATAAATGAACATTTTTAAAAAACTATTCCAGCGTTGTCGACTCGTTTGATCGAAAGAATATTCAGCGGTGCAGTGACGAGAGGTGGTGTGAAAAGCGGGGGTACCCAACAGCCCGAAGACAAGATGAGTTACACGGAATTCGTATGGTTCCTATTGAGCGAGGAGGACAAAAATCATCCCACTGCCATTGAATACTGGTTCAGGTATAAAATTCATGGCCCAATTTATTATTGATTTAAAACCGAGAGTATTATTTGCGGTTTTTAGTCGAATCGTTTGAAATATCGTTCCCCTTCGACAGATGCATGGACTTGGACGGCGACGGTTACTTGTCGATGTACGAGCTCGAATATTTTTACGAGGAGCAATTGCATCGCATGGAAGCGATTGGAATGGAAACACCGCCGTTCGAGGATTGTCTGTGTCAGATGCTCGATATGATACACCCGACGATACCGGGAAAAATATCGCTGAGCGATTTGAAAAAGTGCAAAATGACTTCGATATTCTTCGACACTTTCTTCAATCTCGAGAAATATCTCGATCACGAGCAGAGAGATCCGTTCGCCTCGACGAGAGATCACGACGCCGATGGCCACGAGGTGAACGAGCATGAGATTTTCTATTTCATTTTGTTCTATTTCATTTTATAATTTATTTTTTTCGTCCCCTGTAGCTCTCCGACTGGGATCGTTTCGCGGCCGACGAATACGAGCTCTTGGTCGCTGAAGAGAGCGGAAACGATCAGACCGAACAAATGTAAGTGGACGAAATAATACTTTATCCAATTTCATTTGCTCCTTCGCAATCATCCTCCTGAATTTTTCTCGTTTTCCCATCAATACCAGCATTTTCCGTGATGAGATTTCATTCGCGTATTTTTACTACGGATACCTTCGGCGAGTGTAATTGAAAATATTTTGTAGAATTTTTGGCGAATTGTTTCGTTTTGTGTATTGCCAGCGTGGTATACATATCGTTCTATTCTTGATAAACCCTGTACCCGAAAATGAAAACAAGAGAGTGGAAAGAATTTACTCTGACGTTCTCGAATGGGGCATGCTTAGATCGTTGATAACCCTTGGGGACTAACACTCTTTTTACTTTCCTTGCCTTTCTCTTTATCTTTCTTTTTCACATTTTCTTCTTCTTCTTTCTCTTTTTCTTACTCTCCATTTCCCTGTTTTATTCATCCTCCATTCACTATTTTATCTATACCACTCTATCTTCGTATTAACATTGCCCTTGGAATTTTGAGACTTTGAGAAAATGACGAAAATGCGATATGCGTTTTGTTGCAGGCTGTGTGATGATGAAATGTAACCATCATCTGCAGCTCAGTAAGTAAGTCATAAGCTTGCACGTGTTTTACGATATCGATGACGATATTTGCATCCCCTGTGTGTCTGTTTGCGCGTGTGTACGTGTGTGTGTTTGTGTGTGAGGCGCTTGTCGATTTAGTTTTCATCGTGGATATTATTACTCTCGTCCACCACATACTCGCGAGAAGAGCATGAGGACCGACATATTTTATTCTATCAATTTTATATTCGTTATTTATCGTACCTCGTACTAAATTTAATCGAACACAACGCAAAAATTCATGCATTTATCATTTTTCTTTCTATTATGAGTTTTAAGCATCTATTAGCAAGATACAACATTATTATAATCGATTGATTATAATACTACAAGTAACAAAATTAAACAAAATTAGACAATTCGATATTTTTTCACTCGCATGAAATTCACACAATTGTTTTCCCCGATATTGTAAATTACATTGTTATATTTTCTAAAGCTGAGAGCAAAGGATTGAAAAGAAAACGATTGGTCACTCACAACAATTTTCTTACATTTCACACGAATAATTTTATCACGACTTTTCGCTTATTTCACTACAACGATCGATTAAAGGTGTGTTTGTTAAAAAAAACATTCGCAGGTTGTACGAGAATGGTGGAGAAGACGATGCATTCTCCCCGAATCTCGATATACTGGTCGGAAACGAAAATTCGACGGATTCCAGTCAGACGAAGGAAGTCGTGCCCACTCGTTTCGAGGACGATAAACCGTCCGTCGATCATCAAACGCCGAAGACACAAAATTACGACAGCGGCGAAAGCGACGATTACGCTGAGAGTGACAATTAAAACGATTGAAACTAATCTCACGTAATCCGATTTGTATTTGTTATTCGGGCAGAGAACGCGAGAGACACGGAAGAGAGAAAATTGCGGTATTCGTGCTCGTTTGAACGAAATACACGCCCGTATACACATATAGCATATATATATATAGGTTCGACCTAATGTGATAAGAATCGTTGTTTGGACGTATGTAATCACAAATCGTGTACTTCAAGGTTGTAAATAGACGCGAAAACGTCGATTATTATTTTCGAAATCAAGAGTAAGCTAGGAACGTAGTTCTACGAGAAACGATATCTGTGAGTGCGCGAGTGAACGAGTGGATGGTTGATTAATCGATCCAACTGAAAATCCTCGATCGTTTATGTATCCGCTAATATAAATACTCCGTCTGTATTCAATCGTGTTATATACGTATATTACTTACATACTCACACACACGCGCGAACGCACACATATAAACACACACACACACACACACACATCTACATACAGAAAACACATAAACGGACGTGCACCAAGCAAAGGTCGTGTGTGTGACCATCACGAGCATATTATACTAAAGAGTCATCATAATTATTAAGTATTTATATACCTAATTAACGATAATCGTGTGTAAAAAGTTGGTTATTTATAAACTGAAAAATGCGTCCTTTTTGTAAAACGATGCTCATCGAGGATATATTTGCCAGATCTTCTGTTAGTCTCATAAGCATACACACGCGTATACACACGTATATTATCGACGCTTGGAATCACGACGGAACTTTAATATTTCCAATCGGTGGACGCTCCGCGATATTATTACAGCTTGATTCGTTGAAAAAACGGGGTGTCCGTACTCGCAACGTTTTTCGATATCATAATATGTGTAAGAAGTGGTAACGAGGTCGCTAGGAAAATCTGTCGATGTTTCGTGAAAGTCTCATTTAATATTCTCTCTGTCGAATCTCTCGGAGCATGTGCCAATCGTAATTGACTTTCTCGTACGATCGAAAAGTCACGCAATTCGCGCCCTTCTTAAAAATCATCTCAAAGACGCTCGAATTGTCGACAGAGTTGACGGTATTTCCATGACAACAACAAAATATGTATATCCCGAATTCTATTTACGGGCAACGAGTATTAACTTTCGCAACAATAGGAAAGAGAGAGACTAATTACGAGAGTTCCAGATCATTTGCAAAACTGCAGCATCGTGTAAATATACATGAATATATATATATAATATTAATCTCGCCGATAAGATAATTTACCGTAGCGGTTCGTGTAATGCTATTCTAGTCCAACGTGTGCTACCGAATCGTGTTTTTAAACGCGAACGACTTTGCGAGAAAACGCGAAATTCGCAGAGATCCCATGAAAAAAGAAAACCACTCCACGATCACGCGTGTTATACTTTAAAGAGTGGTTAAAGGGAAATGAGAGAACGAAGGAAAGATGGAGTTTTTGTTGATTATCCAAAGATGTAACTATAGGAATAATATATTATGCTTGTTATGGTTTTTTTTACTATTTATATGAACAATTTTACCAGAACCGGAAGCGAGGGAACGAGAACGTAGCGAGATCATTTATATTATATTGCATTTGATCATTATTTTCGATCGTTATATATTTATTCATTAATTATATCATATATAGATTTATCGTTGTTTCGGGACAATCGCGTACTCCCATCGCCATCGTTATGATATGTTTTGTCTTTCGTCTTGTTGCGAATTTCCTTATTGAAATTCTCGAACAACGTCGTACGGTCCAAATCGTTAACTCCTCAAACTTCTTAATGTTACTTGCCAAATGGTTTTTTGAATTTCAAACTTAAGAATTCTAATCATTGTGATGAAAAAACCATATGAGAACCGAGTAAAACGTTCGCAAGCTGCCGCGTCGTCCAGAGGAACTGGATTCTTGCTAACTGAAACAAAACGAGCGAGCGTGGCGATTGCGTTCGATTCGCGGTAAGTTCGCGACGATTTGGATTGTACCGAGTATAATATTTAATAGTACTAGTTATTTGAGTACAAGTGAGACGCCAAATTTGTTATGCGATGAAAACGCGCAATTGCGGTAAGTTTCTCATTATTATATATGCGTTTCGCGCATTTCTTACGCCTTTGCGCGTGCTTTATCCGGTGCTTTTTTTAGGCAGTGAAAAATGTACGATTGTGAAAAGCGTTTACTTCGCCGCCGGCTTACTATGTATCATTTGCCATAAGAGTTGATATCCGTTGGCAACAATCACTCGAATAACTCGTCTCCGATAGATACGTTTTCGTTACGAATCTCTTGACCGGATAACATAGTTTCGTAGAATAATCCATAACGAATCTTATCCAACCCCGGTTAGTTCTCGTATCGTTGCATATTTTCAAAGACTTTCCGCTCGTGACGATATGACTTCGTCACGATTCACGAGACAGCGGAGCGGTTCCAGCTTTTCAGAAGATGAATCGTTTGTGAAAATGTAACAGTTTTTGTTCGTGACAATGCGCCACCTTCCCTGGAGCTGCAACAATCGTAGAACTAACGTTGTTGAGATAAAAGTTCGTCCGATCATGATTTACGTCCTACGAAATCATGTCTAAAGGTCGCGTATCGAGGAATAAAGATTATTCGAGAAATTGATGCAAACGACACATCGAGTTGTGCCGAATGAGATTAACCCAGGGAGCATGTTTCAAAAAGTTATCCTAAGTTGTACAGATGAATATCACTTTTCGATAACCTCTTGAAAAGGACAACTTGGTAAAGCCTTCGCATCATATTTTGGCCCGTGATGGCGCCGATATAAAACAAAAAGAAACGCGTCGGAGCCTGTATGAGAGTTGAAAAATCGGTACGTAAAAATAAATAAAAGCCTTAAAACCCAATATCACGTTATCGAAACGCATGTACAACGTATACCTCGACGTATATATATATATATACATACATACATACATACATACATATATGTATGTATATATATATATATATTATTGTAACAACAATATATCTTACGGTTAGGACGTCGCATAGTCATATATTGTCATCTACCGCATCATTGCTAATTAGAAAGGATAATGTTTTAAACGAAAGCTCTCGAATGTTACGTTTTATCCGAAAGGTCGATGAAACGCGGTTCTTGAATGAAATGTGTACGTTTGTAGTGATTCCGTGGTGTGTCGCTAATTGGAATAGAATCGGTCTGGAAACGGCGAAGGAAAGGGATGCGATGAAGGAAAAAAGAAAAACGAAAAATACTCGTCACGATACAAATAACTCTGTAATAAATTATAAATACACGTTTAAAATTATAATACTCTAGTATAATAGGTACAATCAATAATTGACCATTCGATAGACCCGAGGAGAGTGTCTAGTACATTTTTTATATATACTTTATATATATATATTAACGAGGATGGTCCTAACTAAATCATCGATAACTCGACTTGTCATAAGCCTCGAGTCAATCGATTCCACTGATTGGCCGTAGACCTTTTATTCATTTATTTATTTATTTATTTATTTAAAATGTAGAGAGGGTTTGAGCTCGCAAATGGTCTGCACCAGTGCAAAAAATGCATCCAAGTGTTAAATTTTATCCAAGCGTAAGAGAGTCGTTGGGAATTTTTTTTATATAAGAGAAAAATAGAGAGGGGAGCAAATATTGATTATACTAATAGAACACGGGTATATTGAGCAAATGCCGTTTTTTTCTCGATTTTTCGTTGTATATTTGCAAATTTAGGAACTCGGATAAATTCTGTTGGCTAAAACTCGAATTTCTTTCGGTCCTTTTTCTTCTCTCTCTCTCTTTCTCTCTCTCTCTTGCAATTGTAATTTTATTTTATATTAAAATACACAAGGGGAGAAAACGTGGCGCGAATCGAGGTGGATAATCCAGCAGCGCCGAAGGTCTAACGGTATCCTACACTCATCGGAATTCACGACAGTATGCTTGTAGGTCCATTCCGTCGGTCCCGTTCGCGAGAAGCACAAGAGTCTCTCGATGCACGAGTCTCCCCCGGCTGATGATTCCGAGTCCGGTTCTCGATAAGCAGGACACTCACCGAGACGAGATAAAGTTTTGTTCCGCGGCTCAAGATCGTTTTAGATCGTCGAAATGACCTCGTTCAAAAGATTAAACAAGTACGACTTTAGAAATTAAACGATGCTCATACTTTCAAGATTTTTTTCAATTTTCATCTAATTAATTTCCACGAGAATATTATTATCGCAGTGAAATATCAAATATCAGCCACGTAAATAGTGTTATTTTCGTCAGTCGTTTCATCATTATAAATATTATTGTCAAAAATCCATTAAAGAAGAAAATAATTGCCGTCTTGGAGACGAAGCTTTCTTATCTCTGTAAAAGACTTTTCTCTGTAAAAGAAAATGCATAAAAAAATTTGATCCCTTACATAATAACGAGGAAGTTTGATCTAATGTGAATGCGATTTGTTGTAATTTTTTTCAACTCGAATAACTGGCGTTCGACCGAAACGAAACGATTGAACGCTTTAATTTTTAATTTATCTGTACTATAAATTTACAGCTATACTTGAACGACCGCGAGGGCTGTAATCCTGAAAATGATTCGCCTCGGTTCACATTACGTTCAAGCAATTTCAGCGGATTTGAGAGCCGTTACGTGGGAGTTAAGAAACGAGAGAGAGAGAGAGAGAGAAAAAAATATTCGCGACGTAAAATCGAGCGTGGGAAAGTCGCACACAGGTTTATTCTCGAGGCCACTCTTTCTCTGGGTCAAGACCCTCTCGTGTATATCGCGGTCTTTGCGACGAAACAAAAAAGTGTTACATTCGAAACGTGCTCGTTTGCATAACGATGACGCGCCGATTGCCGTTGGCTTCGCGACTGAGTTGCCTCTTCTATCGTAACCGATTAACGGGATGAGCGCACGGTAATCCGGAACGGATCTCGCGGCACTCTTCTCCCAGGAATTAAATACAAATAAATAGAATGGAATCCTCCGGCTTGGCCTCGAAGCACGTATGACGCATTTTACGAATATTTTCTTCCTACAAGCTTCGGCGATGCTGCTGGCTCAATAAAGTCGTACAATAATTACAAATTCGTTGCGTATAAAAGTATAAAAAGATCGATATAAATGAGGGTGAGCCTGGATCGCATACCATAAAAAAGAAACTTAAAAAAAAAGAGACGTACATGGAAAGTTTTGTCAACTCCGGGGATTAATTTCATAGTAAAAAGTGCACTTTTTCTCGTACTATAATTGTTAATTATTTTTCTATTTTAAATAGGTGTGCCGTCCAGGACCACCATCGTTGTAATCAATCTCTCGAGAACTCTCGCAAACAATACTTTCCAATCTTCAACCCATTCGTATCGCTGAAACATCCTTAAGATAATGTGAAATAGCGATCGAGCTTTATCATGGATTACAGCAAACAATTTCACACCTTATCAGACTTTATTTTTATTTATACATATTAATAACCTTGGACATAAGCTTGTTCTAGAAAAAGTTTTCACCTCACCCTGAAACAATGTCACGGACGGTACAAAAAATTATAATCCAAGAGTCTCCAAGACGGCTGATATTTCGGGAAAAACAGAGAAAAGAATAGCGAGCTCAATCCAATAATTCCAGGGTTCACTACTCTCGTCTTTTTCTCGAGATATCAACTAATAGAAAATATTTGGAAATAGAAAAATGCAGCAATTTTCCTGACGCTCTTAGAAGCTTCACATTACCTTTAGTATGGAGAAATCTAGAATTTTAAGTCGATTTAAGAGAATCCTCAAAGTCTTCGAAGTAGTACAATACTATTTAGTGGACATATCGTTGAATACGAGAAGAAAGCAAGTTGCCCACAGAGGTCTCGTGTCTCTCCGTCTCTCTGTCTCTTGACTACTCTACTCTCGTCTTTTTCTCGAGATATCAACTAGTAGAAAATATTTGGAAATAGAAAAATGCAGCAATTTTCCTGACGCTCTTAGAAGCTTCACATTACCTTTAGTATGGAGAAATCTAGAATTTTAAGTCGATACAAGAGAATCTTCAAAGTCTTCGAAGTAGTACAATACTATTTAGTGGACATATCGTTGAATACGAGAAGAAAGCAAGTTACCCACAGAGGTCTCGTGTCTCTCTGCCTCTCTCTCTCTCTCTCTCTTGACTCTAGCACAACAGGCGATGTCTCGTTTCAGGTTTGCAGCTGATGCTTGGAAAACCGGCTTGATCGAAGACTGCGACGAAAGAGACCAAGAGAGTTGTTTGAGGCTCACAACGATATAACGTTCCGTGCATTTGTGCGACAACGACGACGATGACGATCGAATTCCGAGATTGGATTCTGCGAAAAGCTTGCATCTATCGCCCAGCTGTGCGTCTTCTCTGGATTCTCCCGGTACGCCAATGATCCGGTCCTCTTCCTCTTTTTCCGTTACAACTTGGCATTTATCTTTCCGCGGCTCCCACCCTCTCTATGTACACTCGACATTCCCAATGAACCGTAGAGCTTTGTCCGCCCGATGGTCCAAGACGAGAAGATAAATGTCTCGAATCGAAACAACGAGAGACGAACGAACGAGGAGAAGAATATTCTTCTCTTCGCCTCGAGACGACTCGTCGATTCTTCAATTCTATGATTCTCTTTTCTCGAGATTGTTACCATCGGGAATTACTCCTCGGCTGACGATCGGCGAAACGCACGTTCTCGATCCCGACACGCGTCTCGATTTCATTCACGGCGGAGAGAATGAGAAAACCGCATTGTGGCGTTTTTCTTCTTTTTCTTCTTGTTTTCCGTCGGTGGACGTACGCGCGATCGACGGTCGACGGACTTTCCTCTGGTGGACGATCGACGAATTACCACATCAGCTTTTACCACTTTGCTAATGATCGTTAATTATACATTTCTCTCGTTCAGTTTTTCTTTTCGACTAATGAGAGACTTTTCGCACTTATTTTCTTTATGTTTGTTTTCTTTCTTTCAATATACTTTTTCGAGTTTGTAAGATCGTGATAACGGAGTATTAATCTCAACGATGCGATGCACTGTGTTTTATGTTGTCCCATTTTTTGTTTTTGTTTTTGTTTTTTAGGCGATACGTTAGGACGGACGTGTCGATGGTGTATTATCCGCCTTTTTTGGCCTGGGGATAAATCGTTGCGACGTTAGAAGCTCGGTACCGCAGGTGGCTGCTGATCGGACAAGGAATTCACCGAATTTTTTGGTTTACACACACAGCCACTCTCGACGAGAACATAATCCTGACCGGTCAACGTCACTGGCCCCAATGGTATCACCAGGAACAGATAAGGTACGTATGTTTGGGTGCACTCACCGTGCACGACGTCGCATTCCTTCGATCTACGAGAAACAAACAATGATTTGGGTCAAACGTTGGCTATTGTGCTAATGATTATTTTTTTATTTTACTTTTAGTTATCGATTCGAAAATTCATTAATCGATGGTGAATATTTATTCTAATGAACAAGGAAAAAATATAAACAATAATTTCTCAATGATATTTGAATAAAATTGTTTATAAAGGATTCTTATATTTAATTGATTTAGTTATTCGTTGTTTTATTCAAATATTTAATTCAGAATCCTCGCAAGTCTGTGAATACTTTAGAAATTCATTTTTTTCTATTTTTTGAATTTTAATTATAGAATAATTTTTTGATAAAGAAGACTTTGAGCTTGCGTTACAATCTTACTTTACAATCTTCGTAAGGTGTAATTAATTTCGTAAATTAAGATTTTCTTCGAATAATCACTTCTGTGTTTCTATAATAAAATAATAAAGTATATTTATAATATAATTCTGAAGACTTTTCAAATAAGTAATTTTGATATTGTTTCCTCGAAATCTCCTAATTGTCCACACAGCTTCTTAATACATGTCTCAGAAATACTCTTTTAAATACATAAAAACAACGCGAAAAAAGTGCGAGAAAGGAGCGTCAAAATTTTGAATTTGCAGTAGTGAAAAAGTCTATAAAATGAAATTAAATGAAATGGAAAATTGTACGAGTAAACACACGGTTAAAACGGCGTACGATTTAAAACCCTGGATAGAATCGTGTGTGAGCCGAAGTACCGTTATTCTAATCGGTGATAAAAGCTCTCGTATGGTGTTTCGCGAACGAACAACGTATAATACATAGCGGTATTTTTTTTTCTATCTCGACGATATCCCAACAGATTTCCGACTAACCGAACAAAATAATTTTTTTCTTTTTTCTTTTCCAGAACTCGAACATTTCGCCATTGTAAAATTGTTAACGCCCGCGCTTTGTCACGACGGAGTACGTGAAGAGACTTGACACGTGCTTCTTGCGTTCACGCGGTGGCATAAAATTACGCGAAACTAGGCAAGCGTCCCTCGGTACCGAGGATCGGGTCGTGAACCGATTCGTGCACGCTAGTGAAATATGCAGTAGGAGTATAATTATATGACCCACTGTACTCTATTTTGCCTTTCATGAGCGAGAGGGTCATCAAGTTTATACCTAATTTCAGATTTTACATACAAGGAATGTCGATGAACTGATTTTGTTTTTCTTATTTTCTGGTTTTAGAAATCAAGGCCTGGAAAAAAGACCGGACGCCCGGGTGTACTTTAAGGAATGAAGCGTTTGAACGTGGTTCGTGAATTTCCTCGTCATCAAACGACCCGTTTAGAAAAAGTTGAATAATAACCGGTCACCTTTTTATTACTGTACGACTTTCTTTATATTTTTTTTCTCAATCTGTCATCGCTTCGAGAGCGATGTAACTACGAGACACACGAGATACTCAGCACTGGTATTTAGCGGATCGTATACTCACTCGCAAACCTCGAAGACGACCTGTTGCAAGAGATCTGGAAATTTCTGTACGATCGTCACGGGTTGTCCACTGGTCAGACTGACCCCGTACATGGGCGCGGTCGTGTTATACCTCGTTTTGCAAAGTCTCGCCGGTGACCCACAGCTCTCTTTCGCAGAAAAGCTTCGGCCTGTGAAATTCAGAGAATTGATTAAAAATGTAAATGGAATTATCATTTATAGTAAAATTCGACATTGATCGAATCAAATAGAGGGAAAACGCGATGCGAGATTTTTTTCTCGAAGGTCTGATACTGTTTGACGAAAATTGTCAGATGTTTTCCTTTTTTTTGCCAGTTTATCGATTTAACTTTCGAAACTAATTTTTCGCGGTTTTATTTATAATTTTTTATCGTTTCTTTTTCACGTCGTGTACGCCTATTATTCTATTATCCTTATATTTTTCGGGAAATGTGAGTTGTGAGTAAAATGAATCGAGCGAAAAAAATTCAGTTTTTGCTGGCAAATAAAAATAGAGTTTTAATTAACAGTAATAAATGTCGGATTGAACGAAAACAAGTCTCGCATTGTTTTAAATTGCTCAATTAATGATAAGTAATCTATAACTATTATTCAATTTCAAGACGAGACAACGAGCTAACGTGTTTCGTTTAAAATATTCTCTTCTCTCGACCCACGGTTCACAAAATATATCAAGGTGAAAAATAAATTGTAATTTGGAAACAGACTGATAAAAACATTTCAAAAAATCGACAAACTAATCAAACGTTATTACAAATTGGCTAATGATAAACAATATTTGCAGATTGTTCGAAGATATTAGTAAACCTAGCGGAGAATGCCATAAATAAAGTTATATACGTATGTATGTGTACATAAAACCTGAAAAAAATAAGGTTAAAAATATTTAACGAGAATAATAATAATAATAACAATAATAGCAACAATAGTACTAAAATATCGTGAAGAATTCCTCTGAGAGGTGAAAATTCTCGTGGTTCCATGGTTAAGTAAATCTGGGAAATCTCTGATGTTGAAGGTAGGACGAGAAAGAGAAAAAGAGAGAGGGAAGAGAGACAAGTGCGATTATTCGAAACGCGAGTGGGCCGACCGTACCGTTATGAGCGCCTCCAGGAGACGATAACTGTATTGGCCGGATAAACCCCGCACGGACCCGGGGGCAACCTATCTTATTATATACACAGACATACAGAACTCTGGCCGGTTCTTACAAGCCATTCGTACGGATTCGCGTGTTATGTCTTGTATTACTAGCCGAGGCTTTGCAAGTGTACCTCGACATGAAAATTGCATATACACGTACACGTGTGTGCCTATGCCTCTATGTATATAAATTTAAATATATAAATGTAAATAAACATATATGTAATATCGGTGCAACTGCTGTTAGACGCTATATTGCTGTCGTATTGTGTCGTAACATAGTTATATGTTGTAGAATAGTAGTGTTCGGCGTTATAGTCTGCAGATGGATAGACACGTGCTTCCAAGTACTTTCCAGGAGGATGAATGAACCGATGCGATATTGCTATTATCCCATTCGTTCTATAGACACAAATTACCCGTATTATATCATTGGTGTAATTACAAACCAGGGAACAAGGAGAATATAGCTCCCACGACTCGTAAGACTTGTACTTTAGTATGTCTTATTAACACGTCACTTTTCACATTTCTACGTAGGATGTTCGCGTGAATGTCAAACAATATTCAAGTTGGGGTTTTGGGATTTTTATATTTTTTAATGTACGAATAAAAGGTATTGGAAAATTTGAATATCGACGAGAATTGATAATTTCGGGAAATAAGATTATTGAGATTATTTCATTGTATTTTAAAATTCGATGAATAATAGCATATTTAATTGTAAAATAGTTGGTGGTATTAGAGACAGTTTTATTCCAGATTTTCATCGTGGTTGATCCAAAAGAATTAACCATGAAAGTGGTTGAATGTCAAACAAAATTCAAATTGGGGTTTTAAGATTTTTATATTTTATAATGTACGAAAAAAAGTTATTGTAAAATTTGAATATCGACGAGAATTGATAATTTCGGAAAATGAGATTATTGAGATTATTTCATTGTATTTGAAGAGTCGATGAATAATATTACATTTAATTGTAAAACAGTTGGTTGTATTAAAGACAGTTTTATTCCAGATTGTCATCGTGGTTGATCCAAAAGAATCAACCAGGAGTCACTCGTACCCACGACAAAAAATAATCAAGCGTTCCCCTGTGGTGTACTCTGTGACACATGACAAAATAGAAACAAAGCCGATGCGAACGGAGATAAAACGGGGTCACGATAAAGTGTCTTCTCATTCTTCGAGATGTTTTTCACAGAGTTCTTTTTTTTTGTACTAATCGTGTCGTTATTATCGATAAAATCTGTAACAAATTCAGCATTTTCTCATCGTTTCGTTCGAGCCAATTTTCAAGAATACTAATGAAAAACATTGCCAGAGAATAAATCTCTAAAAAAAGAGATTAATGACTGACTGTTTAAAAAAAACAGTATTACGCTTTATGAGACAATGCTTATTAAACATTATTTGTTATACGAGAAATATTGTCTATTTTTCTCACGGGATTACCTCGACGTGGGATAATTTTCATACGTTTTTTTAACTATCTTTTAATCTGGATTAATTTTTTTCTGGATTAATCGAGTAATTAACGACTGAATCCAAGCCGAGCCTGGGGACAATGTAAATTGTCGCGATTATTCGTTATTCCAGAAAACTAGTAGTCTAATTTTTAACGACCTCTAGTCGAGCAACTACAGAGCTTGACCCAGATCGCCGGTAACAAAGTGCTAGATTTACTATCCATGGGTTAAGATTTACACGTTGACTTACTTTTACGTTTTAATTCTCTCGTACGAATCTCTTTTTCTCCCACGCACGTGATACATTTTTCGAGAACGCTCTCATTAATTATTCGTGAAGAAAAAACTATTTTTGGCGTACACGCTCGGATGCAAAAGTAAGACTTACCACCTCGCGAATAACTCGCCATAGAATATTCCCCTCTCGCTGCCTTGTAATTATGAAGTAGGGCCTGCCTCGTGACTTCAGGATCGATTGTACGCTGCTGAAACGTTCTTCCCGTACGGCTATTACCGCCCCATACGTTCTTGAAGCTTCGGGATATAGCGGCTCTGGATCAGCAAAAGATTTTGATCGATACACAAAAATCGTAAAAGATAAATTAATATATCGACGTTTTTAATTAATACCGTTTAAAACTAGAAGAGGAAGGAAATTTCTTTTTTACTTTCTATAATAATATAATTATGGATGGCTTTCGAGAAATATTGGTTGGATTTTAAATAGTTTGGAAAATAATTATTTCGAAAATGTTTTTAAAAATATTATCATAAAGGATGAATGGGGTGTATAATAATATAGGAGTATTAAAATGTTCATTTGATTCGAGCAAAATTTCAGTGGTTCTTGCTATCATACAAATATTAATAAGATTATCAATGTTGGAGATGCAAAGAACGTTACATTTTTATCACAATTATAACAAAGAAGTTATTAAGAAATTGACGAAAGGGAATTTATTCAACAAACATTCCCTCGATTAATGTTTATTTAACTAAACGTTATTCTTCATTTTTCTCAATACATTAGAATTTTTTCGAGAATTTCAACTTTTCTACGAAATTTTGTATTTCGAACGTCGAAAAATTGACGAAAGGTGAGTTTTCGATATTTGAAATTTTGATTTTACACTTGAGCAGTTTCAAGATCATGGAAAATGAATAATATATTTATAGCAACTATAGAAACATTACGTAGGGGCGTAATTTGATATATGAATATTTTCAACCTATTTGCTAATATATTTTTGCCATTGTTATCATCATTGAAAATAATAATTTTGAATATCTTCAGAATAGTTAATTTTTTCGAATTTCTGTTGAATCCCAAAATGGTCAGATTTCGGTTCCACGATGTAATATTTTTTTTCAATTTTATTAAGATTTTTCTTCTGGATCGTCTTTGAAGGGGAATGATTTTTAATATAAATGACAAAAAATGTCAAAATTACGTCGATTAGCATAAAAATCTTAAAAACTCACGAGGGGTATTGCATGTCGTTGGGACCTATACAGTCCGTGGAATCCGTGAGGGCATCGCCCCAGACGTATTTGAGGCCGAGACCACTGCCCTCGCACTTTTTCGCAGCTTCGGTGACGAAGCTAAGCGTCGCGAGAATAAGGCAAACACCGAGACACCTTGACATCTGAAATATTGAAAAAAAAAACGTTCTATATAAATTGCCTTGAATCGAATTTTCATTTTTTCTCTACAAAATCTTACCTCGAAAGTATGGAAATTATTATTATTCTTCAAATACGAGATACATATTTTCTAGAATTTATATAAATTTTTGAATTTAGCATCGAATATTAATTTTTTATTTAATTATAAATTTATTATCGTTAAAATATGATCGACCCCCGACTTTATTTTATCTTATAATAATTCGAAAACATGAGATAAATCGAGTTTTTAAGGGGTTACACGTCTTCGATATTTGTTGTTTTAATTATAGTTTTTCTCGATATTACTATCTTTCAACTACGAAATATTCTGGGAAATATTGATACTATAATATTAAAGAATGATAAAGTTATAGTCCAAAGGTGCTCGAGTGCCACCAACCAACACGTGGCGTGGCAAGTATATGATTCTTTATAAAGATTAGTCATTTCAAGAAAATAATCAGTACCAGAAATATTTTCAGAACTATTGATCCGAATGAAATTTCGAGCCGAATGAAACTTTATATAGTTAACTCGTACTAACATCTAGTACTAATTTCATTCAAGTTCAGCAGTTTTTTTATTTCATACTTTAACTTTGCTTTATAGATAAAACAATACTGATTAAAACGTTTAATTTTTCATTCTTTACTCCAAATGTCTATTACTTTTCGAAACATAAATATTTATAAAATCGGCTGTGATAAGTACTAATATTTCCCACGTTTTCAATATTTTTGAATGAAAATTCTCGGAAATTTTATTGCGTGGTTTATTGCATACTTACATTATAAATTAATTTTCGAATAAACCTGTATATAAGTTCATCTCACTTAAAGGTACGTAATTCATATAAATTTCGAATTTACTATCCAATATTCATGTTTATTTCTCGATTAACAAATTATCCATTTTTTCATTTTATAATAATTGAGACTATAAAAAAATCATGTTTAATGGGTTTCTTTCCGCTCGAATTATCTCAGCTCTTACGTTAAGTTATAACATCTAGACACTGCCGTCACTCTTAATAATTAGGAATTCTGCGATTATTCATCTCAGTCAACGTGGCATAAAATGGTTTTCGCTTCGAAAGCCTAGCGGTGGATAAAAACGTGAGAAAGATAGCTTTACGTCCGCATCGAATAGAGAGAATGAAGAGAGATAAAGAGAGAGAGAGAGAGAGAAAAAAACAAAAGAAAAATAATGGAGCAGGAAGATTCGCGAAACGAATCGTTTCCTCAAACTCAGAGCGCATCGTTCGGACCCCCGTTGTATTCTTCATCGTCATCATCATCATAGACCTCTTTCCTTTGCGGAATTTAACGATTCCCGCCGAGTCGTATTAGCCCGGGAGCATCCGTCTTGTATACAACTTTACTTAGAATCTAATAAGCTTTGCAAGAATTTCTCGCAAGAAAAACGAGGAAAAATTTATTGTCGTTACTCTGGCTCGATTCTAAGGAAACAAAGGCTCTCGGTGAATGGAAATGGAAGTGTAACGACGAGAGTAAATACTCGTAATAGCGTTACGATTTTTCTTCACTTTCGGAATCTTCGAAGCGTTCAGGTGATAACACTGTGACTATATACTCACGTCGGTGCTCATACACATATGGGGTGTTTCATGCTGACTCGACAAATTTTCCCCCACACCATTTTCAATAAGGTTGATTATTTTTCACGTTATCGCATGAACTAAAAAATAATTTGGATTTTTTAAAAATTCTTGTGTCAACTCTTTTTTATAATCGTGATAAAAAAAATCTTGGATTTAGATTTTTTGTTTCACCTTTTTCTGGTTGGAACCAAGAATCATTAAAAATTTAACGATTGTTTATATTCGTAGGATGATGTGAGGAATAATGAACGTGATCGGAAATGCTGAGGTGAAATTTTTGTTGAGTCGAAATAGAACGACCCATGTATATCGACGCTAGTGAGAATTTTCTTTCGAGCGTAACTGATGTACGAGAAAGTTCATTTTGTTTTCGTACTATAGTCAATTAACTTACAGCGATTATCCGATGAGTACGAGACGATAATTAATTCAACCGTGATTGTGTATAGAGAAACACGAAAAAAATCAATTTACTCAATTAATATAGCAAAATATTTGTAAATAAATATTTTTTGGTTTACAAATTTGCCAATCGGTAGTTATGTTCTTCCTACTTATGGTAGTTGATGAAAAATAATGCTTCCGGCATTGAACAATGTTTGGACAAATCACGAGACGTTGTCAATTTTCGAAATAAATTCTTTCTCTAATCTAATTTTTTATTAAGAAATGATTGGATTATTTTTTGGTTACGAACGATTGATCAATAACCATACGACTATAATGATTTATTTAAAAATAACAGGCGCTGATAGGTAAGTACTCGATTTTAAGGATAAAATTAACGATTAAAGATTAGTTTTTTTATGTCCAAAAGACACCCACAAAAATTTGATGTCGATCGGTCAGCGACCCAAACTCTAACATTAATCCATACTGCAAAGGTCTACGGATAACAATTTAAACAAAACATTTCTGGCAAAATCAAAGATAAAATCTCAATAATAATTTCATATTACTTAAAAAAAAATCAAAAATACTTCAGTAACAAAGAAAAATTATTATTTCTTTAATTCTCCATCAAATTACTTTCATTATATTTAAAAACAACATTAATTTTGTTTAAAATCGAGACACGATTAATTGTAAACAAAGGGCCAAGCGGTTTGAAAAATAGGGGTCGAAGATAATTTAAAAAAAAATCAATCCTAAAAATAATCGAAGATTTAGAATGACGATTCCGGTAAGACTCGTTGATGAGTCGGTGTTCGTGAAGGTGTGAGAGTTTTAGCCGGGTTTCACGTTCACGGTTTCTGGGTTGCGGTCCACATAACTTCCTCTATTTTTGTATGCTACTCGTACGTATGCTCTGCAACACGCTTTCAGTCGGCTAGCCGATACCCGCATCGCAATAGCAACAGCCGGTACACCTCTACGTAAGTACCTACGTAGACTCTCTCAGCAAAGAAGTACCACACGTACGGTCACGAGGTGAAAGCAAAGTGTTTGTACCTGGTGACCCATACCAATTAGCGTGTATCGCCTCGTCGAGTCGTCTACACCGGCGACTTTGGCGAGGCCTCGGCTTCGATTTCGAACTTCGTTCTTACAGGCCATTTTTCTTTTTATTTCTCTCTCATCACAACGCGAACGGCATACTAATTTGATCGATTCGGTCGTCTCGACTCGACGGAATTTGACCCGAAATTTTCGGGATGACGTTTCATTCGTGCGCGACGAAAGACACGTGCTTTCGTTTCTCGATATCCAAGTGTCCTCCCGTTTATGGAAAGGTCCTCTTTTAGGATCACATTCGCAAAATATCATTTCCCTTCTCGTTTCGTTGATATCGCTTTTTGAAAAATCTTGAAAACGCATAACATCTATTTTGCTTGAAAAATATTAATTTCTAATTTTGTTTTAATGGAGAATGTTCCATTTTTTCAATATTACGATGGTTTGCGTAGAAATGATTTTTTCTTCTAATCTGTTACAATAGAGCATACGCAATTTGATTTAGGTTTGTCTCTTGATGTTTAACTTTGACTCGGAGCAACCGGATTAGTGAGTTACCTTGAACTCTGACCTCGCACCTTGAGCGCAATACGACGTCTGTTTCCGTATACTTTCCTAAAACGCATAGCTGTTATTATACAAAGCGTCCTTAACTTTCGTAGATAAGATCACGCTTGTGAAATTCTCGAGACTATTTAACTGCGGTTAGATGCAAATTTCTTGTATAATTTTTTCCCTAAGTTGCTAAATGCTTTCCACCTTAAGAAAATTATTGTAGTTTGCAAAATCGCTTAATTTCAAACTATAACCATTTCCTTTTTTTGCTCGAAAAATTTCTCAAGAAATTTTCAAGGTTATATTGATTTTGCGTATCTTCTCGATATTACTTCATTGTTATGTTGAAAAATTGGGCTAATACAATTCATAGATGTGAAATAGAATTAAAAGAATCGCCTCCAAAATGTTGTATTCCCGTTTAATATGTGATGCTTTTCGATACCGTTGATGCGCGTACGATGGTACACTCAAGCTCCGCCAGATGGAGCTAACGAGCGGCGGAATTTTCGCACGCGAGCTACGACGTTCGAGCTTGCCGGGGTAAAATTTACGGAGTTGTTGCATGAAGGGAGTAATTGGCGTGCGATACTTTTTGTGGCGCCTTAAAACAATGAAAGTATGTGGAATATCTTGTTTCCCGTCTCTCTTTCTCTTTATGAACGCTTGGATAGCCCGATGCGATTTAATGTTGTCGTCATACACGGAGCGAGGCATCGTCTTGAGGTTATTCGCCATCGTCGTGCCATGCCGGTATAACGGATTCACGAACACGGATCGTTCCGATCTGCACGAGAGTCGTGTACTCTGTGCCTGAGCATAGTTAGTCCGTGAGAATGGCCTGAACTTGAGATTTTATATATGCATAGACAATATGAAACATGGCTCGTTCCATCAATGTCCGTCTCGTCAGTCTCCGTCAAACTTTTGTCTTTCCCGCCCATTCGCCTCGTCTTCGTTTCCGGTAACGAAAAAGATGATTCGAAAAACTTAAATTCCTTGAGCGACTTTCAGAGAAAATCAGCAATAAATTATTTCCACGAATAGGAAAATAATTTTTATTGTTCTTCGGTTCTACAAATTCTCCCACTAATTTAGAAATAGAATTTCCAGTATGCTGATTCGCCCAAAAGAATCCCAGTTGAAAAATAGACTTTTAAATAATAGACGTCGTTCGTAACTCTGGAATTTGTTTTGTTTTTATATCATGTCGTTCTTTCTAATATTTGCGTGAAAGTTGACTGGTTAATTATTACTATTACTATGGTTAACTATTACTATTATCTTTCTATGAAAATACTGATAGGTTTATTCATTTTATAAACACCGATGAAAATAAAAAACATTCTTGAGAATCTCGATTTATCTTTTATAATACGTGCGTAAAATACATTTGTTCAATTTCGAGAGAGTTAATCGGTGGTGGTAATTTTCTGTAGAATCATCCTATACGCCCTGACGTATGCGTTTTGCATAAAAGTTATTATAATATACCGTGGCTCGATCATGAACGCGATCATCATTCACTACAGCGTAAACACGCGATCTCGTCAGACCGCGAACCTTATTATCTTAGACGTAGGTATACGTATATTACTTTGGGTGTCTTGTTTCTCGCTTTCCTATTATTCAACAGCATTGCCGTTGTACTTCTTTTTCTTCGCCATATCCGGACTATGTTTGCGTAATACATGAAAGCGACGTGTGAGGTCGTTGTTCTCGCGTATCGCGGGACTTGTCTATATATAATATCCTCGAGCCGAACGTGAACTTGATTCTCTCCCGTCCGCATCGCTCTCAGGGTCACGGCCAAAACTGTCCGTTTCTCCGTGTGTCATCGTTTCGTGTCTCGGTACACGGAGCAGCCTACAACAGGATCCCAAAGCTCTCGACCACTCGAACGATTAGACATTATTATAATAATCGTTCCTTTTTTCCTAACTTCGAATTAACGATCACCAAGGTTCGATTCGATAACCTCGATGTTACTTGTTCGTTAGCTAGAATCCCGCGCCCAATTTTGAATTAAAAAAATCCAACTAAATTCCGCGGTATTACGCTTGTACGAGAATCGATGACATACGTAACGGTCCGATAGATGATCTCATGGTACGGACAGTCCGTAAGATGTGTAGCATATACACTCACACACACACATACACTCGTACGTGTATATGTACAATCTCTGGCAGTGTGTTCTAACGGTAACGGTAAATCATCCAAAACGTTTCCTCCCGGCTCGCGGTGCTGAATAAGAGAAGTATCCCAAGAGTCATCCTCTTCGTGGCTCGATAACGGTACAACGATCTTTCGGCTCTTCGAACGAGCGTGTATAATGAAAAATTGACCGATTCCGCGTACGAGTCGGGCCGATCGATGCAATTTAATTTTTTCTTTAATTTTATTTCCCGTATCGATGTCAATTACAGTCATTATTATTTTTATGAAAAGATGAAGCCACTTGGAGAGATGACTCTCGCAGTAAATTCTTTCCCCGCGATATATACCTGGAGGAATGACCTGCATACCCCGACGTTATATATATACGTTCGACCTGGATAATAAAGGCTAGCATCAGGCTCACCCCTCCGGGCTCTTTGGGACCGGCCTGACCGACGATCGTTCCTAAAAACCTCTCCGATCAATGCTTTCGCATACCTGAGAGGAGATTCACACTACGTCGGTCATCTCCCGAGAGCCTGACTCTTTCGAATCTTTCGGCTCGTAAATTATCCCTGATCATGAAAAAAGCCACAGGAATGCACGCGAAGACGAACAAGAATACAAACAAAATAATTCGAAGCGAAATTCATGAATTAAGATCGCGTTCCTTGACGACCGAAAACCAATCATTGATATCGTGATTTTTCTTTACTCACCGTTTGATGAATCGGTGACACCATTTTTATAAATAATTATCAGTCTTTTATTGACAAAACGCGTACTTAATTATTCGATTTATTTATTCGCGAACGATTATGTTTATTAGTGTTTTTGTTCTCGATCGTTACGTTGCATCGAGACGTAGGGATGTCGATTAGTTGACTTTTTCTTTCGATAAGAATTTTAAAACTCGACGCGTTTCGTGAATCCGTATCAAACACCGTTCATGTCACTACACCGGATGCTCGTATAGAGTAGGGGTCGAGCACCTCCGTCCTCGCAGGTGGATGTCCAGAGGTTGACTGGTAGAATCGTAAGTAACCGGGCCTCTGTGCTCAGTTGGCGATCGAGGGACAGAGAGCGAGAAAGACAGGGAATATAGAAAGAACGAAGAAGAGAAGGAGTTCCCCTGCGAGGGATTGGCTCTTGTGTTCCACCTGGGAACGTTCCTTTTTTCCTTCGATTCTGATCTGCTTTGGTGGGAGACTGAAAAAAGTACGTTAGTCGATGACTTCTGGACATTTTTGCCTTGTAATACGAATTTTTCTCAAAGAAAATGCCGCTGTTAATCATTTTTTGTCTACTTGTAGCGTAGTGTTAGTTAGGAAAGGATTTAAAAGTAGAAATAATAACAACGAAACAACAATTTTCGTACATCCTTTTATAATCTTGTCATAGGATATCTACACCATCGTACAAATAAGTCGTCGCTTCCGGCGTAAAAAGAATCGACATGTAGGCGTGAGGAATCTTTTTTTCTTCTTCTACGATCGATTAGAGATCGAGTCAATTGTTTATCGTCGCGTTCTTTCGAAAACAAAAGAAAAACAAAAGTTCCATTCGTCGTTACGAGCCACTGACGCTCAAATCGCGAACTCGGTGGTTAATAGTCTTAAATTTTGCTTACAAGAATCGACAAATATGGCGTTTTAATCGAATAATTTTTCTTTTATCGGGATGACTTCCACAACATGCTCGAAAATCATGGAGTAAAGTTATCTAATACGCTGTAGTGCTTTTCGGAATCGTGTGTTATAAAACGCGATTAAATATAAATTCTAATGCACAACTTCGATAAACTCATGATACATAAAATAAAAGTAAGAGAAGGTATATACGCCTCCGTTGTATCTCTTTTTCACGCGATAGCTTGGTCAGTCAAGCTAACATTCTCGCAGTATCATCAAAATTACAATATTGAAATTCAATAGATACAGTCAGGGTTTTAACTGTAGATTGTGGATTATTCAATCGTGTCGGCTAAATCCGGATAAACAAATCGCGGATCATGTTCAAATTGGCAATTAAACGCGATAGAAACACTTTATTAGTTACTATAAATATAAAAGATAAGCAGTATGACATGGATATGTGATGGTGAAGTAGCGTGAAACATTTGCAATATATGATTCGTACGATGTGAACTATTCACGACGGAACGGTCATTAATCAACTTTAATTGGAAAAAAAAGGTAAGTCCTAAACGAAAGGACGTTTACTCTCGATTCTTGCGTTACGCGCGTCACTCGATCACAACAGTCATAGTGCTTTCGTTCGGCGGTCCCTCTTTATTAATTTCTCTATCGTATTTTTCATTTGTTTGTTATTCGTCAAATTTAATGGAATTTACCGACATGTCTATCTGACCACCGCGATACGCGCCTCTTTTCTTCTTCGTTTTCTCGTGTCGGAAAGACTTGCCCTTGGTGTGCTTCAAATCCAGATTGGCCTTTTCTCCCCATGAACCGCGTGAACCTCTCTGTTTAAAGAACAAACAACAGACGTGTTAGTAGAGCGAGTCAAATTTTTGGTATAAATATTACACAGGCCGAGATGGACATTCGAAGAAAATATTATAAATATTATAAATATAAAAAAATATATATTATATGGAATTATTTATTTATTTATCAATTCAATCGATGACCATCTCTGTCGCGTTGCTTAAAAGATACCAGGCGGACGAGATATTCGAGGTTAATAAACATTGTCTCACCTCTGCGACCTTCTAGGCTCAATCGTCGAAGGTGATCTTTTTGTTTTGCGCCGGTGCGTCATTGCCGAATGATTTTTTTTCCCCGAAACTACCCCTGCCCCCCCGGAAACCGCCACCGCGACCACCCCTATCGCCTTCGCCGAAGGATTTTCTAAAACCGTCTCCCCTACCTCGCGAATTGCTGTCGCTGCCGCCCCACGATTTTCTGTTGTCGAAACCTCCTCGGCCACCACGACCACCCCGGAAATCACCGCGACCACCCCGGAAATCGCCACGACCGCGACCACCGCGATCGTGTCCACCACCCCCGCGTCCACCCCAATCGCCGCCACCACGACCACCACGGAAACCACCTCGCCCACCCCCGCGTTCACCGTCTCTACCACCCCGGAACCCAACACCACCCCGACCGCCTCTAAAACCACCGCCTCTTCCGCCACCGTGCTTTTTGAAACCACCCTCCTCCTCGCCTTCTCCATCACCTTCTTCCTCGGCCTAGAACAGAAGAGAAACCACAGGTCAGCCGCCTTGCTTACACGAAAATTAACCCATAGGTTTGAATGAACTCTCCCTCTCTCTCTCTCTCTCTCTCTCTCTCTCTTTACGTGTCCACGACGTCAAGTGCCCCGTCGCTTTGACACGGAACCTGGCATCTGAAAGACTCTGCTACTAGGAAAATGCATAGCGAAATAATTGAATACGAAGAACGAAGTGGGGATCTGTGAGCTTTCGCGAAGCGGCGAGTGACCTGCAGTTTCCTCGTTCGTTTTTCATATTTTCTTTACCTTCGCTTCAAATGAATTATTCGACAGTTGTGGACTCAGGCCGTTGATGTACTCATCGTCGTTGACACGCCGGAACGGGGTATTCTTTGGCTGCTCGATCATTAGATTCGAGATACGTCGTTAACAGAGTAAAATCGTAAATAAATAAAAATAATTTTAATTGGGGAAAGACATTGAGAATGCGATATCTAGCGGTAGTTTTAAGAAATAATAAAAATGACTGTTCGAAGGTTTATAGTTTGCGTGAACCAATGATGAAATGGGTAAAGATACATGCAAGATTCATCATTTTTTGTTTTGGCTATTATTGAAATTTTTTTATATCATATTTTTCGTTGTTCAATATTCAAATTACGAAAAAATGAAAAGTATTTTTACGAAACACTTGGAATTAGCTGATTGGATGAGAACCAAATTGACTTTTTCCTCAAATTCCACAAACCACGAGAGTTTTATATTATTAATATTATTGAAAAAAAAAAGTGTGTTCGAAAAGTCAACTATAACAACACTTTCAGCACTCTCAATATCTAGAAATACTTAAATAATTATATTTGTCATCTTAACTCTTTGGATATCGGTGGCTTCAAGATTGAAGCTTTAAATATCGTTCAAATCATAATAGTATATACAAAGTAATGGCAAAATCATCAGATACAATTTTTTCCAAGATAATTTTTTGAAATTTTGCGCGAATCTTCTTGAGCATCGTATTATAATGGGTAAGAAATTTGAGAAGGTTCCACCGTCTAGTAATCGAGATATTCAGTGTTTAAAATGGCAACTTTAACACGAGGTCTTACGGAAAGTTACGAAAAAATACAATTTTTGACAATGAATAACTCGATCTCTAGACGGTAAAACTTTCTCAAATTTTACCCACAGTTGAGTATTATTGTTAAGAAGGTTCGTACGAATTTTAAACAATTAAACTTGGAATTCGCCTAATGCATGAACAATGCTTCAACCTCCTTAAATAATATGCGATAAAATCATTTTTGTAATTAGCAAATATATTTCGTTTACCTTATCGCCATTGAAACTATTGTTGGCCTTAACGAAGTTGCTATAATTTCCTTTTTTGGCGGGTTTTTGATCGTCATTCTCAGCCTCGTCGACGTTTTTCTCGTGTTTTCTTTTTCCTCCTACAACCGGTGTTTTGGCAACAGGCTTCTCCTCGGCTTCTTCGCTAGAATCCTCGTCGCTAGATTCTTTCTTAGCGGCTACTTTCGTCGCAACCTTAGCTACCGGTTTCTCATCCTCGGAGGATTCTTCCTCGCTAGAAGATTTCTTCTTCGCCGGGATCGCAGCTGTTTTGGTCGTTGTCGATTTTGTCGCTGGTTTTTCATCATCCGAGTCGGATTCTTCGCTCGAGGATTCTTGTTTCTTGGCCGATACAGGCGCCGGCTTCGCGACTACTTTCGCAACAGGTTTACTCTCTTCTTCGGAATCGTCCGAATCGTCGCTCGACGATTCGGCTTTTTTCGTCGGAGCTTTCGCCGCTGTTTTGGCTACCGTTGCTGCTGGAATTGTCTTTTTCGCCGGTGGCTCGTCGTCGCTGCTATCGTCTTCGCTCGATGACTCCTTCTTTGCAACAGGTTTCTTCGCATTCGCGACTTTCACCGGAACAACCTTCGCAGCTGTCTTGGCCGCCGGAGTTTCGTCTTCCGACGATGACTCTTCGGACGAGGATTCTTTTTTCGCAGCAACGACTTTCGTCGGGGCTGCTTTAGCAGCGGCTTGTTTAACCGGTGATTTTTTTGGTGCGGGTTTCTCGTCTTCCGAGGACTCCTCGTCGCTCGATTCCGCAGTTTTTTTTGCAGGGACTTTCGGCGCTGCCGCTGGGGTTGGTTTGCGAACGGCGGCTTTGACCGTAGGCGTGGCTTCGTCGCTGTCGCTCTCTTCGCTGGAGGACTCCTTCTTGGCAACGGGCTTTGCTACTGTTTTCGCTACTGGAATCTTCGCTACGGTCTTTGTTTTTGAATCTTCCTCGTCCGAATCTTCCTCGCTCGACGATTCTTTCTTAGCGTCCGGTTTTGCCGCTGTTTTTCCAACCGCCTTTGGAACGGGCTTCGCCGCGGCTTTAGTCGGCACCGTCGCCTCTTCGTCGGAACTTTCTTCCGAACTGGATTTCTTCTTCGCGGAAACTACTTTAGCAGGCGCGACCGGCTTCTGTGCGGGCTTGGCGGGTTTTTCTTCTTCGCTCGAAGAATCGTCGGAAGAACTCTCCTTCTTTGCTTTCGCGGGAGGTTTGGACGCGGGTGTTTTGCCATTGAGCTTCGGTACCTTTTTCGGGGGTTCGTCCTCGCGCTCCGAACTCTCTTCGCTGCTGTCACTCTGCGCTCCGTCGAAGCTTATTTTCTTTGTCGAAGTATTCTGATAGTGTTTGTACACATCTGTGATACTTGGACAACCCCTGGGTAATCCAGGCTGAAAGTCAATAGTAAACAATGTATTCGAACGATCCTATTCTATGTGTTCGTAAATTCAAGTGTCGTTACGATCGATGTAATAATAATAATCATAACACGCGTGGTTCGCGCTCTACGCACACAGTTTCGTTCGTAAAGGACGTTCGACTTGTACGAAATAATAGAAAAAGAAAGAAAAAATTGTTTTGTTCGTATCACTGTGAATGTTTTGGATATTCTCGAAATAACAAGGTCAAGTTGAAACATCGATTTATTGGAAGATAATCGCGTTTTTCCGTTTCCCGTGAAGCGGGTTCGAATGCCCACGTGGTGTGAGGCGAAGGCGGCATTGCGTTCGGCTACGCAATTCCGAAGATACAAGAAACAACTATACTCGACGGATATTATTTGAAAGATGACAAAAAAGACTTACCGCGTTTGTTTTTGTTTGGAAAATCTTGGCGAGAGATACATCCTTTTTCAGCAAATAATCGTACACGAGGGCAGAAACACCTAATTCTTCGGCGGATGCCATGACGGACGCGGGCAAAGGACCAGCAACGGTGTGCTCATCACCCACGGGTACTCGTAGTTCGGTAGTTGTTCGATAGTGGCGCTGAAGGCAGCCGTGTAGTGGGGTCGTCGTTAGGACCGAATCAACTCCATGATATTGGCTAACGATACATATTCGAGTAGTATCTCGCATTTTTTTTTATTTCTTAGGAAAGTCTTAGGAAATGTAATCGAATGAGACAAATAGGCATAATCATTCGTCAAATCGGTAGTACAGAAAGCCTGTTACAAAAAGACCGAAAATAATATTTCTCATCTTCTTCGTGCTTCTTTCCGTTCGATCCTGGTTTCTACTGTGCCGAAAGAACCAATCAGATACAAGCTATACAACATTCTACAACGGAATCATAAAGATGACGCTTCCGGCTCCATAAAGTTGGCCGACCGACTAACTTTTTTAAGATTTTTTCTTACCGATCGTTTTATAGTCATTTAATATCGTTTTATCGTTAATAGAAATCATTTCATCGTTAATAGATTATTTATAAAATCGACATTTACTTTCTTCCAGCCTGCCCTGAAATTGTCTAGTAACCTTTTACTGGTGAACCATAGTTGAACCATAGTTATACTATGGTTCAACTTTGGACACTTCCAGTTATTATATTTTTTTACTTTTCGAATATTTTCCTTTTCTTGTCATTTATTCGTCGTTTGATATTAATTAACAATTACCAAATTCGATCGTTTGGTCGTTAATAGTTGCTTTCGGAAAACCGAAATTTATTACTGCCAGTCTGACCTGAAGTTAGCTGGTAACTTATCAGTAAACTTTGCAAGTATCCCGTTTTTGTATTTTAAAACTTTTTAAACGTTATCATTTTGTGATCGTTTAATTGTCGTTTGATACTAAAATGGATACCAAATTTCATTGTTCTATAGTTGATAGTTCCTCGGAAAAACGAGATTGAAAATCAAGCGTTGATACACGTACCTTGTCATAAGTATACTTGTGTATAAGCATGTATACTTAAACTATTTATTCAAATTTTTCAATAAAGATAAAAAAGGTACGAAAATGGTGTAAATATTTTATACCATTTCTCATCGCGAATCCCGTCAACTAACTAGATTTCTTCCCCCACGTAATGAAAACCTGAATTATTTGAACGAAAAAAGTGAAGGATTATGTACACGAAGTGACTGAATCCTCGTGAATGACAAACTTCAAAAAAGAAAACGGTGCTCTGTATGCGATCCAAAAAAGGACAGAAAAATTATAAGTCGTTGTGTACATTAGACACAACGATTTATAGTTTTTGCGCCGATTTGCGATGAACATCGATTTTATTGCTGCGAGAATTGTTTGTGGTAATAAAACCTTTAATTTTAAGGCAAAAACATTTCTTGTAACTTTTCAAATAATTTTGATGATTTTTCAATAAATATATTAAAAAATATATTGGAGAATTTATTGAATGTACCGTAATTTATTGAAATTTCCGCCTTTGGAAAATGCTCTAGTTGGTGCGCCAAACTTAATCATTTCTTTTGTTTCTATCAAGTTCATGATTTTTTTCGTTAATTTCAACTTTTTCAACAGTTATGAATTTTTTAATGAAGGCCTGCATTTTCGGGAGGTGGGGGTGTTTACGACAAAAAATAATATGTTTATTAATTTTGTTTGCAATCTTCGTTCCTTAAAGTAGAAGTATTCAAGAGAGTTCAGGAATTTGTTCATTTTTTCATTGCAAATTACGCTTTTTAACATGCCTTGGGTCTCCCAGCGACCCACGATAAACCTAAGTAGTTTCGAAAAAAGCGATAAACTGATCGAGTTAAAACTAACTTAAATTGCGTGGCTCTCGATTATCAAGCTGCGTCGGTTCATGACCTGAGTCTATGACCCCAAAGATCAAAATAATAAATAGAGCTGCGACGAGTGCTATAATGGACGAAAGTAAAAATGTACATTACTCTGACCGCGAAAGGCTGTTATTAGCTCAGCTAATAGCAGAAGAAAATGCAATCGACTGCAAAAAACCGGTGCAGCTGATTTAAAACAAAAAGCTGATACGTGGGAACGGGTAAGAAAAAAATTATCAGCGAAGGGTGCACACCACGTACCAGTAAGCAATTAAAGAAGTGCTGGGACAATCTCAAACAAAAGTAAGTAATAACTATTTTGTTCCTATCTAATCGAATTATTGCATTATTTTTTTCTCTATTTCAAAATGCACGTCCATTCTTATTGTTTTATAAAATTCGTGGTAAAGGCCTCGGAACACATGCCTTTTTGATCAAGTCCAAGCCAGTTGGAAAATAATTGAAAATGGGGGCGTTGTCACAAATATTTGGATGTATTCTAATGATTGTTTTATCAAAAATCATTTCGGAAAACGAAAGTTGATTCCAGTGATGAATTTCATCGATGAAAAAAGTGACAATATCGACGTGGAAATTGATTGTCCATTTGACAGCACAGCAGGATTCGAAAGAGATTGTAAATATTATAAAAAGTAAATATTTATCAGCATTATTTTATTATGCTAGAAAAAAACAATTTTCATTTAACTTTTTCAGATGACATGGGGTTCGTGAATGAAAGTCTAACCGTGCAGGACCAGGATGACGATATTTACAGTGAAACTGTAGTAGCTCATCCGGGAAACCAACATCACAGGCAAGTGTCTTCGCAGCCTGCGTCATCGTCAAAGATAAAAAGGACACCGAGTCATGCAGACCTCAAGGTAAAAATAATTAACAAATATACAATATACAAAACCAAAAAAATAAACGAAAAATAAGATAAATAATAAGAAAACGGTTGAATAATTGATAATAAACTCAGGAATATGAGTCCAAGTACGTGGATATCAATTTCATTACTGCTAAAGTGAAGATTCTATCTTATTAACGTTGCGTGATTATTTTTATTTAGTTTACCCGATTTGCACAAAATTACATATATATACTTAACAATTTTATGCAATTGCTTTTCCGAACATTTCCGTCGTAAGGGTACTGAGGCTGTTACGATTACGAGAAGCGATTGAGCAGCAGCGAGAGCTTCATGCAAAAAAAATGAAAATCGCCGAAGCAGAGGAAAAGCTAGCCATTCTTAAAATTCTACAACTGGAAGAACAACTCAAGTGAAGTTAATTAGAAAACAAATCAAATATAATTTATCTATATAATCTTTATATGATTTTTTGTTACGACATCAAAATTTTATGTCAATTATATCCAAGTCGTGTTTAATTACTAATAATAAATGCAAATTTATTTTGAGCAAAGTATACACTTATTCCATATATTTACATGTATGTCTCAGTATAAAAGCATTCTTGTGTGCAAGCCCTACGTCAGTTTACTCGGTATTAACGTCATTTTCAAACATATTTTGAGCAAATCATATTCATTCCATGTATTTACATATATACAATTATTAGTGATCTACGTGAAATGTCTCAATATAAAACCGTTCCTGTGTGCAAGTCCTTCGCCATTTTGCTCAGGATGAACGTCATTTTCAATCGCGATCTCATTAAACTCCCCCTCAAAGAATTCGTCCAGATTGTGTCGTAAGCATAGATTATGCAAAACAGCGGTTGCGCAGATGATTGCCACAGTTGTTGTTAATTTCGTTCTTAAGCCGTACTGTAAACATGGAAATCGACGTTTCCACAATCCGAAAAGTTGTTCAACGATAACTCGTGTTTTTTTTATGGGCAGTATTATATCGCTCTTCGGCATCCGTTTCAGGCTTCGAAACAGGTGTCAATAGATAGCTGCGACATTCATACCCGCTATCACCGAGTAGAATTCCATTCAGTTGTCCTAGTTCAAAACGGCAACGGAGGCCACTGCGATCGAATATAAGTGCATTGTGAGCTGAACCAGGGTGTCGAACCACGATATCGAGAATTTCTCGGTCAGGACTGGATACAACCTATAAAAAATACTCCATTATCCGGGTTCCATCGAATAACTCAATGAACGTGTTTTAATAACGAGTGCATGTATTAAGTTGGGGGCCCCCCATGTCGTTATGAAATGTCGTTACGAAAAAAGCACATTTACGATCATTTTTTTGACAACACAGTTAATTTATATCATTTTGAGTGAGAAGTATATAACAAAAGAATATTTTGAAGGATATTCTGTACAATTTTCAGTAATAATTATGCAAAAATGAGCCATTGACTGTACATCTTTGCAAACGCCTCAAAAAAATTGTTGGGTACCGTATAACTCGTCACCGGATCATCCAAAAAATCCAAAAATCCAGTGATGAGTTATGCGGTACACCGCAATGTAACTTTTTTTTTTGTGGCGTCTGACAAGAACTACCGTCACCGGCTCATTCGTGCACAATTATTAATAAAAATTTCACAGAATATTCTTCAAATGAGCCTTTATTTTTTACTAATCATATAAATAAATATATATAAACTGTGTCGTCAAAAAAAATATCGGAAATATTTTTTCCATAGCGAATTAACGCCCCACCCCCCTTTAAGTATGTATAAGCTATATTGTTCCAGCTGAAAATTGCATTTGATAGGAATTTCCGTACTTCATGATTCGATAACAACCCTTAGCAAGCTACGATCAACCATTATTCATAATAATATCAGATTTTTATCGAATTTCGACGAAATACAATTTTTAACTAGGACAATGTGACTCATACGTTCTTAATAAAAATACAGCATTTAAATAATTACCTGCACTTTTAGAGAAAAGCAACCTTTCCGATTTCGAAATGCTTCTCCTTTCTTTCCTCCAGGGTTCGCGATTCGTATATGAGTGCAATCGATGCATCCAATTACAGCCGGGAATTTTGCGACCCCATAAAATTTGTTCTTGTGGCTTGAACGTACACGCTCGGTAGAAAAATGTATATGTCGATGCAAGTGCGATGCCAAAATTTTTGAAACTCGAGCGACGATTCGTGATGCGGTTGGTTGACTATATCCTCGTAAGTCTCCATTAACAATCTTGAATTAACGCACAAGGCAAATAAATAAAAAGTTAATAATGCATTTTAATATGACAATATACGAGAAACATATTTACAAACCTGAAAAGACCTGAAAAGTACTTGTTGCGTAAAAACCCAATGTTGGGCAGCCCACGATTATTCGATCTTCTAAATTTTGCATTTACCAACGGCAATAGAAGATCGAGCACAGCTCCTTAGCTGAACCGATATCTCCTTCGAAAAGGAACATCGTCGTACATTTCGATAGCATTCTGAAAGTCCCGAATATACCTTTTGGCGAGCCGCCATCGAAATTGATTCACAATTTCCTCAAAATCATCATCAAACTCATTATCGGAGTTGTTTAAAAAATCGTTGTTCATTATGCCGATATGCAAAACTTCTGCACGAATTTCAACGGGGTTTTAATTGTTTATTAACGTTATGCCGTACACTGATACACTCCGATACATTTGCGATTACGATACGAATTGTGATATACTTTGAGTCTTTTTACGAGTTCCAACAGTTTAAAAAGAAATTAAACTCCGTTCACTGCGATTCGTTTTGAAACTTTTCACGTGCTCCACTTTTAATTGTTTTTGAGTTTAACCTGTAAACTGGCTGTGATTCTGCGTCATGCGGGTCATAACTGCATGTGCATAGACGCCAAGCGCAAGCCCAAGCGTTGGCTATATGAAACGAAACATCCAATCACAGTGCCGAAGGTTTCTTGAAGGAAGCGCGAGACCTCCCTTGAAATAAGGAGGCCAATAAGGCTCCTTGTTCTGTCGAGGAAGGTCTATGAAACGCGAAATGAGAAACAAGGAATCCTTGTTCCTCAAGGAAGGACTATGAATACGGGTATTATACCCGTATTCATAGTCCTTCCGGTCCGCACGGTGTGCACGAATCATGAAATATCTACTGTATAGATTTTCATCAATTTTTTTTCAGTTTTATTTCTGAAACGCTTGGTCTTTATCTGCAATAAAAATTATCATGATATTTCTATTGAATATCAAGTTATTAGAGATTTCATACACGTAGATCACAACGATGGTTGCAACGGACCCAACTATATGTGTTCTCTTGCCACTGATTGTGAGCGGAGGAGCAAGCGACGCAGTGCGCATGCGCGGGAGAGGGAGAAAGTTTTTACTGCTGCCTTATCCTGAAGTAAGCGATATCCGCACCATTTGCGCGAGTTACCTGACACTGTGAAATTCTGTCTCAAAATCATCAAAAAACAATGACTTGATCATATTATTATTTTTGCTATTACTTTTCATTAAATATTTATAATGATTATGTTTCTGATTATATTTCCTTTTTACAGTACTATAATTAAATTAAATTAGCCAAAACCAATTTTAGGGCTCATTGTATTTATATTGCTAAAAGTTAAAAAAATATGCCTTCGAGAAAGAAAAGTAATCTTTCTTATCACTCAAAATCTGCTAAAAAAAGAGAGCATCTCGGTCCTCTGACGATGAGAAAGCTGTAGAGCGTGAATCTCGATTATTAGCTGCTAACCGAAAGCTCTTACGAGTTCACTCTGATGCCATTGTAGCAACTACCATGGTCACATGAGGATAAAAGTTGCTTTAATTATAATGTACAGATTAAGTACGCTGACGACTAATATAATGGCGCAATTACACAAGTATGTTCATATTTTATTGAGCAGTTGACATTCTTGATCTCAAATGCAATTTGCGTAAAGTTAAGTTATTTTAAAGTTACTTAAAAATAAATGAAATATAAAGACTTCCTTTGAAAAACAACCCAGTAATTGCGTATTTTATACTTTTATCCTGCTTTGAAATAATTTAAATTAATTGAAAACTACGAGGGTTAAACCCGATTTAATAAACTAGTGAAGGAATGGACCTTGGTGGTTAACGGACTCACTACCTATGTTGTTCGTTCGTTTGAACTTGGCGCCCAGTACTCAGCGCCACTGTGATGACAGACGTAACAAAAGAGGCTATAGGGATTGTGCCGATTCTGCATCTATGGTTCTCTATGTTCGTTGGTGTAGTAACTTGCAGAATTTCAATTACTACATTGGCAGTAGGGGCAGTAGCGGCAGTAGCACCATTGATACGTCATATCCACGCGAAAAGTATATTTATCGGTAAACGCAATTGAGCGATCGGGGACTTGGAAGGTTCGCCCGTTGTTCATTTCTCTAGTGTAGTGCCTATATACAATTCATTCATCAATCATAAGTGGTTATCGAAAGAAAACTTCTACGATGGAGCACCGAATGGTTAAAATCTATAACCGTGAAGATTTTGATAGAATCACCAAAGGAATCAAAGTTGCACAATGCATGCAATCGAAATCATCAATCGGTAACTAGAATTTATCACATTTATAATACAACACATTTTTTTATCATCACAATAATTACACTCATACCGTTTGGTTATTCGTGCAAATGGTATCCGAGGCTAATATGTTAATAAATAAGAGGTTATGATTGTGGTAGAGGAGCCTACACAATTATATACACATTATTTATCCGCTACTAGTGAAAACTAGTCTACCACATACAGTACATCTCTCTCACTCGAACTTCAGCATTGTCCAATGTCATTGAACGTTACCATAGTTCTTATGTTTTATTAATCTTCATAACACACAGTACGCTTCTAATTACAGTAGAACCTCGATTATCCGAACCTCGATTATCCGAACCCTCAATTATTACGAACGATGACTTAGTTTATCCGAACGCTCGATTATCCGAACTTTGGCTCAAAAGATACATCGTTGCTCGCTGCCACCGCCATGAGCAACAATGTATCTTTCCGAAAATCGTGAGATACATTGCGGCGACATACTAATTAACGCGAGAACGTTAATATGTATGTGAAATTTGAATGAATACGTATGTACTGTTTTTATGTGATAACGTGTTGTTTATGATCTCGTCCCAAAAAACCCACGTTTCGATTATCCGAACTTTTGATTATCCGAACTAGCCTCGGTCCCAATTGATTCGGATAATCGAGGTTCTACTGTATATTGTATACTTTCTCATTAGTGCAATCGCGTCATGTATATAATATACATAAAATGTATCGATCAATCGTTTTTTTTTTTTTTTTTTTTAATAATTATACATAGATAATGTGAAAAAAATGTATATTCATTCGTCACTATATACGAATGAACACAAATATATAAAAGTTACAGATCCAGATGCAGATGTTGTACTCGGTCAGCTTGAAGAATTGGTAGTATCCGATTCGTTATGTTGTTCATTTTGTAATACGATATTCGAGAATAAGTCGCAGCAACGACTTCACTATAAATTGGATTGGCATCGTTACAATCTGAAGCAACGTCTGCTGGGACTCAAATCCATTACCGAAGATGATTTTGGTTTTCTCGCTGATAAAGGTGATTATTTCTTGGATGACGAATTTTTACAGATCAATTATTTGCCAATTTTTGCACTTTTAAAATCGATATGCAAAGATTTGAATTTGACCTTGAAGATTGCATTTGGTTTTTGCATTTTTGTCTATTTGAGAATGTTTTATAATCGTGCAGTTATATTTTGCCCATCGACGCCTTTTTTGCATATTTATTGAAGAAGATTTTTTTTTATGAAATACTCTATTTCCCAAGATATACTAATTAGTATATTTGACACGCTCCAAATACTCAGGATGTTATATATAAGAAAAAAGTATCGCGGGACTGTACATAAAGCGTTGAAATTTTATGAATATAAACAATTTTTCATAATCATTTGCACACTTTTGCTTTTGTAATTTTCATCGAATCTAGCCTGAGACGGAAACTTTGCGAAAAGATGTTTAGCGTTGGATGTGAATGAAATTGATAGAAGAATTGCATGTTTTATGCACTGGTCGTTAAAATTTGTTTATATATATTTTTTATTCGGCGACATTTTTTAAGATTTTGCTTTTGGGGGTTCAAACGTGTTTGTCGAAAGATTTCAGACGATATAACATAAAATAGAAATACTATAAACACGCGTAAACTATTAATATATTCCATGCAATTATAATGCGGAATGGAAACTTATACATGTGCAAAGTGGTGTCACGTTTAGCGCGTTGCCGTCCGTAGAAAGTTTAAAAAGCTCGAATTGTGCATCGTTCGATTAAGCATTCTATTAAGGAGGTTCACGCGCCATAATCATAATAGTATATACAAAGTAATGGCAAAATCATCAGATACAATTTTTTCCAAGATATTTTTTTGAAATTTTGCGCGAATCTTCTTGAGCATCGTATTATAATGGGTGAGAAATTTGAGAAGGTTCCACCGTCTAGTAATCGAGATATTCAGTGTTAAAAATGGCAACTTTAACACGAGGTCTTACGGAAAGTTACGAAAAAATACAATTTTTGACAATGAATAACTCGATCTCTAGACGGTAAAACTTTCTCAAATTTTACCCACAGTTGAGTATTATTGTTAAGAAGGTTCGTACGAATTTTAAACAATTAAACTTGGAATTCGTCTAATGCATGGACAACGCTTCAACCTCCTTAAAGAATCTCAACCATACGGAGATTCATAGATTGTCGACTATGGAGGGTATTTTATAATGTTCTTGACGCATCGGGCCTAAAGTGACTAACGATAAAGCATTGGTGTAACTCAGTTGGTAACGAGTGCCTCTCCGTTGCGTCGCTTTCATATCAGCATTGGTAGAAACAATATGGTACAAGATTCTGTCGGACCCCCAGGTTTTCTAAAACGTTTAATCTCATTGTTAGAAGGTGTTTGTAAATGCGATAACTCGTAGTGCTTTCGAGTTATTGTTCTGAAACTTCATTTTATAAACGTTCACCTTGCAATGCATTCGCAGTGTCTAGTCGAAATTTCATTAGAAATCAAAGACTTTGATTAGGTCGACGACCTAATTGATTATTCAACTAGTTATTCAAGTTTTATTTAAACATTTTAAAGTGCATATTAAATTATAGAATTTACAAGTAGATAAATGACGAAGCGGAAATTTAATACGCACTAAAATTCGTAAGTACACGTTTCGCCTTAGTTTCAGTGGTCAATAATACGTTTCCCTTTTATACATTGTATCGATGTTTATACATTATAGTCGGTGATGTACAATGGGATGTATTTTAAAACAGTCTTCTCGGGATGCGATTTCTTTTTTTCTCTCGATGACATAAGAGCAGTTTTGAATCTTTCTGATCACGTTCTGTATCTAAGGATAAAAATACAGCTCGCAGAATCGCACTAGCAAAGTGCATTTGGGGAGAATCACTTGGATAGTACACGTTGGCAAACTTTCCTCTTGATAAACCTTCTTGTATAATTGTTGATTTGTTTGTCTTTTAAGAAGTTATTCGCAGTCCCAAATTTTCCATGATTATGCGCCTGTTAAAATAATGATGCTTTATGCCTTTCGTGAAAACGTAATTAAAAAACAAATTAAAAAGTTAACGAAAAAAAAGTTTCTACTCGGGGACTCGAACCCGCGACCTTCGCATTATGAATCCGAATTCTTGCTGCTGCGTCGTTCATGACTTAGAAACCATAGTGACATAAAAGACTTATGCACTGACCGATCTAGGAGGAAAAATTTATTTCCTGAATAAATAATAAACGGTTGGCCATCTGGAGCTCCCATTTGTGACACTTTCATTTCTAATGAAGTCCTGTACGTACTATGAATCCAGACGAAATCGATAATCAGGAGCACGCACCCTCCCCTTATTAGCTCAAGTACATTCCTTCTTATAGAACTAACTTGCACAGAAGTAAACTTATGGTTTTCTTCCAAATGTCAATTATCTCGCGGAGAATGCATCGGCCAAAAATTCCAGCCATTGCTTTCGCGTGTATCTAAAGAAGAAACCTGGTACAGGATTGACGATGAAGTGAAGTAAATTTTGGCGAATTTTTTTAGCACGAACAATAAAAGCGATTCTTTTCAATTTTTTGGTATGATTTATTTTATATTTAAAACGTACAAAATAATTATTGAAAATAAATATAACGTGTTAAACATTAAATAAATCGGATTTCATTTTCGTGCCTCCCTGTTGGGCAGTTCTTAAACTGCAGGAAATATGGAGTCCTCAATTTTCGTTTGAAATGGTTCATCCTAATTTTTTTTTACAAGTCTTAGTTTATTTAAGAAAATGGTTATTATTCAATAAAAACGCTTTGGGAGACTTCGACGAGTTAAATAGATTTTCTTCACGTTTGCCGCCAATTCGAAGGAATTACTAAAAAATAATTTCGAAAAAAATGTGCTCACAGTTAATGCGTAGACCCGGAAGAGACGTACCTGTTTTCCGTATGCGCGAATTAATTCTAAACTTTATCATTATTAATTAATAGATTATGCCGACTTGGGTAGGCCAAAAAAGTAGATTTGTTTTTATTGCCTTTTCTCAATGTACATATGAAACGGATCACACGTTCAAAAGCTATAATCGTTTAACTGAAGCGTTACCTGGAATTATGAGTCGTAGCTACCGCTTAGGACATGCGCGATACTGTCCCTTTTTCTCTCCAGGCACTGCTTCTATCGTTTTGCTCGAGGAGTCAAGCACTTGGTCGCGCGAACTTAAAAAGGGAAATACTGTGCTCCGAGGCATGGTAAAATTGACCGGAAAAATGATTGATAAATTGGCAGTGTATTGCGACTTAGTGCTTCGTTATCGCACAGATTCGGCCGAAGCAAGAGAAAGTACGATTCGGGCAACATACTAACCATTATAGAGCCCTGTCGATGAAGCTTTGGATTATGAAAAATGCTTGCCCGGACCCATGGTGCGAGTGCCAGAGAGCTTACCCCAAGAGAGTTGTCCCAAGATAAAAAGAATGAGATCCTAGATATCGAGCAGACGTACGAGCCTCTTCCTCCAATTGTTTTGACAGCTGTCAAGCCCATCCACGTAGATCATTCAACAAGGGAATTGCTTGATAGATCGGTATTGTCAGATTCACGTTGAATAATAAAAAAGAATGCCACCAACTTGCCTGGAAAATCAGCCCGAAGAGTCTTTTGGGCGATGCGCCTACCGTTAAATTTGCGGCATGCAGTTCTGCCTATATTTTTAACAACGGTAACATAGCCCTTCTGACGATGTTTGAAGTGTGAGGAATGCTCCGTGGGCGAAATGCCCGTGGATATATTAGAAAGGAAGACAAGAGTCGTATTAGAATTAGCGGACAGCGCGCGCCTGCGGCAACCTGAGAGCGAAGGATGGCTCTCAGACATCCGTTCGCCGTTCTGCAGGTGACCGACAGTACTTAAGGGACTCTTTCTGGCCCTAGAAAAGATAGCTTTAGGTAAGTAGAAAAAATTACTTTTTATTGTGCAAAAAATAGACCAAACTTTAAACGGAATTATCTTGAGACTGCTTTTTTTTTAAATGCGTTTGTGGTGACCAAAGTTCCTTAACCCATTTGCATCCGTAAGCGGATAAATCCACACATGGCCATTGCCATCTATCACCGAACACGCACTATTTTGCGAGTCACGACTGTCTTTTGTTTTAATAATCACGTGTTAATCATAAATAAAATTGAAAGTAATAAAACTATTATTATTCGGGAATACTCGGTGATACGGGCCAGCTCTCAGTTGAATGCCACTCATGTCTGAACTTAGTATCATGAGGAGAGCCATGATGCAAGTGAGTTAAAAAATTATGACACCGATCGAACTCCAATTTTACCAGAGATTTTACATACTTATTTCTTGTTATAATAAGCAGGGCTTGCAGGACGTATTTTTCATTTTGATTTAAATTTTGATGTTGGTCGCAAAAACAATCAGTTCACTTTGAAGAATTGGACTTTTTTGTAAAGTTGGATCTTGTGTAAAAATCGAAATTTTACTAAACACTTAATTCTGGCTATTCATAACTCAATATAGACAGGTAATATACTTTAAATTTTAGATCAGCCGTCCCGACATCATCGTCACCGCGAGTGATTGAAAAACAACGGACGCTCTAGGAGAAGAGATTATTTAATTTTGTAATTACTTGTAATGATTATTATATTTTGTAATTATATAGAAATTTATATATACATCTCTAAATATGTACTTTTTGGTAGTATTTTGTTATTTTTAATCAATATCTCGATTGCAACAGGAAGAGTTCTTAAAAATCACATTATTTTCCCGACCCGAAGTAAGCATAACCCGTTAAAGACAACAAAAAATCGAAAAATTCGTACGTCTGAACCAAATTCCTCCTTAAAAAATGTGCAGTGTCCCAGCCTATCAATGGTTTGGCCCCATCGTGAGGTTACCGACGAAGCCGAATTTCCGAGATTACATAACATGTTCTTATTATCCAACAACATTTTCAACCGAAACCAGACCCGTGGATATCCAAACCTTTTTTTAGGATTATTATATTTAATGTGATAATGAGTACCTTGTTGAGCATCTTATCAAAATCTTCGTAGAAATCACAGAAAATAACTATGCCGTTGTTAGGGGTTGGATTCGCATTCACATAAACGTAAAAAGCCTCAAAACCAACTCCGCCTTTTTGTGATTTGCCTTCAATGATTTAAATAAAATAATGGTCGAGGCACCCTTCATCAATGTAAGCGTTAGGTTTTTAGCGGAGAATGTTACATTCTGTTAGCTGATAATAACGTAAATTCCTTCCGGCAAAAAAGGCATTTTTTATTCTTGCCTCAAGGAGAATCGACACTCTGACTAACAAAAGAACCACGAGTGCGGCAGAAGTAGCTTGCGGTCTTGCGACCGAGTTGTGTATTAATGGGACTTGACGGTCTATGCCAATGTCCTAAAATTCGATTTGATGTTGCCCGCGAATCATCATTCCCTCCCTAGTGCTCTCATGCGCTCTTCGCTCTGAGATCGAGATCCAATGTGCATCTTCTTTTTCCGTGTATAAATGGGAATTGGGGCCACCTGTAACTCCCATTCCATTCATCATGTATAAAAGTGATGATGTACTTTAGTTGAAAATACAAGCAGCGACGTATTCGAACGTATTTCGGGCTGATTTTCCAAATAAGTTGGTTGTACATTTTGTTGTTGTTCCGCGTGAAGCCACCGACTATTCTTTCTCATAAATTGTCATTGTTGAGATCTTCATAGATTAGTCGTATAGCTGAAACACATTTGGTGATAAAGGCTGATGTTTGAATGATTCTAATTTATTCGCAGTTGTGCGCACGCTGCCAACAGCACCATGACCCTTCTTCAACTGTGTACTTCTCGTGTTGCGGATTCTTATTCGTTAAACAGCAATGATTGTACGTGTCCCATATTGCATTACGCATATTCTCTAGAGTTTCTTCTCATTGCTAGATCGTAATAGATCATTTATCTATCGCTCATCTTACCGATAACCTTCCCTTTTCTACCAAGAGTTTTTTGTCTTTGCCTTTTTCTTCCATGGTTTTCAACGACTTCTACATGTTTCTTCGTACATTCTCAGCGTTTTCTTTTAAACGTGCCCGATGGAGTCGTTATGAACGACTTCAATATGACCGTAAGGTGCAGGTTTAAAAATTTCAAACTACGTTTTGGAGTCACCGTCTCCAATGTAGTTTTTATATATTTCACATCTGCTTTCTCCAAAATGTTAATTGCTGCTACTAAAGAAGTAAATAACTGGCAAGATTAGCTATTCTATATATAAGCTTTTCGCATACTGCCAATTGCAATTAACTTTCTCGAACGGTCGGCGTTCCGAATCGCCATAGGAGAATCTGAAATACCACGGAAGGGCTGTGAGGTTGTGAAAGACAGCTCTATTTTCCTATTCCCAATTCCTTGTAAACGGTAAATACTTTATGGCGAGTCGTGCGCAATAAACTGTCTCGTGGCTTGAAAGTAAAACGTGTAATTCTTGGGCGGAGTGCACCGTTCTCTTTTCTTTTTTCTTTCAAAAATCAGTTCTGCCATTGAGAAGAAAATTAAATTACAATTGTTATTACAGATCGAGTTTATTACACACGACATTAAACAAACTGTATCGTGTTCGTCTCGATATTTGCTTAAAGCATGAATAGCGGCTGAAAACTGGTAGCATTACAGTTGGTGTCTATCCAATTGTAAATCGCCGATGTTAATGCGGGTAAAATCGAGCAACAACACGAGAAGCACTAGGTAAAATCACGAAAGTGGTTCGATGGGCCAAAGTGCGGCCCGGGTACGGGAAAGAGGTAACTGTGCCCCGTGATAACAATAGCAAGATAGCTATGAGTAAAGCTAAACCACTCATGACTGGGAAGTGTTACTAGCATATATTTATAAAAGCCGCTGTTTCTGCTGAAAGTACAATCCGTTTTGACTGAGCCATTGCTCCCCTCATATTACTCTATTATAGATATTATTAATCCATATATAGAATGTAAGGACTCATGTAATTCACATGATTTATAGATGACGTATCGAGTTTGTCGGGGAGTGAGATAGAATCGGAAAACGAGGAAGAAACTGGAAATTCGGAAAATGGTTCGCCTAGCGAACCAGTTGGAGGGAACGAGGCAGATGGCAAAAGTATGACACCTGGTAAAAGTAAAAACAACGACAAAAAGATGACGCAGAATGGCTCAATGTCGGATAGTTCGGACACGGAAATAGACGAAGAAGCTCTTCAGAGAAAAAAAGTGGAGGCACTTCTGGCGATTGCAACTCGTCACTCGAAAGTTTTTTTTGAGAACGATCAGGGTGCCATATTTAGTATTTACCGATGTTTGCTTCACAAGAAGAAGGTATCTTACCTAACGAAAGGAAAAAATAAAGAGTGATTTAACAACGATTTTCAAGCCAATTGAATTTTAGGAAATACCAGAGATCGACAGTGAAATTATAGCTCAGGCACTTGACAGCGGAAAGAAAACGATGTGGACAGTTATAATGTTGGGGGGTGGCCACTTTGCTGCAGCAGTTTTTCAAGGTTTTTCAATTTATTAGTCATGATTTTATAACGAAGCGCACGAGGCGTATTACATTTTTTATCCATCTACTTGTCTTTTTCTTTTTCTTACAGATGGCGAAGCTGTGGTCCATAAAAGTTTTCACTCTTATACTGTACGTGCTAAACAAGGTTCGTCACAGAGTTCCCGTGACAGTAGGATGACTGGAGGACATCCTAAAAGCGCGGGAGCCAGCTTACGACGTTACAACGAAGCTCTCCTCGTACAGGTAAATATTTTTCGGTGATGCACAGAATTAAGATGAATTTTTTTATAAAATTGCAAATCTTGCGTCCATCGCAGTTGAGAAACAGAAAATTAATGGTAACAAATATGGGTAAGTTTCTACTTCGTTCACCCGGTGACAGTTTTATCGATCTGTTTTCAACAAAAACTATTCCATCTGCCCCATCCATTTCATCTTTTAATCACAAAGATTGTTTGATCAAACGGTTTGTTTAAAAAAAAGTTGAAAAAACTAATAACCGAATTTTAGAGAATTTTTTGAAATCGGTTTTCATTTCGAGCTTGGAGCTATTTACGAATTCTTCACTTTTATAAAAATAATATTTGAAAGATAAATTTTTCAATATACAACCATTATCATTACGATAATCAAGTTACAAAGATGTATGATTTTTTTCGTATGCTTCTTCCATCGACAATGAGATCCATGAATTCAATTATTCATATTTATAAATCAGCACTTTTTAACTGTTTAATTTGCTTTTTTAATACGTTCGAGATGTTATCTACCTTTTGATAACTTAAGCCTGCTGTCTTAAGTTTCGCCTTGATGGTGATATCTTAGTTCGTTTTTTATTGTCTAGCGATGATGTACAATTATCCAAGTAAATAATTAGCGACGAATGGTACATGTACTTAAAGAGGTTTATCTGGTACCGAGTAAGTCAAAAGAAAATTTTTGTGACTAGTGTAGTGAGTTCAGCATGTTTGACAGTGTCGCGAATGCTTGACCCCGCACAAATTAGTACTATTCGAGACAAATTAATTTATTATGAATCTCGTCAATGCTGAATCGATTTTATGAAGCTCTACAAATGTCCCCTAGATATTTTTTTATTAATTCTGAAATTTTTGTCAAAAACTGTTTGTCAATGGTTGCGAATTTAATGTTTATAGACGAAGAAATCACTGAAAGTCATAAAGGCACGTGTTAATTTAGAAAATATGTTTTTATTTATTTCTCTCGAACAAGGTGTCCTCGAGTCTTGAAATTTTAAGAGATGACTTTGTAGATACTGATAACTACATTCTGATTTTTTCATCAATATCTGTTTGTCAATTCGTTGACCAGATAAACCTCCTTAAGTCGTATCGTTACATGCCCCAACATCTTTGAAAATGCGATCGGTTAACTCTCCCCCGTGGTCCAAGGGATTGACGATGAAATTTCCTTTAGCTGACGTAGAATTACAACAAAAAGCAGCTGAATTATAAATAATTTCGTTCGATTACGCTGTAGTGGTAAATTTGATTATCGTCTTTTGCAATTATGAATTACGATCGGGGGGAAATTGTAGCTTGTGACACCTCATGTTTAAATATTTTACGTTACAATCGACCAGCGACTTAAATTCCGCAATCGACTGTTTTTGTAGCACATTCAAGACATAATGGAGTTATGGACGACTCACATAGCCAATTCCTCGCTGATTCTCTATCGTGCAGTCGGACCTCACAATCGTACTGTTCTTTTTGGCGGCAAAAATCCGCCTTTGGACAAAAATGATTTGCGACTGAGGCCTTTGCCATTTCCGACTCGTCGAGCGACTTTTAGCGAAGTCAACCGGGTTTACGATATTCTCAGCACGATGGAGATTTACGGTAATTCGAAAAATCAATTTTTTTGTTCCCGAGCTATCTTTGTTTTTGTGAACGTTTTTTTTCATAAAAGTTTAAAATATTATGAAGAGTTTTAAAAACGTAATAAATATATTTGTGCAAGAATCATTCATAGAAAAAAATGCCAATATTTCACTAGTTTTATCAGGTTCAATTTCGTTATTCAATCAATACTTTAGATACGGATATTTGAAATCAAATTAGAAAATATAAATTTGCAGCCTTCTATCTGTATAAGGATGCAAAGAGGTTGATAAATATTTATCTTGAGTAGGAACATATCGCGGGAGCCTTTGAATAATGTTGATTTGTATGGTTTTACTTTTAATATTTAACCCTTTCACTACGGCGAGCGTTGCCGCTGAGTCCCTCGAGCCGAACGGAGCGCCGTGCCCAAAGTGAGAACATTACGCGCACGCAATCTTCAGCATTCGGGGCTAAGATTTGCATCACCAAAAACGACTTTTTGACGTTACTTTTAGAAGTAAAATAATTTGTGTTCATAATTATTGCATGGACGTATTTTTAATTCAACAATCCAATTCATTTGAACATTACACAACAAAATGGGAATTATAATTATAGCGTAATATTGAAGAATAATTTTTTAATAATGATATTCTGTATGAAACTTCTGAAAACACGGATAGACAAATAATCCAACATCGCAGTTCTTACATTGATATCGTGTTTGATCGCTTTTGTCATTCTTTGCGCATACCACGCATTTTCTTAACGGATTTTTTCTTTTCCTTTTGTCGTTTATATAAATTGATGGGAAATGTCTTGCAGTAAGACGCGCACAGCGCTAACAATTGTTTATAAACAGAGGAAAACGACTCGATAGCTCTTGGCATTTTTTTCATTTTTCGGTGACCAAAGTCACCCGTCGTGTATGGGTGATGTTTTGTGGCGGGTGACTATAGTCATCCGTAGTAGTGAAAGGGTTAAAACCGCTGTTATACACTTTTTACTTTTAAAGGTTCTGCTTCCGATTTCACGGATTGCTTTCCTACTTCGCCGCGTCAACCGGTTCGCAAAAAAGTCTTCAAGGACAATGTACTCGGCGAGGTATCGGAAAAAACAGATATCTTGGGAGAATGCAAAGAGTTATCTGCCGATCCGAGTAATGTTCGCCACGAACATGGAAAATATCCTCGTGGACGTGTTTCTTGTACAACGGCGGTTGACGAACGTCAACCTCGGAGTCTTCGTACTCACATAGATCGGGCGAAACCGCGAAAGAGTCCCCTACGTCCTTTACCTGGTACGATTTTCACCTTTTCAAAGAATTTTCAAGATTTTACCTAATATTTATATTCCGCGCATTTTAGATATAGTAGCCAGGCTGGCCCAATCGTCGTCTGAATCGGAGATCGATCAATCTGGAAACTTGATTATGGATATTTCCCTCACTACTCAGGAACTTGAGATCGATTTCAACGATCATTTGCGAGCGTTCCAAGATACAGCACCGAGGCATATCAAAAATCGAAAGATCAAGCGTCAGAAAAGGAAAGGCAAAAAGGATTGGGCAGATGGTATGAGTGAAGAAAAAGAACAGTCCTGACGCTTGTGAGATATTAATTTGAAGATTCGTTCCGTCACTTTGCGCTTACTTATGAATATCGTTACTCGTTCCATCAGAGTTTCCATGCCTATCGCGCAACAGAGATTTTAGTTCGTTTCTGTATCGAATTGAAGGTTTTTGAGTATGGCGTCCTTTTATTCACAACTATTGTGTGATCCGAGTCACTGAAATTGAGTTTAAGTCATTTCTACTCTTTCAAATGGATCCACGGAATTGTTTATTTGCCTTATGAAAACCGCGACTATCTTGTGAACAAAATCTAAAAATCGAATTACATTTATGATAATTTTTTATTGCAAAACATTGATTTATTTTTCCGATAGATTAAAAAATTCGATAAAAATTTAATTTTTTTTTAAAACTTTTATTGCTATAATTAATAAGTAATTTCTTTATTCATAAACGATTGAGAAAAAGGAAAAACCGATGTTTGTCAATGAAAAATAGATTTCATTGGTCTCGACTTTTGGATCTTCTATCGTAGACCATTTTATATGTTGGAACATCGGTATTCATAATGTGAATACACTTCCGATTTGAATCTTTGCAACACTATAATTTTTATGGGCCCCACCCTATATACAACAAAACATTACAAACATTTACAATGGAGAACCGCTTCTTATTTTTGGCTCGATCTTTTTTTTTTAGAAAATAACACCCTTGGGAAAAATTGACGACCGTACACGTCGTGATGTTTATCTGATATTTCGTACGTTTTTATTCCAACAGAGTCGTCAACGAATGAGATTCTGGCTAGTACAAAATTGCAGCTTTGGGAAGCGAGTAAATCGGGGGATAACGAATCTCTCGTGGTTTTGTGGAAGGCTCTTCTAGCCGAAGCAAAAAGGTGTGAACAATTGGAGGATCGAGTTATTAGTAACTGCGAGTCAACTATGGAAAAAACTACTATTTTGCGGATGGAGGAAGTAGTGAAACTAGTGAATGAATCGAATGAGGATGGTAATACCATGCTTCACTTAGCGGCAATCGGTGGACACTTGAAACTCGTGTGGTGGGTCAGAATAATTGATTCATGGAACTCGAAAAGAGCCTATTTTTTTCTTATCCTTGTAAAATTAACTTCCATGTTTCCAATTGCGTATTTCAGGTCTTTGCTCGAATATGGCTCGGATCCTTGTAATAAAAATAAAAAACTTCAAACTCCGTACGCCGCAACAATGGATAAAGAAACGAGAAACTCGTTTCGTCGTTTCATGGGCAGTTATCCTGACAAATACGATTATCACAAGTCGCAAATACCGGGACCTCTAACACCCGAAATGGAACACGAGGAAGCGGAGAAAAAGAAGATGCAGAAGAGAGCCAAGCGCGAACGCGAAAGGATTAAAAAAAAGGAGTTTGAACTGAAGCGGAAGGAGGAAGAATCGCGACAGCGATTTCTTAGTCTGAGCGATCGAGAAAAGGTATCCTATTTTTATTTAACTTTCAATCGCTATTATTTTCTTTTGTTCGGAAATTAATATTTTATTTTATTTTTTATTACGCAGCGAGCCCTGGCAGCAGAGCAACGCTTGCAACAGCAAGGAGTTGTAATCGTCGTCCGATGCTTTCAGTGTGGAGCTGATATGGACGGTCTCGTACCATTCGAGTACAATGCCAACCGTTTTTGCTCGATGCCTTGTCTTAAGGAACATCGTTTGCATCATAAATTCATTCTTTGATGTTATGATTTTTCTAAAAAATAGAGCTGAATATCGATGGGTTACTCAAAGTTTACTCCAAAGTGTAATCGCTCTTTGAAATGATCCAATCCACAAAAGTATGTCACCTACAACGAGCTTTTTCGACATTTTGATTGAATAATGATTGAACCGTGACGATAAGCAAGCGATCAGTGAAAGTACATTCTTTTGCGTGGACAAAATGTATTTATTTTTATTCTTTTACCTGATGGATATGTTATGCAGAGTGTTAGCCAACTACCTGGAGACAGAAAATAGCTCGGCAGTTGGCGTCGGTACGAGTCAAACGGTTTCTTTTTTTAATCGTCCCGCGGTGAACATTGGCCGAGATTTTAATTCAGAAAGTATACAATTTTGAGCTATAACTCAACAATGCTATCGAACGCCCTATCAATAAATGCCGGAATTGCGGTTTAGACCCCAGAACATTCTTTTTACAATTGTTTCTTTTTTTTTAGCACATTTCGACAAAATTATTATTAATAAACGAACGACGAGTCGATACGGTAAAGGAGACAATTTTTTTGTCCGTTTACCCAGCAGGGGGCTCGATGGCCTTAGTCAAAATTTCAAATTCTGCGAATTAATATTTTGGCCATTTTTCGTCGCAGGACAACTAAAAAACCGTTTTGCTTGTACTGTCGCTGAATATCTAGATATTTTCTACGCCCAGACAGCTCGTTAACACGCTGTGTATGCGAAATGGTTTATGGAAAACGTGGAAATGATAAGGAACGTTCAATACGAGACTCGAAACTTCAATCGTCCCTCAAGTTTCAATGTTTGTTCTTCTATCGACGATTTGTGACCCAGGATATCACGAAAAGAACGACATGGTTACCCTCTGACTATGTTATTGGAACGAGGGCTTTGGTCAATGTACAAAATGTGTAAGTCGTATATCTTGGACAATCACGGCGAACGTGTCTGAAAAATGTCAAAGTTCGATCGAAGATACGAAAAATATTGAAAGTACAGAGAAACGAAGAATTACGACATTCTAACAAAGGAGGTCGGCCATTTTGTGACGCTTGTTATAAATAAACGCGCATGGTGATAGGATGTATCAGATGTTGTCGATTGAATATCAATAATCGTACGTCATTAATATCACCCGCCTTTTAACCCTTAAACTGCACACTTCGGCTGCCGATCTATAACTGCATATGGGGTCATATCGACCCCTGGCGTTTTTCAAATCATTGTATCTCGGTAAATATGCATTTTTTCAATTTCCTTGTAGAGACATTTTTTGCAGTACATGATCCATATTTTATGGGCCAAAAGTTATTTTTGGCCGAAACTAAAAATTAAATGCCAAAACATTCGTCCGAAATGGGGCAGATACGATCGACGAAAGAAAACGCGCCGGGTCATATTGACCCGAAATGCAGTTTAAGGGTTAAGACTAAACGATACATCCATACAACTCGGTCTAGTCAGTGAGCATGGGAGTAAAAAACTTGTCGGTTATTTTAGAAAAAGATACCAGAAGAAAAATTGTGTATTGAGGAAGAATCCGATAGATTGACGTTTTTATTTTCACCGAAATGTCAATATTGTATGATCAAATCGACGCTGCTTACGAAAACTAGCATGTTTCGACTTTTGACACGAAAACTAGCACGTTTCGATATTTGCCGCGAAAACTAGCATGTTTCGGCTTTTGCCACGAAAACTAGAATATTTCGAACATGCCAGTTATCGCGGCAGAAGATCATGCTAGTTTTCGCGGTGAGAGCTGAAACATGCTACTTTTCGCGTCAAATATCGAAACGTGTTGGTTTTCGCGGTGAAATTAGAAACGTGTTAGTTTTCGTAAGAAATTTGAATCGTGCTACTTTTCGTAAGCAGCGTCGAAATAGAGCAATGAGATTCTAACTGACTGAGTTAACTATGTCACTGGAAAATTGTACCATAAGTTAAAATGACACGTTGACACAGCCGATCGCAATCTCATTGTTCTATTTTTCTTCCAAAACATCAATCGTTTAGATTAACTGAAGGAAGCTACGAAATCAGCGGTGCTTCTGACTCTCACGGGAACTTACAAAGGGACGGCTCCTTCTCCTTATCACCGGTGTCGTCCGAATTTTTAATATATGTAGGACTTGAATAGAAATGAAAGTGACGCGAGTGGGAGCTCCAGATAGGAACTAAATATAGCTCCTCGTTTACGTCGCTGTAGTAAGTCATTTTGTTACAAACAAATTAGATGTAATGTAAAAAAAAACAATTAGCGACGCGATCGTACTTTCGATTCTGTCTTGGCTAACTCAAAAACCCGTAACAGCAAAATCACACGACTCTGGAATGAGTTGTTGATACAGTTAAACAGGAAAAGGCACAGACTTCTAAAAGTGAGAAATTAAAACTCTCAGACGTTATATTTTCCAGACCTGTGAGAAGTGAAGCATCTGAATGCGATATACTCTATTCTCATTTATTAACTAAAAATATCCATATATCTGGTTGCATTGTAATTGTTTTTTCCCTTAAGATTTGCACTCTTTCTTTTCAGTTGTTCAAATTTCCTGAAAGCGCAACCGGTCTCGGAAACTCCCTTAAGGTAGTCCTATCGTGGGTGGGGGAATTAAAATTTTATTCCCGTTTTTTTCTCAAATTCCAAGAGGACCGAGCGTTTAAATCCATTTAGACAAGCTGTTGTGAATCGACTAAAGAACGACATACTCAAAATTCAAATTGATCCTACGTAAAGTTTACTTGTTATATAATAAACGAAATCGTGAATTTTTTTCCATAAGATTGTTATAAAACACTACTTGAAGCTTCTTTGATGTCATATAAAAATGTGTGTAAAATTTCAACAGGCTTGATTGACCAAAAAATCGAGATACTCGTTGTATAATATTACGATATTTAACACGGGCTCTTATGGGAGGTTACGGAAAATGACGATTTTCAAGAATAAATATCTTGATTTTTGAGTCGATGAAGGCCTCTGAAATTTTACACACATGTACATACGACATCAAAGAACGCTTCTGCAAATTTTCAGTGAAATCTAACGGAAACGCTGCAACGATAGGACTACCTTAATGGCAGTAAAACGGTACTAATATAATCGACTCTAAAGCGTGTACGACGTTTCGTCGTGGGCGTTTTGGAATCGGTACGTTATGGAGCCGGGAAGTTATAACACGGGTATTCCCACAGCATGTGGAATAGTGGGGCGTCAAAATGTTAGACCAAAAATTAATGTACCCGGGCAGACAAACGCTAAATTCGCGGGGATTCCTGGCAATAGAGTATCTGGCGGTCGAAAATCGTAAAATTCCGAAATTTGTTAACAGAGTATTCTCAGCAGCGAGAGATAATGTAAAGAAAATGAAAAGGTATCAAAGTTGGAAATTTCCGAACCTTTTCAGAATACAATCTCCATACATATTTCGTTATGGATTTCCGAATATAAAATTTCATCTATGTTGCTGAAAAGCGTAAATCATGCGTTTTTAAAGATAATCCAAATTCGTAAATTGTTTCTGATTTGCTATCATCTGTATCCGTCTGTCCCACCGAGATATTCGTTTATACCTAAAGAGGGTCCGATATACGAAGTCCAATGTATGTCTTCGCCTATCGCATGTCTGTACAAAACGGGACTAACGCAAGAAAAACAAAAATTAAACACTACCATTAAGTACAATCTTAACAGAACCAAGCGCAAAATTTTTTGTAACATCAGAAAAAAGAACGAAAAATATCGAAAAAATAGAACAAACTCACAAAAAATAACATCGGTACAAACGGGTATAAATGGCTTCCTTTTTGAAAAGAGTTGTCACTGAACGGCATCATTGAAATTGATTTATCTTAAAATGGGTTGTTGACCTTTTTGTCAGATCTCAATATTAGCCCCCCCCCCCCCCCCCCCGGCTTTTTAAGGTACACACGAAATTAAGTGTAGTACAACCAGATACATACCGAGTACTAACAAATGCATTTAAAAAATGAATTTTTTTAAATGCGGTCTGTGTTTGGGTTGACCGTCAACTGAAGAGCTATTACGTCAAATATTGAAGAGGCTAAATAGCCAAGAAGGTTGCTCCTGACCTCGGTGGTGAAAGCCATAATTCTTTACGGGGCATCGATATGGGCCGATGTGATGGCGAATATAATAAGACTTACAGTGTCACTCGCCGTCGGGTTTGCGTGGTGTCCGACATTGCTCTCTGGCTGGCTGCAAGATGAAGCCTTGCTCTACGTGGCCCAAGGTGACCATCGACGAGTGGCAGCGTCGCAAAGTGGGGCCAAATCCCAAAAAGCTGGCCAAAACTCGAAAAATAAAGTCAAACTTCCGGTAATTTCTAGTTATGGGTTAGGTTGGGTAAGGGTCCGAAGGTCGAATTCCGGACTTCAGGGCGCCCTAGCCCTTATACCGCTATTGTAGGACCGTTGAAAGGGAACCTTCAAGTGAGCTAGACGCGTCGTGCACTAAGCAAATATTTCAACGCTATATTCGACAAGACGCCAAATTTTTAAAAATCAATGGATTTCAATTTTATAGTTAGGGAGGCGAAGAGGGGATTTTTCGAGCATACTCGAGCGCGGCAGTTTAAGATATGAGATATACCTTAGACCTAATAGAACAACTATAGAACGTATGAGGTCTATATCTAGTGACGCGCGCTTAGGATAGACGATCAGATTAGTAAAAAAAAATCGATAGTCTGAAATACTCGAGCGCGTCAGATTAAGATATTGGGGGTTGATTTTAGTGTTTTAAGACTAAATTTAACTAATCTGACGATAAGTCGTCGACGCCGCAGAGTTATAGGGTCGCGAACTTGTTAAAAAAAACGTTAATCCGGCATTCTCGAGCGCGATTAATTAATTTTGTTATTTGAAGAATATAATCTAAAACTTACTAAAAATACAAAATCTGCCGGTTTCCGCATGACCGGAAGTGTGGAGGAGCCATTTCGTCATCCGAAAAACGCGTTGCGGCATATAAGTCGCGAACGATACATTTTACAAAAAAAAAGTTTAAATAAAAAAAAAAGGTAATTTTATTTTACACAAAAAAGGTCTCTTTATATTTTTGTCTAAAGTTAAAACTTTTGGACTTAAAGCATCATGAAAACTCAAACTCCCGGTTTTTTGAGTATATCTCGAAAACGGAGGGTGTTAAAAAAATTGATATGAAACAACGATGATTAAATTATGTAACTTTTATTATATCTCAAAATTTTTTTTTCCTAAAGCTTCTTGAAAATTTTCGTGGACTCGGAAAAAGACAAAAGTATTATTAACATGTACAGTTTCATTTATTTATATTATTCAATAGCCTGTTGATCCTCCAATTGTTTTTTGGACGTACCGTAAGCAATACGAAGTGAAGAATTGAAGCAAAAAAGAGGAATGTGCCATAAACATGTAATACAGACTGAGCGCTCCACAGAAATATGCCGTCCAGTATTTTCCCTTTATTTCGCAACATTGATGGTGGGGAAAGAAGCGGTAGAAGGGAATTTTCGATACACCCTAATATATATATATATATGTTTATGGTCCCCTACCATAGACCTATATGCCCTCAGTATGACGCCGATTGAAGAGAGAGAAAAGACCCGACGGCACCCGACGACACGGTGGGGATCATTTTTCAAGATATCATTCGTAATGAAGATGCAATCATATCACCAGCTGTTTTCCGTGAAGACAATTCCACCACTAATGAATCTGCTCACGCAAGTACTGCAGAAACATCGTTGAGTTCTGTAGAAACATCATTGAGTTCTGTACGCAGGAGGACAAGACGCAGGACGTTCGAAGACGTCACATTTGAGTTACGACCATTTACAAAAAAAATGAATATTTCAAGATGGAACGAGATTGATGTTTCGGAACTTAATCACCCGCCTGATAATTTGACGAAATCTATACAACTGGATACTGCGTGGATGCTGTTACACAAGCTCAACGTTGGCGATGTTCCCATGTGGGTCGGCTATCAAAGCATGATTACGATTGACATTTCACCAGTCCAGAAAGTCTCGTATCTTACTCCGATTAATTTATCTCCAATCAATCATTCGACAGTATTAAAAACTTTGGAAATCAGTCAAGAAATTGCAGCTGAATGCGAAGCCTCCTACATTCAAATCACGTATGATTTGGCCATCGCTCGAACGAGTTATTGTATCCAAGCTCAAGAATCCCCCCAATTTGATAATATTTTTATTCATTTAGGGGCTTTCCATATTGAGATGGCTTTCTTCAAAGCACTTGCACTTGAAAAATTACAATAGGTGAAAACGATTACATCCAATTATGGCTTTGGCGTTGCAGCAATTACATTTCGAGTCATTCCTTGATCGCAAACATTCGACGATTTCAAAATCGGTGATAGATTATCTCACCGCGTTCATGTAATACAAAGGTGTCTCTGCGCAACTCGACCATGCAGAAACTCAGCAGTTGATCCAATGGTACGAAGAATATACAGCGGAATCTCTTCAAGGAAAACACGGAAAAACGTGCCAATTTTACGCGATGTACACCGATTTTGTCAATCTTTATCACTTCTTCATTGGCAGTGTTAGAACAGGAGATTTCAATTTGTTCATTTACGCTCTTGGAAGAATCGTAATTTTATTCTTTCATTACAATCAACAAAACTATAGTCGATGGCTGACATACTACATAAATCAACTGCTGCACGTCGATCAAACACATCCAGGCCTCCGATCTGAATTGGCTCGGGGATCTTTTGGGATTCGAAGGACTCCGAAAGCTTTCTCTCGAATTCCGGTTGACCTAACGCTGGAACAAACCATCAATGGAAACGCAGCACGCCGACTTACCGGAATAACAAATCTGACAAATTCAATTGGTGCTAGACAGCGTTGGGCGAAAAATCATAGAGCTCGAACGCGAATAATATCGCACCTACTAACTCAAGCAGGACTGAACAAGAGTCAAGATATCTCCGCTGAGCAAAATCCACAGACAATAAATCCATTTTCTTTCTCAGTCGATGCTAATAAATTGTTTAACATCTCGAGTGGACAAGCTGCAACTCCTGAAGTAGCGAATAGCTTGTTGAACGCAGTATCAAAGGGAACGGAGTTGCGAGACAAATTTATTGCTGAATGCAATGATAACTCTGAGAGATTTTACGCAAGAATACCAAAAAAGGCAGTACCGACTTTCGCGAGCATGAAGAAGAAAAACAATTCAGATCGGCCGAAAAGTACTTGAAGTTCGTCTCCAGCGTGACTTATTTGGCCGATTGTTGTCTTTATCTTTGGACGCGCACATTGATCTTGAAAAGATGCTCCGTTTTCCAATAACGCCAATTCCACTGTCTTTGTGTCACGTAGATGGTTCTGTACACAAAACTGTTAAATCGGTGCTGGCGAAAGTGTTGGAACAGGAAAGTGAAGACATGGAACAACCGCCCTCCAACGTGGACATGGTAATCACCGATGGCTTCTTCTTGTTAAATACCATGACACACATGCCTCGAACGTTTGGAGATGTGTCAAAAAAACTCTTGGCAGTTTTAGTAAAAAATCAAGGAAATGAAATTGCCATAGTTTTGATCGGTACTTTACACCTTCCATTAAAGACTATGAGCATACTCTCCGAAACAGTGTGAATGACGATAAGGACTATCACATCAGCGGTCCGCAGCAAATCCGATTAGTAGACTTTGCGAAGGACTTAAAAAATATCAAGTTCAAAGAAGCTCTAGTCAAGTTCTTCATTGATCATTGGAATAGTCAAGAGATGGCCGTTATTATTGGCAACAAAACAATCTATTTGAACCACGACTTGTGCTACGTCTTCAAAGTCGTTGATGGAATAGTGCAGACAACAATCGATTATGAGCTCTCATGCTCAAGTCATAAAGAAGCCTACACGAAGACAGTTTTCCTTGCCTGTCAATTGCCACAAGGTTCTACCACAATCATTCGAACATCAGACACAGATATTCTGGTCATTATGTTGGCCAATGTAGAGCATTTGAACGAATCGGTTAGAGTGTGGATGGATCTCGGAGTCGGTAATGCACGTCGCTATATAGATGTTTCGGCACTGTCAGTTCAGTTAGGCTCAATGCTTTCACGCGCACTGCCTGCTTTCCACGCTTTAACAGGATGCGATTTCAACCCGGCATTATATAAACGAGGCAAAAAGAGACCTTTTGATATTTTGAAAAAATCTGAGATCTTTCAAAAAGTGCTCGCTGATGTAGGGTCCGATAGTTGTGATATCCAAAAAAAATTTCCCACGCTTCAATCTTTTATATGTCACATGTACGGACTGAAGAAACTCGCTGATGTCAACGAAGCTCGAGTCGACATTTTTAATAAAACATACAAGGTGCACGATAAATCGAAGCCGTTCTCGTTGGACGTACGCAACTACGACGCTTGCAATTTACCCCCATGCCAGTCAGAGCTATACCAACATTGCCTCAGAACTCGGTACATCGCCAATTTGTGGAGGAATGCTTACAAATCCGACATCACTGACCTTGCACCAACCGATCATGGGTGGAATGAAAATAATAAGAAATTCGAGTTCACGTGGTTTATCGGGAATCAATTGCCCGATGCGTATGAAAATGTTGTTATATCGCCGGATATTCTGGGCAACGAGAATGATACTGAGGACAGCAATGACGAGACGCTTGATTCAGGTAAATTTTTGTAGTCTTCTATAATATTCTCTCAACAATTACTGCATAGAAATAATTGTTACGGATGTTACAGGCACTCAGCAAGAAAGAATTGTGGATGCGGAGTCACAATATGAAAGTTCCAGTGAAGAAGAAGATGAATTGTATTGAGCAGAAATGTAAAGGTCATTATTTCGATTCATAAATAATACAATTTTAACTACATTTCATCTACGTTGATTGTATCTATCGCTTTATTGTCATTCTTAAATTCCCCGTTTTATCAGGGAGAAAGAAAGGAAAGAAAAGAAGAAAAAAACTTTTTTCGGTCAGATTAAGAGAACTCACCAACATTTTTGTCAGATTAAGAAAATATGCTTTCAGGATACCGAGATAAACCTCCCCTATGAAAATCTGACGCGCTCGAGTATTTCAAAAGAACTTTTTTTTTTGCATTTTCAAAAATTTGTCGTAACTTATCGTCACGCCGAAATCGTCAGTTTTTTTAAAGGGAGCTTCCTTGGGGCCTACTTAACACCCCTTCCGAAAATCTGACGCGCTCGAGTAAATTTTTTTTCCCGGATTTTTGACTACTTTATATGCCTACCCCCACCACGCAAACCGGCAGATTAGTATACCGTTGTTATCAGAGGCACTTGGGCCATACGTGGTATGAATATCTGACGCGTTCGAGAATGCCCAAGTAACTGTTTTTTTTACATTTTTGAAAACCCTTACACGCCATACCCACCTCTAAAATGGTTTATATAACGCAACCACGTTTTCCTCGCTTTTTCGAGCGTGTCGGCGGTCCGTAAAGTAGGTGTTTTACCGACTGTCGAAGTGGATTAGTGGTGGGGGGTACGAGTTGCAGCACTTTTAACTCCTAGGAGTTAAAAGTATACTTTTACGTACTCTGCGCATGCGCTTTTCTCACACGGCCCTTTCATTATTGTACGCCGTTGTGGAGCAGAGCTGCTGCCATCGGTTGCTTGCTCGGAGAACTATTCGCGTATGGCAAATGTTTTCAGGGAGGACGGGGACAAAACGTCACTTTCTTACGAAAAGAATTCCAACATCGTGTAGTAAAGTCGTGAAAATTTATCATCTGAAACGAATATGAGTGATGAAGACAAACACAGCAGTGACGAGTGGCTGCCCTGCACGCCACCAAACCTCAAAGAAGCTGCGGAGAATACCAAGGACGAGCTACTACCGACAAAATCTCATAAAATTTATGAATCCACGTATGACACGTTTGCAAAGTGGAAGCGCGTTCATAAAACGAAATTAACGTCGGAATCGATAGTGATAGCGTACTTTAAAGAACTAAGCGGAAAATATAAATCGTCGACTCTATGGTCAATCTTTTCGATGCTGAAAGCCACCTTGAAGATTAAAGAAAAAATCGATATCAATGATTATCATTCACTCAAGGCTTTCATGAAGAAGACGTCATCGGGATTCATTAGCAAAAAGTCGAACGTGTTTTCATCGGAAAATGTCAAAAAGTTTTTATCTGAAGCTCCGGACCGTGAATATTTAGCAACAAAAGTAAGTTAACAATCTGAAAAAATATTTATAGTACGAATTTACAATTTTTATCATATAACTAAATATGATACGTCTTTTACAGGTTGCTCTAATTTTCGGAATATCTGGAGCTTGTCGCAGCAACGAATTAGTAAACATCAAACTAAAAGACGTAAAGAAAGAAGGAAACTTGCTCGTTCTAAACCTCCCGGACACAAAAACGAAGAAACCTCGTACCTTCGTTATTACAGAAGAATTCGCAAAAGTTGTACAACAATACACAGACCTGCGTCCACAAAATACATCGACCGATCGCTTTTTTGTGAATTTCCAAAAAGGCAAATGTACGTCGCAAGTTATTGGAATTCATAAATTTTCTAACATGCCGAAACAAATTGCCATATATTTAAAATTGGATGACTCGGAGAGGTACACGGGACACGCATTTCGCCGAACCTCTGCAACATTACTCGCAGACAGCGGGGCGAACATCACCACGCTGAAGCGCCACGGTGGATGGCAATCTAGCAACGTTGCGGAAGGTTATATTGAGGAGTCCGTGAAAAATAAACGTAAAATTGGGAACGTCATATCAACGGCGGTCAATTTTGCCTCTGCTGGACCTTCCGAACCGAAACGTCAGAAAGTTGAGACGATTACGTCCGGAAAGGAAAATTCAAACGCGCAAGTGAACGTGGGCAGTGATAAAGATTCATCAACGAAACAAAATTTTATTTTCAACAACTGCACTGTAATTATAAATCAGAAATAAACATTGAAATAAAAAATCTTGACACGTGAATATTTGGTTTTATCATTATTTCAATTACTTTCAAATACTACTTTTGTTTTAGGGGGGGCTTCGCCCCCCCAACCCCCCAGGGGGGGCTTCGCCCCCTCCGCCCCCAGCGGGGCTCCGCCCCTGCACCCCGCCGATTGACTCCCGCCCCCCGGACGCCCTGCCCGTGGGCCCTCACAATATCTGAATGACAAACGTTCCACGTCCAGTCAGTGGGTATTCAACGCTAATAATATTCCGAAATATTTTTTTTATTTTACAAAATATTCTCCATTAAGCTCGGAAACGTGGTTTTGTTATATAAAGTATCGTGTGCATCTCGGAGGCAGGGTCTTTTAACGCCTCGCGCGATGTTTTCAGTACTCGTCTTCGCCTCGCGCGCTTCGCGCGCTCGGCTACGACTCGTACTGAAAACATCGCGTACGGCGTTAAAAAACCCACTTTGCCTCCTTGATACACAATGTACTATTTTACCATACGAGCTTTTCGTTTCGAAATTACTTCATCTTTCGATTTTGATAGGTCTCGACGGCGCTCGAGAATGTCGCCATTTAGCGACCTCGCCTCCCTAACTATCATCCTCCTGAAAATGAATGCCTCGGGGCGCTTCCCGTGGGAGGGGTAGCTGGCCTAGGAACGTTTGTCGGTGGTTTTGGGGGGTAGTGCAGTAAGCATATAATAACAGTTGCCATCGCATCCTACACATCCGGGAATGACACTACTTTACGCCGAGTAGGGAATAAATCGCGTTCCCCAGTCATTTGGCATCGTAAAAAAGTACACACCCACAGAAATGAGGGTGATTTAATTGAGCATCCCGAAGACATGCAAATCCCACCGTAAGATCTCCTCGTGATACATCGTGGGTTATGCTAATCACCGGCAGTAGTTGATAATAAAAGTGAAGATAATTTTAAAGTTTAATATCTCGGTGAAAAATAATCCTATATTGATAAACCAAATGATATTTTAAAGAACAAGTGTCTGGCCTCAAAATGTGAACTCGGGTCGCTCAAGCTGCCAGTTTCCTCGTGTCTTAATTCAGTTCGCGCATAATGTGCGGATGTCGAATTTAACGGGTTTTCCTCAAAGCCGTATTATGCATATTAAAAGTAAGTAATTTGACCTCCCGCTAATTGTAAGAGGGGTGTAAAGTGGAAGTCTTGAACTGTTATGTGTTTCTTTAATGGATGAATGTATGATTTTAATCACCCAGCCTTCGTTAGGTGATTAAAGAAATTTTCGACTAATCTTTTCAAAGCTGTATAACGCGCCAATAAAAAATCGTAGCGTAAGTTTTGATGTCTCATTTAAAAGTTGATACTTCGTACTTTTGATTGGGCATCATAGCATATCTCGACTAAAAATTCTCCGCTCTGTTAACCAGCGCAAAGTAGAAATAGTGTTTGGCAATTTGTACACTTGTTGGAATAAAGTTTCACATTCAAGGTCACGCGTTATCATTCAATTAATTTTCTATGAGTACCTTAAAGTTGATATCATAAGTATTTAAATGCCTTTTAGAAAATGTCTCCATCATGATTTTTGGCTACGTTATGGCTTTTTAATATATTGCATTTTTCATTCAAATTTTGGGTGTTCCCTAAATTTCTGTGCATAATGTGAATTCGAAATATCCGATCCTAAATAAGAGAGTGAATATGGAAAATGTACAATACTTTGGAGACTAAATAATGATACTCGAAGGTCAATCAAATATTATGCGATTTTCTTGAACCATATTGATTTTCAGTAACATCCACGTGATATACCCCTTTTTTATATTTTCTATGCCCTTTCGTACCAATTTGTACTACTTCTAAATCATTTAGTATGTCGTATCGTCTTATCGACGCTGTCGAATACAGTCTTCAAGTTGACAAAGGTGACATCTGTATGCGCTTTTCTCCCTATTGTTGCTCAATGTGTTCAAAACAAATCTGTAATTTTTTGAGAACAGTAGGGTTTGTAATGGAAGTTTAAGCGGTAATCCGTGACGAAATGGCAAATGATTAGAAACGTAGGAAAAATCGAAAAAAGTCCAATCAATGATAATCATAGAAACGAGCTGCCCGATGTTTTAGGGAAAGGAAAGGGGCCAAAAGAGAATATGGCACAAAAAGCTAAAGAAAGTCGATGAGCTGATGATAGTCTTCATGACATAATAATAGTTTATGAACCGAAATTATACAATAAAATCGTAAGATAGAAAGACAAATTTATTAACAATTTATAGGAATTAATAAGGAATCCAAAAGTACAAGGAAAATGTCATTGTTAAGATTGAAAAATTACGACAAGTAGAAATAAAAACAACACAAGCAAAAAACTAGAATGTGAAAGTGAAAGAAGATAACATACGATAATTTCCAAAGAATTTGCCAGCGAAGATAGCATACTTCGATTCAGCGCTAAACGTTATGTGAGTTGAATAAACTCATAAGATGATTGTATTTAAACGAGCATAACGCCTTTCCTTAAAACAAGATAAGTTTATGTTACCAACAACATTTCGATTAATTTTCTCTCTCTCTTTCTCTCTCTCTCTCTTTCTCTTTCTTTCTCCCTCTCTTTATTAGAGTCCTAATCCTAATAAAGTATATCTAATTATAGAGGTATTGGGTACCATTTTAGGAAATTTCTTAAATCTTGAAGTGTTATCTCATTGAGGCTTTTCTATAATAGCCTAATATCCGAGTGATGCTTTTTGATTCGAAATTATGCCCATACAGTAAACCAAAACACGGAAATAAATATATAACAATCAAATTCCTAAATCAAATTGAAATCATCCGGGAATTCTACTTCATAAAAACATACGCACCACTATATAAAGGATCGAGAGTAATAGTGTATACTTAAGAATGCTTTGTATAAGTTCAAGTTTTCCCATTTTTTTCATTGCCGCTGGTAATGTTGTCATTGGATCCTTGAGGACATATATGCGAAGTCCATCCCAGTATGTCGTGCAAAAGTCAGCCCAGTCTAATTCTCTAACATCGCAGAAGAACAATTGTCGGTCAACGGAACTCATACGGTCAACAGCTTTCAGCATTTCTATCGTACTTATTCTCCAATCGCCGTGCATAAAGTACGTCAACTTGGAGTATGAGAGAGTTACTTTATTATAAGCTGACACAGCCCTGTGAACCGACAATATTATATATATCATATATGCATAAAAAATATTGTATTTTGTGGAAGTATAACATTGTGTACGTATATATATAGAGAAAAGCTTTATATAGAATTTAAAGGAACGAGTTTTAATTGCCTCTAAATTTTCCAACAAGGGTGGCGAGTCGAAGAGTATATTCCGGTGTACATTGCGGGTTATTATTTCAGGGATAAGCCTGGGTTCATTTCATGAGCATAGTTTGGGTACATGCTTTATACAATTAACTACTGTTTGCAGCTCATGGAAGCTTCGACGATTAATAGGCATTCGTCCAATTAAGCACAGGTCATGGTGCAAAGAGTACACGAGGCAGACGTTGACAACGCGAGATCCTGAGCGTCCAATGTACGCGAGAAAAATCTTATACGTCATTTATGATTTTTGAAATACTAAACGGAGAATTGTTTTCAAAATTTAACATATTCGCGAGGAAATGATCACCTTAGAATCGGCATAGATCTCTGTTATACATTTTTCTATAGTTTCTTTGTGAATACTCATCGAGTTATGGTAAGTAGTGGCTCTCACATTAAACTAATGCTAAGTAAGTTAAGTTAAATTTAACGGGGAAATTTTCAAAAACTTAGAGATTAGTGCAATCAAAACTTTGTCCACACCGGCCAAAACCGCCTTATAATCTGTGTTTAATCATAAAGTAATATAAATTAATGTTCTGAGTAGAATTCTTATTATTGTTGTGGCTCAGTAGCATACTAACCGGTAATCAAAACAATTAGACGAAAATATTCGACAAGCTATAACTTATTAAATGTACTTAATTATTATTATTATTATTATTATTACTTACTGCATTTTTTGTCCTCTGAACCATAATACTACATCCGCTATGACCGCAGGTATAAAGTGTAACAAAATATGAAGTAAAGCGAAATAGTAAACGCATTCTGTCGTGAACCCGAAATCAGGCCACAGTGAGTGTATGGACGGAGTTCGTATTATTTTTCCATCCTTAGTGCACAATCTTTTAAATTTCGGTATCGTCATTGGCTTTGTTGAGCTAGTACCATAGTTATATACCAATGTTTGTGTCTCGTGTGCCCTGAGAATTTTCAACGTTATCATTTTCTTAAAACATCTACGTACCGTAATCAAAATTATGTAATCATTGTTCTTTTTTCGATAAAATACCGGTTTTTTGCAGCGTCCCATAGTGCAACGATTATTGAGTTGATGCACATGTCGACGGGAATAAAATCGAGAACGTGATCTTTCAGGTACGCGACATGGACAGCTCCTAATCCATAACCAATGAACAGCATAGCTGGCCCATTTAGATTACCGCACCAGCTTCTCACAGGCTCTTTCCACGATGACAACACTGCAATTAAACAATGCTATTGTTCGGTATACATCGATGGGCAGTGTACTTCATCTAAACAGCGGAGTTGGAATCACGTCAACTACAAATTTGACGAATAGAACGACTTGCCTCCCTTGGCTTATAAGGAACTACTATAATCTGTGATTTATCAACCGCAAGTTGGATACAATCAAACATTCGTATGAATGTTGTTTTTATATTTATTTTGTGCAAGCTAGAATGAAATATTGAATAGGGACATAAAATACTAAATGGCGACATAAAAACATAACAGGGACTGTCGTCATGCCCATAGTATAGAGAAATTTTACCAGAAATGACGACGTTTCGGCAATTTCGGAAGCCAAATGGCAAGAAGAATTTAATGGAAAGTCCCCGATCGCCCGTTTTAGCGGTCTTATCTAAATGCCGGCGCCTTTCGGCTTCGCGGCGTATTTTCATTCTTTTATGCACGTTAATGATTCCAGTACGATTCATTTTATGTACAAGTGGACTGAGTTGTAAAATATGTTCAGCCCAATGAATTCGCCACCACAGCACCACTGGCAGATGAGACAACTGTACTGATCACTCCAATACGAAATATAGACTGTCAAGTATACTTGTTAGGTTTGTGTTTTTCCACAATTAAAATCAGCTGATGGACAAAGTAACCGAAGTGATTAATGTTTCTCCAGCAAGACCTTAAACGGGCTACGACTAAAAGCAATATTCAGCGTCATTCAGTTAAAAGAAAAACGACGTTTGATTGTATTGAACGAACGCTGAATTGCTTACGCATGCCGTTATCGACGTTAGTTACTATCAAGAAAGAAATCATAAAATACGAGCAGCATCTATCATTCTGTTGTTGACACTTAAACTAAAAAGACAGACGAAAGCTTGTTGAAAGTTGAAAGCCTGGCGCTATGCGTTATTGTTATTATCGGGTTAAGAAATCTAAAAATAAAAACTGCTTTCTTATGGATTTCTTGTGAATTTTATTCACTTACAAAGCTCCCTCGACGAGTGAGTGGTCTTTATTAATTTCGACTACTGCAGACGAAGTTTTGTGAATAAGCCAAATGGGTGAGAGGATATAATTTTTCATGCAGACCATTTTTTTAAAAGTTATTTCAGAAAAGTAACTTGCACCTATTTTTTTAAATTAAATAAATTAGTGACTACATAATGTTCTCGAGTTGAAACCATTATTTCGAGTCTTCACGAGTATTCTTGAAATCTAATATGCACCTACTTCTGATGCAACACATATCCCCTAGTCTATCCACAGAAAATATTGTCTCAATATTTGAACTTTCTGAATTTTGGAGCGAGCACAAGGCCTTACCGAATTTTGACAATTTTTTCAATATTTTCAGTTTCTTAAAACTTTAACACTGATTGATTTTCGTCAAAGCCGTTACGAAAAAAAATTGATTCGTGGTATACTTTTATAGAAATCATTGCTCCATAGCTTTGGAGTTTTTAATTTAAGGCGATTAAACCACTCCTTAACAAAACTAACATAAATATTATCAATCACCCAAATTCTTCAAAAATGTTTAAATTGTTTTTTAATCTTTGATATATCTATTATCAATAATATAATTTGTCGATATTTTTTCAGATTACGGTGCAGTTACTTACTGGAACTTCGGTAAAATAACAACTAACTAATTATAGTATTAAATGAGTTATAAAAAACCTTAAAATGTACCAGAAGAATTAAGTAATTTTTTATTTGCAAAGCTTACCAATAGATGGGCGGTAGATTATGCACGGAAATGGTGCTTCTTTTCGAAATTGATCGACTAAACCTTCCGCTGTAGCTTTCGTGAAGCAATACGTATTTGGGAATTTTCCGAGAATGCCATCTAGTACTTTATCGCTTATACCTTCTTTATTAATTGCGTCCATAGCTATTAGGTCTTGTACCGACTTCGCATCTGCAGGCGATTCATATACCGTTTCCTTTATATACCGTTCATAACAATGGGAATAGGCTGTGGAGACGTACATGAATGCTTCGAGCTTTCGGCATGTTTTCGCCAAATTTATCATTGCTGCTGTTCCCATGACATTGATCTTTAAAGCGGTACTTATTTGTTCGTTGAACTTCACGTTCGAGGCGTTATGAATTATGAAATTCACCTCTTCCATACAAATATTTCTATCTTTTTCCGACAGCCCAATGTCATCGCGTAGCAGATCACCCTCGATCGTGTGAACCTTGGATGCGAAATTGGGATTTATTTTTCGCACTGTGTCAAATAGCTGCAAATACAATAGATATCTGATCAATGCTTTAATTATTCCACAAATTAATAATAATAGTTAATATGTCTATTATAAGTACTTAACGGAAGAGAGAGATGCACTTCCGAATAAATAATATATTTAAAAGGTCGTGTTCAACGATGCGTTTAAAAAATGAATTTATTTTACTCATTGCTTTCGTACAATATCCCGCATATATCGCCCAAAATGTTTAATTCATTCGAAAACAATTAACTGAGTTAGGGTGAGACCTGAGTGCGAGCATCCGGCGTGGCCGGGCGTGCAAAGATCGTTTTTAACACAGCAAACGTTTGGCCGATATACAAAATACTCGTTCGCATTTGCATTCGTTTAAAACGAACGCCGCACGCCCCGCTCCACCGGACTCTCTCACTTAGGACGCACCCTTATAAGTCAGTAAACAAAAAACGAAATGAAGTACTTTTTAGGTATGAATATACAAAATTGTTGTAAGGGTATGATGCTGAATCGAATGCCATTAATAAATTTGCAAATATACCCCGAGAAAATGTTAAAAACGGTCGTAAATATTTAAAAACCGTTTAATTTGGAACCTAATAACTTTATCGGAAAATATATCAAACTAAAATTATTCCCGACAAAAAAATGCGTAAAAAGTCTTAAACGTCCATATTCGTATTTTTAAAAATAAGAGAGAAAAAACGATTGAAAGTTTATTTGCAAGACAAAGCCGTTCCGCAGCTGAATAGTTGTGAAATATAATGAGTGTGGCGGAGACCGACGGGAGAGTGAGAGAGGTAGAGACAAGGTCGGTCAGAGACCCTTGCGAGAGTCACACACGCCCGCCCTTACACGCTTTGTAAGGGAATATTGCGCTAATGGAATATCGACGCATGCACGGAACTATAGAAAGATCTTGCCAAGAAGAGTGCGGACAACATATCCATATAATGCGTCTCTCTCCGACAGTGCCTAATCCTCAATCAGTAATGTGTCAATGTTCGAACATTGTCTTTCAATACTTATACAATAAATAAACAATAACAAATTTCTCTAGAAAGTTAGTAGTAGTGTTATACGTTTTTCCCATGTACACCCCTGCGGGTTTTTACATTTTCTCCTTACTTCTTCCACTACACATTTCCAACACGTCTGTCTTCCTGTGGACCTACAGTTTTTCTTAGGTGAGTTCCGAACCACCGAGAGCACAGAAAAAGAGCATAGAAAAATTGCATTGGTGCTGGGGGGAATCGAACCCCGGCCCACTGCATGTGAGCCCCGAACGTTACAACTGTGCTGGCTAGTCTTCTCTAGAAAGTTAGATTAACTCTTACTAAAGTAATATGTAACAAAAAAATCCGAGATATATACGAATTTGTTGTTTTTTTAATTTTTTGACACTTCGAGTTTGTCATCCCCCAATTCAATTATCATTCGTTTTTTCTCCCTTATTTTTGAAGATACGAAAATGAACGGCGAATACTTTTTTGCGTATTTTTTTGTGGCGAATAACTTTCGTTTGACATATTTTCCGATAAAGTTATTAGGTTTCAAATTACACGGTTTTTAAACACTTATATTTTAAACATTTTCTCGGGGGCTAGTTGCAAAATTATTGACCCCATTCGATTTAGCGTCATCGAATTACCCTTAGATCAATTTTGCGTATTCGTACGCAACTAAAAACTGCTGCATTTCGGACTTTTTTTTAATGGCCCTTCTAGGGCCCTACGGGTCACTGCACATAAGAATTTTCAAATTACCGGTTAAACGTGCACTTGTTGAATAATTATTTGAAGTATATCCACTATGGATCGATACAAAGGTTTCAGACAATGACATATATTAATTATTTATTATTATATAATTAATAAGGGTGAACCATTTAACCTGGAACTTTGCAATATCTCGAAATATACGCATTGTACAAAAAATTAGCCGAATCAAAACTTTAATATCGCCGAGGGGGGCATCCGCTCGTGCTAAATTATACTCACCCCCACGCCCCCTGCGGGTGGGGCGAGGGTCAACTTTGCAATCTTAAATAGGAACCTCTATTTTTTATCGCAGATTCATATTCTACGTCGAAAACCACGTATGATTTGTCCGAAACATTTTTTTCTATTCGCAATAGGTGGCGCTGTAATCGCAAGTAATGAAACAGAAATCAAAAGAATAAAAAAAACAGCGAAACACGTATTTAATATTTGTCGACGGGTTGTTCAATGATGATGGCGGGGTGATTGGTTAATAAACTACTTTTAGAAGACGTAGCAGATTTCAGGAACGACCACGAGGACGTAGCAGCTTTCTGTTCTCTTCGGAGTGCTTGATTAACGTGAATCCCCTTGCCACTCACCTTTCGGGGTGCTTGATTAACGTGAGTTCTCTTGCCTCTCATTGTTGAAGTAAACAATCAAAATCACCAGATCTGACTTTGCTAGATGTTTCTTGTGAGGATACCTCAAAGAGAAAGTGTATCAAGATGTGCCTACAATTTGAGAAAATATGATTGAACGAATCAGCAATGCTTGCGCCCATATTAGTAGAGACAAACTACAATAAATGTATTGAAGTTCAAGGTCACCACTTTGAACATTTACTTGAATAGTGAAAGGCAAGGGGACTCACGATAATCAAGCACTCCGAAAGGTAAGAGGCAAGGGGACTCACGATAATCAAGCATCTCGAAAGGTGAGAGGCAAGGGGACTCATGTTAATCAAGTACCCCGAAGGAAACAGAAAACTACTACGTCCTCGTCGTTGTTCCTGGGTTACGCGACAAGTAGTTTATTAACCAGTCACACCACCCACAGACGGTAAGGGGAGGGGTTAACCGTGACATCATTAAACAGCCCGTCGACAAATATTAAATACGCGTTTCGCTGTTTTTTTTTGATTCCTTGGATTTCTGTTTCATTACTTGCGATTACAAATCATACGTGGTTTTCGACGTAGAATATGAATCTGCGATAAAACATAGAGGTTCCCATTTAAGTTTTCAAAGTTGCCTCCGGCCCGCCCACAAGGGGTGCAGGGGTGGGTATAGTTTAGCACAAACGGATGCTCCTCTCGGAGATATTAAAGTTTTGATTTAGCGAATTTTCTGTACCATGCGTATTTTTAGAGATATTATAAAGTTCCAGGTTAAATGGTTCACCCTGTATATATAATATATACAATATCGACGTTGCTTATGAAAAGTAGCACGATTCAAATTTCTTACGAAAACTAACACGTTTCTAATTCCACCGCGAAAACCAACATGTTTCGATATTCGACGCGAAAACTAGCATGTTTCGGCTTTCACCGCGATAACTGGCATGATTCGGCTTCTGCCGCAAAAAGTGGCATGTCCGAAACATGCTAGTTTTCGTGGTAAAACCCGAAACATGCTAGGTTTCGCGGCACATATCGAAATGTGCTAGTTTTCGTGGCAAAAGTCGAAACATGCTAGTTTTCGCGCTGATATCAAGCGTACTTGTTTTCGTAAGTAATCTGAAACGTGATAGTTTTCGTAAGCAGCGTCGATATATACATATAATTATAGACATATATTAATTAACAGCTTACTATGACCTAGCAATACAACGAAATTTGGTTTCAATAGAGAAATGTGAGAGACATCATATAGATAAGGTAAAATGATATTTAATCCAGAGGGCTACAGTCCCATACGCCACCCGAATTCTTATCTCTGTCTGTCAGGAAATAATGATTTATAACCATTATAGGAAATCGTTGGAATTATCGATAGTAGTTCCGATTAGTTAAATACGGAATATCGATTGGTTCCTTTTATAGAACTACCGCGTATTTCGAATATATATTGTAAATGCATTAAAGATATAGATCTGGGACAGAATCTTTTACGTCCATTGTATACCAACGTTTCGAACTTTTTCGGGATGTATATGGTTATTGGTAATATCGAATTAGTATCGAGTGTTTCGACGTCTGACATGTAAAAATAGTTAAAATTCTGCCGAAATGCATCGTTCACTTAATTCCTTTTTATTTGAAAAAAAAACATAACAAATTAAGTGACTATAACTAAAGAAACAATGAGTCGGTACGTAAAACTTGTGTTTATCACTTGGGTTCAGGGGTCTTGATGGTATTACTCAAACTTTTAAACTTTGTGAATTGATATTTCAGCCAATTTTGATTACTGGACAATTAAAAGAAACCGTTTTGCTTATACTGACACCAACGACATCGATACTTGCTATGTCTGGATAGTTACTAAACACTCTGTATATCAAACCTACCACATCATCGAAGTATTTCTTCATTCTTTCTTCAATCAAAACTCCTCTCTTAGGTCTGACAATGACGTAAATTTTTGCCAAACTCGGACAACCCCGTAACAATTTTTCAACCAGACACATTCCCATAAATCCCGTTGAGCCAGTTAAAAGGATCGTTTTGCCGGAGTAAAACTTTTGAATTTCACTATCCTCAGCACAGCATTCCGCATCCGTCTCCATGACATCCTTCGACCTTTTGTTAAATGTGTTCATGATGAAGCCGATAACCAAGATTTTGAGTTTTTTTCGTTAATTAAATCTCCTATTATAGCCTTATTAGACTGTCGGACGTTCGTTGCAATCGCCGTAAAACTCACTGTCTTTCTACCTTTAAACTATTCGACCGGATTCTTTTCTTCCCTATATATGAGGTAGGTAATATTGAATATTCAACAATTATTCAAATGCAGATATCATTGTTTCATATGCGACGTAGCTAGAATAGATTTTTACGATCTATATTCCTTCATGAGCTTCAATTAGACACGTATAGGTATTATGAAAGGTCGTATGCCAATATGCGGGTCGGTCGAACGATATTATCAAATTCACGGGCTCATAGATACATTACGAGTAAAAGTTGGGTATAATAAAAACTGTTAGGCGGAAGATTAATAACAAAAAATTTCTCATTGTATTTTTGTTTCATTTGCAAGGTGCCAGAACGCCAAGATTTCGTAGTATATTGAAATAATATTTTGTTTCATTTGAGTCACAGCAAGTTATTTTGCCTTGTTAATAAACATAATTTTAAGGTAAAATTGTTGGTCGAGCTCTGTACACAAATAAAACAACAATTTGGTAAATCCTGCACTGATACGCGTGGTCTTCGCACGAGGGCAGAGTCATTCAATTCCTAGAGTTTCATTAGCAGATCATAATTTTACTTAACCTTACGATTAAAAATTAGGATATGATACTCTGTGAGTCCGAAGAATAGTGTGTTAATCGCTATGAACTACGCTGCTTCCAAAAGTTAAAGGATATTTTTCTATTCCTAGTAAAATTCTCAATTTTCTATAGCACGTAACTTAAATTTTTTTATCGTACAGCCCGTATATAAGAGAAGTCTTCCTTTCCAAGTACTTTTCGAGAACAGTATTTGTGAAGCTAAGAAGGCAGGAGCACGTTTGCTGTTCTCCGCCAATTCATTAATAACTCAAGACATGCGTGTTACTCAGGGCACACATGGTCTAGAAAATCCCATTAATGTTTAAGAGACTCGGCCAAATTAGCACATATGACTTAACATTTCAAAAATGGTGTATGATACATAATACATACTATATACAACTGCTTACTATATCTTCGGCTAGATTATTTAAAACATTCGAATTTTGATTTGTATACGCTATCAATTTGATCCGCACAAAGTAATAAGATCGAATTAGGACCAAATTTCAAACACGTGGTGCAACGGCGTACTATGTAATATTACTTATGGCTTTTCATGGTTTACAGATTTTTTTTAGATTTGAGAGGTTAAAAACATGAAGTTATTACAATGCATACAACTAAATCAATTATCTTTTCTGTGCAATAGTACAATTCTTGTAATAGCCATTTCTCCAAGCACTTCCTGAGTGATGAGCAAATACTAATTTGATTAGAAGATTAATTAATTCCAACTTAACCAATTTCTTCCGTTCCTCGATGCGCTCGAACCCAATAATAATGTTTTTCATAAACTAATGTTCGCTCTTTCCGTTTTTTATAAGAGTTGTGTCGTGATTTCACTCTTAATTATTGCATGAAGAGATATTGATTTTTTCAGGCAAAATAATGTTATCGTTTATACTGAGAAAATCAACGAAGAAATTATTCAAACCGAAAAATTCGAAAGTAATCAAAACCAGTACATGGTACGTTTGGAGAATCCTCTTGCACCCCGTCACCAGAAAGACTACGGCCAATTAAAAAGTGTATAACAATAAACATTTTTCGGGAATGAATAATCGGGCCACTATGTTAAGATTCCTACCTACCTACGAAATGCTGTGAACACCACACAAGATGTCATTTGATGAACAGACAATGGTATCTAGGTTATATTTCTAGTCAATTATTCATTACGGTATGGAGACGCATTTAAGACGGTCGCGGTTGAATGACGTACAAATAGCTGGAAACGTTTTAATGGTTGCGATTTATAAATAGGTTAACGACCTAGAAAATTATGTAGGAAAATTGTTAACATAATTAAAACAGAATTGAAGTTGGGTGATTTCATGGATGGACGTCTTAGTTTTTTTGATTGTAGAAAAAGTTCTCAATTCAGATGAATGCCAAATATTATTAAACATTGTTAGGCCTGAATTATTCGTTGCTTTGATAAGATTCAGCGCATCCTTAACTTAGAAAAATGTCAGTAGATAAGCGCAAATAACTTCCTAGTTTAACGTAGCTTTCTCTACCAGCTTAACGTATAAGAAATATTTAATGTATTCAAAATAACAAGTCTTTCTTATAATTTTCAACTCTGACTGTAATCCTGCGACCAAACACATCGCTTTAGAAGGCGATACCAATTGGGCACAACAATGTTATATTTTAGAAGTAAAAGTTAGATAAACGTAGCAAAATGTATCCTGTGTTAAGAACTCTCCGGCCCCCTGTATACCTACTTAATTTCGGCTTGGAAGGGCCTCTTATTTAAGCGGTTAATAGCTGATAAGCGCTCCTTATTTTTGGCTGACACGTTTTCGCAAAACATCAAGCACATATTCATAGGGTGAATTAATCGGCGTAACCTTTTGCGCACTGGTGACTTCGCGTCTTATTGTTCTAACAGCTGATTAGACCAGTTAATATACTAAGGTCATTGTCGCACAGGTCAAGCATAAAAAATGATATTACGCATCTGCGAGCTATCGGTGGCTCGCTTTGCTAATACACTGTACCATCCGCCATGCAAGTAAAGAAAGTAAATATTTCGCGTAAATTTCGCATAAATTTTAACTTCATTGGGAAGATATTTGTAAATTCTTTTACTTCAATTTTGATGAAAAATGTTAACTTGCATGAGTTATAAGCTAGTTCCAAAACGAGCGGTTAAAAGTAAAAATCTAACGACAACGGGTTTTTAAAGATGGAAAACTTTGTTCTTACAGTGACCTTTCAAACTTTTGTCACGACAATGTAAGAGATAATTATTTTACAGTTCGTTTTTCATTGTGCTTAAAAAAATGTCAAGTTCATTTCCTGATAAAACAGTATTCGTTAAAACATGTTTGTCTATATTTTCATGTCAGATTACTCAAAATATTCTAGATATTTCCAAAATTATATTTATAAATAACGGTTATATATACACGTGTAAATATTACTCTAATACAGTGGCAGGTTGGTAATTATATTCATTTTCATAAAAAGTACCATATTCTGAGGGAATTGTTTTTATGCTTCAGCTACTGATCATACAACACTGATTGTGAGAACACGAGTTCTCGTCTTATCGTATCGAGTAACTGCTTGGAACATCGTGTCACCAATTTTTCTTGCTTGTGGTTTACGTATATTCCATTAAATACTCAAGTTATAGTAGACAACCATATTTCGTTAATTTGCCTAGAAGCAAGCAAGCGAAACGGTTGACCGATTATTCTATTTTTGCGTGTTACGTGGTTGGTATCTACGCATAAAGTTGGCGCTTTGAACCGATAGTGATTCACAGTTTTAAAGCGATAATTACGCCATAGGAAGTTCGTTTATTAACCCTTTGCACTTGAGGTACTTTACTCACCACTTCAAAGTGGTGGGCGAGAGGGCCTTTCGAGTGCAAAAGGTTAAATTTATATTCTTAGGCTGGGGACACACGAGCGTTTTTTAATGTCCGTTACGATGGACGTCGTAACGGACGTTGTAGCATCCTATTGGACTCTATGGCGATATTCACACGGACGTTCTGCGTTACGGAGAACGTGCGTTGTAATGTCCGTTGAAATCGCTGCACCGTATTTTCGCTACGACGGACCTTTGAACGTCTCAACGCACATTGTAGCAATGTACATTGTCAAATACGAGCGACTCCACGAGCGTTGGAAAAAACGTACGGCCAGCGCAATTTTGTATACCAGCTTTCATCGAGGAAAGAAGTTTTGGCGACTTCGTTGCTTCTTTGCGAAGCTCTTTGTAAAGAGTACGGTATAATGCCCGTATCGACGACGCTCACTGTTTATCGGCTGAACCCATAGTTTCTTTTTTGGATTATTTTTATTTTTTAAATATGAATGTGTTAAATACGCAAATGTAATTAATTCGCGTTCGTTCATATTTTTGAAACAATGATATAGTACCGTTCCGAACTGTACAGAGTCTACGATACGGAAAAATTAACAGGATTGGTAACGGACGTCATTTTTGACGTTCGTGTGATCATCTCAGTACGTCCGACAAAATAAACGTCCGTCTCAACGGACGTTAAAAAAACGCTCGTGTGTCCCCAGCCTTAAGGTGCAAGCGTCACTTAGGCATTTGTAATGCCAAATTTGTTCCATTTTGGGAATGTTTACGTCATAAAAGTATTGTGAAAAAATTCCAAGATGACTCGATGAAAATGATCAGCGAATATCAGCGTATGTAAGTATATGTACTTATATGTAAATGTAAGTATATGTACTTATATGTAAATGTAAGTATATGTACTTTAAACTTTAAACGTGTTTTACTCAAAACTGCGTTTTCAAAGTCGGTGTCCACTTTTTTCCAAAAGCCGTTCAACCGATCGTTATGACATTTTGTCGGTATCATTTACACTTAAGATCTTGACGGGGTGTTATACTTTCTTGGGTCAACAAAACTGATTTTGGTTTCATTGTCTGAACGATTAAGGTCATGAAAATATAGGCAAAAATTGTCCAGTAAAAATATTGAAAATTGTCAGAGTTATAGGTGTAAAGCTAGTTCTATACCCTCGTCGAGGTACGGCGAAGCGAGGTTCAACGAGGTTATGCGAGGCCAGTCAGACGAGGTAAAGGGTCGGCGAAGGCTCGGCGAGGTCACGCGAGTGCCTCATCTACATTCTCGTGCTCGCCCTACCTCGCCTAACCTCGACGAGAGTGTAGAACTATCATAAGAGTTACTAGACGTCAGTCCTATTCGCTCATCCGTGCACGATACTAGAGACATTTGGTGGTTTAAAATGGGCATTAAATCTGGAAAAAATACACTGATTGATATAGGGATCTGAAAGAAAAAGCAAAAAAAAAGAGTTGGCAGCGTAATTTTGCAAAATAAATAAACACGTGAGTACAGTCCTGTGTATATAAATTTGTATGATTATGATTTTTATTGAAAGGTTAGTTCTGTAAAGTTGTTTTGATTGGCGATATACTAATTTGAAAGACAAAATAAATTAATGTTTCAAACGTGAATTGAAATTATTTTGAATTGTGCTTGAATAAAAATAGCAATTTAAAAAATACCAAAAATTAGTGCAATGTCATTCAAATTCCGAAATGAAAGTAAAATGTTGACTTCTTAAGAATAATTTTTTTTCTCGGGGTTTTTTTTCATCAAATGCAATAATATTTTATAATGAACATAATCATAAGGACGGGATTTGAAAGAGTCATCCACGGCATCACATTTCAAATAGAAACGATACCCAAAGGAAAAGGTTTGGTAGAAGCAAATCATGTACGTAATGTCGAAAAACACAGGGCCAATGGAGAAAGTTTCTTAATTCAGGCTCAAGTCATAATGTAAACTTCAGGCACATCTCCACTTTACTGCACAAAATTGAATGTGTAAGCATACAGAATTTTTTCACACTTATCGCTTTTTACTAAATTTTATATGATACATTTTTACAGATTAATGCAGCTCGGAAAGTCATTGGTGTTTCTTGCACTTGTGTTTATAATAAGAGTGGACATTGTAAACACATAATAGTAAACAGTGATTTACTACATTGAGCTTAACTAAAACAGACTTTGAACAACAATGGGGAAAAGCAACTGCTCGTCAATTTGCACGGGAAAAATATTTTTTCGAAATATTTCCTTCTCAAGGTGAATACGAGGAAGCTAGATCCGACTGATTTAACAATACCTTCACCGCTAAGGACAATCATGCTCGAAGCGAAGAAAGATAAGGACGAAAAAGCAATCAACAATTCAATGAATGATATGTTACAAGCAGTGGATGTGCTTTTTGAAAGAGATAAGTGCGAGAGGTATTTGAATATATTTGTTTCAATGTGCGAAGCAATATTAGCGTACATAACTAGTAAAAGGGTTGAAAAAAATCTGTACGATTTTTATGTCGAAAAAGTCGTTGAAAGAAACAAGGAAATTTGAAAACGGAATCAGTTTTAGTATTATTTTAAACAAAACTGGAAATACATTTGAGACATTTTCCAATTTTAGATTTTAGATTTAGATGATTTATAATTTTTAATTTAAGATGATAATTTAGAATTGGAGAAATTATTGATCAATTATATACCGTTCTACTGATGACTTGTGATTGACTGCCTTTATTTCATAGGCAGCAGGAAATATGCTTGGAACATAACTAGGACTCGATGCCTCTTCAGATTTTGTATTACCAACAAAATGCGCACTACAAATGGAGCTGGATGCTGTTGGATGCCAAGGTGTACCATCGGGACTAAATAATTGCGAGACACGTGTACGAGTTACCGGAATCATCCATTACATACCAAATGCTTAAAAGTGAGGTTGGGTTACTTACTTTGCTCTTCTTACATCCGCAATCTATCGCTTTCTCTGCTCTATTTTATATCTTGCTTTTGGAAACCTACAAAATGTGCAGTTGCTATTTACACCATTATTTTTGCAATTCGCGACACAACACGAAGTATGGCCCATTTTTTGCAACAATTCTCGACCAAATGGTGTAGAATATTTCCAGATTTGTTGCCTTTTTCCGCCGCTTCGTGCGCTTCGGTTGATTTTCCTATCCCCACCAGGGAGGATGCACGGAGCGAATTGAAACTCTTATTATTACTTTAAATTCTTTTTTGTACAAACCATATTTTTCTAGGTTATTACAATATAATTATAATAATATCAAATCACCCATTATTTTATAAAAAAATGTTTAAAATCTTTGTGTTTCTGAGCCTCTGACTGATCCTAACCACTTGAATGCAAAATAGGCAGAATGGGAAAACCTCGTTAATAATTCTAGAGCAGTAGATCTGAATCCTTAGCTGGTCGACATTAATCGTAAGATCAATACAAACCAAAAATATACAATTCTTACCTTCCTTCCTACGTAAAGGTAAATTCTTATCTTGATCTTTGTATAATAGATTGACGACTTTTTATTTTGTTGTGTGTTTGGAGGTGGAAATGCTTTATGCACACCTAATTGATAGTGGCACTACCCATTAAAACTACCCCAACTCTCGCCAGCTCAAAACCCTAGACCCGCTGTCGCATAACTTCAGGACAGTGCTGGGCTGAACTCGGCGTTTCTTCTGTTTCTTGATTTCTCCCTTTTAACTTTTCCAGTTCTAGTTTCTTACTTAGGATAGCGTCCCACACCTCACAATTCTTAAGGAACAGACCTCGGTCATTTTTATTCCTCCGTTTTTTTCTTTCAGAGAATCATCTGAAAAAAAGAAGAGCCAAAATTTTGGAAATTTTTTTGCAGATTCAGTTACCACCGGAAAAATTTTTCCGGTGGTAAAGCTTTGATTTTTTAACTTGATCAAGCCTTGATGTTTTACCCGGATCAGGCCGAAATCAGGAAAGATATCACAAAAACGTTCAGGGCTTGATCAAGAGATCAGACTCTTGATCAAGCCCATTTTGTAGCCGGACCAAGATTTCTACTTGGGGTGCTCTTGCTATGCTCGGTTCCCGCTCTGATCTTGTAGCTGTAATTAAAAAAAGAATTCATCTGCAGTAACGACGCACTGCGTTATTCGTCATATTACGATGAAAACAGCTATAAAAGTAGACAACTTTATTAAAAAGCGTGCACTTAGTACTCGTCTCTCCAAAAAATGATGTTCTGATAACATCTCATCGACATAACGCTGCATGGACATTTTTTGTGTGAAACCACCTCAAACCATGAGCGAGCATCCACCAGGCTCAATCATGGATGGATGCAACGAATGCTAGCACTTTTAAGTCCGTGGATTTGCAAGATGCATATTATTCGATTTCAATAGAGAAGGAGAGTAGACAATTCTTAAGATTCGAATTCAGAGGTCAGTTATTCCAATTCTCTTGCCTGCCTTTTGGTCTATCCGTGGCTCCTTTTATTCTCACAAAAAATTATGAAGCCGGTCGTTCGCCATTTGAGAATGAGAAGTTTTTCTTCGGTCATATACCTCGTCGATATTCTGTGCATAGAGGCAGATGTAGACGAATGTAGGAACAACATATGTGAAAAGGTGAAACTGTTAAAGTTCTTGGGACTTCTTGTTAATGAAGAGAAAAGTAACACAAGACCTTCAACAAGATGTAAATACTTGGGTTTTATTCTGGATTCGGAAAAATTCGCGATCGATTTAACTGAAGAGAAAAAGGAAAGATTGTTGAGGTCAATAAGAGAATTCGAGGGCTTAGAAGAATGTTCTATCAGAGAATTTGCGGAACTAATAGGCAAACTTGTAGCTGCGTGCTTAGCAATGGAATACGGTTGGATATACACAAAGAGAATGGAAAGAGGGAAATCTCTGGCTTTAGTAGCGAATAGGGGAAGTTATAATTCAAAGATGAGAATCCCGCAGTCAATTGGTCCAGGTCTAGCTTGGTGGAAGGTACATTTAAAGAGAGGCTATAGTAGTATAAAATCAGGGAATTTCCAAACGACAATTTTTACTGATGCCTCCAATACAGGTTGGGGCTCCGTAAACAACCATAAGAAGATCTATGGTTTTTGGTCTGAAAAACAATCGAGATGGCATATTAATTATAAAGAATTATTCACTGTGTGGCTAGGCCTTCAGGAATTAGCTAGTGATAGACGAGACTGTCAGATTCTGCTTCGCATCGATAACACGACAGCGATCGCGCAGATTAATAACATGGGAGGAACAAGATACCCAAAGTATCATGCGTTAGCTCGAAATATTTGGCAATGGGCAGAAAGAAGAAATATTTTTCTGCTAGCTCCGTACATTCCATCAGAAAAGAATATTGAGGCAGACGCGTTATCTAGAAAAAAGAACATGGATACTGAATGGGCACTCAATCATGAGGCATTTACTATGATCGTCAGAGCATTTGGCGACCCGGATATTGACTTGTTTGCATCCAGTCTGAACAACAAATATAAACAGTATTGTTCCTGGTTTCCGGAGGCAGCCGCGACAATGATTGATGCTTTTACGATAAATTGGTCGAGTTTGAATTTTTATGCTTTCCCTCCTTTTTCCGTAATACTTAAAGTACTCACGAAAATTAAAAGAGATGGAGCAGAGGGAATTCTAGTGGTGCCTGATTGGCCAAATGAAGCCTGGTACTCATTGTTTAAATCCCTCTCAGTAGGAGAACAGATTGTACTTGGACCAGCTACTAATTTATTACATTAACCGTGCAGGTCAATCGTACATCCCAGGGCCAGGGATGTCGCTTTAATAGCGACAAGAGTCTCAGCAAGGCATTTGAAAGGCAGAATGTTCCAAAAGAGGCGTTAGAGATTGTTCTAGCGTCTTTGTCAACAGCAACGGTGAAGCAATATAAATCTGCCTTAAAGCATTGGTGGCATTTTTGCTAGACCGAGAAAACAGAGTTTTTTAGTCCGAACGAGAGTAGTTTATTGCGTTTTTTATCTAAGAAGTTTAAAGAAGGTGCCTCGTATGGTTCTTTGAACTGTTTTCGTTCAGCGATATCGTTAATTTCAGCAGAAAAAATGGGTGATAGACCTATTATTACTCGTTTTCTTAAAGGAGTCTATAAGCTGAGACATTTGGCGCCAAGATACACGAGTACTTGGGACGTCGCAATTGTGTTAGATTATTTAGCAAAACTGCATCCATTAGGGAGTTTATCACTCGTAGATTTGACAAATAAAACGGTGATGCTTCTGGCTTTATCGACAACTCATAGAGCACAAACACTTGCTTCTATTCAAGTTAATAAGATAAAAAGAACGTTTAGAGGACTAGAAATAACAGCCACAAAAGTATTAAAGACATCAGGCCCGGTGACAAGCCAGCCGGTGTTAATAGTTCCAGAATTCAAGGAAAAGCCAGAACTGTGCGTCGCCTCAGCAGTTGAAATTTACGTAAAGACAACTAAAAAAATAGAGGAACAGAAACTAGGCTATTTTTAGCAACGAGAAGACCCCACAGAAAAGTAGGGTCTCAAACCATCAGTAGATAGATTAAAGGAGTCATGGAAAAGAGTGGAATTGATGCGGCAGTTTTCACGGCCCATTCGACGCATTTCTTTGGACACAATTAGAGCGACAGCAGGTTGGTCAAAAAGATCAGAGACTTTTGCGAAATATTATAATCGACCAGTTCAAGTGGAAACAGCTGGTTTTGCAAAGTCGGTCTTTGATATCTCTACATAAAAAATATAAAAAATAAAATAAAATAAAAGAACGTTGACATTTATCTATTTGCGTTTACTTAATTGCGTTTGTTACTTTACTCCATGTTCAGTCACATTTACCTGTTTGCGTTTACTTAGTTGCGTTTGTTAGTTGACTTCATGTTTAGTCACATTTTTGTAAAAAAAAACCGCAAATATAAACAGACGTTTCTTTCATCCGCAAATGTCGATTGTTGTTTTCTCTAAGCTACTACATATTTGTATGTCGAGAACGAGGCGGGAAATATAATTAATCGATCAAAATTAATCAATCGATCGGGCGAAGTTGGATCGAAATTATATGTACAGCCTTCGGCGGGCTCGTTTGATCGATTAATTCTTGTTCACCGCTGTATAATCGCAATACACTCGAGACGCAATACAATGTTGGATACGCACGGCTATAGACGTTCAAACACTTTGTATACTGAATTATTTATAAGGGTCAATGACGCACATCGAAAATTTCAAATACATAGTTTTATTAACTTCAGTTCTGTGAGATTGAATTTCAATGTTTGTAACCATATAATAAATTCAGTGATAGACAGAAAAGTGCATGAAATTTTGCACATCACCAGTGGAGCAGTAGGATTTCCCGTTTTCTAGTGTATGTTTGTATGCTTATGTACCACTAGATACTTTGAAATGGAGTATTTGATAGAAGATTAAATAAGTGCGTTCAATATAAACAATGTATTATATTCTCGCCACATCGTTTCCCCGACGTACCATAAAGTCCATAAATATTTATTCTTTAATCGAAGCATGCATAAGAGAGTAAGCAAGCGATGAGGAAAGGGAACAGTATATCCGATCCGCCGAAGAAATGGGTGCAAGAATCAGAGGGCAATGCCGTTCGCGATAAATGTGTTTTATTCCCCGTTATGATTCAAACTGATCAGGTTCATCACCACCTTCGTCATTGTTAAGATTATCGTAAATACGCGAATGTCTCAAAAGTATATTGTAACGTTGATGAAAAATATTTAGTTTTCTACTTTTGTTTAAATACGAGACGTGAAACGAAAATAAGGACAAAAATAAAAAATATCGACCAAGATGGATGAGATCTACGAGAGATTGTACGACGACACCGAGAACGAAAAGGAAATTGAACAATCCAGTGAGATTCAAACATTTTTCGATGGTCAAACAATCTTTTTGACGGGTTGTACGGGATACGTGGGGAAAATATTTGTGGAGAAACTATTGAGGAGCTGTTCCAATATCAACCGATTGTATATATTGGTCAGACCGAAGAAGCAATCAAGTGTTAATAGAGTGAAGCGGTACTTCGACGATGTGGTTCGTAAAATTTGTGTTTATTTTAATACCTTATGATATTTTTCAAAATCAGCTTTACTCTTTTCAAATTTCTTGAATATGCACACTTTATTATTTACACACTCTTCAAGATTTAATATGGCCACGGTACATATTTTTTACGTTGCCATGCCCAATCAGCGTAATTCTGAGGTTTGAAAGATCTTCGTCCTCATAATAAATTATAACATTATGTATTACTAAACGTTATTTTAAGCCATTGCATAATGTGCTGCAACCATTTTTTGCTATAATTTATAAAAAAGAGTAGACTAAGTACTGACCATCTTAAAATAAAAGATTACGTAGTTGTGAGGAGTACGGATAGTACCGCAATTTTTCAGGAAAATAATATATATGCATCGCTTTGCACTTTCGTTGCCTTTCTATTAAACATAAACCTGAGTTCTGCATCAATTCCTCGAAATTGATTGGAGATCTATTTATCGATTCTTGATAAGCTTAATGTTTAAAATTTGACATATTTTTGCCCTACCCGTCCTGAATGAAAACTGCGGTATCGATAGGTCGACATATATGGAAGTTACAGCGTACACACATCTTTTGGTCAAAATTGAATGTTCTATAAAATGTATAATGTTAGGAAATCCGCATACCTCTATAGATTATCCTCAAATGGGATATCGATTGTAATTTTCTCCTACACTACTTTGATAGTGTGTTATTGCGACAGCCGAATGTTTATTCAAATTCGGAACAAGGGCCTAGACTTTCTGAAAATTTGGAAATTGCGTAAAATATTAAACTTTCAAGCAATCTTAATGAAAAGTCCAGTAGGGCATGGGAGTTTGCAACCTGACACGTGTGCAATGTTATAGCATATTGACATTGTGAGCGTCATTGCAGAAGTGTAGCAAATGTGTTAATCGCTCTCTTTATACGTAGAATATATATCAGTTTTTTTTCGTTGTAGCCAGATGTCAAGCATATCGGAATACCGTTTCTAAAAAATGTGCTGTTTAACACTCGTATGGATATTCTCATCATCTTTATACATTTTGACAATAACTATATACAAGCAAATTATTTTGAAAGGTTTTGTAATCGATGTAAGTAGGTATAGAAATCAATTTTATGAAAAATATTTGTTCGACTCAGAAGTACTGAGTACTTGAAGTACTCAAGAAATACGTTTATTTAAAGTATATTTTGATATTGTGTAGAATTTGAAACATCATATAAGTACCGCGTTTTACAAACTTGTTGGAATCTTGGAGATCGAAATATCAGTAAAAGAAAAGTTCCCTCGAACTGGCGGTTGAAATTGGGATAGCGGAGAGTGAGGGAATCGCGGTCGGTTAAGGAAATGTGTCAGTCATACGCAGAATTGTAGCTTTAACCAGTCTATATTTATTAATTCTTAAACTTTCATTAATCATCTGTCAACTTATCACCATTAATCATTATTCGAAAGAAATAAAAAGTACTTTTTTTCTTAAAAAACGAAACCCTTGCTCTTCGCCATTATTCAGTGCTTTGTGGATAAATACGGATACAACTTAGGATATTGGCGAACAGATCGAGAAATTCGCGGACAATCTATTTGTAGTTGCATAGAGCACATTATAGCCCTAGGAAGTAGTGCCAGCGTTCAATTTTCATACGCCCATTTTTAACAAATCATACAGATCATCCAGTTTTCATTTCGTAACGATAAATACTTTTCAGAACGAAACAAACAATAATATTCTTCTTCGTTTCCAATTTCTTGGAAAGCTTGAAGATTCTTGACACCTTTTTATTACCTTTCTTATTCTTCTGTTTATCACTAATATGTCTTTCACCAATTTTAGTATTTCTTTTCTTTCCTGATTTTGTTTCTTTCCTTTTCGACTGTGTTTTCTTCTGTTCCCTTTCGGTTATCAGTTGCCGATTTCTCTTACCAACGTTTATTTTTCAGGACTTCCTGTAAATGTTATTGAACGTTTCTTTTTCTGAATACGTTTCTTCTTTTTGGGAGATTCAAATATAGGAATATTTACGATGTCAGACATTAATACTGTCGATAGATTTGGTTACTGACTAAAGTCTTCTGCTTGAATATTCATACGTTGAGTGATTTCCTGTTTACTACCTTCCGCTACACTTTCACTTGGAGACTGTTGAGTTTTATTTAAAAACTGATTTAAATACACGTTTACACTCTGGTCATTAACACTGTCAGATTTATTTAGAATGACGGGTGATTCATATCGATTCGGAGTTTCATCTATTAGCACATATCTATGCTCTTGTTACAGTGGTGGCACAAGTGAATTGAACCCACTTAATGCGTTTATGGCAGTGTGCCACTGTCACTTCCTTTAGGTGCAAGAATTTTCGAATTCCTCTGCACAGTACTAACGCTTGTTTCATGGACATTGCATAAGTTATTTATTTAAAATTTATATTTTGACAAAAACTGGCTAAGTTTTTCAAACAATATATAAACTTCCTCTTTATTGAAAGCCGAAATTCTACTAATCGATGTGGCTTCTGGTTTATGGAGCGATATGTAAGAATGCCATGACATAAATTCAGAATACTATTCCATACCTGCCATTCCTGTCTTTTGGTTAAAATTGTGTTTCAAATTATTGGCTGTAGCAAAGTCGAATACAATTTTACGCAGTATAAGCACAGTGATGTTGAACCGTCTTTTTACCTCGCTTCGGCTGGGTAACCATAGATTTATGTTTTTTTATTTGGTCAAACAGCGTTCCCCTAGGGACATTGTACTTTTCTGTTACTCGTTGTATGGTCGAAAGTCCTTCCTTTATGAAGTTCCTTCGTATTTTTGAATTTGGATCAGCGTGTGCTGACTTTAATTCTTTTTTTGTCAATAAATAATTACTCGAATTGAGCCATAGAACACAAGGTGCATTTTATTGGCTCGTGTGGGAAAAGCCTTGTCAGCATAAAAACCCACGTGGAATTATGTAGGTTACAGGATTTGCACAGAATAGGTTAGATTCGCGCTACCGTGATCGCATGAGATTTTCGTGATTACGTAATCTGTGAATTCCGTTATTTTAATAATCAGGATCTTGGGCTGTTGCCGTCCTTGCGTAAAATTAACGATTCAACGAGATCCGAGAATCACGGGCCGTTGCCGTTCTCGCGATCTGTTTAGTCACCACCTTTTCGTACATTCCTTTGATCTGTCCGATGACAACTGACTACTGTCTCCCTTTATCCACGTACGCTAGCTAGTCGCCTCGTCAAGCTTTTTCATGAGCGCCAGTTTCAATTGTTTCTCATTTTATGTTGCCTGAAATTGATCACGATAGCGCGGTACAACGAACTATATACTTATTCATCAAACACTTGTCGAAAAGTTCTTTTCTTTTCTTTCAATTCACTTACTTCTTTAACACTTCCAAGGTACATTTCATTTCATTGCATGGTATGGTCCGCGTTTCGGAATGGTAGTAAAGCGTGCACCAAACGTGTGGCAAGCCTACCAACCACAAAATGTGGTTGGTGCGCACATTACTACGTGTTACGAAACGCGCTCTGCATGGAGTCAAAACGGGCTCGAAACGTGGTAAAGCATGTAACGAAACGCGGTTAATTTCGTCAAGGTAGCTTTTAACCTTTTAGCTGCGGGGGTGGTCGATATATCGACCACTCAAGAGGCACAAAATATTTAATGTTTTTAGGCAAAATTTGATGTTTTGAATACGTTTTGAATAATTTTCGCCACATCCACGTCGTTGAACCTGGGTCATGCTGAGAGCGAATTTCAGAATATTTCTTGATATCTCCGGAGATGCGGCAGCAGCTTGCTGCGTTTGTGGTAGAAATGAAATTTGACCTCTAAATCGACGATCTACATAACAAGAGTGCCTGCGGATTTTTTAAATGTTTTTTTTTACTTATTCAGCGCATCAAACTACGTACGAAAACTTTCTCATAACTTGGCTTATACTAGAAATGAAATTTGACCTTGAAATAGAGATTTTCAAGGTCAAGGGTGTCTGCGGGATTTTTTTTACTATTTTTTTCATATTCAGCGCGTGAAATTACATGGAAATACCCTCTCAAACCTTCATGATAAATAAGACAAATTTTTTACATTGCACTATACGTTGCCTCCGGGGCTGGTCGATATATCGACCAGCAGTCGAATCGGGAACTCTACCTGAGATATCCAGTGATTTTATGTATAAATTTTGCATTTTATAAGAGGTCGATTTGTACCGAAATTTTCCCGCAGCTAAAAGGTTAATGTAGTTACCGTCAAGCAGCGTCGTTGGCGCCATGTGCTTTGTTGACATCTGACGAACATTTTTAACTCACAACAATACAAGTTTCATTCCCGAACATAGTTTGTCATAGCGTTGAACATGTCGAATTTTTGCCTGGAAATCACGATTCGTGGACATCATTGATTTTCGATTACAATTTGAAGACTGCAGGCTGCAGAAACGTATCGAATGCCTGTCAGCATGCTCTTGGTAAAGCACAGTGGTTTCCAGGGGTGAAAAGATTCAAAGTGGCGATTCTAACGTGAAAAACGAAGAATGTGGGAGGCGACCGAAAAAGTTTGAAAACAGCCAATTCCAAATATTGTTGGATGATGGTCAAACGCAACAACAACTCGCAGATCAATTAAATGTAACACAAGAAGTCATCTCCGTACGTTCAAAAGTCGTGGGAAAGATCCAGAAGATGGGAAAATGGGTTCGATATGAAATGAATGAAAGGCAACAGGAAAAGAGATAAACCACTTGTGAAATGCTGCTCGCCAGGTACAAAAGAAAGCAACTTCTTCATTGAATTGTGAATGGCGATGAAAAGTGGATATATCTTGAAAATCCTATGCATAAAAGATCACGGGTAATTCCAGACGATCATCGACATCAACTCCAATGCTAAATCACTATGTGGGCGGAAGACAATGGTCTGTGTTCGGTGGGGTCAGAACGGTGTGACTTATTATGCGCAGCTAATAACTGGTGAAACTGTTAATAGTGAATACTATCGACAACAAATGATCGATTTGAATCAAGCGTGGTTTGCTTCAAAAAAGCAACAGTTTTTTTGGCGTGACATCCACAAATTTCTAAATAGATGGGAAGAACGTATAGCTAGCAATAGACAGTACTTTGAATAAAATATTTTTCATCATTTTCATACTATAAACGTGTATTTTATGTACAAAAATTTCGCTTTCATATTTACATACCTGATAGAGTAGCTTCGGGTGTCATGACCTACTATAGTTGGCCAATACGGCGATGCCGAATTGGATCGATGTTAGTTTTTAGCAAGCTTCGACCATTTCAGTTACTCAAATTCTATTTTTTTAAACTATTAGTACACAGTTTCATAGGCAAACCCTTAATCTATAGTTTGGTGACAATTTTGTATACATATTATTCACTGGTTTTTAGTTTAGATCATACTTGTCAAAAACTTTGCTACAGCCAATATGGCTCACCAGTTAGAGGGCCATGTTCAATGCCCATGTTATGAATTATGGGCTCACGAAGAATGCTCAGGATTGGAAATTTACATTTTTTCTGTGAATTTTGCTCCGCAAAATAACGTACGATTTATTGTTTGTATTGTTTGCTCTGGTGGACAATATGGCCCATGGGATTTACGGCCAATATATCCCTAGGCCATAATACCCAACCATGTTTAAACTTCAATGATTGTTCAATTTGATTAAAACTTCTATTTTCAGTTATTCTTCAAAGTTATATTACCTTACGCTTTTAATTATTGATTATTCATAAGTTCAACGACTAACATAACCAGTAAAGACTGATTGACCCCATATACTTTGAGTTTTATTTCTAAAAAAGGCTTATTGAATTCTATTTTCTCTCCTTGAATTCTATTTTCCAGGGCATTTCAAGGTCAACTTCGATTCTTTAAGTAGGAACTAATACGTTTTTTTTACACATTCGTACTCCATATAAAGAATTGAAGAAATTTTGTTGTAAATATTTTTTTAGAAAATGCTATTGTTAAAAGATATTCGGCTGGGAGGTTCAAAATGGCACACCCTGCATATTATATTCTTATAAAATATTTTGACGACACTGAGATACTATCCAGGTTTTCTGCAATTTCCCTAGATCTTGTAGTGGTATCTAGAAAAGAAAGAGGGAATAAAAGCCGCGGCCTAAAAGGCTGTCGTTCAATGTGAAGAGCATGAACTTATACTTATATAACGTATAATTGAAACACATAGCTATAATCATGTCATGGTCTACGTCAAAATGGGAAATCCGACGATTAAAAATAGTTCTAAAATCTTGTAAAATTCAAAAGAATCAAGTTCCATGAGAGTCAAGCACGTAACGAAGCCTAATAACAATTTTTAATGGGAAGAATATGACCGATAATAACTTTATAGAACTTTGCAAACTTGGAAAATTTTCTACATGACGTCAGGGAACAAGCATGGTTGGTATTGTGTTTTTCCAAAAATAGATGTTTGCGTCTTATTTTGAATTAACTAGAAATGGGAATCGTTATTTTTTCCGGCATCACAATAAATACTGAATCACTTACAGTGTAAAGTACGAAACACTTATATGTGCTAGAAATGATATAAATCATTGCAAAAACGATTTTTTTTTCTATTTATCATATATTGCATTAAACATAAGTCATAATTCAGTCTTAAGATGCCAAAAGATATTCAAAGATATTTTGCAGATTTAGAAAACTCGAGTCCAAAAATGTGTCAATTCACATTAAATCAATAAAACAGTGCTAGACACAAAAACCTCCGCAGTTAAATTAATTTATATCGAAGTGTCGTGCCACGGTACTACGAGAATAAATATAATGCCATAACCGTTTCTCAGAAGGATATGTTTATAATGTTTACAGGTATTCAAGAAATTGAAAGAGGAAAACCCAAATTTTCACTCAAGAGTATTAACGATTGAGGGAGATTTGACGAAGGAGAATCTTGGATTATCTGAGCAAGACAGAGCCACGCTCGTAAATGAAACAACACTGATATATCACAATGCCTCGAATGTCAAATTCGATGAAAAAATCATCGTTGCAATAAAGATCAATGTAATCGGAACAAGCTACATGCTAGATTTGGCCAAAGATTGTAGTAAACTACTTGCCTTCGTATACGTTTCAACGGCATATTCACACTGTTATCAAAAACACATAGAGGAAAAGTTTTATCCGCCGCCGGCTGACATGAAAATGATATCAAACATACTAGACATGGACGTTGCCAATTCATACGATTTGGACGAGGCAGCTGTGAAAGAAGTACGAGGACAGTGGCCGAACAATTACGTTTTTACTAAATCAACGGCCGAGGGTCTCGTTGAAGAATGCGCCAAAGTAGCTACATTCCAGTGTGTGGTCTTCAGACCAACCATAGGTGAGTACATGCATGGGATTTACTACGACAGAATAGGCTGCAGTCTACTACTGATAAAATTCATTCCTTTATCACGAAAAAGTTATATCTAGTCAGCATTTTCAATAATCGATTTTCCATGTTTGCATTTTCATGGAGCACATACTTTTGAGTTAATCCAAGAAAATTTTTACGGTGATCCCACAAATATAGTCTATCTAATTATCGATTGTATTATACTGTATTTAGGAAAGGCACGTGCATGAGTAGTGATAGTCCTTGTACAACTGCGTGCAAAATATAACAATAATTCATCCCATGCCTACGAAAATCGGAACATCGTCGAACTCGACTCTGAACTGTGACGTTGTGCATTCGTTTATATTTTCTATCGTGATTTTTCTGTGGAAATGGATCGATTCAAATGTATAGTAGAGAAAAGCGATCATCTTCAAACAATCATAAATCCAGACCAAAGAAGAGAAAAAACATTTTAAATAAAAACGGCTGAGACTGCCGAGCGCACGTTCAATGCTTCCGTGAAAAAATGTACGAACCAAGACAAGATCGTGGTTCCGTGTGATTCATCGGTTGAACATAGAAGTTTGATCTTCAGTACAATCTTCGCGGAAATCTCCGAGTTTGTAAAGTGTAAAATATGTTATGACAATTCGAAATATCAAACTGTCAGTCAACGAGGACTTGGCTTAAAAAATGTTATGATATGTGACACGTGCACGACTCGTGGTATCGATACCAGTGCTTTTATCGGGCATTTGTTGATAGAACATGGACGAAACGAGGATTTATTTTCGTGAAAAGTTCGTATTGCAAAGAGTGTGAATCTTGGAGTAAGAAAAGATACACTGAAGAATATAATGATAGGTATGAATCTCAGGAAGATAAATGCTGTGCAAATGGAAGTCGATGCAGTTATCGAAAAGTTCAATCGTTGAGAGGAAAAACATAAAGCGCAGTAATAAAACTACATTGGAGACGGTAACTCGAAAACTTATTCCGGAACTTTTAGGTCAGCACCTTACGGTAATAATGGAGTCACATAGTTTGTAGATTGTGTACAGCTTTCACAGCTTTCGGTTATGTTATTCTGGTGATTTGGTTATCTCGAAATATCATACCTGCTCGCCTGTTACGTCCCCGATGTTGGAATTAAAACTGGTAGATAAATCCAGTTTCGTTGACTCGGCCGATAAAGTTATTGGCGCGAGATTTGGACGTGCGCTCAGTTATATTTGTGTGAATAGAAATTGGGATGTATGGAGATTCGGAAGTTCGGAGGTTCGGAGGTTCGGTATGAAATTCGATCCCTGCTATGCGCAGTCGAAGGGAACAACACGATGAATAATCGTTGAGTGTTGGATTTATTCGTAGTAATGTGTGATAGTGAGTTACAGTTGGGTTCGGTTTTTTGAGATGGACCGAACGTCACGTCGTTGAACAGAGTTTAGTATGCGCGACGTTGTACACTGTTTCGAATAATATAAATTGTTCTATTCCTTATGGGAAGGTGCTCTAGTTTTTGGTGGAAGGGATTTAATTTAGGATGGAGTTTGGTTTTCCCTTTGGAGAGGGTCGGAGGATTCTTGTGATAGGTTGGGTTTTCCGTAGGTACTCTGTAGTGTAATAGGGTAGGTGGTACTATTTGCTTATCGACGGTAAATTGAACGTCATCTACTGTCTACTATGTTGGTACTAGGGGTAGCTACGCAGAGCGCCCTTTTACCGACTATATGGAACATATGCCACCGACGTTTGGTCATTGGTGAGTTTGACAATTGACTGGGCCCTAAATGTCGGGCCAGTACGTAACGCGCCCACAATTGTTCAATAACTAGCACCGACAGCGCCGCTTAAAAGTACATACCTTTGGCTATGCTTCTTAGACAGGCTTTGACACTCGTATCGTCAGTGTGGCCATGTCGATGTGACTTTCCGTCTTAAAAAAAAGTCGCCATAGGCGAAGCCAACAGAGATGAACAAGTAGACCAGCAACACTCGGGTAAAAGCAGAGATAAGGGAGAGATCAGCAACGCTCGACAAAAGTTGAAACCTCGAGAGTTGCTTATGCGACATCTGAGCGGCTAAATGGTGAACCATTTTGTACTCACATTAAGTTGGTCGCAAGCTATGATAGTCATATATACAGCGAAGAGAACACATATGAGGCATTTCGCATGAAGTCATCCACCCTGAAAAGTGAAAGTCGGCCAATCGTCTTGAAATTTTTATGGTCGATAGTCCTATTGATAGTGAAGCTTCAGCAAAAATTTTAAGGCTCTAGCTCAAATAGTTGCCTAGCAATAGGGGCTCAAATTTGTACCATGTTGGCCGTCGTGGCAACATTCCCAGGTTTTTATCTTCCCGAGAAATATAGCGATTTTAAAAAGTCAAGAGTGCTTTTTAAAGCATTTTCTGCGTACTTTAAGAATATGTTTTTATTTTTAATAAAATTAATAAGTTCATAAAATTTTGTTAAGGTTAATGTTAAAAATGACTTTTTCTCAAAGATCGACCCCTTCGATTTTTATAATTTTTTTATATAAAATAGTAGCGTTCTTTCTGAACAAAAAGTATAGAATGTCCAAGATGGGCCGGACCTTAGTTTCGGAGATACAGTAGGATTTATCAGCGGGTGGGAATTGAAGCCTTCTTGGAGGAAAACAAAATTTTGACCCTCGGCAGGTGCCGATAGTCGACATTCGTAATTTATTCCTGTGATTTTTGTGGTTCCGCGAGGGGAGGATTGTCAACATTTTTTCGTCCAAACAGAGTTTCTACCGGGGTTACGGAATCGGAAATTTCTCGCGATAGGCTGCGTCAGACTATACGGCACGAACCGTCGCGTAATGGCAACAGCACGTACCAGTGCCGATCTTTAACCCATTTGCATCCAAGCGCGAATTAATACGCGAGCCGCGACTGTCTGCTATCACCACGCGCGTAATAACTCCTACTACTGTCTACTACTGTGATGCGAGCCAATCGTCAGTTGAACGTCGCAGCAGCTTAAGTAGAGCAATGATGCAAATGGGTTAAAGGACATAAAAATTGGGCCCCAAAAAGAATGCCAACGGCACGCGGTGTTCCCAAGCGGTCACCCATCCAAGTACTGACCGCGCCCAATGCTGCTTAACTTCAGTGATCGGACGAGAACTGGTGCATTCAGCGTGGTTTGGTCGTTGGCGATAATTTAAAAATACTTTTAAGTTGCTACAATGTTACCCATGACAATGAGTATGATGGAAGATTTTTGGGATCAGTTGGTTATTCTTCTCCAGAAATCTCCTTAAAGTGCCGATTCTAAAAGTCCCCTATTTTGCAGGAACCTTTCGGTTCTGAGAATCGTGATTTTCGAAGTGTCGACACGGCCACGAAAATGGAGCTATCCGGATGTTGGAGCATTCTTCCCGTCTTGGCGAGCCCTTGAAAAAGTGACGAGTTACATTGCCTGTTAATATTTTCTTTTTTAAATAACTGACTACCACTAACCCGTTAATTAGATAATTAAGTTAGTATAATACGCATAGTGACGTCATAGTTCGCTGAACCTTCAAAAATACTCATATTATACGAAACTATGGATATTCCGCTTAAAAATGTATGTAGGTGTGTTATGGGTCGATAAAATTTGTGACAGAAGGGAACATGTTTCCTATGCTTTCTTTTGTACTTGTGGCGAAAAAAAGAAGAAATAATCATAATAATTAAAGAAAAAATATTATTGTTGTATCACAAGTATCATAACCCCTTTTCATTTCATTTGATGATTCAATATTTCGGCTGCCACCATGTCGCAACCATATAAGCTTTCTGCCTGGTGCTGCCTCGGTGGGTCGTTCGCGAGACTCGTATCGGAGAGCCTCACATAACGGCTGAGACTCCGGAGGTAAGTCGGTCAGTTACCATATCGAATCGCAATGACCGACTGTCACGGATAAAGAACTCTACTTTATTGTATGTGAGTATTCTTTGTCCATGATTTTGAGAGAAAGTTTGAGGAACTCGTTACCTTTGGCGCGCGACAACATGCGTTTCGAAGAGAAACGTTGTGCATCATGTTTTCGAGATCCATCACACGATGGTGTAACACTCGGTCGTGGAAATTTTCGATGTTCGGTCATCGACAAAAATCAAAATCTATCCTAGTCAGAGATACCTTAAGATTTGTAGAAGCGCGGACATACATACGATGCAGAATACAATTCTGAATGAGGCGAATATTTGCATTTTTTCTATATTCCGATGCACCTTTGAAAAAACGGCGTTTTTTACGAAAAATTTCGGCTGGGAGGATTTCATACCATTTTACAGTATACAGTAACTGCAAGGTTGGCGCGAATGTTAGAAAGACAACAAGACCCCATTGGTTCTCTCATTTTCTTCGACACAAAAAACATTTTGAGCAGAAGAGTAGTGTCTCTCTTTCTCTCTCTCTCTCTCATTTTCGGAGACACTCGTTAGGTTATGGGGAGAATAACACACCACTCTTTAGCTCGACGCATTATCCATCTTTAACGAAGTATGGAAACGGTCGCAATATCAATTCTTACCGTATATTATAATCTACATGGTTTTCTCTCGCACGCTAAAGTGGAATGACATACCAACTGAGTCGACTCGGCCGGTAAAAATGCCGTTGCTCTATTTTCTCGTATACATTTTACAATTCCAGCAAAATAAAAAAGTCGTTTTATTCGTCTTTCAAAAAACTAAAAAATCACACACGTTTTCCCGGAATACAGTGAACGTAAAAAACGATGGTATCTTAAAGTCAACAGTCTCTTTCGTAGTATTCATCACCACGGTTCACTCGGCGTTCGCTTCGAAGCATTCAATCATCCATATTGTAAAATATATCAAAGGCGTCTATATTTTGATTAACAAAATTTCTACATATTAAATTAATTTAGGAAATGTAATAGTTTTCGTTAGTACAACGACAAGAAATACGATGTATATTGTTTTTTCTCGATGTTCCGTGGGCGTCTATGAGTTTACCTGAGACTCTTACACTCGTAGAGACTCGATCAATGTTTCACGTGACCTTCATCATCCAGATAGACTTAATTATTTACTACGTTCGTTACAAAAAGAAAACTAAATAAAGGCGTTAAAAAATGTTTGTCAAACAGTGCTATCGACGTACCTGGAGCCAATTCGTGGATGGTGCGGTAATGCCAATGGACCGGTAGGGGCGGCACTAGGAAGCGGCATTGGTTTTCTTCACGCCATGTACAAGAGCAATACTATATTCGATGGGGTTCCGGCTGATATGTGCGCTAATGCATTAATCGCCTGTACCTGGGACGCTGTTGTCAATAAGTAATATCAAAATTCAACATAATTTTCTCTAAACAAGTCTACACTTATGCCAATTTTGTGTGTTCGATTAATAAAATGTCTCATGTTTTAATATCCTTGATAGGAAGCTCGAAAATAAAGGACTCGTCTATAATTACGGAAGTTCAGTAGTGAACGGCATCAGCTCCAAGGATTTCCAGGAAAAAAGTTTTCTCAGAGGTTGCGATTTACCCTCGATTCATATGATGGGTCCCTATTATATTACAAATACCAATTGCATATGGTACTATTGGTTACTTCATCTGACGATTCATCTCTTGACCGCTCTTGTTGGAGATACCGTGTTACTATGTAGGGGCGAAAAACCACAGTGAGTAGATACAAAATTGCATGCTAAGAAGAACGACAATAAACGAAGAAAAATATATATATATATCTTTTACCGGAAGCAACGTATAATAGAAAATGGCTTCAAACGCATTTTGCACATGTTTTCATAATTTTAATAATTACTTATTTTTTAATAATTACAATTTTCTAATGGAAAGTCAAAAATTATAAATTGCGCATTGGTGTCTTATACTTTCACTTTGTTTTCAAGGGTTTTTTAATGAGGCGATCACCTTCTCATTTTTCACTTCCTCATAGAGAATACTTTGTCAATGGATCAAAAGTATGAGAAAGCAATGTGCAAATTATGTTTTGTCATTTCTGCACCCTTTATTTCTACTGGAGCAACAAAATACGCCGAGAGTTGTTTCAATTCGATTTTTCCTAACATTTTCCACTCAATCTTCAATTTCATAATGTCAGGACTGCCAAGAGATGTCGCGTTTAATAATTTTAAATTAACTCAAAGTAAAAAAGCTGAAATTTAATTATTTTGAAATGTTGAAAATTAATATAAGATCTAAAGGCTTCGTCGATCCTTCCAAAAGTAAATAATGAACGAAATTTTTGTGCTAGTTTATTAGGATTGGAAAATGTAGACCAAAAGATAGAAATAATTTCAAGTCACATTATAACGATTAAATTTTTCGAACAAAAAGGGTCGAAGATCCATAAATCCGAACGAGCCAATCGATTTACGCGAAAACCGCATGGTCGAGAGGAGGAAGTTGGTAAATCCATTTACACGCGAAATTTCAGCAAAATCGAGCAAACCGTTCCGAAATTATCTCAAAGTTTTTCTTAATTTTTTCACTCGCATCGCGCAAGCGGGCACGCTCACGGTCGCGGGGCGTATGCTCGCACGCGGTATTTCGATCTCGTATGCAAAATTGAATTATCTTATTCGAGCATTGGATTTATCGACCGAACATCATAAAAATAAGTTTTTTAAATACATAAAATAATTAACGACACCGTGTTCACTGGGTACAAAGTTTTACTAAATTCGAGTATTCGAGTACGAAGCAGGCGACAAAAAAAACGAGTTACGAATAGGAATATTAAGAATATCGAGATGTCTTTCATCTCGAAAACCTGGAAAAATTTCAATTAATAATAATGATAATTCGTTATTCTTTCCTTACCGACGTTTCGTGAATTATTGCAGAGTCATGTCGTACTGGATGCTGCTGACGAATAACATGGGCTCGTTACTTTATTTCTCCACTGGAAATTGGCGGATACACATTGATAGAATGCGGACCGTTTGGGATCGCATGAATCGTTGCGATTCAAAATTATTTTTCTGTGATCTCCGGAAATTGGACTGGGACGAATATTGCTACGCCTATTGGGCCGGTCTGAGACTTTACATTCTTAAGGATCCTGCGAAGACCCTAACCGCGAGTATACGCAAATACAAGATATTCATGCTGATGAACAGCCTTTTGTGGTACAGCGTTCAAATTTCGATTCTATATTATGTAGGCCGTTACTTCTTCTCCGTTTTTACAGTATGTAACTAAAACAATGTGTGTATCGTTTATTTTCATTATACGTATCGATATGTCACTTACCAATGAAAATTCGTTAAGGATGGACGTGGCGAGTAGAGCGAAAATTTTCACTGTTATTTTATCCTAAACCATATCCCCGATGGGTAATGATAAGGAGGTACGTTATTTATCAAATTCTGTCGAAATGCTTGAAAGAATAATATCGTGCTGTTCATAATCACGAGAGTGAGGATATGTCGATTCTCGAGTGGTAAAAACCTCAGTTCTCTCTAGAACTAATAATTATTTGTAATAGTTTTCGCTTTTTCGACGATTAAGTAGGTACCTCAGTAATGGTAATATAAAAATTTTAAAAAATGGAATATATATTTACTCCTTATATATTAGAGGATTAAAAACGTACGATGGTCCTGGCGAATTAACCTGTCGAAGACGACCAACGTCCAGCTACGCGTTGACTTTTCTCTCGTTAATTCAAAAACACTATTTTTTTTACTCTTGACTCATATTCGTATTCTTATCATCCGCAAGAAAATTCGTAGCGTATTCGCTATGAAGCCAAACATTAATATCAGCTATGTGAACTTTTGTGCCAAGTAAATTGTGGGAACTTTCGTCATTTCTCGCAAGATTCTGTTTACGATATCTCGATTTGTACTGTTAAATATCTCATTAATTTAATAGAGAAAGACTTAATTATTGTACGGTTGAAGTACGGAGGACAGAGGGTGATGGGATCATTTAAAATAAAATGATGCAGGGCACATGGATAAATGATCATCAATGAAACATTTGTTATATATAGAATAATACTCTTTATTGTTTTTTGATAGTTGTTGTTGTCCATATTGTGTTTGTTTCTTTCCAGTGTTTTTCGTTCTTCCGCGGTTAGCATTCTGGTAAAACGATATAACGTGGTCGTACACAAATCCACTCCTAAAACAACGCTTTCGACCACTCGAGCATTCGCGCCCCGTATCTTCGGACCGCTTACGACTAGAGTTATAGCTTTATTTTTAATTCCACAGATTGATTGTTCGACGAGCAAAAGAAACGCCTCGCTCGTCGATAATTAGACGGGGTTTTTTTTCGGTATTTTGTTATTTTCTGCCGTTAAAGTTTCATTTTTTTTCTCCTCGTTCTTTCGAAGCACCGAAGTTGTTTGGCGAACAATGAGACGAACATTGTTCATACGGGAGGCTTATTTTTTTGTTCACGCGGTCGTGACACGAAGTACGGAGAATATCGAGTGATCGATTCGCTCTTTAGACATATACCGTGCATTTTACAACGTTTTTTTTATTTCTTCTATTTTTTTCGTTTATCTATTAAAAGATTACACCGCGATTCGAAGCGATCGAACATGAGTGAATGAGAAGCGTATTTGCCTCCTCCCGTAATCTATTTCTTTCCTTTTTCTTCATTTTTCTTTCCCAATAAGACTTATATCCATTTTCCAATAAATTTCTACTACGTGTATCGCAATTTCATCTCAAACTCGTTGTGGAATTATATTCGCAACGTCGCGCCTTCATTTATCATTCCGAATCGCTTCGACTGCAACGGCGTAGATTTTTCGATGCAACTTTAACTCTGTCTTTCTGTAAACCTTCGTTCTCCGCGCTACTTTTTTTTGTTTTCATTTAATTTGTATTTACAATGTACAATGTTCTCTTCTTTCTTGCCCTAGATTTTTCGGCGTTGCTGGGCCGCCGAGCTCGACTATGACGATATAAACCGGAAAAATATTATATAAAAAAAAAGAAGAAGAAATTAACGAAACGGATATATCGTTTTTTGTTCTCTAATAATGCTTTAAAAATAATCGGCTCGAATTTTTTCTTATTTTCGAGGGAACAAAAAAGAAAACGAAAGAAATTTGCGATTTGGACTGGCGCTGCACTTCGGTCAAATGCAGACAACGGCTAACTAATTCTTCGTTAGATATTATAATAGGAACTTAATCGTACATCGTCGCATCAGCCCGAGTCACTCGAATGTAATTAGCGTGCGCTATTTTTCTTCTTTATTTTTCATTAAAGCAATATCTTTCTCCTTCGTAACATATGTACACATGTGTATGCGTACATATGCGTATTCACTGACTCTGTGTCATTCCATCGGGTCTCACGATCGATATTCATCCACGGGAATCCACGGCCAGCGTGAAATTTCGTTCGAGAAGCATACAGGGAATAACCGAGAGACGAGAAAGAAAATTACAATACTTTTTGTTTTTACGGATCTTTGCTGTCTTGTTTCGGAGACCACTGCTACGTGGAAGATCGAGTCTCGTTTAAACGACGTAAGAAACACAAACAAAGAACGCGAAAAAAGAAATGGTACAGATATCATTAATTAATGCGGTTGCATGCACGATTCTCGAGTTAAAGACGCGACGACGAACACAGGGAGAAAACGTTATCGAATCTTCTAGAATTAATTTCAAATTTGTCTTCAAACCGCAAAATTTGACGATGCGAATAATCAACTGGATTCGCGCGGGTATTTAGTTCGTTTTCCATTTAACACGTATAAATATATGGGATAATAGTGAAAAGAAAGTAATCAGCAATCGAGCGAGACCCCGCAATCGCCTTTTATCACTTACCAAGGTAAATATATAATAATCCTATACATATATATCTATATATATATATTACACACATATATTTATGTATTTATGTGTGTATGTATATATAAATATATATGTATGTATGTATATATAATATCTTATGTATAATTCACTTTATACCTATTTCTTTCTTCGTCGCTCAAACGCACGCACTTTATCTCTTTTACTATTTATACTATTTACAAGTTTTCAATTTTAGTCACCGAATGTATAATCCATTTCCCCGACAACTTATTATACAATCCGCACCGCGCATAGCCGTCAACCTCTTTTTCACGTTCTCTCTCTCTCTCTCTCTCTTTTAATCTGTTACATCGCATTCTCGTTCATCACTGCCATCATCCAATCTTCCGTCTTTTTTTACAGGTTACATTACAGCGTTTTAATACAAATTGTTTCTTTGTCCCAGTTAAAAGGTGAAGTATCGCCTTTTTTTTTTTAATCAAAACATGCGTCAACGTCGAAACCGATGATGATGATGAGGACGACGACGACGACGACGACGACGACGACGACGACGACGACGACGACGACGACGACGACGACGACGACAACGACGACGAGATAACGTTTGTATTAAACGTTTTTATGTATTTTCAATTTTCCTCTATCATCGTTATCGAACAAAATCATCGTACGAGTATTGCTAGACATTTCAGCCACAAAGAATTGGATCGATCGAGGGAGCAACGAGATTATCGTAAGCCTTTTGTTTTGAGAATCGACCTCCTCAGTACCAATTCACAAGTACTCTCTTCGCCCGAATCGGACGTACGCAATGGACGAAATTTCACTTGTTCTTCGGTTCGTTTATTATTACAACTATTATTATTATTATTTTCTTTTTAATCTCTGTACACGTGAATAATAGCTAAGCAAAGAAGATCCAATTCATCGGCAACCAGAACATCGTGTAGCATTGGGTGAAACGAAAAATAAGAAACGAAATTTATCACTTCACGTATGAATCGACAAATCGCTCTCTCGCTCGTCCAGATCCATCCGAACTTTTCTCCTCAGCCCGGTGTGACAATAACCGAGATCCTTTTCATCGCATGCACAATATCTACGCCACGCACACTCGCGAAATCTCTTTTCACACGCGATGCTAAAAGTAATATGTCTCGCCGCTTCGATTAAAAGTTAGAGAAAGAAAAAAAAAATCTGTTTTCTTTTCTTTCAATAATAATGAAAAATTCTTTTTCTTTTGTTTTTCTTCATTTATATATATATATATTTAAAAAAAGACTTCAGAAGACCGATCGAATAAAGCACGTCGTAACTTTAGTTCTCATCAAGTACTCGAGTCGTGTAAGTTTGGGTTGATTTTCTTGATGCATGTTTCTCATTCTGTTTTTCTTTTCTTTTTTCAAGTCATCAGTCAGGAGCCGATTGATCATTGTTATATAATTTTCAATTAATGCGATATAATTTTCACCATTAAGTATATTAACCGATCATACTCTTCGGCAACCCACCGAAAGACCGCTTCTTTTGAAACATCGTTATTTATTTTCCATTATATCCGTTTATCGCAGTTTCGTTCTATGGGAGATCATTGCCGTTTTAATGCACGGAATTCGAACTGTCCCGACGGGTAAAATGCGTTCCGTACCATCGAATTTCAACGTTATTATCCGGCTTCTAATAGATCCAGGTACTTTTTGACGTTTTACAATTAAACCGCGGCTGGCGTAAAAGAATAACGCTTCTGCACGAAAGCGTTTGGCCCTATCGCCTTTCTTTTCTTATCTCAAGCTTTTGGATCGCGCGCACACACACACACACACACACACAAAGACACGCACGCACCGGGCTGTCGGATCACGGTCTTTATCCGCTCGAGAACAAGAAGAAGACTGTAATAATACACCGTGATGCTCGTAAAAGAGCATAAGAACAAATGTCGAAAATATAAACAGTACCACGTTTCTATCTATTGTGGAATGAAGTTCAAACGGTTCGTAGCGGTAAAATCATTCGCATTTTGGAAAATTGATCGTTCTTTTATCACGAATTGCAGTGATTAATATATACGTCAAGGTCAATCAGGGAAAATGCATGATTCTATTAATTTTGCAAAAAAAAAAAGAAAAAAATTACAATTCTCTTGAACTTTTTTTTGCACAAGTTGCCTGACAATTCCACGGCGTAAAAATTCAGATGAGACACTCGGCAGAAATTGATGGGGAGGGGGGAGATCGTAAAGAAAAAAAAGCACCAGATTTTAGGCGTTCTAGCACCAAATGTATATGTGACGATTTGCGAATCGTGTGCATTAATCCTCTTTATCTTTTTGTAATCGCGAGCGTATAGACCGCAGTTGTATTTTCCGCCAGAGCTATGCAACACTCGAATATTCGACGTACTCGTAATTTCTGTGTGTGTGTTTTTTTTAAATGTTTTTGTGTCGCGGATTCCGTTGCGTTTCGATATCTGACACGAGTAAGTTGGTTTACGGACGATGACAATATTCGAGTTGAAGAGTCCTCAACGTCGGCAAACTAGGCAGACGATGTTAGATTGGTAAAAAGCTCCTCGGAAAAGGTTCGCGTTCAAGGATTTTAATGAAAAACAAACGAAGAAAGTAATTTAAAAGAATTCCGCTACAAAAATCCTTGGCTCTCCTTGGTCATTAACGCTCTACCACATCGTCGGCCCGGGGTACCTAGGAACGTTGAAGGCTTCAAAACGCGCGGAGCTCTCTCTTTCCCGGATTCGGTCAATATCGTTCGTCGAGTCGCAAGCTTCACGGAGTCGAGTGAAAATCGCGATTGTCCAATTTTTCTGTGACCGGATGGATCGCGCTATTTAACGGTAAATTTTCGCAAGTTGTCGCACTATACGAATACTCGGTACGCTTTTAAATAACCGTTAAATTGACAATTTCATCGAGGAAATACGTCGATCAACAAGAATACCGTGAATCCTTTGAAATGGCTAATCGCGATGGGTTGACGTTGAAATTATAGCGAAGAAAGGGAGAGCTCCTTAAAATTTCCATCGAGAAAATCGTCACAATCGAGTGGCGTATAATTGACACGAGACGTAATAATAAATAAAAAATGTCGCCGACGACGACGACGATGACGACGATGAACACGGTCTTGGTTAGCTGCGGGTGAAAAGCATCTTCCTCCATGAGTCTCTTTATCCTTACCAAGGATGTGAGACAATTGTGTACTTTTCGTTAGCGCATTTCCATCGACCGTTGACAATAGCGAGTTTTCATACCCGATTGTTTGTTCTTGTTGTTTCTGCTGTTGTTGTTTATCGTATCATTTCTTCTTCATACGGCATTGTCCGTCGTTTATTGGTTGCGCCAGATAGGATGACACTATTTTCCCTGGGACGTCAGTGGATAGAAGTCGATGAGATGGCTCAGCGACGTTAAAATTGGCGGCTATGAGCCGACGCACATGAGCGACTCGACATGCGTACTGCTCGTGGTGTTGGTTCCATTAGCACCACTGCCGTTGCAGGTATTCGTTATAGGACTCGTTATTATCGTAGAACCATTGGACGACGACAGCTGATGATGATGATGATGATGATGATGGTGATTATGATGATGATGATGATGATGATGATGATTGTTCTCCTGGGCGGCTGCGGCTGCTACAGCAGCGTTTGTACTTCTCAGTATATCGTCGGCCGACAATGGTGTCAATTTCCATCCTGGCATAAAGTCGAGATCAAGCTCGGGTCCGATATCTACGTCGAGGAGTTCGTTGTTGTTGAGAGGATCGAGAGGCGATTGACTCGATAGCGATAGAACGCTGCCCCAATTGATCGAACGACTGTCGTCGCTGTCGCCGATACCGGAATCGGCATCGGTCTCGCTCGATGATGTCGGTGGCGTCGGGAATGGCGTCAATCTTCCCTGCTCGGATGGTTGAAGTTGGGCTATCGGTGCTTGTAAGACAGGCTCCATCGGCGGTGGACTTCGGTCTCTTTCCATTTCTCTCTCGAGGTGCCTCAGTGTGTTGCATATCAATACGGAACGATGAAGACTTGGATCCGGAAATTGGCGGTACCTCGCCAGTTTGCACATGGAAATATTTAAGACGGCTAGCCTTCTCTGACGGTAACAGGCTCTACCACGACGACACCAGCTCGATCTCGAGCCCTCGCAGCATCTCTCGTTCGAGCGATAACTCGAGCCGAGCTCGAGATAACTCTTGCCATTTTCCTCTCTTCGTATCGTTGGTGGCTCGTAATGATGAGGAGCTCCTCCCCACTGAGGCTGAGGCCTCGACAACTGACTGTAACCGTTGTTACCAACGCCGTTACCACCGATCACATTAACGTTTCCACGCTGATGATAGTAGTGCTGAGGCGACGGTGTATGATGCAGCTGGGACGCTGCCGGTGGTGAGATCGGTGCCGATTGGCAAGCATTTGCTTGTAAACACGGTGAACTCACTTCCATATCGTAGTACGAGCTCGTTGTTTGGCTCAACGGTGGTGTATAACTGTCCTCCATTGCCCACCAGCTACCCTCCACTCTGCCGAGCTTCGACGGGCTCTCGCCCATCTCCATGTCGAATTCCATGCAGCCCACACCTCCTTCCAGCTTACGTTTTCCTGCCGTGGCCTGCAGACCCATCATTGCACAGCTCTGCAATTAAATCAAACATAAACAACTTTATTATTCGTTCTTTTACCTTCTCTTTACAATTTAATACGTCTACGAATTATTATTTGATATGTCGATCAATTTCGGGAATGGACCACCGTCCGTTATTCATCATTTAAAAGAGTGAACTATATGTATCCAAATGAGTTATGAGCGTTACACGCGTAGGCAGCAATTCTCCCAGAATTTTCGAATGCAAAAAACTTTTATCGGATTTTCAAAAACTCGATAATTTTAAGAGCACGAAGTTCGAGCAACTATGTTGCTCGAACCCTGTGTTATTTTTTCAACATTTTCCCTACGAACTCATTCTCAGAGTATGTCCTAGTTGTAAAAGCTTTTTTTCCTATTACGGTGATGCATAATAATCAATGGAGCTACGATCGATACCGTAGATATTCGCCGTATTCTCTGGTTTAAATTTGCTCCCAAGCAATTACCTTGCCGAGCTCAAGTTGAGAATGGTAAATTGGGAAATCTCACGTTTGGTTCAATCGTGAAAAATATACGACGACGGATTCCGAAAAAATAGTGTTTTAAATCTACTTTCGACTATCTATATTTAAAACACTTAACGGAAATGTGAATTTGGAGAAGAAATCCTTTCTTATCGGTACAGATAGGTGAGAAAACTCCAATTAAATATTATAGATAGGCCACTGAGCATTATAGATATATACTGAGAGGAAGACTTATTTTGGTAGTTTCCGAACAAGAATGAAGGAATATTTGAGTCGGCCAAGTCAATCAGAAAGATTGCTCCTCGCTATATAATATTGGTCAGCCGGAGGCAGAGAACAGCGAGGTTCGCTGATGTGTCTGACGCAGCAACGCCCGCTGCTGAGAACTCCATGAGTCAGAGGATCAGCTCGTTGACGGGAACGTGCCCGGGTAATGACGTCAGGGTCCCCTCTGTCCCTAGCGCCTGGAACAAGTCATCTTTGGAATGGATGGTAGTTCCGTAGGAGGGAAAAATAGCGGGGAGACGCGGTGCTTTAGTCATGCGTTAAATCAGCGAAGCCAGCGCTTTGCAGGCCCCGTTCTACCGCGGCACAAAATCATATACACTATCTGTATATATCGGAACAACCGTTCGCATTCGCGTGGATAAATAATTTAATAGAAAGAGAATTGCGAAACAGGTGTCCGAAATTTTGTACGATGTCGTTTTCAAAATCAATGACATTATTCCTATAAATTCCGGTATTAATTTTTTTCTTCTCTTTTTCCTATTTTAAGGATTGTTAGTATCTCGTATCAATCAATATAGATAGTCGACAATCTAAACATTGGATATTGATTCGGCAAATACCAGAACGACGAACCGCCATTGATCCCATAGAGCCAACCTAATTTTATAAAACGCGGCCGAGACGAAATTTGAATATTATTAAGTATCGTTCCACCACAAGGTTTTCCAAATTATAAAATGTACGGGATTTGAAATTGGCGCGCAAATGTAATACGTAGGTCTGATTAGCCATGAAAGTCGCTTTCGGTATTCACTTTGACCTTGAACCATCACAACCTCGGTGAATAATCATGTAACTTCGTTATCGAAATTCTAACTATACTTGTCCCCAATTTAGGGAAATTTTTAGGTTTGAACATCAGCTGTTAGAACCGCAAGGATGATAACACGAGTCAAGACGTTGTTTTTATTATTGTTAGGAAAAATGAAGAACGAGAATCGTGAATTTTGTAAAATATTGTTTGGCACAATAGTTAGTTTTGTTAAAGATACACGTATTTGGATATGGATACAAATGGAGTGTACATGCACTCTCGCGGGCAAGCGAGCATAACCTCGCTCGGAGAAAGTAAGCAGATGATTATCCCCCACCCGTTGCGTATGTGCTAGACTCCCCTCGTCGCCGTCTTTCCTCCATTGCGCGGCACGTTGCGCCTCGCTCATCGAACACGAGAATGAGAATCTCTGCGTTACATGTACATGTATATACTATATGTATATCCTATATTTATATACTATATGTATATACTATATGTATATACTATACGTATATACCATATGTACAGGCATACACACACGTGTACGAATAAACGCTGTTCGAGTTGTGGCGAAATACCGAGAGATGTCTCTACTGGTATCTCGAACGCGAGACTTTCACGACGTGCGTAATAAAGCACGTGGATTTCGCGTCAACTTATATATCTGCCGCCTTTCAACAGACATAAGATTCTTTTTCTTTCGGATAATCTTAAAAATTTGAACGAACTCCCGTGAGTGAAGAGAAAACTGTTGATATATTTTCATCCTTGATGGTTCAGGACCTTGGTGCAGTAAGATTTGCCCTTTTTTTTTAGAAACTCAACGATGGGCCTTAAAGTGATTCTTTGCTCGAACAATCAATCGTAAGGTAGAAACAAGACAGGGCAGCTATGTTTTTAGAATCATGCTTACGTGATCGTTAAGTAAGTGAATTTGTACATGAGTATGGCACAAGTTTCGATATGAAAGGGAAACATGAGAGACCGGAAATGCTATGTAATAAGGGTAATGTCGGGACAACCTCCTCACTGCCACCATAGAGGGTTTCTTGTATACATATATTTAGATCTACAAGAAAAGGTTTTAAATAATTATTTTTAATTATTAATATTCACTTTTTAGAAATATTTTCCAAGAAGCCATACCTAAATTTGAATATTTTTTACCTCTCGAAATATCATTTTAAAAACTTTAGTTTTCAAGTAAAAAATTGTGAACATCCTAAATTTTCTGCATATATTGCTGATTGTTTAAAAAACTTAAGATTTTCATTTTCTTATGCAAGACTCGAACCTGCATAAAAATATATTGACGCCTATTGAAAAGACCAAAGTTGCCCTTAAAATTACCTGAGAAATTGAATTCACGGTCAAGCTCAAGGTCATCATTATTACAACTACTGTCTAAAATAGATTTGAATTATTGCGATCTGATTAAATTCGATCTCTCGACATAAGACACTCACCCTGTATATATATATATACACGGTGAGGTCATATATTTAGAAATTAAACGAATTAATATCGCGTCTAATTTTCATCGCAGAGCAATTTAAAAAAAGCCCCACCCCCCTTTTGTTTGTACTGGCGCCAACTGCATAGGTATTTTCGGTATCGAGATTGTTTACAAACACCCTGTATACGTCTGTTTATAGTATCGCGAGGGCACTTGTTGAATCGGGGAGATCCGGTGGGCTCACTTGGGCAGCGGCAAGTAGGTACTGTGGCTAAAGCGATTCGAACGAGAAAGGGAAAGTGCTGTGGTGACGTCAGCGTGGGGAGAAGTGAGAGGGGGTGAGGGTTGAGGGGGAGGGGGAGGGAACGTAACGGATTAGCAGCGGCGCAGAATGCACGCGCGAGCGAACGCCTTTCAACTGCCTATAAATCAAATTCAAAGCTACCGCAGCGCTCGCTGCAAATACGATACAGAGTAATAACATATACATAGTAAAACATCTTCATACGAATATATGTACTGTACTTGTAAAAATTGCAATTGTCAAAAAGAAATTAAAAATAAAATCGAATATATATGCATGAATGACAAATGTGTGTTTTGTTTATGTACAGTCGGTGAGGAAAATATTCGGATATGAGTTTAGGGTTGTTCTTTTTTTCTCCATGTCAACCAAATGTTCGGAAAACCATAAAATTATGGTATGGTAATGTTAGAACGTATTTCTTAGGTTATACGAATGTATAAAAAAATAAGTATTTTGTACGTACGATTGTGTAAATAATGCGAGAGATTAAAATAAAACGATTAAAATAAACGAATTTGTGGGTCATGAAAATATTCGGACAGTATTGGTATATTGTTAGTAAATATATGCAATAGTCGTTGAATAGGAGTACTAACACAATTTTCGTAGACATAATTCTTAAGTGGCTTATGATGATTGTGAATGATCCAATATTCACCTGGATCGTTGTAATTTTTTTGAAAAATGGGTCGGAAAAGTAGATACACTTAATTTAAACCGTGATTTAAATGAAGTTAGTTAGTAATTTTTCATCGACAGAGGGGATGATTGTATGTAGCGATATTATAAAACGTAATGGAAACCCGACGAAGTAGGTAAATATTAATCTCAAGGCAAAAATCATTATTTAAACAATCGTACGTACGAAATAATTAATTGTTGCATTCGAGTTTTCTGAGAAGTATGTTCTAGTATAGGTATCGTACAACAATTTGCTGGTCTGTCCAACATTTAGATAAAACCGTGAACAGTAAGAGTAACTCCAAGATGGTGCTCGAATATTTTTGTGACCGACTGTATATAATTTGATGTAATTACATTTTCCATCCCTCTATGTAAATATTATAAAGATTTTAAAGTTGAGCATTTGGAATGCTAGCTGTGTTAGTTTTTAAGGGTATTTGGACTCGAGGGAGTGAAAGATCATCCGAGCCACGCTTGTCCTTAATATTTTGTAATAATAATAATTTATTCATTCATAATGTTTTCGGGACCAATAACTAATTTTATATCTAGAAATACGAGATATATAAGGAGACATTCGATAGAATAATCGCGATGAAATTTATTATTATTATAATTAATATTATTAATCTATCGTATATTATTAGCCTATCGTTGAACGGCTTCAAGAGCGGCATGTGGCTTTGGTCAATCTACCCCGAAACTGTTATGTAGTATTGCTGTACTACTTACTGTGTGTACACGTAGCCCTCTCGTACAGCCTAACGAGCGGATAACTAGTGGTGCGTGGAAGCTTTCAAAAGGGAGACGATATAGGGGCGCTGCTGTAGTCATTGGTTTTCACCAGTACTACAAGAGCACGTCGGGAGCCACAATGATTGCCCTATTCGTGTCTGATTTTCTACCTTCTACTTCTCTCATTTTTTTCATGTTTTTTTGAACCGTTAGGGCCATACCAGTGAATGACCACCACTCTACGGCACTTTTTGGTAACGTCGTAGACATAAGTAAAAAAAGTGTGGTGAATCCATGCGGTGCATGAAACAGAAAAGATGAAGAACGAGCTGCTTCCTCCGAAATAAAGATCCAAGAAGGGAGGGGGAGGGCAGGAGTTTGATTAATTTCGAAATTATGTCAAATTGGACATTGACATTACATAACATCGAATTCTACAGTTCGAATTTATTTATTTATCGTTGAATATTAACAAAACTCGTTCCATAGGGATGTGATATAAATCAGATTTCACGTGGCCGACAGTCCTGAAACTAAATCGATGGGAGGGTCGTGTACAATGAGACGGTGTGAAATGCCGACGCGACGATACCTTCGTGGCGAATATATAGATAGGTACTCGTATACTAACAATAAGATCCTGTTTGACGCGCGGGGGATATCTTCCATAAAGTTTCAGCGCTAAACTTGAAACATCCCAATACTATACCAATGCCAATACATCGTTAATTGTTATGTCACATTGATAAAAACATCTACGAATTTTTTCAAATTTTTAAATCTTTGCTTATCGAGTGAATGAAGTTACTAGTTAGTAAATTTAGCATAGACATATGGATTTATGCATACTAATTCGACCAATTTTATTAACGAGTAATTCTGAAAAATCGAGATTTTGATAAATGCGAATAATTTTCATAAGAATATTTATCGTATTTGGAGTCTATTTTGATTACTATCAAAATAGACTCCAAGTTATATAATTATTATAATTATAATCTTCCATTACTATGGAAGATTATAATTCGAGCAAGATGAGGATTTTTCAAGTAGGGATCCAAGTAGACCGTGAACACTTGGCAACGTTGCAATACTTTCTATGTCTCCTATGGTATATCAGCATTGGAATTATAATTAGATTAAGAATAATTAAAATTTAGATAGAAAGTAATAATATTTTCATTACAATTTGTTCATCTTTATTGAAAAATATGAAGAAATACGTTAAGTTTACATGCATGTACCCAGACTCGTTTACGACAAGATACCTGTAGCAACGTTCGAATTACTGGCGCTGTTGCCGTTATTCTAAATAATTTTTTATCACGATTATAAAAAAAGGAGATTGTAAAGAAGATTCAATTTTGACAAAAATACATTTTATTCAATATTTTCAGCTTAAATCTACCATGACCATGATATATTTAGGATTACCATTGATCACATGCCCCCTGTGTATAATCACACGAGAACCCCCCACCCCTATCTTCCCGATTCCGTCTCCCCAGAAGTACGCGTGCGAACCTCCTTAAAGCATGATAATTATTACGATATTACGAAGTCAGAAGCTGTTCAAAGATCGGGTATTCGCCGGACTCACTGGCGACAACTCCGTCGTGAGCGCAATTACATGTCAGTGGTGGGTACCTCGCGGTAGTTCGTTAAACAGCCGCGAGAGGCGCGCTATCCTCGCAACGGCCGCGCAGCGACGTTGACTGTGCCTTGCGACGGCATGACGTCAACCCCAGCCGCCTGTTATTTTCGAAAGGGGTCTCATGGCGGAACCTCTCCGCTTCTGTACATACATATGCTCGTGATGTGTGCATGCTGCGTGTATACTTGCGTACGTGTGTACACAAGCGCATGTTTTTGTAGAGTCAATCTTTTACTCCGGCCACACGCAACCAACAGATATATACGAACGTCGTATATCCCTACTTTTTATCATCGATGTAATACCCACATATATATATATAATATATTATATACATCAGCATCGTTGGCGTGTATCGGAATTTTGGGATTGGCTGTATTCGAAGGAAACACCCGGAATCGAACGAAGCCTTCCGTACACCGGAAGACCGATGGGGTGGCGAGGACCAGCGCGCCACAAGCCCTCGGTACATACGTGCATATTATTATTATTATCTATCTATCCCGTTCCGTATTACGATGATATCTTATATTTATAAGAATAACAAAATTGATCCAAATGAAACGTAAACACAAAATAATAGAATACTTTTGTTAAGTCGCAGTTAGGATTTAATACAAAGAGATTTGTATTAAATCTTGGGTACGAGCGAAGGCGTTCGATTAGAAACATCGCATGCAACGTTCGAAGCGTCGCAGTGTGAAGTCCGCGGACGCGAAAGATTATCCGAGCCCTATCTGTCGCGACGGAGATAAGATTGCACTGGGAAGAAAAAAAAGGCGCGTGGCCCGATCGAGAGACAAAAACCGAGAGGGGGAGGGGGAGAGCCAGTCGGGTATTGTGCAAATCACTTTCTCCTCTACGTTGGCTATCGGTACAAACCGTATACGTATGTATAATTTTTTGTTGTTACTGCGTTACGTTACGATGGACTTCAAGGACTATGTGCGACGCGTGCAGAGACTTTGCTCGTGCTTTTTATACGGATTTTCTATGTACACGCGTATTTCAGGGTATACGTATGTGTAATGCGACGAGGAGGCAATGCGGAAGCTTCTCAGTAAAGATGTACACATAGGAGGTAGGCCCCTACATTAAGGGATGAGTAGAGCGTAATCCGAGTAACGGAAAATGCGAGGTCCACGAGAATTTACTCTTCATCCATTCCTCGTCTCTTAATATATCTCGTGGGGGTTGCTAACCTCGTTCTCAATTACCTGTGCTGCCTGATGCATTGAATTCGTTACATTCAATAAAATGCTTGTCGTGTTATTATTATTATTATTATTATTATTATTATTATTCACCCTGAAGTAATGCGACAGCGGTTCCGGGGTGGCGCGGGTGTAAAGGAGGGGGGTTTTAGTCGGTAGGGCCGCAAGGCGAGTCCGACACTCGGGGGATCAGTTGACCCCCGGCTGTGCGTAAAGGCATTTCCCCCCTCAAAAAAAAAAAAAAAAAAAAAAAAAAAAAATTATTATTATTATTATCGTCATCATATATCCGTATATCGCGTATTTATTGTTAGTTATATTTACGTCTAGACGATGTAAATGTAGACGATTTAATTTCCAAAATATATAGAAAAATATACACAGGTATATAATATATTTATATATACTTTACTATAGTTTGAAAATTCAATCTTTTCGAATCAATCTAATGGAACCTAGAGCTAAACGTAAATACGTAATTTTGTCGTGAATTAAAAAATGGATTACTCGGTTGTAAATAAAAATATTTGCATTTCGAAAATCGTTATTGTGGGAATACTTATAGACACTATGATAAAAATATGGAAATTATGTTAAAAATAAAACGAGTATTTTCTTGAAGAAAAACGAGTTTGTATTTATCGAGAATTCGAAAGATAGATTTTTCACCTATAAGTCTTCGTTGCAGAGCTCGCTTTGTCCGATGTAGAACGTGGATGATGAAGAAACTCATCCACACATCGTGTGGAAGAAGCGTGTCGCATATCGGAATGAAGAGTGGGTGAGAGAGAAAAAGAGAGAGAGAGAGCGCGCAAGAGAGAGGGAGAGGGTGAGAGGAAAAAGGGCCATATGGCAGACAACGAAGGAAGGGCGTTCCTACGCGTGGGAGATGGGGGATTCGGTATTCCACCGCGGGCCCGGCCTCGTCGTCAATCTTCTCGCATCCACGATAGCAAAGAGGGAGCCACTGGTGTATGGCACGAGGAAAACAGGGTGAGTGAGTTTCACTTTTTTCTATTCTTTTTTTTTAACATCCCTTGAACAGCCGCTTCCTGCACACGCGCGTGAATCAGATACCTCCCTTTGCACCGAAGCCGAGTCTTCGCGTTATCGATGTAAGAATACGAAGAATGATAAGAGCAAATGTACGCGATGGTCTTTGGTAATTTTAATCGCGTAATCAAAAATACGAAAGTGTATTAAAGTATATGGGAGGAAATCGCAACGTTTGAGGGAAGAAAATTATTCATAATGATCAATTATTAAATTGATGTTGAAATAAAATTGTAAATAATTCAGCAATTAATTCGTATTTACAATGTAACAAAGATTTATTATTACAATCATCTGTACGTAATTATTGAGATAAAATAAGAATATAGATTTTTGACGTATAATTATTGTAAGCTGTATTCTTCCCCTTTTATTTCTTTAATTCAAATTGCAAATCTTCAGATTGGCCAATGACAGCTTCCTGACCCAGAGAATTATTTATATGTTGCCAGTGTCCTGAAGAAGGAACGAGACACCGGAAGAAACGAACGAAAATACATACAAAGACGAATTAATATGAATTTACGGATTTATACTACAATAGGTATAATTGTTGGGTCTCCGACTTTGTTTGTATAGGAAGAAAACGGATGGGGATGAACAGAGGCTGAAACTTTTTCTCACTGTACGATTTTGCTCTTTCTCTTTCCCTCGCAGCGTGTGATAAGTGTCGCATCGCATTTAAACCCGTTCCCCTCGATGCGCGGATGCCCTCGAGTTTACGGATATCCCGCGATCGATAAAATAATACCGAGATCGAAATTTTATTCGAAATATCCCTAAAGCGAGATTTCAGAATTTTTTCCTCTTTTCTCCTCTTGGATCTTTTTCATAGTAGGTAGGATACTTTTTATGAAATTTGTCTTACCCTTAACTGTTTTGTTATGTTCAATCTTTACACTCGCGGAGAAATTTTTCACGACTATAGTTAAGGGTTAAATCACCCTCAAGGAGATCCCTTTTTTCGAATGTATCGTGATGACAATAAGCAGCTTAAAACAAAATTAAACGTATATCGAGGTAGAAATTAGTTTATGAAACATATATTTCGAAGAAAAATAAACAAATTAATATTTTAGTTCGTCCAATATTCGACTATTTAAGGGGATGTTGGTTCGATCCCAAAAATCTGAAGAAAATGTCCTGTTACCACGCGTTCGTAATATTTTTATAACACGAAGAACGTTAGACCAATTTTCTACAATGTTTGTAACTCGTGAAAATTAATCTGGGAAAATAAAATGAAGAAGAAGTAGAAAAAGGGGAATGTTGTACGAGCGGGAGGATTCGACAGAATCGACAGTTTTCATGACGTTTGCGCAGCTATTTTTGGAGATCCCCTACCTGAGTTTTTGGGTCTCTAAACGACGTGGCACAGGTAAGAACAAGACGGCGTGGGCAAACGAGAAGAGCTTGATTCTTCAACCCCCGGGCCAGCAAGAAATTTTTGACCCGAGTATCGAAAGAAAATTCATGGATCGGATGGAGTACGAACCCTCGGCACCCACCGCCCTGTTGTGTCTATTCCGGGAGTTCTCGGCTTTCGGTATAGCCCTCGTTTAGGCACCAGTGGTTCTCCACTATATTCGACTTTTTCTTCCACTGAACGTTGTGCGTGCAATCGCAAATTCTCAACGCTCGTTTATCTCAACCCCCCTGAATGGGGTGTACAAAAATACCAAAATAAACGTGTTTTAAAATACAATAATGACGATTGATAATGAAAAATCTGAAGGAAAGATGATTGTCGATAATTGACATAATCACATATTTATAAAGAGATCGATTTTTATTTATTCGACATGGAATCGGGTTATTATTTCCAAGTTCTCGATATTGAAATGCAAATATATAAATGAAGGCTTATATGTTTCCTCCAAAGACCCAAGTGACTCCATCCAAATCCAGCCATTCTTTCCATTACCGAACCAGTCTAGCCTCCCGTCAATTGAGCAACGAATAAAACAAAAAGATAAACAATAATAATACATTTACGTTCCTAGAAAATAAACAATGATTCGAATGGAAACAAATTTATCTATTCGCATTAAAATAAACCATCATTTAAACAGTTTCCCTTCAATATATAGTCAATAATTATGACGACGATACGAGTATTAATATTGTCATTGACGCAATAAACAATATGTCATATTATTGTTGTTTGGAAATTTATAAATGAAACGTAGCACTGTATATCGACAGGACTTCAGGATCTCTTTTGCAAAGGGAATGTCCAAAGGCCGAGTTAGGGAGAAAAAGAGCCTAAAGGGCGGATATATCGAGGGACGTAGTTTTGGGGGCTGCGACTGGGGCTCGAGAGAGAGAGGCCATTGTTGTTGGAATATTCCAGGCAGCAATCGCGCTCTGCTCAGGATAAAACGTGAATACAAAGCCCACGTGTGCGTGTCCGCTTAGACCCCTGGTTACTCTTAGCTGTATTTGGGAACCCTGGGTTGCCCTGCCGCAAGGAGGGTTGCTGCTGTTGCTGGCGGAACCTTTTATGTATACATATATATATATATTCACATTGAAAGCAAGGAAGGGTCGCTGCTCAGGCAGCGGCTGTCGGAGATTCGGTTCTCTTTTGTCTGGTCTCGTCCGGGTGCCATCCCTACGTAACGCTACGTGTACCCACTCTGCCCAACAACGTACCACGTCGCAGCAGCAGCAGCAGCAGCAGAAGCAACGTCAGTGGTGTCAGGGCACAGGGGCATAAGCGCGATGCAAAGCGACCAGTAGGTAAATGTTCTCTTGCATTGGAAAAGGCAACCCCTTCTTTGGTCCGCTGACGCCGAGTTGGGTAAGAATATGCGTTTAGAACGTATTGGGGCAAAGTACCAGGACAAAGTTCGGGCCACTTCACATACGACCGAACGATGAAGATTTCATGACCAAGGGTTAATGGTGGAGTTTCGAGTATATGGAAGATTTCGAAGACACGAAGAATCGACACCAGACAAAAATACTTGTATTATCTCGGTTTTCCGCAATTCGTTGCAATATTCATCGCTTCTAGATAAATTTATCCTGGTCGCGATGGAATCATAAGAATCCAGCAGAAAATCGCATCGCTCGTCAGTCGATTTAGAGTTTTCTACCGCGTTTTATAAACGCGGTGATAATCGAGGAGTTATCTAACGAGATATGTAAACCGAGTACATAAGTAATTCGCAACTAGAGCTAGTGGCGATCGGTAAACGTTCGATGCATACCTACATATCCTACATAACGGGTATAACGTTAAGTCCATGGAAGAATCGGCGAGAGGAGCTCTGCGATGAGTTCGGATCTCTCTACCACACTTCTTTGGTTTCTTAGTCGTCGTAGGTTCCGGCTACATCAATATATATATATATACGTATCTTCACATCGCTTCAAACGTATAGTGGAGCTCTCTGGTGCGATACGTGGGAGAATTTACCGTTACTTTATACTGCGTGGTCTATACACACACTCGTTGTTACTCGTGAGCTCTTCGACACGATTGTGAGAGGCTAAACGAACCCACAACCGTAGAGAATGTAGAAGACGACGACGACGACGACGACGACGACGTTCTGAACGACGAAGCCGGTTGGCTGGTCTACCAGTCGATCTTATAGCTGAGAAAACGAACCAGAAATCAGCAGCAGTAGAAACATCGTGGAGCCTGGGTACGTACAACAGCTCGAGACAGCTTGAAGAGATCGAGCTGGCCTGAGCTCTAAGCCTGCCACGTTGGGTGTTGGTGAAAGGTGTGGCCGGTTGGATACTCAAAAAACGCGAATGCGATATCTCCTGTCTTATATTTATGTATATATATATAGTAGGTATAATGTTAGTACGAGATATAGACATTCATGTACAGACATATACTGTACTGGTTGTACTTTGGCTTTTGTAAATACGCAAGTCCTCTCCCAACCAGTACTTGTGGATAGCGAACGGAAAGGACGCGGTGTTCTCGAGACGATTTCTCAAAACTGGTTCAAGAGGGCGCGAATGTATGCGCATACTTAATTTTTCTTTTTTTACTTGAAACGATCGAAAGAAACTTCGATGAATTTTTTTTTTCGAAGTTCGTTAGGCAGGATTTGTATTAATTAGCCAGTCAAGATCGTCTTCGATCGGATCTATTTAGGCCGAGTAGATAATTACCCGTAAATTATCAAGGTCGAGGAAGTAACGGGAGTAAGAAGATGAGGGTGAAGAAAGCTCGATCCGGATGTGTAAAGTTTGCGAGCTTTCTCGTGGGATGGCGCCACTTGTGACAAAGAAGAAAGAACTGTATGACCGACCGCGATGAGACTTACGGTCGGTGCACGTCTCCGACGATCTTCCCGGTTGACGATATTTAGCGCTGCCATTACTCGGATGGGTGACCGCTCAACGATGGGCTGCCTAATGCATTCAATCGCTCAGCGAGATGCCATTTTTCTGACAACTAAGATGTTAAATACCGAGTGGACTCGTGCAGGAATAGAAAAATCAATGAAAATATCACGTAGGTGGAAAGGGGTTTACGCAATTTTTCCGATCCCTTGTACGATTGCCATATAATACAGGGTTGAATTATATAAATGAATATAATTGTAGGATAGAGCAGATATATTTTCCAGTGAAATTCTTCTTTCATTTAAAAAAGAAATGGAAAAAGTTCAACAAAATCTCTTGCAAAAATCACTGATTAACATTTGCAACGTTTTTACGATCGACTAATAGAGTATGTATGGAGGGTGTTAGGTAACTATGTAGATGCAGAAAATACCTTGGTAGTTGTCGTCGGTAGAAGCGAAATATTTTTTTAAAAATTGTTTGGCGATAAAAATTAAGCGAGATATTAATTCGCATAGTTTGAAAGGTTTAACTTTGACGTTGCAATCGAACATCTTATTGATAAATATTGGGATTGTGGTTCGAGCCCCGCTCAGGACTTTTTATTTCATCGACTGTTGCTTTTTTTTTGTAGATCATCACAAAATAATTATTAATAAACGAACGACGTCTCGACCCGGTAGGAAAAAATCATTGTTTTTTATGACTCGATCGCAGGAAGCTCGTGAACATTGAACAACAATGAAACTTTTAACTTTAAAAATTAATGTCTGGGCCAATTTTCATCGCAGGACAATTTGAAAAAAAAAACAGGTATTGCTTGTACGCCAACTACCTAAATACTTTCTCTGTTCAGATAATTGTCTAACACTCTACAGTGCACGAAAATTCAAACGAGTCCTGTATCATGTCAGGATGTTTGTCATACCCCAGGGCCTTCACAAATGAAGTGCAAGGTAAGCGCCACATACATATTTATAAACTATATTCTAATAAAATATCAAATATCGATAATAATATTACAATATCGATGAATATAGATTGAATTTGCATTGCGAAAATAATTGCAAGATTGCAATCGAAGAATAACAATCATTCCTTTCTTCCTGTTGCAACTATGTGAAATCATCGATCGATATTTTGTATTGCGTGATTACATTCTTATCTCATTGTTGTGAATATAGACTTAAACATTGTAAACACGACAGTATTAGAATTCCCTTTTCTAGCCTCGAGTCGTGCCAAAAAGCTGTTAAGTTTAGTTTCTTTAACGAACGACAGAGCTAGGGAAAAAGAGAAAGAGAGAGAGAGAGAGAGAGAGAGAGAGAGAGAGAAACAGACGGACAGACAGAGAGAGTGAGAGACTGACGTACGCAACTTAGACTTTACGAGTCTTATAAGAGCGAGTACACTAATTTTTCGTACATCTACCGGCATATAAATATATACATATGTATATCGATGTATATGCACTTGACTTGGCCGTTACAGAAATAAAATCATTCGTCTGCGTTTCGCGGACGAAGGGGTAAGTGGGAGGGGGAGGGAAGGCGGGAGAAATATAGGATGGCAAGGTTACGTCCCTCGTGAAAGTCGCGGGTGTGCGCGACTCTCGACGAATTTTATCGGCGCTGATCGCAGCGATCCTCTTTAAAAATATTTTCATTTTCAACCCGAGACCAAGGGGAGTGGAGCATTGATTTTTCCTATTTTTTAGAACGAGTCGGATTTGTTAGGAATTACGTGTCGTCGAATAATTTTGCGTACAAAGTATCGAGATATTCGTGTATTTATTGAAATACGAATATAGTTTTGATTATATGATTTAGATTGACGTTTACTCGAACTAGAACCAAAAAAAAATCCTTAACGGCAACAACGAAAGCTACGACGACGACGACGACGACGACGACGATGCCAACCGAGTCGAGTAAACCGAAGACGACGACTGGTTGGCCGGTTGTACTGTTATATTTTTAACTCGACGCCGACGCGCCGGTCCGTAGTCTAAAACTGTACACCCTGACCCTCCTCTTCTCTCTCTCGATCGGCTGGCACGATTCTCTCTCCCTCTTTCTCGATTCGACCTCGCTCCTCCAGCCGCGAGAATGACGCCGCCCGCTCACCCATCCGCGGTGTTTTGTGGCCGTGGCGGCTCAAGAACGAGTAGAGGATTCGTAAGCGGTAATATCTCTCTCTTTCTCTCTCCCCCTACCTCGCTCACTCTCTCTCTCTCTCGCCGAGCCGAGCCGAGCCGGGAAAGTGCGCGCGCGGCACCGACGGAGCATATTTCGATGCCTATTTTCAAAGTTGCGATCCCTTTCTATTTTCAAATTTAAATACTGTTGTTGGGTCGCGCCGACGACGCCAGTACACCCAGAGTCCTCTATAACTCGCTTACGAAATGAAAAACTGCTGAGATATAATGTAGCTGATGAATATTTCGTCGATCCTTATTTCTCGCGCCTAAAGAATTTTCATTTTTAGAACTGAAAACGAGCGACTCGTCGTTCCTACAGAAAATGGAATTCGGTAAATATTATAGGGTGAATTCGCTTATTTTACAAGAATACTAACAAAAACAATCGTTGAAAAGAAAGATTTTTCTTCTTTTTTTTTAAATACAAGTTTTTTCCCGCGAGCGGGAGAGCCGGCAACGATGGCGTGAGTAGAACGGGCAAGCGTGTATAGGGAGAGTCGAACGACGCACACGACTCGGTGTAACCGTTCGTTGGAAGAAAGCCGATTGGTGGTGGAAGGAGAGAATATAGTCGGTATAGACGAGAGGACGATCGAGCCCGAGAGGCAAGCGGGAGAGAGGCCTCGAAATGTGGCAACGTAGCGTCGATGAGTTTTAGAGAGAGGGAAACAGAGGGCGGCTTGGTTCCGTGCTGATACCCACGCTCTCGGCATCGGCTGCGACGTCGCTCGTCGTTCATCTCTCTCTCTCTCTCTCTCGCGCGCTCTCTGCGCGTGCGCGCGCGCCTGCGTGCGTGTGTGTGTGCGCGAGACGGTGTGCGCGTGCCTGGCTTTTCGCCTGACTCGCTCGCTGACGCTCCACATTGCTATATAACACAACACGACGACGACGACGACGACGACGACGACGAATGCCTCGGGAGACTTTCTACTGGAGCTGCTCGTTCATCGCTCGCGCTCGATCTCGCGGGAAATGGGGTTGTCGCGCCACGACACTGTGGCCTAGACCGCAGGGTGTGCGTCCGCCCTGTCGCCCAAACACCTAATGTGTTTACAGAGCAACTCTATTATGGGTATATACAATCGCACACACGCATGTCCGTCCGAAGTCTTTGATTTCCTTATTGTACCTTCCGCTTATGCGCACTTGCTGTTTGTGCATTTTTATTTTTGATATTTGCGGCATTGTTTTTTTCTTTTTTTTAAATTAGATATATCCCACTCACCCTAAACAAATCCTAAGTATGTTTACATCAATAATTTGATGAAACAAAATATAATGGGGGAGGTTGTCCATCTCTAACATTAATTTCTTCGTTTTGAGTATAAATTGATATCTAACTCCCTATATACATAACCATAATTATAATTCACTTGTAAATAGTACTTAGTAGTAAGGGCTGTATAAAGCAAGTGCTGTACAGATGGAACACATAAATATATAATAATGTGGGAGTTTATTGTGCACACCCTTTCTTCTGGGTTTTTACACGCCGAAAAATAAATATATAATTTACTTGTAAATATATGTGATGTAGGAGCGCGTACGTCTCGGGTCGTATGAGATAGAATTCATTTCAACCCGAGTACTACATTTCACGACAACAAATGTGCATGCTTTATTAAAAAATAAGTTATAAGTGATTATGATCGTTATGAATGTGTTACAATTAAAAAAAAAGTATTTATCGATTAATATTCTGTTTTATTCTGCCACAAAATATCACTCTGGTCGTTATGACATCCAAGTATAGTAGAATTGTCATCGCTAATATTTATTCTTCCAAATAATCACTAAATACCCTAAAACTTGATCTCACTTCTATCAACGACAATTAGGTATCAATTCAATATCATATCAATAAAAGTATACAACTTGGTGTTTGTTGTATCAAAAAGACGTTCAATTATTTTTCCTCTAATACAATTTTATTGAAAATATGATTCGTGCCATTTTCATAATATAATTTATAAAATATTTTTAGTACAAAAAAATAAATAAAAATTCTTATATTATGATATCCATATACGGTACATAATATAATATTATAAGTGTGTATATATAGAATAAGGCTCGCGGTTGAAATTCGAAAGGCTTCTAGGCTCGCGCGTTGCGCCGAGCTTCTTTTGTGTCGCACGGGGCTGGGGCAACTTTCTAGTTTAGCTTGATGTGCGTGCATACTGTGTGCGTATCGTCTGTGTGAAGCGGGCCTGGTTCGGATGCTTCGGGCGCTCGACGCGTTGTGTGGCAAAACGGTATACGATCCCATCGATGCCCCCCCCCATACCCCTACCCCTACCCTTTCTCGCTCTCTTTCTCTTTCTTTCTCTCTCCCTCTGTCTTTCTTCCTCTTTCATCGTATCCGTGAGAAACGCACGTTCTGTTGGGTACGTACTATATGGGCGGAAGCAAGAGGCAACGAGAGAGACAGATAGAGAGAGAGAGAGAGAGAGAGAGAGAGAGAGATGTGGAGAAGGCATCACCACACACGTGCATCGTTATATTCTTCGTTTCTCTCGGGCGAACGATACTTTTTCGTTCGTGTTGAGGAAAACTGGTTTCAGGATAATAGAGTAACTGGGCTATACGGCGCAACGACGACAGCGACGATGAGAGTGCACACAGCTCGAAAGACATAAATGAGAAACGAAGAAAGAGAAAGAAAGAGCCTGACACCCTCACATTCATTATCTACATGCGCGATTCAAAGTCCGAAAACGATCGAGTCCACGTTCGAACCGAAGGAATATTTCGAAACGGCATTCTATAATGTCATGTTGCCGGCGGAATAAAAAAGCGACGAACGAGAGAGAATCGCAAGAGCCAAAGTCAAAAGTCCAATTGTCAAACGAAATTATAATCGATTTATATTAACCGCAAATTTTGCAAAAGAAAAAACAATTAAAATATAATAGAAATTTATTTTTAAAAAATTGTCCAGCAAAGTGCGTCAGTCGTTGATTAAATAGTGTCTTGAAGTGCTCGGAGAACGAGGGTCGGCTTAGTGAACGAAAAAAAATGTGTTCGTATGCGATCGAAGATATCGACTGGACGACGGGGTCATCGAAGCAAATTTTTTGTTTACTTCGTAGTCTTTCAAAACACAAACACATGCTCACGTACGAATTCACGCACGCACGCACGCTTGAGTATATATTATAATCTTGGATGTCGAGTTTGGTAGAGAAAGAGAGAGAGAGAGAGAGAGAGAGAGAGAGAGAGAGAGAGAGAGAGAAAGAGAGATAAGACTGTTTTACCGACGTTGTCTCGTTACTGGTGGCCCCGGCATCTAATCTCTCGTAATTCCGCGCGCTCTTCCTCGCCTTCTTTTTTTTCTTGCTTTCATTGCTTTTTCTCTTACCCTCGCGCGCCCCATATCTCGCTCGCTCGCTCGCGTTCGCCGAGCCGGCCTGAGCGATCCCGTATATGAGGCGCTCTTGCGCGACGCCCGAGAGCTCTACCACTACTGCATTACTTCCTCAAATTATATCTATATATGATTCTTTGTATATATATATATATATATGTGTGTGTGTATATATATATATATAACATACGTTATATACACACGTATGTATGTACATGATATATATGAGCGTCCTCGTCTGACTTCAGGGTAGCTTTACCCTCGCGGGCGGCCAACGGGTTGATTGCACTGGCACTGCGAATTCTCTCGCCCCCTCTCATTTCCTCGCGCTCCGGCAAATTTACGACTCGCTCCTTCTCGCACCAACGTTCGTTCGCCTCCGCGCTCCCTCGTTTGCCTCGTCGACGAAGCACACCCGCACGGTACATCTCACTCGCTCTCTCACCCTTCCTCGCTCTCTGTCTCTTTCTCTCTTTCTCTCTCTCTCTCTCTCCCTTCGTCCTACCCTCCCTATCTTTCTCGTGTTCGTATTCCATCTTGCTCTCTCATTATAACATCCCACTCTTTCCCCACTCCGGGCCACGTTCGTTCCGCAGCAATCCTACTACAGTACTTGTTCGCCTCTCTCCCTCTCCCTCCCACGCTCTCTCGCTCACTCCCTCTCATTCGCTCTTCCTTTCTCGTTTCCCCGACGAGTTAGCCGCTGCTCGTTCGCTCGCTCTCTCTCTCTCTCTCTCTCTCTCGCTCTCTCCCTCGAGCCCGTTGCTGTCAAGCGTACGAAGGGACTGAAAGCTGGTAGGGGTTACCATGGCAACGCCCCACGAACTGGTAATACGTTCTCTCTCTTTGTCCCCCACACTCAGTATGCCCCAGTCTCTCGCAGTTGAGGCTCTCGGTACCACCGCCGCTACCTCTTGACGCCCCCCGCAGCAACCCCGCCCCTCCTGCCTCTACACAACCCGTCACCGCCCTCTTCGCCCACCCGACCCCTGCCCGCTGCCCCTGTCGCTCCCGACGACCGACCAGCGCCCTGCTTCCCAACGAGTATACAGGTCGATTCACAATGTCCAAACATCGTTCTTGCTGTACAGTTGCTTCTGGCACGTTTCTCCAATTACGATAGCGTTCGATAGAAAGAATTTAAAAAAAAAATAGACGTTCTAACCCATCTACTGATCGAATCATCCCCCGGCTAACATAAACGTGAAAATAATAAGTTTACGTTTTTTGTTGGTAAAACAGTGCCAGATTTTTCAACGTTTTTCACTTCAAAATTTCACTGAAAAATTAACCATGCAGACTTTTTTTTAGCTTTGGTACTCACGCGTTATTGGCAAGAAATCTTCGATCGGTTGTTATGAGTAAAAAAATTGTAGGGGAATTGGTGCAGTGTGATGAATTCTGAATCGAGCGGTACCACTCCAGCAGGAGTAGAGAGGGTTCTCTCTCTCTCTCTCCCTCTCTCTCTTTCTCTCCCTCCCTCACTCTCTGTCCTTCTCTTTCTCTCTCTCTCGTTCTCTGTCGCTCTTTCTACGTCCCTCTCGACACCCGACGTATAGATTTTCCGTTGAGGCTGGAGGGGGTGGGGGTAATTTGCGCGAGAAAAAGGGGAACTTCGAGGGTAGAGAGCGCGCAGACAAAGGCGAGAGACGATGCGGAAAACGTGGAGGATGAAGAACGAAAATGAGGGGCACGGAGAGAGGTGAAAGGGGAAATTTCGAGCTTGTACGTAGAGTGCACAAGACATTTACTTTTTTCAAAATCTTTCGTTTCATCTGTTGTTTTTTCTTCTCTACCCGGATCTGCGAAAGAGTAAATTTCATAAAGAGTCCTGGACGTCGAAGCCTTTTTGACTCAAAGTCACTTATAATTAGAGAGAAAAATCGATAAATTAATAATTTAATAAAATTACTCCAATAACTAGGCTGCAAGCCCGTCGCCAAATTTTACTCTAGCCATGTCCTTTCTGAAACTCTGCAATAGTAAATATGCAAATATTGATTTTTCGGTTGATTGTGGTCATACGTCCAAGTTACATCCATAACACAACCTCGATCCACCCCATATGGCTCAAGTACCACAATAATTCTAATTTAAGGTTACGTCCATTCCCCGACCTCAGCTGAGTTGCAAACACTGACCGCAGAGTCGAGGCAGCTGGCGCTAGTTGTACCTACAGACTGCGGAGAGATGGATGAAAAATATCGGTCAATCGAAACACGATATAAATGTACCAATCATCAATACAGATACGATATATCGTATATACAAGCGTTTTGCCGATATTCAAAAATTTGTATAAATAAGGGTGGTGTATTAAAAACAACAGGAAAAACGGTACAGTCCCCATAATGGGAGGTTTGTAACGAATCAGAGATGCATCTTTGTAGAGATAAACATCAATATAGAACATACTATTGTCCGGGTGATTAACGTCGGAAGGACGCCAGATGCTTACCTACGGGAGTTGCCCAGAGCCATTGCAGATCACGCCGGCAATTAGAGCACCCGGTATCGTGGTACTCTCAATATCTTACGCATGCAAAATTCGAAGGATCCGGCACCAGTTTCGATTTGAGAAATATTTTAAACGATGAAGCAATGAAATAAAAAACAAGGCGAATGTTCCTAATGGTGGAGAGTTTGTTATTTATTTATTAATGTTTGTTAACTATGATATAAAACTCGCCGATGATCGATCAATAAACTTGAACGTTTCTTGAAATATAATTTCAAAATAATAGCGACCATCGTAAATAATTATAAATAGTAAACGAATAGTCAATTTTGTACAAGATAAATGATTATGTTGCTGAATCTGTTTTCTTTTTTGATAATTATCAATTATTTGATGGTTGGAATGAAATCGCAAATTCTCATGTGCAAAAAATCGAGTTTGTACAATTAGTTTTAATTAACTTTTATACGATTGTGAGCGATTATTGTTTTTTAGTCGACAATCCCTAAGGACTGACCTATTGATTTGTTGGCGAGGTCAACGTGTATATCCTAACGTCAGATTATAAAAAGCAAAAAAAAAGTCTAATGACAATATGAAATAATTCGTAAAGAGGTTTCTCAATTAATACCACAAACTTGCAAACAAGTCAAAAAAAAAGTTTAACAAAGCGTATGAAAAAAATGCGACTTCCCACTGAAATAAAATACTAATGACTTCTACGACTAACAAAATTTTCACTCACAACCTATTTTCTAAAATTCTTCTCATAATCAGCTATGACATAACGGGTCATCGTTGTTAATCTTTTCCATAACTCCTCTACGTCATCGCACCTCGAACGTATCCACTCATGTATTATTCCAAACAATACTTTCAAATTTCACGTAAACAAAAAAAAAATTATATAACTCTCTATGATTTACGGAAATTCGTAAACGCGAATAAAAATCGAAGAAATAATTGAATATGTGACGCAACGAGTAAGCGACACTCTCTACCCAAAATTGTTTGAAATATTTTTAAAAAAATTTCGATTAAACTAAATAGTTGTCCAAATAGTTGTTGACGACCGTATTTATTTAACGATATCTCGTTCATTATCGATATAATCGTTGAAGAGATTTCAAAATTACGCTTAATAGCAAAAAACTGACGACGACATCGCGATCGTCTGGATTAGAGGATCAATGGGGTGAGTGTTTTATACTGAAAGGGTGTATTTGTCGCGACGTTACTGCATATATAGGTACCAAGTAGATAGAGCGCGCGTGCCGTAGCTGTCTGTTGCCGCTACTGTTACTTCGCCTGTTTGCTTATTTACACCCATGGATAGGTATATATATATATATATATATATATGTGTGTGTGTGTGTGTGTGTGTGTGTGTGTGTGTGTGTGTGTGTGTATGTGTGCGTATATAAAAATGCGTGTGCGTTTGTGTGTGTCGGCGCGTTGTTTTCTCACGAACGCCCCGCGGGTCTCTCTCTCTCTCTCTCTGTCTTTCCATCGGACCGGGTATTTTTCCCGCGCGATAGATAACGTATCGGCCGGGACTCATTGGAGCCGAGCAACTGCGCGAACAAACGGAAGAAGAATAAAAGATGAATAAGACGGAGAAGCAACTCTGCCGATGCCCTTCCATACCTGCCCAAATAACGAAATTCGAAAGACGGAATGAGAGTTTGAAAAGTTGGTTGCAACGGAGTTAACTCGATCGCGAACAGGGGACATAGGCTAGGTCACTATATATATATATATTCGTAGACCAGGGTGCCAAAGGCAAAACGAAAAAAAGTACCGAGGTACAATAAGGTTGCATGCTCGACGAAAAGACAATTGAAAATTGTTAACGCGCGATCAAATGAAATTATCACGTGATGCAATTATTATTGTAGACAGTTTGTCGAAATTAATTCAGAATATTTTGTAAACATTATTATTTTATAAAGAATATTAATTAATTCAAGAAGAAGAAAAATGTTCATTATTCTATACGTTAAAATTGATTAAAATAATTGAAAAGAGGTCATTTCTGGTAAAGGTCACTCCGTCTCTGTTATCGATTCGTTCATCGATGGGAGAAGGATAGAGAGAGAGAGTTTTCTCTCCCTCTCTATCGAGAGTCGAGGTGGAAACTGTGGTCAAAACATTGATCTCGATAAAAGCTCGGATACGAGACCATATTCAGATATACGATCAAAATCCCGTCGCATAATTTTGAATTTTGAAAATAATTCGGAAATCTCGTATCTCCATCTCTCTCTTGTTTTCACTACCCTTTCAGTTTGTCTCTCCTATTTTTATCTTAATTTTTTTCCCACGTATATTAATGTATATATATTATTTTTTGTTGCGTCTCGTTGCTCGTGCAATGCCTATACGTATATATACATTGGGAGGAAAGAACGTTGTCCGTAGGCGGATGATGACGAAGAGGTGGCAAGGATGAGAAAAAGAGAGAAGAAGAGGAGAACCGAGGGGAGAGGGAGATCATCCGATCTCAAGGCGAAGTATCCGTTCTTGTCCGTGTGAAACTGGTTTGGAAGGATGTGACGCGCACGCTTTAAGAGCGCATCCATTTATATGTACGAGTGTGTATATATATATATATATATATACATATATTTATATGTATACATATATATGTATATACAGGAGTGCGCAGGACTGGAATACACCTTGAAAATTCCTCAAGCGAGTTTCAAGTAGAACGAAAAGGAAGAAAAGAAGACGAGTCGTTGTGACCCAACTCACTGAAACGAAGCAAGAAAACAAAACAATATAAATAAATGTCGAAAATCTCATAGATAAGGATAACTATACCAGGTATCGTCAACAATTGCATCGAGACACGGACGATGTTCATTAAAAACAATATCGCTCGTTCGTACACCGAAATATAAATTTAAAAAAAAACAATTTTCCAAGTATACAAGAAAGGAAACTGAGAGAGTTATAAATTTGAAACGTATGCGAATAATACAAAGTCTACGAAAAGCAAAACTGAGAAAACGATCGAAATGCCATGGATTTCCGATATCTGATAAATTATCAATGATAGAATACACCGGGAATAACGAAAGGGAGTAACAGATAATTTTTTTAACATTCGGTTACGAAGTTCGTCTAAACGTATGAAAAGAATAAGGGAGGGGGTTTGAGGGATGAAAGAGAGAGAAGTGAGGCGTGTGCCGTGGGTACGATGGGACTGAAAGGGAGTTTGCAAAAGCGGGGGATGGAGAGCGCTCGTGGTATACAAGATAGCATGCGTGGCAGACTACGATCCAACGTGCGCCTCACTGTACGGGGTAAATCATATATATATATATATATACGATATATTTACGCATACATGGGACGTAAATTGATGCGCGTGTGAAATTCGAGCGTCGGTAATGGTATAAACGTACAATGTATACACGCGAGAAAAGGGATGAGAGGGTGGAGATGTTTTTTTCTCGCTTCCTATCACTCAGCGTTAGGATATATCGAACCCATTCTAAAATACAGCTACGCGCAAAACTAACAAGTTTCACCCTTCCATTTCATCCCCATATATGTATGTATATGATCAAGTATATATATGGGGTTGGCTCTCGAGGATATCGATAGGAGTAATCTCAATCGAATTAAAAGAGTTTTTTTGTCCATCATCCACGATTCTGTTCAAATTCGTGTGTGTTTTCTTGTATAAGATGACAATTTTTTCAAGCGGGTTTGGGACACGATTTGTTTTGAGAAATACGGCGCGAGGTTTAAAAAAATATTAGAATTGTGGTGACCTTTTTTATTCGAGGATGAACCAATTTTGATACTCATGTTATGTTTTATTATAATTAAAATTGATTAGTGTAAATTTTTATTGAAAATAAACTTTAATAAAAAAACAACGCGAAGAACGAATTTTTGAAAATTCAAAAAATATGTTCCCTTCTCTTGAACTTTTTTTTCGATGTCGTGTGAATTTGTTTATTTTCGGGATTTTTATCGCAAACAAGAAAATAAACATTGAAGGAATGAAAACATTGCGCACAGTGTTCTTAATGCTGTCGAAGTTTGAGCATGCGACGACCCCCACTTAGCGACATGCGCAAATCACCGAACGTAAAATTTTCGTTCTTTAAATATTTATTTTCTCGACTGTGGCAAAATCATAAACACTGGAGAAATTTACAAGCGTAGAAAAAAGTTGAATGAAGAAAAATAATATTATATATTTATCTTTACTTTGTATCGCAAAACAAACAATGCGTATATAAAATTTTGTTCATCCTTTATCAAAAAGGTCTCCACAATTTTTTCGTTATATTTATATATTATAGGTTACACGTCATATTAATTCGAAATTTGTTTGAATCAAAACTTTGACCTCGCGCCATATTTATAAACAATTCGAGTGGATCCCAAGGTATTATCGATCATTTATTGTCTCCAATTATACAAGATCCTCGAATGTGAACAAAATTCGAGATGGTCGCCGGAAACTGTTCAAATTCACTTGATTTTGCTCATATATGTGTATATATATACAATATATTTATATAGGTACTACGGGGGTTGTACATGCCACGTCATAGTTCAGTGCGACGTGTACAGAGGATTCGAGGGTGAGAAACTGATGGGATGAGGGATGCCAATGGGGAGGGACGCTCAGACGGGTTGGTCGTGATGGTGATGGTGACGGTGGTAGGGCAAGTCGATGGAAGCGGCAATGGCGGTGCGGCAACAGTGGCAGGGGAAGTCATCCACGAGGGAGACACGGATACATAGAACGCCGGGGGAGGGGAAGTGGGCGAGAGAGAGAGAGAGAGAGTAGGAGGGAGGGAGGGAGGGAGTGAGGGTGGAAGGGAGGGAGGGACATTTATTTCAGAGTCGTGGAGAGGGTGGGTGGGGGGGAAGGGGGGTTGGAGAGAAGGACGATAGTCGACGTGTGCGACGAAGAGTCTGATATACCGGCGGGGCGGGTTAGGGTGCAGAATGGGGCAGGAGTGAGCGGAGTTTGGGGTCGGAAAGGGGGATGAAACCCTCTTCCGATAAAGGGGATGAGAAATGTATAAAAGAAAATGGGGAGGAACGGGAGGAGAAGGGGTAGTATGGAACACGAGCGGTCGTTCGATAGCGAGAGAGCACGTGGTATACGTCGGTGTTTCGCCAAGCCGCCGTCGTGGCGCCAAAGTCCTATTACCCCCCCGTTGCTCCACCGCCACCAGCTAGCAATCGAGCCAGCAATCCAGCCAGCCAGCCAGCCAGCCAGCCAGCCAGCCAGCCGCTCGCCATTCCCGCCCTCGACCCGAGCATATATAAACCCTCACGAACAGAACCCCACTCGCAACCTGTTTGCCCGGCATATCTGCCCCCTCCCACGCCCCTCCCGAATCCATCCCCCCAACCCCTCTCTCGCCACCCCTTGAACGTCACTGACGTCGCCCGACGTGCTATACATGTACAGGGGGTGTATTGGTGAGCGCGTATGTCCGCATATACGCTCCTCCTTGTGTATCCATCAGCGTATGTATGCGCTGCTGTATGTGCGCTCGCAATGCGAATTTCCACCCTCTCTCTCTCTCTCTCTCTCTCTCTCTCTCTCTCCGAGTTCAACTCTGCCTCGTTCTCCGCGCAGGCGTCTAACTTACTTAAAGGACACTGACTCCTGGTTGGTGATGGATAGAGAGGAAAGATAAAATATAAGATACATATATGCGTTTACATATTGAGAGGAAGAAAGAGGGAGGGAGGGAGGGAGGGAGGGAGAGAGAGAGAGAGAGAGAAAAGCAGAATAAAATATAGTATAGGAGAGTGCGAGTCACCTTCGGCCATCGTATACGATTCTACAAAAAGCATAGACCGATGCACTTCCTCTCTATAGCTCCACCGTTATCTCCCGAGCTGCTACGACGACCATGTTACTACAGAGGATATTAATTGCGAGCGCCGAAGAGTTTCAAACGAGACTGATAGATCGAGTCGAAATACGAATTGATATTCAATATCATTGTCATCGCCATTTCTCCAATACGAGGAGCCTTTAGGAGGGTCGTTTACCAATGATTTCATTCCTCTTGCAAATTAAATTTTTCTTTTTAACAAACGAATTGAAAATTGTTTAATGTTGAGCCTAAGCTTGGAAAGTATCGTACGAGCTTTGCGAAGCTCTTACGAGATTATATCACTATGAGAGAATGAGAGAGAGATAGATAGATAGATAGATATATTTATTATGCCTTAGCAAGCTATGGGGCAATAAAGACAACAACAAAATATATATACAGGTGTAAATTAAGAATAAAGTAATAAAGTAATAATGTAAAGTAATTGTTAAGTATATAGTAATAGTAAGTGATAAGAAAATAGAAGATAAATAGGTAAGTAATAAGTAATCGCAAGTGATGAGTAAGTGCAAGAACAATTTAAAATAGATGATAGTATGTATGATAATAGATGGAATATGAAATAAGTCGTACAGAGATAAGCAAGTGAAAGAGAGAGAGAGAGAGGAAGAGAGAAGGAGGGAGTGAGAGAGAGACGTTCAACATCGAGTAAGTGGCGACCGGGGGACAGGCTTCTCTCGTGTCTATAGACGAGAGAACGCAGGTACAATACCGACCATTTGACTATTCGATCGCGTCTGTCGCAAGCTCGTTTATGATGGCCCTCTCGTAATTTATAGCAGCCGCTGCAACAGTGCGTGCTGCCACCTGTACTCGAGCGCCGCAAGTTCTTTCGCGTTGATGTTTTTTTTTGTTCTCTCTTCTCGTATTTTTATCATCCCTCGTCGACTGCACTCGACTCTATGATTTTTATCGATCCCAATCGTTTCATGTACCAATGAGAATAAAAAAAAAAAAAATTTTTAAAGAGCGTAACCCGGTGGAACGAGTGAAAAACGTGGCAATGGCTGATATCAAAGAATACATATGAAAAAAAAGGTCGAAACGAGTTACGATGGGAGTAAACAATGTCCCTATCGCAGGATGACTTTAAATTGTTTTATTCGAGATTTAGCCCTACACGGAGAGAAAAAGTCTTAGAATTTTTGTTATGAATTTCTAGGAAAAATTACCATGCTGTCCTATAATCAAAACATCGTAAAAATTACCCTGCTACAGATGAAATTCTATGAAACCGTCTCTGAAATTTTACCGGAGCAATATTAATTTTTCTGATGCTTTACACTAAAGAATCCTAGATTCTAATGGAAATGTAAAGTGTAGAATGCTGACTCCGAATTTTTATAGTGCTCTCTGGGTAAAAATTCTAACGCTTCGGACCAATTTTTCAAAGATTTCGAAGAAAATCTCCTGCACGCGCTTTATAGGGCAAGCATGCTAATTTTTGTAGGACTTTTCTCTCCGTGTATACGTAAACTAACGCCTTTTTGTAATTATATATGTGACGCGATCCGAGAAAAGGGACCTACGTGGCAAAAAATTAATTTTTGAATTATGCTTAATGTTATAATTTTTTGAATTGATCTTTCATGTGGTGCAATCAGAGATGTTTTATCTACATAATTTTACAAGATATATATTATTGAAAATTATATCACTCGAGCACGAGCATTGATTTTAATTTCTTTAATCGCTCGCCGTGAAAAGTTCCTATTTTGCCTCGTCCCTTTTCTCGGATCGTGTCACATATAATCATATATTAGGGGAGGATTTGCCTATGAAACGAGTAAATAAGTTTTTCCTTGCCTCGCTTTCTCCATCCTCTTCACATTTTTTTCTACTCCTTCGTCTTATTTTAAGTTACTACTCTACCTTTTACAGAATAGCCGGTATTTGTCGCATGCCTAGTCGTATCGATTATAGGCGTTGATATTGACGAGCTTCGTGTATTTTACGTTAAATTCTTCTCATACCTTGTATTACTCCGTTTTCTTCAAATAGAACATCAGTTATATTAACTTTAAACATTTACAATGGTACATAGAAATGTTAACAACATTGTAAAATAATCGTCGATTATTTTCCAACGACCATTCGCGACCCAATTTAACAATGATCGTCTCATCCGCCTCTCTCATCTCGACCTATAATCTACGATCGTCAAATTTTTCCACAATACGTATTGATACTATCGATATTAATTTATTTTTCTACACGATCTTCGTTTCCAGAGCAAACGGTATGTTTTATATTCCGTTAAAATCAAATACCCTGCGTATTCTTCGAATTTTTGAAACGAGGTAACACGTATACGTACAGAATCCAAGATTATGGATCGATCGGGACCGAGAACTTTTCATTACATAAATTTTATAAATATAAAAAAAATTGTGTCGATCGACCTGAGACGATAAATCCCCAAAGTGTCCTTATTACTGAATGAAATCGAAGAAATAAGATAAACAAGGGAGGAATAAGAAAAATCTGGGCTCCGGATCGAGGAAAATCACTCGAGCGATAAGGGAGAAAAATAAACGACGGGTTTTTCCTTAAAGTAAATATCCATGTGTACGTATCCATATGTACGAGGAGCACGTGTCTTTGACGCACATGGAGACTGTACAAAGATCCGTTCTGATGAATTAGCATATGATAAAGACCGCCGGCCCTCTTGCAGTTGTGCCAACGGTAGCGCAAGGAGCCGCTCGTATGATACCACGACTCTCCTCTCCATTCATCACCGTGTCTACCCCCTTTTATGTCGCTGACACCGTTCGGATAGAGCTGCCACCTGTACGTACACCGAGAGAATGTAAAGACGCGGATAGACGCGAGAGGCTGAGAAGAGGCGGGAGCAATTTGAACCTTCGCCGAATAAGAAACAATGAGAGTGGATGAGAGACGAAATCTCGAAAGCACGTGGATATTATTTATATAGGTTGGAAAACGAGTATCTTGACTTGCAGTTACGAAACGGAGAAAGTCCTGAAGATCTTTAACGAAAAATACGAAAGAATGGAAAAAGAAGAGAAAAGCAATGAAAACAATATTCTACGATTTATCGAGGGAAACAATCATGGATATTGAATTTTGAATGATCGAAATTATCATGTATTGATAACGGGATCTATTTCTGCTCGTAATTACTTTTAATCGCTATTCGAGATCGAGAAATATACAGCACGTTGTGAAAATAGTTCTTTGTAAATATTTCGAAAAAAATGAAAAGCAATCAAAACAATATTCTACGATTTATCGAGGGAAACTATGACGGATATTGAATTTTTAATGATCGAAATTATCATTCATTGATAACGAGATCTATTTCCGCTCGTACCTACTTGTAATCGCTATTCGAGATCGAGAAATATACAGCTCGTCTTGAAAATAATTCGATGCAAATATTTTCCAGGACGATACGACCCGGTAAATATAACTTTTAAGAAAATTCGCGAGAGCACGACATATCTCAGAAGTCTTTGATCGCTGAATTAAAAATACGTTATCTATTTTAATTAATCAGCTCCTCAAAACTCAAAAAAAAACTAGACTCTCGGATCGATCGAGAATCGAGTTGGAAATATCGGCGTAAGAAGGCGCCCTGTGTCGGGGATGAGATTCGAAGAACGAGAACCCCCCTAGCACATAGTAGCGACGCTACGTGATAGTGATAAACGCAGCTGCAATCGCACCAACGCAAACGTGGTGGTGGTGGTGAGAGTATCTTGGTGGGGAAAGTAAGTTATGCGCGGCACGTGATCTTCGAAGATCCGTGCATATACGAGGACCACGAGGTACTCGGAGCTTTCCTCCCTACCCTGGAGACGTAAGCGTGCACGCGCTCGATTTCTCGCACCCACTTATATACATCTCGGTACTATAATATTATATATGTATCGTGTATATATATAAAGCTTCCTCGCGGCTCCTAAACTATCCGACAAGTCTCTCGTACCCGTTGACAGATATACGTAATACTAAAGAGCTATTGGGACGCCACAGCATCCCTATGGACCAATTTTCGAATAAATGAATTTACGCATTTGTCGCGAAGCACGAATCCTTTGCCAAATATGTTTCGTGACTTTTCCTTCTTATTTTCGACGGAACGAGATGCATTTTTACTCGCACGAAAATATTTTCTTAGACATTGCAACATCTCGATTTTGAAAAATTCTTTGAAATCTCTTACGATCGGATCACGTGTTTTATTGTAGGTAGATAAAGAAAAATTTTGAAATTTTGCAAAATTTATGTTTCGTTTTTTAAAAATAGAAAACAGATGCGTGTGAACATTTCCACGTGGCTCGAGGTCCCGGTATTCTGGGCTCTCGGTCCATCTTTACAGGTTCTTTCCCTCATCCCCCTTTTTTCTTCACTCGACCGTTTCAACGTTCGCCCTTTCTTTCTCTTTCTTTTATTTCATTGATCGATAAACGAAAGGACGGAGGGTGAGAGAGGATAAAGGAAGGGGATGAGAGAGAACGAGCTCGAATTATCACCCGTTGTCTCGCTTCGCCGTTGTCTCGCTCAATCAAACGAGACCCACCGTACTTGACCGTACTTCTCGGTATACAAATAAGACTCATTCACTCTACGATCGTTGTACGCTCAAAGAGGATGTACCGATAATCGCCGGTGTACAAAAGTAATTCGTTCTATCGATCATAGATGGCGCCAGCTTCCCAGGGTCGTCAAATATTTATCTACAATATTTGGAAGTAGTAAGGTCACACCCCTTGACCATTTACACTTCTTTAAACGACCGCGTATTTTCAAGGTTAAGAACACGATACAATTTTAATATTTATCGCACGGAAATTCGTTAAAGTTTTTGAATATTTTTTTTTCTTCATAATTAGGCAAGTTTGACCGATGCAATTTTGTATTTTGCAAATTTGCGCAAGACGTATATAATTTTAGCTTATCCGACGATGCTTTTCAACAGATCACAAACTCAAATTTGTATGTTGAAATATTATTCGTGTTTTGATCGCTTTCAACGGTTTGGAACAATTATTTTTACGTTTTATAAAGAACTCGCCAAACGTCTCGAAGTTTACTCAAAAATATGGTGATTCGTTGATGAATTTTCCATTAAATTTTTCATTCCCATTAATTTATATTAATGTATTTGAAAAACGAAAACTAGAAATATGTCGTAACTTTATTCATTCCTGCAGGAATTTAAAGTAAAAGCTCTTTTTCTGGGAAGACAACTAGCACGAATTAAAATTAATGCAAGTTCGATCGGTCGAATTTGACGATCCCTTTTATTCTCTCGTTTCGATATTTCGTGCTCAAAACATTTAAAGAATCAACGATCGTAGAACAAAAATCAAGCTTCTACGAAGATTCGTTAACGTCCGTTGAAAAAATTCTTCCTGCCCCGTTCGTCGAGCATCGAATTCGATCGGGCTAGAAATTCTCCCTTTTCGCAAACAAACAAAGAAAAACGCTTTTAATCGAGAGTTATTTAAAACGAAAAAATCGCAAACCGATTAAATTCAACTTAGGGGAGAATGGGGGAATTGGAGCCATGTAAGGAAAAGTTAAAAAAAAGTAATTTATTGCAGTAATTATTTATGGTTTTCTCTATTAATCAGTCTTTTGATAAATAAACTTTCATTTTTATGAAATAGAAACTTTCTTCTAATTGTTTAAGGTAGTGAAAAAGTAAATTTAAAAAAATGTGTCTGTGGCTCTCATTACCCGACATAGGGGGTAATGGGAGCTAGAAACTAACCAAATTTAATAACTTTTTAAGTAAATTTTATTAATAGTAAATATGAACATTTAACATATGATAAACTAAGGAACATATAGTTAACCCAAATATAGCCTTTTTAACGCGTAGGAATTAAATGTAGGAAAATTAATATGTTCTTTGCTTTGATCTAGACGAAGCAAAGATCACAAATATAATCTTTGGGATCGTCACAATTCGAACACTCCGCATGAGCCCATTTTCCACAGGTTCTACAGCGTTACCATAGCTCGTTATGTTTTCCAACGTCAAAACATATCACACACTCATTTTCTTCATCCGAGTATTCAGGTAATGGGAGCCCCTCTAGCTCCCATTACCCCGTAGGGAAGCATTTCGAATTAAATATAATAATATAAACAAATTATGTCGTGACTTATTTTTTATACTTCCAAACCAAAGTACATGAACTAAGCTACCGAATGAACTCGAAAAACAATTAAATAAGAAAACTTTAGATACTTACTTTGATTGTGAGAAAAATATTTTTCTTATAACGGGAGGGCGCAAAATAAGTTTGTGGTCGTTGCCGTTATACTTGTGGCACCGAAGCAGCCATCGGCAGTCGCATGACACGAACGAAGTTTAAGGAAGGCATTTTGGTTGTTTCGAAACATGTCGAGCGTTTCTAAGTACGTTTTTGGCGCTGGCTCCCATTACCCGCTAGTTCCCACTGCCCCGTTCTCCCCTATCGTTAGTCACGAATGAAAGATGAAAAATTGCGTAAGTATCGGGCGTCGTTCAACCGGCTTTAAAAGTTCCCAAATTCATTCAATTATTCAATACGCGACATAACACGTTCGTGACGCAAAGTGTTAATTAATGTATGTATGCGTGTGTGTGTGAATTAAAGAGAGACCGAGAGAGGAAAAGCTTTCTGCCGACTGGGCTATACACTATTGGAGGAAACTCGCGTCTGTCGCGATGATTCAGTGAACCCGAGGTGGGTCAGGGTTGCGACAACTCGTCTGTGAATAAAATACAAAATTTTCTTCTTCACCCCCTCGATTGCTCAATCGCAGCAGTTAATGGTATATATAAACATACAGAGGAAGGAAGAGAGAGAGAGAGAGAGAAGCCAACACGGTACAAAAAAGAACAAATAGAACAGAGGACGGAGCAAGGAGAGAGAAAAATAGGGGAGGTAAAAAACGAGAAAGTTTCGAGTGAGGTCAATGAAATTGCATTCGAGGGGTGCAAACGGAAGCGGTCGGAGAGGTTTGAGGGTCAAGGACACGCTTGCCAGAGTGCTTCATACAACCGTACCGACATTGGTAGTTTTATAGCGCTTCGTATATAGCCGAACCTTTACGCGTCGTCACATCGACACTGGCACGCGTACGTGTCAGTCGGTGTATTGTAAATTCGCTCGGATAGGAAGGTAGTGAGAAAGGAAGGACAAAAAAACAATAACGAGAATACCAAGTTCTATACAGCGGTGAGAAAGGGTGGAAGGATCGCACCTGTGACTCGTCTAGGACAATGAACCTCCCCATTTCTCTCTCCTCTCACCACAGACGGAGAGACAATTTCACCGACTGACTTCCTTCGTGTTACTTACGCTGCAGCATTGTTTACATACTTTGTACAAATTCCGTACGGGTGAGGGGAACAACAGTCGGTATGCCACTCGGTAAGGAGAACGGGTAGTTAGGGCACTTGGGGGTTTTCGAATCGAATTGTCGCGAAGAATTAATAACGAGATTTATTTTTTTAATGGAAAATCGAATTTTCGCCCATGTGAGATTGTTTTTTTTTTTTTTTTTTTTTCGAGATGTTCGAGCAAAATGTTGAATTGTTCGACACTAGTTTCAATGTGGTCTAATGGATATTATTCCGTTGTGTAAGGTGTTTTAATTTTTGTATTTTATTTTTCTCGTTGTGAGCTGAGTGAGAAGTGTCGATATAATGCTGAATTGTTTTAATAATGTATGAAAAAGTAAGATTCCTTCGATTAAATTGTAAATATTTCGACTAATAAACGTTCGATCGAAATTTTATATTTCTTTTGGCGGAGATTAAAATCGTGAATATATAAAGAATTATTGATCGAAGAAACTAAAAAATAAATTGGCAGTAGACTTAGTTATAGCAAAAAATTGTTTAACGATATGCAACCCCACGTACAAAATTCAGGGAGTTAAGGGTGAGTTTCTCATTTGAATGAAAAAAAATATGGCAAACTCGATCAAAGATTAATAATTGACGGCTCCATCGGACAGGTATCAACCTCGATGAAAGAAATCGCCGAAATAACGATAATAAATAAAAACTCGTGTCAACGTAACTCGAATCAATCGATTCAATATTTCCTGAGTCGATTAATATTTATTCGAGGCTTATCGAAATGTTTCTTTCACATTTTACATTAATTATCCTTAGAAAAACGAGCGCAAACGCTTTTGATAATCGACAAACGTGATCTAAACTCGAAGGCCTATGTAATATTAAAAAAATACACATATGTCTCTCGATATTATTGAAACTTCGTATCACCGACCCCATGGTAAACAAAAAATTTTTAATCGTTACAACTGACCCCATTCCGTTCCAAAAGAACGTACGAAGCTCAAGAAACTGGCAACCGCGTTCCACCTTTAATAAATTCGTCCCCGATTTATTTCAAGGACTCGATTGAATAAGTCGTTCCCCGGGGGGGTGCAAATCGAGTAGATCTAAATTTTCCAATAAGTCTGGTACGTCTGACGTAGTTACCAATCATCGGATACGAAAGTGTTCAAAATCAAAAGAAAATCGATTATTGGCCACTGGGCATAATTGCATCTCGGGTGTTTGAATTAAAAACATTTCGTTTAATCCCTCGACATACACATACTTCAGAGTTTAAGGGTGTGTCAATAGTAAAATACTCGAAAAGTGTCGTTTTTTTTCTAAAAAGTTTCCACCTTCCACGAGACAGTAGTGCAAAATGTTTCCAAGGTTCCCTTTCGAACCATATACATATAGGTACGAGTACGTGTATATATTTATAGGTATATATATATATGTGACTGTAGACATCTCTGGGAGCACGTGCGCGACGCCTCTCTTCTCGGACCACCTCAGACTGTCTGGGTACGATCGATCTGTCGCGATTGAAGTCTCTCTCTCTCTCTCGTTCTTATATATATATATATATACATGCTTCGTTTCTGTGTCGTTCTCTCCATCCCTCGCCCTCCCCCTCGCCCACCCCACTTCTCTCGCGTTCCCTAGCACTTTGCGATTCTCGACAAGCACGTGAGATCGCGATTGTTCCCGCTCTTCTCGTAACGGTTTTACTCCAAAGCGGTGTGTACGTACGTACGTAAGCAAGCCGTGATATACTAATCGAAGAATTCACGAGGTTGGAAGCGAGACGGAAGATTAAGAAGACGGGAGAAGAGGAGAATGAGATTACCGTTAACTAACGCACCGCGCCAAACTCCCGGCAGTGTGGTAAAGAAACGAAGATTCTTGGTTCTCTCTATTCCTACTCGATTCTCCACCTTTTGCAACGATTCTATACGATTATAATTTTTCATGGGGTAATATCAAATAATAACGAAACAATGGTTGATTGATTTTAATCTTAGGAAAATTATTATAATCTCCCCCCCACCCCTGGGCTTATTTTTTTATTATGTCAAAGATCGGACATCGAATAGTCGGAAACTTAGCCAGGAAAGTACAAAGTTCATAATCGTATAAAAATATTATAGGTGAAAATTTCAAAGTTATGAAAAAATCGACTAGATCGTCGCTCGAGTGGAAGAAAAAAAACGTAAAATATTTCAACCGAGAATCGAGTAAATATTATTTTGTAAAATTTATTGTAAATAATTTTTTTCATTTGCTTGACAGTGAACCGGGGTAGTCGAGGTGATGTCGGATCTAATCAAAGTGTCGAGTGTCGTGGTCGAAACGACGACCGAACGAATCCTCTCTCTCTCTCCCTCTTCCACCCCCTCTTTCTCTTTTCGTTCGATAACCTTGTTTTCATTCTTTTCCCCTCTCTTTCTCGCTCGCCCTTCCGCGCTGTTTCGCGACCATTCATGTCGCGGATTACGCTTCTCGTAATACACACGCAGAGGCCGTTTCAGGCACACTCATGCATCCACCACGTGTCGTACAATATTTGCGTACGTGAAGCACGTGGAAAAGCTGTTATACTTGCTAATACGCTATAACTGTGTACACACGCATGTCCTATATTTGTACTGTTACACGTATATCGTTTACGATACTGATCGATTGTTTTCTGGCCACATAAGCGCGATATTTACTCGCCGTTTACCCCCTCCCCTTCTCTCTCTCTTTCTATCTATGAATCTAATTCAAAGTCTATGCTTTTTAGATACGTCTCTATTAATGTATCGTACATTGTACATACCGCATTCGTACACACATCGTACCGGATTTAAGAGTGAGTTTTACAGGCGACGAGCGATTCGAAAACGCGATCTGTATTTTCTCCGGTACTGAGCAACCGTTGGGGTTAAAATTTGGCGAGTACATAGAGAATTATGGCACAAGGTACTTAAAGGTCGTTTTTTGGAAAAATTTTGAAAATTGTTTGGCAGGCGACGAGTTTATTCGAAAACGCCGTTTGTACTTTCCCTGGCATATTGAGCGTTCAAGTTTTGAGGGTTTCTAGAGAATTATTTTATAAATTTTGGAAATAAAAAAGACAGTAGGGCACCTCGTGCCATAATTTTCTATGTACTCGACAAATTTGAAACCTTATCGGTCGCTCAGCGACGGAGAAAATGCAGATCGCGTTTTCGAATCCGTCGTCGCCTGTAACATCGAATCTTAAGTAATTTTTGAAGATGTTAAAATGATCGTTTGTACGATGGATTGTTTAATAGATTAACGATATTTCCATATAAATAAAAGTACTCGACGTGTACAGAATTTTCATCCTCGCGATCGAGTCATAGGCGTAAATCTCAGTCGGAAAAAGCAGTTGGAGAAAAAAATGTTTGCTACGAGAAGACGTTGAGGTTGCACCAATGTCCTCGTCCTTTTATTAAATGTTAAACCGTAATCTTTCCTCCGTCGCGTTATTTCCAGAATCGAGACAAATACAGAAAGAATAAAAAAATAGTCTCTCGGTCCAAACGGGGTTAATGGTGTATCTATAAATTATTGGATGGTCACAGGGGTCACTTACCCCCGTTTTCTCCAACGTGGTTCAACTTTGATTTTGGTTCAACTTGCTCTTCATCTTTTTCGAATTTTTGGAACTAGAAAAAGATGGAAAGTAAATTTAACCAAGATCAACTTTGATTTTGGTTCAACTTGCTCTTCATCTTTTTCGAATTTTTGGAACTAGAAAAAGATGGAAAGTAAATTTAACCAAGATCAACGTTGAATCGCGTTGGCGAAAACAAGCCTTGACGTCCTTAGGCACCGAGTGTTATTTCAAATGTGTTATTACACGTACACGGAGAGAAAAGTCCTACAAAAATTACCATGCTTGCCCTATAAAGCGTGTGCAATCGACACGTGTAGGAGATTTTCTGCGAAATCTTTGAAAAATTGGTCCGAAGCGTTAGAATGTTTACCCAGAGAGTACGATAAAAATTCGGAGGCAGCATTCTACACTTTACATTTCTATTGGAATCTCCGACTCTTTGGTGTAAACCAGCAGAAAAATTAATATTGCCCCGGTAAAATTTCAGATACGGTTTCATAGAATTTCATCTGTAGCAGGGTAATTTCTACGATATTTTGATTATAGGACAGCATCGTAATTTTTTCTAGAATTTCATAACAAAAATTTTAAGACTTTTTCTCTCCGTGTACAGTGTTTATAACAGGGTCGACCGAGACGATTGAACCAATCGTTTCCATCGACCACGTGTTTTCTCACTCCCTCTTCCTCTGGTATTCTCTCATTCGTCGTCTAGGCACGTCCTATCGAGTAACGCTCGTAACGCGAGATAGATGTTCGATATCGAGTCATGTGCCTACTTCGACATCCGAAATTTTGGCGCCAAATTCATCTTGGTACGCGAGTCTCTCGATATTTAATTTAATTTATTCTCCTTTCCAGATCGACTTTTCGATCTTTTCGATCCGGACCCCGTTCCACATTGTCGATAAATTTCGAAGAATTAAATTTTACGTCGATGCAACAATTTTTGTCGACTCTCAAGATGACGAAAAAAATGTTTCCAGTGAGTAAACGAAGTCGATTCGATCACTATTAATTACTCCATATACTATACTCTCTCTCTCCCTTTGTGCAATCTGAATAATGGCGTCGCAATTTCATCCATGATATCCTATAGGTTAAGACTAATGGATAAGTACATATCTAGTTCTTAAGGTATTACTATCGCAAACTGGGTTGAAATAGGATTTTCTTAAAATTTTGTGTAGATATTCTTGACATTAAAACGAACAACTTTTCTATAAGACGAAACATTTTCTGACGTCTAGAATTTGAGATATTTAATTACCAATTTTTTATTTTCTCCATCTAAACCCGTATAAATTGAAGTTGCGTTTCATTTATCATAAATTACAAGAAAAATGGATTCAGGATTTTTCTGAAAAAAATTGAACTCATAGTCAGGAATTAAAAAAATTTTATGATACCAGAATGGAATATTTCTGACGTATAGTTTTTATGAAAATAAATACATTATTAATACAGATTATAAGAGTCCATCGGGGAGAAGTCGGCGATTATAACGTGTGGCAACACCGCTCTGCCTTCTGAAAATTTCAACACGGTAGGCTCACGCAGTGTGTATGTATGCAACACGACAAAATAGCGTCAGTGACCAGCGATGTTGCCACGTTTATGCCACTGAGTGTCGGACATTAGTGTACGAGCATGCGTATACGTCCGATATCAATGTGTGCAGCTAGGAACGTATCAAAACTTTTACTGCCCGATACTTTAAAAAATATTTAACTAATTTGTGAATATTTTTGTTTTAATTTTACTATACACTATTATGTTTTCATTCGAGAGTCAGAACTATTAAGATTGCATAGCATTTGAGATAAAACAATTTCCACCTCTTTTGGGTTGGTCGGGATAATTTTTCTCTGACCTCTCTTGCCCCCAATCTTAGTGGTGATATGAGCGATAGTAATACCTTAAGCTCAAATTACTCGCACTGTTTGTTGTAATAGGTGGAAAAAAACACCTTTATACAAATAAATATTATCTCTCTCTCTCTCTCTCTCTCTCTCTCTCTCTCTCTCCCTCTCTAAATATATATATATACCTATCTCGTTTCATACGTGCGAAAGTAGGTACGTGCATTTGGTATCGCTCCGTGTATATTGAATACCAATTAAATTTTACGTCGATGCAACAATTTTTGTCAACTCTCAAGTCGACGAAAAAAATGTTTCCAGTGAGTAAACGAAGTCGATTCGATCACTATTAATTACTCCATATACTATACTCTCTCTCTCTCTCTCCCTCTCTAAATATATACATATATATATATATACCTATCTCGTTTCATACGTGCGATAGTAGGTACGTGCATTTGGTATCGCTCCGTGTATATTGAATACGTTATATGTACATTGTACGTAGGTATGTACGTATGCGATTCGATTCGGCGGCTTGAGGAGGGCCGGTGGGGCGGACAACTATACGGTTCGATGCTCTCGGGGTAGCCCCCCCCCCCCCCCCTCGAGGTCGAGAGAGCTTCGTCGCGACTGAATTCTCGCGCGTCCAGTCTGTGTTTCTATGTATCGTGTTTCCCATTCATAAACGATTTGCATAATCGTTTCTCCCTCTCTACATCTCCGGCTATGCGACACGTGCTTTATATCCGCGAGCATGTGTTTTTATTTTATTTTTCTCTCGTTTTTCAACGAGTCTCGCGAATTACGATAAATTCCGGAGTATCGATATTTATATTTCAGGGTCAGAAGAAAAATGTCGTATTTTGCGAGAGAGAGAGAGAGAGAGAGAGAGAGAGAGCGTGGGTGAGTGCCGTTGGAGATAAATAAAAACGAAATGAAACGCGTCGATACGCGAAAATGTTTTTATTACGTTTGAGCGTTACGATCGTCAACAAAATCAAACGTTTTTTTCGGACGATTTATCTCGTAACACTTTAAATATCGTTGATTAAATAATGCACGGTTTTTTTTCATGCTTTTTATTTAAAAAAAAAAATTTTTTTTTCATTATTGAATACGCGACGGACGATGGAAAATAATACACGAAGATTCGTGATTTTTCTTCGTCTTATCGTCATACGCACTGATTTCACGTGCTTAATAAATTCTTACGAAGGACGAGTGATATATTGAAATAAAAATGTTCGAATATTTTAATCGGCTAAAGAATGAAAAATTTTAATAAAAAATCATAATTATCCAGAGCTCATGGAACAAAAAGACAAAATTTTGCAAATACAAAAATTGCCTACTTTATTAGCAAAACGTAATTTGAGTAACGAGATTTAATGTCAAAATATAAAAAATTGGCGAAACCCTACGAGAAAAAAGTCTCGACTCGCCCGTTTTTAATTGTCATAAAATAACACAAAACTCGTTTCTTTTTTCCGTCGCAATTCACGTCGTAACTACTATCTTTCCTATTATAGTAATAAAACTATAATTTATAATTTTTCAAATCATTCGAAATCGAATTAAATCCCACGATTCTCAATCCAAAAAAAAAAAACCGCCCTCGTCGCCATCTAACGAAACGACCTAAAATTCTCGAAACTAAATTCGCCAAAAAATAAGAATCCTCGCGACTCGTTAATACCTCGAAAATCTCTATTCGGTGTGTAATTCCTATATGCGCGTATACGCACGTATGTATAAAACGTTACGGCAAAAGGAGGAGGAGGAGGAGGAGGAGGAGGAGGAGGAGAAGAATAATGGGGCCGTTGGTTTTACGTCGACCGAGTGAAACGCTCGGTGCGCAGGTGAAACGATACGGGGAAGAAGGGGTGCGGGAGATGAGGTGGAGAGACGTAAAACACAACAGGCCGTAAATCATATAGCCGGCGGGTCATATTGTGCTGGTACGTATACCAAGTGTAGGTGGGCCGGTCCCGCAGCAGCAGCAGCAGTAGTAGTAAGCACCACGTGCGACGTTTTCGCCGGCGATTCAACATGAGTATTATATATATATATATATAAATGTATAAATGTATATATATATATTTAAATGTGTATATATATATATATATAGATATATAGATATATATAAATGTATATAAGTGGTATATGGAGTACGACGTTTCGTATATCGAATTTATGAATGAATGAACGCGGAGAGGTATACAAAGAGAGAGAGAGAGAGAGAGAGAGAGAGGGAGAGAGAAACTGCAACTCTTATTGATAGATCGCTGCTACACGATAACTTTCTCATTAATGAGACGGGCGACCAGCTGGTCGAGAGTCTCGCGCTACTACTACCATCTCGTAATAAATACAGGCAAAATTACATTGCATTATCAGAAGTGCCAGTCGAGTCACCGCGTTCGATCGCATTTATTACGCGTATATTTTATCGAGTTCGACGAACCGACATTGACATAGTCCTCGTGTCTCATCGTATTGACTATGTAGGCTATTATGTGTGTCATTACACATTGATACATCGATTCATCGCGTATACAAACTTTCAAATCTTTCAACGTTTACCATACGGTTTTACAGGTGTTACAATAAGCGTTATGTTTTTATTTAACGAACGTAGGTCGTATAGATAACGAGGAGAAAATAGAGTAATATCGTCGTCGAGGTTAATAATAGAAAGAGGGTAAAAAAAAAATTGTAAATATCGATATTAATTCCGTGATAATAATTTTATTTATAAGAATAATAATTCAATCTTTTGGAAGAGTCTAATTAGAGATAAAACGTTTTTAATGATTGAAAGAATGATAATGATTAATGGAAATTAAGAAATCTGCGGATCTAACAATTTGTCTCGTTGTTCGTCGATAAGGGGTTTTTTTAAAAAAGATTTTAAAGCATAAAATTGAGTCTTTTATGGATCAATCGTCTGGGAGAAAATTGGATTAGGGTTTTTGTTCGGATACGAATGTACTATGGCGCCAATGAGTGTGGTCTAACACGATTCATTCTCGTTTCGTACTTATAAATATATTAATTGTTATATATTTGTCTAATGTTTATTACGCGTCGTATAACTGTAGGAGGTAGTCAGTGTCGAGAGAAGAACGAATCCATTCTGACATTTTCAATTTCTACCTGTTCCTTGGATCTCGAGGCCTTTCTAAATTTTTCTAGGGACATAACTCAACCCCTTTGGTCCTTCCGGCTAAACCGAATCCTCGTCGTTTCCTCGAAACGCATTTATTTATTATTAAGTATCAACAGATGGGACATTTTATTCTCAAATTTGTAAATAAATGTCTTGGTTGGGAAAAATGTGAATTTTACTTGTAAAATTCGATCTCTAAATTTCAAAAGTTGTTATCGGGTGATTAATGCAAAATTAAACGAGTGTTTGATGATTTACGTGTGATGAAAAATCGTTAGGCCTGGGAGTAGCGAAAAGCGTTTAATTTAAGAATAATTTTGAAAAAATTTTATTTCACGTTATTACGGAAAAATAAATCCAATTGATGGAAGAATAAAAAAACGTTGTTTTCTGGACGTTACCATCTTTAGTCGTATTTTTATCACGAAAGAATAAAAGTCTATTGCTAGTTTTTATGATTGATAAAAGTATTTAAAAAATATGAAAAATGTGTCGATTTTTGGTTGTAATTAATACGAGAAAAAAATTATTAAAAATAATAATTTTGTTTTCCCCTTATTGTTCGATAAAACCCTATTTTCGATCGATTCCCAATGCTCAAATTTAATTTTCCTGCGATCCAAGAATTCGATCGTAATTCGATTTATCCGTCTCTTAATTACAAAAGAGACAATGATATTGACGAAATATTATTTTATCAACCGTCGCGTCGATACAACTAGACCGAAAAAAATACCAAGTGAACGATCGACCCACGTGGACAGCGCCGAATTTTTCCACCGAATAACGAAATAAAATAAAAAGTAAAAAAAAAAAGGAATAAAAACAAACAAAAAGAAAACTAGACTCGGTACTCCCCAGCGTTGTGTACGTGCGGACACGTCAAGAGAGAGAAACGAGTGGTGCGAGAGTACGAGCGAAATAGAAGAGAGAAACAAAAAAAAACACGAAAGAAATGGTCGGGAAAGAGGACGAGGAAAAAACAACCCCTCGGTAGAATTGTTGTCGTCGCGGTAACCATGGAAACGCGTGCGTTCTCCCTCTGCCCCTTCGTTTCTACCGCGCTCTTGATGGTTAGTCGTAAGCGTTCACTTTGTCTCTCTCTCTCTCTCGCTCGCTCGCTCGCTCGCTCTCTCTTCGGTTCATGGCGGACGAACGTTCGTCGCCCGGCGGGCTCTTGGAGTCTCCCCACCCCGCTAGCCCGCCGCCTGCCGCGCCATTCCACGTTCAACCGCCGCCCCTCCACGGCAAACGAACCGACCGAACATCGTCCCCTAGATTTCCTCCACGACTGGCCAAGTAAAGAAGCAACTGAACTGCGGCGGCCTCGATCGCTCTACCTCTCTTGCTCTCTCGCACTCGCTCTCTCTCTCTCTCTCTCTCTGTCTCACTGCCTCTCCGTCCCTTCTCGGCAATCCCCTCTCTCGCTCTTTCGTTCCCTGGCTCACCGGCCTGACGCGCCACCGACGGCTCCGCGACAACTTCTCTACCCCCCCCCCCCCCCCCGCCATCCCACTTCTACTACACACTTTACCGAGTTGCCTCGCCGAGGCGAACCAACGCGATCCCTTCTCCGGCCCTATGTCCCCCCATACCCCTGACCATACGACTCTACCGTCCGCGCTCTTCGACTCCCTTTAGCGCCCACCATTTGTCCAAGGAAACGCGGGATCGCTCCGAATTCAAACTACCGAACACGAGGTTACCACGCGTCAAATCTGACATTCCGGTGCGGCGCTACGAGCGTGTGTTCGTACGTACATCTCGCCGCGGCATCGCGATCTCGGGCCACGATGTGCCACGATCAAAAAACCGGTCGAGAATTTCGATTCTTTTCCCTTTGGCTCTCTCTTTCTTTCTCTCTCTCGAGCTTTCTCGTGTATTCGACCTCGCGAGAACTCCGACACACGCTCGAATACCAAATTTCTTTATATTTACAAAGCTATGATTATATTTACGTGTATATTACTATGTCCATACGTATATGAAAGACAAATGAAACTCTGATGCATTTGTGCCGAGGGGCTTTAGTACGGCAAAGTTGTACTCGTATTACGTATATTTTCATTTAGGAATTAGCCGCCCAAAGCCAAATCAGACCAAACCCAAACCAGATCAAACTCAAATTATTTGTTTATAATTTTGTTATTATTTAGAAATTTCGTCAAGAAAGATTAACGTCCCAAACGCTAAAAAGCAACGAAACTCGAGAACGCGATGTAATTCTTTTTTTCGACGTCACACCGTAATTTCGAAAATATCCTCGAAGCACAATACGGTTAATTGATGAAAATGGGCATCGACCGTTGGGAACGGAATAGATTCCTTATTAGTTAAATAAGTCCACAGCGATGCGATACGATGCGATGCAATGTACGCAATCCATAGCCCAGAGCCTCGAGACGCGAGATTAACGTATCCGAAGATACGAGCTTCGGATCTTCGAAATGTCACAAGTCGACAAAAAGGAGGGAAAACAAAAAAAATTCACTCGTCTTCCTCTCTTTTGAGCTTGTCATATGTCACATGAATCGTCTTCCGATGCAAGGACTACGAATGAGAGAGAAAGAGAGAGGCGGAGGAGAGAGAGAGAGAGAGAGAGAGACAAATGTGAGACAGAGAGAGAGGGAGGGTGAGAGAGAGAGAGAGAGAGAGAGAGAGAGAGAGAGAGAGAGAGAGAGAGAGAGAGAGAGAGAGAGAGAGAGAGAGAGAGAGAGAAATGGGGATGTGAAAAACGTGCAACGCTCAACGTTCCAATAACGTCGAACGACACTGTCTCACGGCAGTCGCGCATTCACATTCGTCGCGTGGTTATGAACGAAACCCGTACCACTCACAATTCCGAGAGAAATAGACAGAGCCTTGTCCATCCTCGGAGCAGAGGGTCGGGGAGGGGGGGGGGGGTATTGAAAAATCGCATGTGGATCGAACTGGCCACTTTGTTTAACAGAAACAGAGTTTTATCGAAGAGAAAACGAAAGAAGCACGCACGAAGTATTCACGGTACGGGAAACGAAAAAAAAAAAAAACTTTCCCGTTCGATCCACCGCAGACGATTTTTTTAACTGAAAAAAAACCCTTACGTCTACATCTTTGGGTTTTTCACTCGAAAACTCACCTGACCAACGTCGCACCACATTATTATTTAGCTGGCACTGACGACAGCATCTTGGATCGTTGGTGAACCATACACGGCGCACAATGTTGTTCGTCTTGGGAAATATATATATATATATATGTATATATATATATATATATATATAGATGTACGTATATATATATATATATGTATATATATATATATATTTTTTCTTTTTTTCTTTTTTCACTTATAAAACGACACGTCGAAGCTTCGTGTATTATTCGTCTTTAGCGACAGTAATACACTAGAGTGGTGGAATATTTCACCTTTATAAAACAAACGTCAGTATCTGACTATTATTTTACACTCCACTGTCTTTGGCTCGTAGGGCCCACGATCTCTTATTTTTCCTTCACTCCTGTGTTCTTCGCACGATATACGCAGACACGTATGTGGTGAGATATATGTTTTTCTCCTTTTGGTTTTTTGTTCACGTCACGATATCACGGCGTTCGGCAACGAACCGTCAGCTCGTGCACGTACTTTCATGTGGTAAAAACCGAGCGAGAGAGAGATAATAAAACACGGAGCGCGGCAACGCGATCACTCCAAAATGTTGAAACAACTCTCACAGTCAAGCCTACTGACTGGCTGGCCATGCAAAGCATTACTGAGTTCTACTCTGACAACAGAGAGTTCTCGGCGAGTGTGCCGCGCCGCTCGGTTTTCCCCCGAGTTGGCCGTTCGGCCATTTCCGTCGGGTCTCGGCCCACCTGGCACTCCGGCACGACGGTATACGGAGATTCACGCATACACACCCATACAAACGAAACTCTCAGTGGCGTATCGAGCGTTGCACAGAGCCCCCGCGTTTCGTCACTTGGAACATCGTTTCGTAGCTTCTAATGGATTCTTTTACCAGCCAGGCATATTTCATACTGTACGGCGCTTCGAGAATTTCGAGCCGCTGTACGGTTCTCTTTCTGTCTCCCTCTTTCTCGCTCTCTCTCTCTCTCTCTCTCTCTCTCTCTGTTTCTCGACGTAGTGAAACGAACAGCTCTAGCGAACAAAACTCCCGAACGTGGTTGTTGCGCTATACAGCGAGAAGGGAGAGACGAGGCCAGGGCCGTTGACGCTCGCCAGAGCCACTATCGACACAACTCGTCGTGCAAGAGAGAGAGCGAGAGCGAGAGCGAGCGAGATGGGGCGCGGCGAAGGAGAGAGAAAGAGACAGAGAGAGAGAGCGATAGAGAGAGAGAACAAGAAATATACACTCCGTAGTCCGTACGGAGAACCTGCGAACTTTTATGCGCTCTGTCCCGAGCGACTGAACGGTCAGCAGTGCTGTTCTCTCGCTTCTGCATTCTTGACGAAATGAAAATGAAGAAAAATAGGATTTTTTTAACGACGTGGAATCGAGGCCCGAGAATATTCCAAATCGATAACGGGTATTCGAAAAAGTACGAATTAACCCCTTTCGTAACGGCGCACTGTTTTGACTTTTCCTTTAGAGCCGCAAGGTGAATGGCCCTACCATGAGACATAGGCAAATATTTCGAACGATATATCGATTCTTCTTCGTCATTATCTCGATGTAGATCGTTATTTCTATTATTAAAATCAAGGTCCCTCTTCTCGACCCGGTCGATGTCCTTATTATCGAAGTAGTTTAGCCTCTCGACCGTTGGAATAATAAATTATAGGGATGTGCAGTGATACTGCACATCCCCAATCTAATCACTTATTTTTCATGACCTTTTGCAATTTAACACGACGCGTTTTATGTTTATAACATATTTTTCCAATGACCGAAATACTATCGAACACTGCCATCTTGCGGTCAATAATCCAAGCAAGTGACACTTTTCCTTCCTTCAATTTTGAACAGAGGAACATTCCAATAAATTGTAATTGGAAGACATTTATTTTCAAGCATGTAATTTATTGCTCATTATCAATTTATTTTCTACTGCGAAATAATGGAATAAAAAATACGAGAGATACGAGAGACACCTACCGAGATTCCATTAGTGCGGGGTGCAATCGAGTTGTCTTTCAAACGATTGATTTGTCGAGTAAAATATTATGTCAACGGCGAAATACGGAATCATTAGATCTAGTTTGTCATTTTTTCTAAATTATAATTCTCCCGAAAGATTAATCGTCTCGAAGAATATTGAATTCGAATTCTTATTACCGACCGAGTATGTTGCACATAACCTGAAAATTGGACACCCGCGCGGACCACTTCGAAAATGCGATTTGCAAATTGTCCGAAACGACAAAACCGATCGATGAGAAATTTAGCTCAGCCAACGCAGAATCGTGGCAAGAAGTGGCTAAGCTTTGTTTCTTTCCGATCGGTTCAGCCGTGTTTGAGATATTGCGAATCCCGTTTAGCGTCTACCTCCTTCGTATTCGCGCGCAACTCGGCTCGTAACACTACCCCAGAGATTAAACTTCGTCAATCATCTTCCCGAATGTGTCAAGACTGTAAAATTTTGTTCATTCTCTACGTTTATTGATTCGTCCAATTTTAATTTTATAACTCGTTCGACAGCGACGAAAGATTAATCAACAATACGAACATTAACCTCACTTTTGGTATTGGAATCAATTTTTCCAAGAAGCGGATAAAATATTTGCATAAATTGATAAAAATTCAAATAAATTCGTCGATATGCTACAAAATTTAACCGTATATTCAAAAATAAAAAATTTGTGTACATTTGACCTAGACCGGTTTATTAACAACACGCGGCTTTAATCAGCGGTCTCTGTCCCACGGTGCGACGACGAATCAACATGATTTTCAATACGGAATTTATCGTTCTAACAATCGATAATGAACTGTGATTACGTTAATCAGATAAAATCAAATACAATTCAAATTCATCCCCGTAAGCAATAATTATCACAGAGACACTTTAAACCTCGAAGACAGTGTTATGTTTGATCGAATGGCAATTGGACGAGACGACCTTCGTTTGAATTTCATACGAGAACAACCTCGATAGTAGTTGGGGTAGTTTTGACCCGTTAAAGAGAGCCCGGCACTAATAGGGGATGAATTGGCTGGGAGGTTGATCTCTCGTCGAGGCCTCGGTTTCCGGTCGTAGGCGCGAGCCAACACCGCCAAGCGGCTTGTACAATTTTGCGTCGATTCTCGTTGCGATTACGAGTTCAACGGTATAACCGTAACCGAATCGTCTTGTATAGGTACGAAGGCGAATGACTCTGTAGATCATAGCCCCGGAGGGTCGTAAAATCTTAATGACGTGTACGCGCGATGCGAATTCCCGCCTCCGCCGAATGACCCCTTTCTCGCGCCCTCCTCGAGCTCTCCTCCAACTCCATCGAAAGACAAACGCGCGCTTTCCCGCGCGCCCTTCTTACGTCCTCACTAGCGGCCTCGCGCGCCGCCAAGACGAATGTAATACACCGGCAATTATATCGAAGCTTGGCTCTCGTCCTTCGGAAGGTCTCGGAGAGCTCTTCCTTCGTTCCTTTTTATTTTATTTTTTTAATTTTTGTCATCGAGCTTTATTACAGTATTTATATGAAATGTATTGGTACAAGATACATTTTTCTTCGTTAACAAGGGAGAAGATGCGAGAGGTAGTTCGTATCAACGAGTGAAATTTTTTTTTAAAGATTATGAGAAAGAATTTTTAATTTTTGACCCTTTTTCAGAGATCTAGAGGTTTCGATACACCTGAATTAAGACAGAAAATAGGCAACGATTAAACAATTAATAATATTTAGCATACATTTTTTTTCGACTGTTAGATAGTCGAAAGTTTTTTAGTTAGATACTAAAAACTCGAAAGTTGTTTAGTTAGATACTAAAAACTGACTAATTTCCAAAATTAGCGAATACGATGCGAGAAAATAGATATGGGATGAGCAGAAAATGCATAATTTGTGTGTGTGTGTGTTAATATAATTTTGAAACAAGTTTGATTAGAATCTCGAGATTGATAATACTTTCTGGAAATACGTACATTTTCAAACTTTTTGTGACACACACTAAAAACTGATATAAAAGTTTCGAGTTACATGTAACGAAAGCAAAGATAAGGGATTTGTAGATTTGAATTAAATCATTTCTATCGTCGAAAAAGCGAATGAAAAAAAATGTCTTGGTGAGATGGGTAAAAAGAGAATGAGATTTTGTTTAATCGATCGCTGGCTCGTATCTCTATTCACACAGCTTATCGTCGAAAAAGTGAACTCGCGAGAAATGGCCGGTTATCGGATATTTTCGAATGCAATTATCGAACGAACCATCGAGAGGCATCGTTGCTTTTCATCGATACCAATTTCGTCTACAACGAAATGATTTGTACGAACAAAAGACGTCCAACCCTTTTGTTCGTACGTCTGACCGATGTTGAAAATTTCGTACGTTCGACAAAACATTTTCTTTTGGCTGGAACGAAGTTAAAATAGTAATAGAATGTATAGAATCCCCCATTAATATTCGACAAGGTAGCCTGGTGGCGTACGAGGTGAACGATACGAATCCCGAATGAAAGCATTTTGATTAATATTTGTTCAGTGCACGATGTAATGAAAAACAATTAGCGAGAACACTGCTTTTATTGCAATAATCAATCATATTCAATCCTTTCAGCTACATTGAAATTCAGACAATTGTACATTGAATGAAAAACAAATCTGCGCATGTGATTCGTTCGCAGAGATCTGCCTCCTCATTATTTTCTATCGATCGCAAATACTTGGCTCTTCTTTTAGTAACTAATGGGTCAATCAGTTTTAAACGTAATTTTCGCAAATTATTATTTTTAATGTCTTACTACATTTGGGGTATTAAAAATGTCATCGGGTGAAATAATTGCTTCGTATAATATTTTATGAAATTAGAGACTTGTAGAAAAAGTCTTGTTACAACAGTGCACAAATTTATTTGTCCTCCAAAGAGTCACCCTTCGACTGCCACAAAACCTGAAAGAGTGCCTAAAAGATAAAACAGGATCTATAAGAACCCTGAATTTCTTCAAAGTTATTGGCATTTACCATAAAATATAATATACTATACATAAATGTTAATTTTATTTTGCACCGTACGCGTTTATTTTGGCAAATAAAATTATTTTACTAACGCAGAAACCTTCTCGGGAGTGCGGACTACAATTCACCAAATTTTCATCGCAATCGGATAAATGGTATATGCACCTATGTAGGACAAACAAACAAACAAACAAACATTCTTCCATTTTTATATATAAGATAAGTCAAATGTATATGTTAAAAATAGTAAACATTTAGATGTACGTAAAACTGTAAGGCTGAGAACAGTCGCCAATGATCTCAGAAGTTGAGGCGATTATAAATAAATTTTTTTTAAATTTATTCGCCGTAACATTTTTTTTAATTGTCCCAAAAGATATTAAATTCGAGTCCTTTTTATCGTTCTTACAGTTATTTAATGACAGATTTGGAAGCAGCTAGTTGCGTTTCATGGATTGTTGTAACTTGCATAGGGTAAAACGAGCAGTAGTCAGCCTTTTACCCCAAAAAATATATGGCAAAACATAAATAGTGTCAAATGAAACATTATTTATCAAACTTTGGCGAAAAATTCATCACGAACGAAAAAAAACGATACAAAACTTCAAAAAAATAATATTTGTTATAAAAAGAACATTTTCTCCAGTGCTCGGACGTTTAGAACTAATAGTTAGCCTACCATATCATTATTAAACTTTTGGCATGCAAAAGGTGAATTTCCTGTCTTCGTAAAGGTTGCCAATAAATTTAATGCATTTTAAATGGTATCATTAGGAACAAATATCAAAGTTAACATTTTTATTCGTTTATTCATTTATTTATATTCATCCGACGATATAATTTTCAATTCTATTAACACGTTGTTTGCGGGAGACACTTAAACGCGTTGTTAATTGTTTTTGTTTTACCCTTATTAAACAAAAAACGAATTTTCAATGTTTTTTTTTTAACAAAAAGCCTAGAACTTCCGAAAGTAACTGTAAACAAAGGAGCATCAACGATCGCATGAGCACAATATACCCCGTACAGACCACTACTAAATTTTTGGCTCTATTAAAAAAATTTGCTAAAATACCAATAGTCGGCCTCGGGGGTTGATCCTTGGAATTTACAATGTTAAATCGTAAACCCAGTAGCAACCCTTAAAACTATATTTTCTATGGTTTAATACCTTTTTTTTTTACAAAAAGCTCACAAAAAATAATAAAGGATATCTTTCCTGCGAGAATAAATCCATAACATATTTTAATGCAACTGAAACTTATAAAATACATATCTGGGAAAAAGGGACTTCCGGTTATGAAAAAAATAAGACGTAACGCATTTCCGTATGGCTCGGTTCCGCCGTGACGAATAACTTTTTTTTCTCAGTTTTTTGAACGCTTAGTGTATTGAAAATTTATCTACCGATAAATCGGAAACTAAAGATTTCAGTAAACAAATTTTTGATAATGGGAAAACACTTGCACCCTATCCACACGCATACAAAGTTGAAAAAGACTGACTAGTGGAGCAAGCCTGGTAACAGGGTACTTTACCCTATAAAAAACGATATAAACCATTGACCGATACATTTCAAATAATTCAAATTTAAATGTCAAATATCGACGAAAAAACGTTTATTTTTAATTTAGAAAAATTCAATAATTCGTTTCAAAACCGATGTAAAATAGTTCGGTTAAACCGGCCCATTAATTATTGAAATATATTAAGCACCCCTAGCTTCGTCCCATCTCTATATGCGTACGACATTCTTCAGAATGTTGCCATATTTTTCTACCGAAAAATTCGTATTAGTATAGTCAAAACTTTTGTTTTATTAAGCTCTATAAAAAATCTTCTCTTCCTTAATCGAACATAAAATACAAATAATTTGTTTAATTAATTATCGCGATTAGGGTCTGCGCGTATATCGACGTGTATGCCGATCGTCCGTCAAGTTTCCCGCGTAAACTCGTAGGTGCTTTAGGGCCGATGGTGCAAGATGCTCTCTTTCGCTGACTCTCCCGCGCACGCGCACGCAAACCCGCGCGTACATTCTCATTGAGTGACGATTTAATTAATGCGAGCAACGAATTGCTCGTCCCTCTCGTTTCGCCGAGTGCAACGTCGGCAGGCGCGAATCTCGACGCTCTCGAGACGTCGTCTTCGTTTGATGGACTATAGCAATCGCTTCTTCGAAAATATATAAGCGACTCGAGGTTGCTTCGATGCGTGCAAGTTTTCAATTCTTTTATTTCCTCTCTGACAACAAATCTTCAATTTTTTTTGACAAACGTCAAACGACTTATTTTTTTTTTTTGACCACTTTCTAAAGTATTTACTCGGAGTTTAGAGTGAAAAATGTTGAAATTAGCGTAGTTTGGATTGTATGCGATGTTGCTAATTGTCCATTTTGTTTAAGATAGCAACCAAATATTGTTACCAATATTTTGTAAATCAATTTTTTTTTACATTTGGGCTGAAGTTCCATTGTCTTTTCAAAGATTTCTTAAAATTTTAAAAAATGCACAAGGCAGATGCATATAGCTTAAGTAAAACAACCAGGTTCGTTTATTTTTGATGAAATTGGAGTATTTTGCGATTCGTTAATAATTTGAATGAAAATTATTCGTAGGTATTGAAAATACAGAGACTATTAATTTGTTATTACGATGATTATTTATTAATGATAAGATTACAAATCGATTGGTTAACACGTTAGGCGACATGTCGGTCAGAGATGACCGACGATACCTGCACGTTGCGCTTCGTTCAGACCGTCTCGGATATCGCTAGCTAAAAGGAAATGCAAACAAAGCAGCATTGACGCTTGACGCGTCAAAGAGAAATTTTCAGCCAACCACCGGTAAACAATAATTTCTTATTCGCTAAATGTATTTTTTAATTTTCTTAAAGCCGTTAGAATTGACTAAGAACTTTCTCTACGATTGCAAATTTACAGTTTGAAAAATTAAAAAATTTATCGAATCTCGTGAATTTAGGATGTTTTTTTTAGTAAGTATTATTATCCTTTCAAAGGGTCAATATCAACGGTGAAAAAGAGAAGATCTTCGATTCAGGCTTTTTTAGAAAATATGTAATAAATTTAGTAAGCGAAAAAATATAAGTTAACGACCAATTTCTTAAAGAAATTATTTTTGGAGGAAGTCGTTAATAATTTTTCATTATAACTGTTCAAAATTGCCGTTCGTTTATCTCCAGATTTTAATCGAATCGCGAAATACTCGAGCTCCTGTCGTATCACTGAAAATTTTTTTTTTCAAAGTTTCACTTAATTTTTCATACATTTTTCTCGACATTTTCAAAATTGTTTTCGGAACGAAAAAATTTAGAAAAAATGTTCACGCCTGTGTGCGTATTCGTTAGTTGCGCGGTTCGTGCGTACGCGCGGGTGGACGGTTGGGGGTGGCTATGCGTGCGCGCGCAAACATGACCCATCGGTAAAATAAAAACCTCTATCACTCGAAAATGACTCGGGCGATCGACGCGAACCATATTCTACACTCCCAAAGAGACCAACGCTCGTTCGCTCATTATCAAATACCATCGAAATTTATTGATCTTTCGATACTTTTCATAATTACTATTTTTTTTCTTTGGTTGTTTATTTTTTTCCCAAAAATATCCGTTTCTATTTGGATCCATAGAAAAAAAATTCCTCAATCGGGTCGAATCATTTTACAATAAAATTTTGATTAAAGAAGTCTAGGACCGAGTTTACCTAGAATTCATAAAGTTGTTCAATTTTTGTTGGTTTTCGTTTTTATGTGATTGTTACAAACCGGTGACTCTTATAGGTATGTCCTGATTTAGAAAATCTTGAGAATATAAAATGTGTACAACGTAACGCTTCGGTATACGCAAAGTTTCTTGTTGGAGAAAGCATAAAGATTGACAAAAATGTGGTGTCTAGTAGATGGCGCTGCGCAAAGGCGGGAAAGCAACGGAAAAAAAATAAAGCGGTTTTTTCATTTAGACAGTTCTTCAAAGCATACTTCGCCCCCGACTACGGTCCAATAGAATTCTACCATTCGACATTCGACCAATTTCACGATTTTCGTAATTAATCAAACGCTTGCCGCCCTTTTAACAAAAATACCTTCAACCTGCAATACTTGGATGACTTACTTCTTCGAAATTTAATAATCAGAAACATTTTTCTTTCAAATTCGATAAATTTATAGATTTGTTCGACGATTTTATAAATCATTATTTTTGTACTTTTTTGTTTAAACTTCAAGATGCCGTTGGATCGATAAACAAATTAATTTTCGAAAAAAAAAAAAAAAATTCGCCAACAGCCTTATATAATATGTATATGTATTATTTTATTACGATATATATATATATTGTCGATATATAACATACAGTAAATGGTATCTCCTGTGTAAAGTGCTATCAGACATTCTCGTGGTTAGGGACGATGAAAAATTGAGAAGAGTAAACCTTCTTCTCGCATCGGGCAGGGAACGTTCTTGACACACTCGGTCGTGAGAGCAAGAATTGAACCCTCTGGTTAGAGTGGTGGTAGTGGGATATGTACATGTGTATATGCGCGCGCGCGACCCGCTCCGATACTATATATCGATTCGCCCACCCTCCACCCCCTTCCTGTCTGTCCGTCTCTCACTCGCTCGTTCTCTCTTTCTCTCGCCCCCCCCCACCGCCCTCGCTTACTCCGCCATTCCCCATCCCTCTCTAGCGTCCCACCCCCCGCTCGCGCTCCTTCGCCCCCCGACCCCTCACCCTCTCGACCCGTCCCCATCCCGCCCCTCCTTATTCTGCCCCCGACCCCTCGCTCACGCGGCTCCCTCTTTCCCTCTCGCGCGCTCGCTCTCTCTCTCTCACTCCATCGATCCGCACACGTGGTACTGATACGAGAACACATATCGACCTCTGACAGTAGTCGATGCGGGAAAAGAGCGGGAGAATGTACACGAGAGCGAAACACGGTTGACTTTTCAGCAAAAATGGGAATTCACAAATGAAAACGTTGACGCTTTTAATTAAAAATGTGATTTACAAATGTCGACGATGAGACGAATAAATAATAGATAGATTATACGAGTATATAAAAAATATGATTTTATTGGGTAATATATGCACACGCATAGTTAGACAAGTATAAACATAAAAAGTGTTCCCGGAGACGGAACTGGTTATATTTTCGTTTGACTTTATTTATATTCCGGTAAAATTTTGTACGAGAGAAAAATTCCATATTTTCATTCTCAAATACAATAAAAAAATATATATGTATATGTATTTATTTCCCGGTCCACGCTGATGAGACAAAAAAATGTAATTCTTCGCTGTTCCCACTTCCTGGTTGATATATTTTTCTCCAAGTGGAGAGAAGGTTTTTTTTTTATTTCATTCTTTTTGGTTCGTCATGAGCAGGAGGGGCCCCTGCAGACCAAGAGTGACGAGCGCCCCGAGTATAAGTGCCGTAAGGGCCCCTATAGGCAGGATCGTGCGGCATTGCCTAACGCGCTATGCTAGGCTGGCAAAACCCGCCACTGGCTGGCTGCCGATGAGGAGAGCTGCTGTGTCGTACAGGTCTATAAGCCGCGCAGCCAAAGATTCGGACAAAACGAGGTACGGAGAGCGTGCCTCGTACCGAGCGTCGACGACAGCAGCGCACGCGGGACTGCGAGGCAACGGTGAAGCAGACATCGGCCGTGCGTCGACTCGGAGTAGCTCCGACTCGCTGGCTTTTACCCGACGCCACTCTATACGCCGTGCAGCCAAAGAAAATTCATCCGAAACATTTTTATTGCGTGGACCTTCGGGTTGTGCGCGATTCGCTACGAGTTTTCACGTACGCCGTGTACGGGACAAACCGCGCGATGCGCAATCTTATCGTATAGAGGCGAACGTGCCCGAGTGCGCGACTTTGAAAAAACACCATTTTTTTATTGTCGTTCCTTCTTATTTTACTCGATCTTCTCTCTTCGCGATGGAGATTTTTCACGGCGACGACAAGGAGAGAGCACAAACAAGAGACGAACGCGTGAAAATATATGTACCGCGGTGAGATAGATATTCGCTGTGTGCACAAATACGAAAAGTGGGGCTAGCTGACCGTCAGCGTTCGTGGTGGCGAGCTTCCGTACTATGACCACCTATTTCAAAGACCGATAGAGATTGACTGTCGTGTGGTCATATACGTTAACTGTTATATTTTCTATCAAAATCGCCGTATAACCCTTACGAGCTTCAATTTTTTTTTCATTTTATATCACGGAAGCGTCGTTTATGAATATTCTTGGTGCCTTAACATTGTCGAGAAATTTGAGAAACCGGAAAGAAAAAATCTTTATCCAGCCATCCAAGTGTACGTTATTTTATGTTCGAAGCGTAGCAACATCGAGCACGAGCGACGCTACGAGGCTTCGCGGAGACAGATTATAAATATTTCCAAATATATTTCAGTATAAAACATATACGTTGGCAATAATAATAAAACCAACAACAACAATAATAATAATAATAATAATAATAATAAGCAATATCTCAATTCGATATACGTTATTGAAAGAAGAAAACAAAATGAGAATATTCGAGTAAGAGGAATCATCTCCGTTAATAAGCAGTTTTCAATACCCTGAAACGAACTCCGAAAACTCGTCTACTCCCAAAATTTTCAATTATTTTATTTATTCGTCGATGAATGGAGCTTTAGACTTGAGAATAAAAAAATGAGTTTGGTTATAAAAGCAGGAGTAGCAGCAGGATTGATTTTAGCGACGCGTAATTTTTTTCGTAATATGTAGAGATTTTGCCGCGCGTTCTGTACGTTGCGGACGACCTATGGAAAGCGGTACCATGCCACAGCGAGCGTTGCTGGGCCCGTCGAGCAGGTAGAGAGGCCGCAGCAGCATGGGTCGTAGTATGTATAACCTCGATGCCGCGAGAACGAAAGGCGGTAAGCGCTGATTGGTCGTTTCGAACAGAGGTGAGCGTGCGCTCGTTCTTGGCGCGTTCTTCGCGCTATTATACGGACGGACGTTCGACAGCGTCAGCCGGTTGGGTAGGGATCGTCGCTGGTCACGCATGCATCGCAAAAATAAAGAAAGAGCAAGCGCGAGTAAAATATGACGAGCGTTTTGACGAGAGACGATTCAAGAATCGGAAATTTAATAAAAACTCTATAGTTGGTAATAAAAGGAACTACCCCTTTAGCCCTTACAAATCTATATCGATGAATTATCGTTATTGGCGAATATTTTTTTTTTAATTGATTTAAATATTATAGAGTAGCGGCAATGGAAAACTGGCGGTAAAATACGATATCTTAAGTTACGCGTTATCACTTGGTCCGCAAAGTCCCCGAAAGATAAGAATCTATGGATACACAGATATACATAGATATTCCTGATAAGTCATAGATATTCTTATTAGCGATAAGTCTCGTTGCCGAACTCGGTCGAAGCCAATTTATCTTCTCATCTCTTCCGTAGGTATCGATCGAAGAACAATGAATGCAATGGCGTGCAATGGCGTCCGTTCTTCTTATAGTCGAATAATTATACAAATTTTTTTTTTCTTTTTTATTTATATAACCATATAAATATAGCGATCAGTAAAATGAAGGAATTATTTTTTATCCTTAATCAAATTGACGGTTTTTGACAGCCTGTAACTTTGATTATGATTTATCATACGGAAATGGCGGGAATTTTAATTTTAATAAATTTTTTTGTTATGTATAAAGTTACATACCAAAAATTGAGGCGGAAGAAATCTTAAATTGAGTTCGTCTAGTCGTGTCTTTTATTTATCGAAAATAAAACTATTGCTTGTTGTCAATGACCTATGGCAACTTTTTTATTCTTTTTCGTTTTTTCTTTAAAATATTGACGGATTAGACAGCGAGGTGTAAAACCGACCGATGCGAGAAAAACCAAATTTAATCATCGATTTCATGGTGATAAATATTCGCATCAAATTGACAAAAAAAGATTTTAAACCTTGAGCGTATTTTGACATGTAAAGATTCCAGAGTTGAAAATAGTCGTTCCGGGTAATTTCTGAATGAAAGTTGACTGATGATTAAGTTCAGGATAAATTTAATGATTTTGGATAACGCGATATGTTTCGAAAAAAATTTAATCCTTTATTCCAATAGAAATCATTGAAAAACTTCGATCGATAGCTTTGGTTTTATTTTTCGAACATTTCTGTAAGCTTCTTTCCTCGGAAGATGTTAAACTTCGAACCGAAAGAGGCATCTTTTTATTTAAATAGACATAATTCAATGGAAACAAATTATTTGGTAACGATAAAAAAAGAATCTTGGAGCCAAAAGTGTACACTTTGTGATTCAATTGGAAACTTTGAGCTACGATTTTATTTCATACGTGATGGTCGAGGCTAGATGAAATAAATTTAAAGGCATTTTTTAAATTACTTTTCGACACCAAACTTTGTCAGCATTCAATTTTTTTTAAATACTTCGATGGGACGTACAGTTTTCAGGCTTTAAATTTATTTTTCTCTCGTCTCAGATATAACATTGGTTGTACGATAAGTACCAACAATGTTATGCCCTGTCAAAAGTGGACAATTTTCATAGGGTTAAAAAATTATGTCTTCATTTTTTTGAGAAGTTTTAGATCATTTTAGATATTTTGCATTGTATATTTTTCGTGGTACCGACCAGGAAAATTATATGACCAAAATTCGTAGAATTTTCTGTAGAGTACCTTATCTATGACTTATTTGCACACTGACAATGACGCGTTTACAGTAACGTCGATCTGAGCACTTTGAAAACACATAGAAATTTCTCACTACATATAAATGTCTACTACAGTAGCGTTTCAACCTTGCAACATTTCCACTCGACGATATATTGTCTTGAGTGCACTCATTATACAATTATAAAGCACTAGATAATGGTACAATCTTAGATCGAATGTGTGATATTTTTCGATAGTTGCGACACTCTCGATAGAATTTTAAGATTTTCGGTACGCAATTGTTTAAAATCATTAGTTTTTCAGTTTCTAGGGGATTATAGGGAATTTAGGCTCTATAAATTTGCCTTTTTCTTAACATCAATTGCCATATAGTATACATTTTGTTTAAACAGATTTTATTTGAAATATGCCACTCAAGATTTTTTGAGGTTGTTGAGTACGAAGTTAATCTTATAATTTATAAATTAAAAATGTCAGATTTGATATTACGGATAAATATGTTTGATGTAAGTCTTGTAAAGGTCTTGATATAGTTGAAATTCGGTTTTAAGGGGATTTTAGGGTCGTTAATTAAAAGGTTGGGGTCGGTTTAAAAAATCATGGTGATAGATCCAAAATGGGGATAAACATGACTTTTCAATGGGGAATTCGAATTCAGAGGTTCGAGAGCAATAAATACTGAGTTTGGTTTAAAATAAATATATAAAATTGGCCATTGATAGGAATTATTTCAATTTTCCTATTTTTTATTATTGCAGTTTGCCTGAGAATTCGTAATCAGGGAACCAAAAAATCTGTCGGAGGGTTGTGTCGCTTTATTCATTTATTATTTATAAAAATCACAAAGTAAGCAAAAAATCTTCATCAGGACTTCTATATGACATTTGATCTTCGAGAAAGTTAAACATAATATGCTTACAATCGTTATCATATATTAGAAAGAACCTAAAAAAGGTGAAAGGACGAAAATAAAAACGTCCTCGAAAGGTTTTCAAAATTATTTGGGATATCGAATTAAAATTGTTAACGAAGCATGTAAACTCATTTTTGTCGAATGTAGTTGGATTTCCGAGTAGTCGTAGATTAGGGACTAAGGGACTATGACAAATTTTAAAAAATCGTTTTATTTTTACATTTAAAAAGTTTTAATTTATTTCGTTTCGATCGTCCTAATTATTTTATTGAGAAATCACAAAACTTGCGATGTAAGTCTTACTTTCATGCTTGTTCAGGAATGCAAAAATGAACATGGAATGTGACCATTTAAAAAAGGAATGTTTATCCATAACTGGAAAATAAAATAAAATAATTAATATCGTATAAATCCTGTCGTATGAATTGTTTGGTCTGCCAGCGGGAATTAGGTCCAACAAACATAAGTAGACCCAATTTGACCCAACGAAAGTCAAAACAATTTTTAATCAAATTAGAACAAATGCAAGCAGGTGCTATATGTATTATATATATATCTTCTTTAGGAATTAGAGTCATAGGAAAATTGATAAAAATCCATAATGACAAGTGTCATACCAACTACGGATCCTTTCGACTTTTAGTGATTATACATTTTTGTTTTGTGCAAGAGACGAACAGTTCACGGTAAAATCGAGGTTTCGAAAAAACCACAATCTTGTCGATCAAATATCCAGAAAATAATTTAAAAAACGATTAGCTCGAAGTCTTCTGTACAATGTTACACGCGTCGAACAAATTTTAATCAAAATTTCAATCGGCATTTCAAGCAAACGATACGACGGAAGAATTTACAATTCTTAAAATTCTACCGATTTTTAAATATATGTGTATATGCATAAAATATGTAACTGTTATATCGTCACAACGCGCCTAGTCATGCTCTTGCTATTTCTCAAAATAAATGGGGTGAAAATAGGGAAAATCATAATTTCATTAAATTTAGGTACGTTCTCGGCATGTGTCACGATTTCGTATTTTGAGACTTATAAATATGAGAGAGTATTCACCTCATGAACAGAAATTTAATTATAGATCGGTGCCAAAATTACTAACCCTTTAGTTCAAAATTTCAATGTTCAAATATTAATCAATTTGTAATAATTATAATATCGTAAAGCTATCGAACGCTGCTTCGTCCTGTTTTATTTGACCCAACACATGCTGTCTGACTAAAGCTAGACAATGCCCTTAAAGTTTTCACAGGGCAGTTGATATAATAGAAAACCTGCGGACCAACATGGCCGAAGTACGGACATGTTCATACTTCCTCAAATTTAGAATTTTACACTTAGAATCGTGCACCTGTTAGTCGTGTTATATGTCCCTTCCATACTTCTGTACGAGCACCATATACAAACCCATAGTATTACACGCTAATCGATATATTATTTATGAAATTGTGTGCATCACAAGATTTATCGAACTTGTAAGAAGTATTGAAATGTAAAGAAAAACTGCTTTTACTAATGGATATATATGTATATATAATACATATGGATGTGGATCCATTCATAATGACGGTGTGTATATATACAGGGTGTCTCATTTTCAAGCCCCCAGTCGAATATCTTTAAACAATAGCATTTTTAGAAAAAAAAATATTTGTATGAAAGTTGGAAGGTTTGAAGGGGGATGTAAAATGCTTGTTTACTTGTTTTATCTTAGGTGGAGGTTTTCGAGGTCACTGTCAGGTCAACTTTTGTTTTTAATAGAGATAATTATATCCTTTTTAACAGATTCGTGTTATACATCAACAAAAATAAGATACTTTGGTTTGAAATATTTTTCAGAAAATCTCAATTTTTTTAAACTTGCGGAATTTTTTGCATTTTCATAAACCGTGTATTCTTAAGTCTTCATACGAATTCTCAGAGAATATTGAAAAACAAAAGTTTATATTAACTAACAAAAATTATTTTTAATTTTCTTTTTGCAATTTGTTAAATTCGTTTATCAATAGAAAGTACTATATATAACAGAGTTTTACTTGCATAACTTTTACAGTTTTTTACAAAATTTTCTACTTTTTACATTTTTATTCTCTTTCCTCGCATTCCTCTCTTTCTGTTCCCAAATCATTCTTACACACCTTTTAATAGAAAGTACTATTTTCAACTTCGGCAATGAAAAGAACGGAAATTTCTACGTTTAAAAGACATTAATTATTTTTTAAAGTTTAATTAAAACTTGTTAAAAATATTCTCCAAGAATCCTTCCCCATACCTTTTTTACTTTTTCCGACTTATCTGAAAAATCTTTATTTACCGGGTAAAGAATTTACGAAAAACCAAAAATGTCTGCAAATCTTGCTAATTACATTAAAAAATTAAAATTTATTGAAAAAAAAATGTTTTGAAGAACACCTTCTTATTTGTTTACATTGGATACGAATATGCAAAAACATAAACTATTTCCAATTTTTAAATATGAGTTGACCTCAAAATGACCTTGAAAAGCTCGACCCAAGGTTGAAACTTTCACAAAAAATATTGTTTAAAACAATTATATCGTTGAAAAATATTCGGCTAGGGGGAATTAAAATGGGTCATCCTGTATATAAATACGTACATATCTTATTGGGTCGCGCGTATGCTCACATATACGCGTATCTAATACACGCCCAATTTGATGTATATACACATAAACGTATAGATAGTTAAAGTATTACGACTCTACCCGCGGTCCAATAATATACATATGAACACCCGGAATGCGAGTATGTAAGCAGAGGCCATAACGTGACCTACAACAAATTTCACGGTCCCCCAGTCAACCTGGAGTGTGGTTGTACGCCCGTCTGTGTGTATACGTCTCTCACGTAAAATATGTTCGCGTCGCGTGTGCCGAAAGAGGGAGAGAGAGAGAGAGAGAGAGAGAGAGAGAGAGAGAGGGGGAGGGAGGGAGAGATCGTAGTAGGGTGGATGGGAGGGAGAGAGTAATTCTACCAGTTGGTTATATCATACGAAACGATTAATATTTGGACAACAATGATTTGGCGCGTGCCCACGCGTCGGACCGCGATCGTTGTCAACGTCGACGACCACCGGGGTGACAGACGGAACTTGCGCGGAAGTTCGCGAACGTGAGTCCCGCCATAAAGCACCCCGCGCACTGGTCTCACTCTCTGCCTCGTAAAACTAATCTTGCCACAGATACCGATTACGTAACGACCGATTGCTCATCTCGTTCCTTTTTCTCTCTCGTCGTTTGTCACTCTTTCTCTCTCTCTCTCTCTCTCTCTCTCTCTCTCTCTCTCTCTCTCTCTCTCTCTCTCTCTCACACACACACACACACTTTCTGATATTCGCCACATTCAATATTGTCGTCCCTTTCTCACCGTCCCTCGGCAAACGCTTGTCTGATCTCTGTATGCTGTGTGTGTGTTCTCCCTCTCTTCCCCCCCCCCCCCCCGCCCCTCTCTCTTTTTCTCTATCGAGGTCTGTCTTTCTTTCGGCGCATGTAATTTTCGTTGTTTAGTTCGTTGACGCGTCAGTGTAAACGACCTACCCCAACACTACCGACTTCTTTTTTTTTCTCTCTCTCTGGGTTGTTCCGACATCAATATATATGTAGATTTCTGTCCTTTTCGCACAATCTCACGCTTCGCGTCTTTCCAATGTCACACTGTTTTTTCAGACATTGTAAATCATCTCGACTGTACATAAATATATACTATTTTATATGTGATTCGTCGTATATAAAGATGAAAACATCGAGCTGTCGTTAATAAATTGGCGCGCGTCTGTGGTGGAAATGTGACTAATCGTCACTTCGCCGCTTTCGACCGACAAATCTCGGCGATCTTCTTCGTATACCTATATTCTTTTTTATTTTATTTTTGTATTTTATAATATCTTTCGTCGTGACTTTTTCACATTAATATCATGTACGACGTAAATGCAATTCATTGATCGTTTAATTCTGTGTCATGCGAGAGAACTTGTTATTATTTATTTTCTACGGACACCGATATACAGGGGGTCCCATTTTAAACTCCCCAGCCGAATATCTGTGGATAATACAATTAAAAAATAAAATTCTGTTAAAGTTTCAAGGTTTGAAAAGGGGCGTAAAAAGGCAATAAGTACTTGTTTGATCTTAGGTGGAGGTTTGCAAGGTCATTTCAAGATCAACTTCTTTTTTTTTAAATGGGAACCAGTATTTTTTTGCAGATTCGTATTCTACATAAAAAAATAAGAAACTTTTGTTCAGAATTTTTTTCGAGAATATCTCAATTCGTTAATGTATTTAGTAAAATATGCCGAAATTTTAGGATTTTTATAAAATTTTGGACGAAAATTAAAATTTTTTAAAAGTCCCAAGAGGCAGAAGATGTTTCAGTTCATACAAGGATTCTTAAGGAAAAAGAAAAAAGTTTGATTAATTTAGAAAAAATAAATTTTAATCATTTTTTAACAGGGATAGTTTTTTAATCACGGTTACTTTTTAACAAAATTGTTTATTTTTTTAAATATTTTAGAACAGAAAGTAGTTTTTTTTACTTTGGAAATTAAAAGATCGGAAGCTTTCACGGGTCGATAAGATAAAATAATCTTGTAAACATTAATTGAAACCGTTTTAAATATAATTGAAGAATCCTTATCTAAATTTAAGCATTTTTTACCTCCTCTGACCATTCTTAAAAAGTTGGGCTTTCAAGTAAATAATGTGTGTAAACCCAATTTTCGGCAAATTTTGCTTATCAAGTGTTTAAAAAACAAATTGAAATTGAAAATTGAAAATGAAAAGTGAAATGTTCAAATTGAAAAAAAAGAAGATGCCTTCGAAATGACCTTGAAAATCGTCACTTAAAATCAAACAAGTAATTTTACATCCACTTTGAAAGTTTGAATATTTTACACGAAAAAACGAGCGTTTAAAATGGGGCACCCTGTATATATAAGCCGGTCTATAAATTCACTCGTGATTTCTGGTGTCATTGAACGACGCTCCGGGATGTTGTAACCCGAATGAATAATGCGATAAGGTAGTAAAACGTGACTGTCTCGTTCATTGACGGATGAGGGAAACACTTGACTTTGAAAATAAGCTGTAGATAATCTATCGAATTGGTTAATTCATGTAAAGAATATCTGGGCAACAGATACCCGTATAGATAATATTTATCATACGTCTATATTACCGTGTAGACGCGATGTAGTTCAAAAATGCGATATGTCACACGTGACATCATAATTTTAATTCCTACACTCGAAGAAAATATCGAACTACCCACAAGTCCAAAATTGACAGATTGCTTCATTATTGATCTCTCTCCTTTACAAATTATTCATTAGTATTCGAAATTAATCGAGTCACGAATTCCAAGTCGTAAATTTTATTTTTATTAGCACGAATAATTCAAAAAGGTGTATTAAATTAAATAATAAATCTTTTATATTTTCAAGTAATTATCATTGTAACTTACGTTCCAAATCGCCTTAATAATTCGTCATTTTTGTCGGCTCGAAGCAATATATAATATACAATATTATTTGAGCAATGTCCAAGTATGCTGAGACTATAGAAGAATATACATATATAAAAGTTGTTACTATAAGCGTGTCGCGAAGTTACGGTTCAAAGTCAAATCCGAGCAGGATCAAGTTTTCGCGTGTGGCTGTCGTAGGTAGGAGGTACCTACTGCCATATACAACGGAGACGCGCACGTGTCTGACACGCACCGGTACGTTACTACTGTCGCGTCGCCTCGGATCTCTTGCGTCCTAGTCATTCGTACCGGCTTTTTCCACTACACAGCCAGTTACTTATATACGTACGTACGTATACATACATCGAATACCTGGCGCATTATATCGTTCAGACAAAGACTGGGAAAAAGTTTTCTTCGGGTTTTCAAGATCGCATCCCTTCTCGCACGTGTGCTAGTGAAACTGGTGGCTGCTTTAGCCGGATTTACCAACTTTCCGGACGTATAACTCAAGCTGAGTTTTACTATCTCTCGGGGTAGATCGTGGGTTGGAAGATTCTTCTTGGCGCGTATGTCTGTGACGAGAAGAGAACTTCAAGGCCAACGTCAAGACTTTTTACATATATATGAATTCGGTGGTATATCCGATAGGGTTGTACGTATCTACTGCGAATCGTAGCGCGTAACCATTTCGTTCTATTCGCATAGGCGACATGGATATTTTTATAACGCTATTTCTGATGTTTTAGTGAAACATCGATCAATTTATCGACACTGGTTAACACGTAGCTATTCGATGGAGCTGTCACTCTGTTCCACTTTAGTTTTATTTATTTTGTGAACGTTCTTTTTTTAATGTTGCAAAATATTGAATCTTTGTCTAGGCTGAAATGATTTCTTTATAAAATACAAATGCTTTTTTAGTCTCTTCGCTGTGTACGAAAATTGAGGGGGCCTGTCATCGGGTGTATCACCATTTGTTTGAGAAAGAAATATTTGGCTTTTGTGATAGCTACGATATTTAACAAAAGGTTAGAAGCAATTTGCAAATTTTTTCTTTCTGTATAACTATCGAATAAGAATTTCATAAATTTTTTGGTATATCGTCATTTACAAGAGCTATCGCAGAATATCAACTCAATCCTGTCCACATTTTCGAAATTCAAAGGGGTTATATCTCTTGATATGATTAAGGGATTAGTTTCCATCATACCGTGTAAATTTAGAGAAGAAATTAGAGATTTCTTATCACAGAAAATTTAAAAAAAACGCTTAGCCAGCAGGAAGAATATTCTTGAAATGTTGTACCTTCATTTTGTCAACGAAAATAACTGTATATATTGCTAATACCGTCTAATATAATTAACTTTCTTGTCATCGTACGAGATGACAAACAAATTCCTCCATTTCGACTTAAAAAAAATTAAATCACTAATAATCATGCCAAAGATATAAATAATTAAATAAAAAAATATAAAAATAGTTATTAAACATATTTCGCCTCTATGTATTTATCAACTCCAATTTGTATGCGCATAGAGGGAAGAGAAGGAGAGGGAAACCCGCGAGTTGCGATGTTGTCGGGCGTTTAATCTCTTTTGTCCAAAATCCTCACGTTCTCCGAAACGAGCCACAAGAAAAATTCCAAAAAATCGGAACAAGTCCCTCTCTTCGTCCTTCTAAAGTGACTAAAAATTGAAAAACTTCTATAACATCTTTCAGTCATGATATCGATATAATCGAAAATCCTTCAGAAACTCCACCGAAGTTGTCTTTCCTTATCTCTCCCATGTTAAAATCGGGAACTTTGGACTTTCGTACGACTGCCACCAGGCATAAGAGTCTACTCAAATTTTAACAATAGCTTCCTCGAACCGTTACTTAAATTCACCGAAATTTTTACTAAATTTTTTAAATAAATTAATCTTGCGCTAGAAATACCTTAAATAAATAATGTTCTTTGTCGATGAAAATTACATTAAAAACTACGCAAATTAATCAATTGATAATCAGACTGTGATTATCTAGGACGTAATTCGTGATAATAATGAATTGCTGCAAATGAAAAAAAAACGTCCTCTTCGCAAGTTTTTCGAACACGATCTTGAAGGTATAAAATTACAAAAATCATGAAATACACATATTTAGTATTATTGGAATGCCCCTAAACGCTGAGGAATTCTTATTTGTAATGACGTGTCGAAACTTTACAAAAAGAAAGAGATTTTGTTTTCTCATCTTAGAATTTTTGTTTTCGAAACTCACTGTCTGGAATCCGGTCTCATATTTTTTTAGGCTCGTTTCTGTCCCCATTTAACAATAATTTTGTGTAATTATCGTCTATATTGTACAAACTGAAAGGCTAGCCATACGTTAAAAATGAGAAAAAGTTTGCAACAAGTAGTCTGTGTTAAATATAACAAAGTGTAAGTTTATTGCGGAGTGGGTCGGGTTTCTCGTCTATTTATTGCAGATTTTATTTTTCGAAATACCATTTCGGCCCATTTCGGTACACGTATAAACAAATTTAATCGGCCGGAAGATTATTAAAAATTAATTCTCCAAATTTTGTTCCTTTTTCCATTTTTTTTTTTCATAAGAATCTTCTTTTTTACTCCGAAGTATTCAAGTTCGATATCCCTTGGTAGAATAATTCCGTAATTGAGATTTCGATAAAAATTCATTAATCAAGAAATGTACACTTGATCAAAAATATATGAGCTACATCCGGTACGTTGGAGCTTGATTTCTTTTCTTGGACAATATTTTCAACAAAATTCAGTCAATTCTTTCTTGCATGTTCAAATGAGCCATTTGATCCGGAATGCCCCATAAGTAAACAATAAGATAGAGAATCGGCAAAGAGTCATCGACGATGGGCAGAGGCCGTGCGATAGGCTGACTCGTGCTACTGGCCAGCTCAAGGCTGCTGCCCGGCTCGGTCGCATTCCAAGTTTCAAAGCAACGCTACCCGTCTTTCTCGCACCCGTTGGCTTTCTCCCTTTCTCTCTTGCCCCTCACTCCTTCTCGCTCATATCTCTATGCGCCAGAACGCTCGAAGCCGCGAAAGAACGTGCGAGCACCTCTCGCTTCAACCCGACCCCAACGACTACCTGCCGGTAGACTTTACTCTTTCTCCCTCTCCCCCTCTCTCGCTATTCGCATTAGCACTATATATAATTTTGCTACGTACAATGTCTCTGTACGGTTAGAGAAATTATATATAGATATAGCCATGTGCATTCTAAGTTTAACGCTCACGTGACTACATACGTATAAATAAATAAATAAATTAAGAGATATTTATGAATAAACATATCTTAGAGATAACTCGAGACGTAAAGTTAGCAACGCCGGACTCGTCTCATCAACAGCTGTCGCGTCTCTACTTGTTGAATCGAGTTGTACTACTACTGTAGTAGATACAGCTGAGAGCTACCGCCGCACAACTGGCTGTTCACTGTGCTTACTTGCTGCATGCACTTCTCTTCGGCAACCTTCAACCTCATCCCTCTTGTTTCCTCTCTCGTTCTCGCTCGCACTCGTTTTCATCTCTATCCTTCTTTATCGCCGCTGTACCACCCTCGTGATTCAACATTTATCCCCGTTTCTTCGTCCATTCGTACGCGTTACGCGTGTCGTTTAATTTTTTTTATTATATTACTCTTTTGTTTACTAGTATTACGTATCGTCGTAAGAACACGAGACGATTATATTTAAAACTGAATCGTTAGACTTGTATTTTTTTTTGTCTTTCCAATTGATTTTTAATTTATAATTTAAATGGAGTAACAAAATCGTTATACTATAAATAAATAGCTTTAATAAGTATCGGCGTTAATTATAAATATTCATTAGGATAAATGATCAATCATATGAAAAAATAATTATAAACAATTATAAATTATTCGAAGAAAAGTATTCTTTTTGGCGACTCGTTGTGACTGTAATTGTTTAGTAAAACAATTTTTATTGTATTCGATTGTATTGCACGTTTTGTACAAAATTTTGTAGGCCACGAAACTCTTAATGAGACAAAACACGAGCTTCGTAGCGAATGGTAAATGTTCGACCTAATGATAGAATACTCGAACGTTATACGCGGAGAGATACTTTCTCAAAGAACCGTGAATTCCTGGTAAGATATACCGGAAGTTCCGCAAGCTCTTCCGAGACTTTTCCTTAAGCATTTACACCGGCTGAGCTCCCTCTCTCTCCCTTTCTCTCTCTCTCTCTCTCTTGCTATACGTTCCTTCGTGAAGGAAAATGTGGAAGAAGAAAGAACAGAGGCCATTGGTGTGGCACACTTAATAGCGAAGACTGAGTCACTGTTGGCAGCAGTGGCGGATGAGAAGTGGCGAGGATAATAGTGTGAGCGTACATGAGCGCTCGCACAAACATGTAGGTACACGCTCACGGTCCAGAGCCGCGAGAACGCTCACCAACGAGCGAACCTTGCACACTTTTGCCTGGGCTCGGGGACAAAATGCACGAGACTTTATGAGCCTGTATAAGTTTTTGCTCGTTATTGTACGACGTACACCAAGAGAAATTGATTTATCGATTAATTAAGATGAACATTTTTTCCTCGGGTTGTACGCGATGAATTTTAATAAAATGAGATAGGTATATTGCAATTCAAGCAGGATCTGTGTGAATCGAGGAAAATTTGTTAATTCGACCAAGTGTGTGGAGTGGATCGACCTCTAGGCTCGAAAATACCACAGGAATGAGCTTTGTGTTTAAATAGCTTTGTACACGATTTTACGCAAAAATAATACGTTCAATCGAGACAAATCGTATCAAAGATTGAACCATTTTTCTTTGAATTAATAACGTTATGAAATTTTTTGGTGTCTTTCAATTTTTCGTCTTCCCATCCTTGAGTATCCTTTGAGTGTCATCTGGCACTACACATTCAAACGGAATGACGACAAAATTACAAACGTTGTAGAAAAACTGCAATTGCAGAACTTTTCGTTTTGAAAATACAAAGTAATCCGCGAAAAGTGAACAACTTCATGGTGTTGCCATAGGGGGCGTGCTTTACGCAGTTGACATTTTTAGACTCCTCAAGAGGAAGTCGAATCAAACGGAGTGGTGAGGATCGAGACTGGGTTTCGTCGTATAATAGACGGAACATACGAACCCTTCGCTGACCCACCGAAATAGCACTAACTTTACATTTAGATCGAGCGAAGAGTACGGAGGGTCTAATCGAACCTCCCCAACCGCCCGGGCAGTCTCCTTCACGCGGTCTCCGCAAGCCCTCCAAACCGCTTCTTTGAAACTACTGCGGGGGTGACATTCACCATTGTGGAACTATTTACAGATTATATCTTTGAATTCCCTGTTGTAATATATTCAAAATGTCCCTAAGCAGCTTGTAAACAATATTCATATTTCTACGTGCGTGAGTAGTTGGGTATCCATTTTTACTGGACCTCCTTCAAGAGCATTAAACAAACTGTCTTCGGTATTTTCGGATTCCCTCGGTTATATACGAATATATCGCGTCACAATCCACAAGAATTCTAGCCATCTTTCGGAGTTTGGGACAATTACTATAAAGTTTAAAAACCGCATGAACAAATATGTAAAAGAATTTTCTGTGCTAGCCCCAAGTGGTTTTTCTTAAACAGTGTTATAAGAATTTTTATTCAGCAGAATTCATGCTTTGTTACGTTAATCTTGCAATTACTTTATGAAGTGATTGCGTTCTATGATTTATAATTATTATTATTATTTCAATCCTTATAACTCGATCCACTTTATACCTTTATAACTAATATTGTTATATAACATCGAAAGGCTCTTTGCTTTCTAAAACTGAGTCTATATATTCGTATGCGGGTACATGGAAGTTATATATTTGATAGGGAATGGCTGTTAAGCAGAAATAAAATCAAAACTGAATTACAATTTCTTTTTAATTCAAACGTGTTCACTTCTGTTAAAATTTAAATAACGGTTAGATAAGCTCGAGGCAACATGTGGATCGAGGGCGAGTTGGGAAGGATCGCCACGCAGAGCTAGAAAGGGGTTCGTTTTTTTGAACTTGGAATCGAGATTTGCAATGAACGGAGGATCGTGACTTGAGTACTAATTATAAACGAAATAGACTCTAAGAAAATTGATAGAAGTAATACGAATGTTGACTATGGTTAGTCCTCAAAAATTTAACATCCATTTGCAAACGGAACTTGTTAAAATATTTGTTTCATTTTGTATTTTCAATTTTTCCCTAGGTGACTATGTCCTTCTCCTTCTCGCGCGAGCTAAACCCAATCGAAAATGAAATATGCCTAGAGTGGAGGAAGAATTGAAAATTTTGATAAGTTTTCGAAGATGAAGTATAGGTACGGTATCGACGATGCTTTGTCAACGAGTGGTCCAAAATAAAAGAAGCGCTTCTAAAACAGAATCTATGACGGAACGTATACATGCAAAAATGCTAAAAAAACATTGTTGTAGTTTTGAAAGCTTAGCGACAGTTTCCAAGCGGAATGTCAAAACAGTAAAATTTAAATTGATTCCCTTCTTTTTCGTTACTGACGTTTATATCAATGAAATTTCGTGCTCCTGGTGCCCTTTTAATAAACGATCTTGGTTTTTTTGCCGATCGAACGAAAATGCACGATAAGCCCGAACGCGCCTGAGAGTTTAACGGCTCTCTCTTTTCCTCTCTCTCTCTCTCGCGTTGGATCGATTTCTTTCAGCCTTCGGCTGGAACGGCTGGGTACTTCGTCGGCCGTGCTGACCTATTTAGGCAATGGCAAGGCCGCCGTCGCCACCACCACCACCATCATCACCACCACCACCACCACCACCACCACCACCACCACCGTCATCGTCGTTGTCGTCGTTGCCGACGAAGCAACGCGACTTTGGCTTTGGCCTTTGCTCTCTTACTATACGCTCGTCGCTGCGTAAACACACCCACGATTTCTATACGGCACTTCTCCTCGTCTTCGTAGTGATATACACGAGAGAAGGCGAGCTGCCGGTATATAAGCATCACAAACGACGTGCGCGTGACGCCGGCTTCTCTCGAGAAGAACCGTTTTCGTGTCTCGTACACCATTCGCGTATGCCTTGCTAATATATACCTATATGTATGTATATAAAATATAAATACATAGGTATTCAGTAGAATCCGTTTAGTACGACTTTGTTTGTGACGTCCCATCGCTATTAGCGACGTGGATGCAAACTCAAGTTTGGGTTTCATAAAAAGGATCATGAAAGTATAGTTGTCCGTTCAGTAGGAGTCTGGCTAAAGGGACCAACCGCTATTTGCGATGTGGATGCAAACTCAAGTTTGATTTTCATAGAAAGGATCATGAAAGTATACTCGTCCGTTTAGTACGACTCTGGGTAAAGGGACCAACCGCTTTGAAGGACAGAATTTACTAAAAATCGTAGGGTTAGAGGGACGCGCAGCTCCAAACAATTTATAATTTTATGAGCGATATCTCGCAGCCTCGTGTAAATCACTTACACGTCGTCCTGGGTGAGCTAGATTTTGCGTAAATTTTGAAAATTCGATTTTCAGGAAATTTTGAATGTTTCGAAAAGTTGGGTGAATAGTGAACTTTGCAAGTTTCAAAATCCGAGGGAGAGAAGGATATGTGCATGTACGCATGTACTATATTATCACAAAAGTATGTGTTTTTGTAAGTTGTTTTTTACCTATAGCTATACTGGGTTTAACTAACACTAAAATTTATTTTATTAAAATTTTTGTCTTATTTCTAACAATCGTTCATTATACACGCATATTACTTAATGAGAATCAAAGAAACATGAATAAAAAAAGAGAACAAGGATTAAATAATCAGGTTGTTTTGTGCGACGTCCGATTAGTAGGTACGACGTAATATCGTCAGTCTCATGACGGTCGGTTTATCCGGATTTTACTGTATATACCGACGCTGCTTACGAAAACTAGAATGTTTCAGATTGCTTACGAAAACAAGCACGCTTGATATCAGCGCGAAAACTAGCATGTTTCGACTTTTGCCACGAAAAATAGCATATTTCTATATTTGCCGCGAAAACTGGCATGTTTTGGGGTTTACCACGAAAACTAGCATGTTTCGGACATGCTACTTTTCGCGGCAGAAGTCGAATCATGCTAGTTTTCGCGATGAAAGCCGAAACATGCCAGTTTTCGCGTCGAGTATCGAAACGTGTTGGTTTTCGCGGTGGAATTAGAAAAGTGTTAGTTTTCGTAAGAAATTTGAATGGTGCTACTTTTCGTAAGCAGTGTCGATACTTGACAAAATTAATTCACCACCACTGTTGGCGTTGCCTCCGCCAGGTACACATGTGAAGGAAAAGGCTATACCGGGTGTTCCATTTAAAGGAGATAAAACACTTACCAGACATCTAAAAAGGCAGAATATACCGGGTGTCCTATTTGAAAAAGGATCGAGCCTAGAACGGGTGTCCTATTAGAAAAGTGCATGGTATGTTTTGCGTGTCTCATTCTCAAGGGATGAAAGATATTCGGGTTGCCTCAATGGTACGTTATTACAGATGTACCGAGTGTCTTATTTGAATAGTCCCAGGTCCGCATGGACCATTCGCGATTGTTTTTAAACGAGACAGATCCAGAGTTGTCCAATCGGAGAAATGGAATCATCCGCATTCCTCGTGGTATGACAGTGCGTGAGCAAAGTTCCAACAAACTACAAACTACTAGTTATGGCTTATATCCTATTCCATTCTAACCTCGCGGCGGCAACATCGATGTCCCTTAAACTTCGAATAGACGTTGATATCTTCATGACCGCGTTTGGACTCGGCCTGTTCCAGCTCTCTGTTTAAACACCCCGAGCAGGCTGGGAGCTGGCCCTGAGTACGCTAACAATCTGACTCGGATCAGACATGTAGCTTGATTTAGCCCTGATTTTCGCTTCCACATTTGTAAATTTACATATTCCTAAATTTATTCCCAGTTATTAATTTCGCTTCGTGTTCATAAATGGGAAAAATTTGTGGATTGACCTGCTAATGCGTTCAACATGCGCCCATATATTGTTGCATAATGATACATTGTGTTTGTATGTCTTTCAATAATCGAATAAGTACAGATTGTCACGGAAATAGAGCCTCTTCAAGAGCATTCAAAAAAATGTAATTGCCATTTTTAGGGACTAAAGTTAGTTTTTCACGCTAATTTCCTCACTTATGTGTGGGCTAGGTGGCGATAGCGCTCGCGCGAGTCGTACCCATCTGATGACGTCTGGCGAAGCCGCTTAATCAGGCACACCTTATCGTGGCGAGATGTGACCCCGATTGTATTATACGCTCGCAAAATCACACAGTACCTTATTAATAACGTATCCAGGTCGTATCAGGCAGAAAACCCGGCCTGATCCACCCTGGTGAAACGTCAGTTAACCTGATTACCGTTCTGCTTGAGAACTTCCCATCCTTCCTCATTTCAAAATTATTGGGACTTAAGCGTGTGGTCTTGGCGTGTAAATTCATGGTACCGCCAGTTACCCACAGGTACCAGGTACTGCGAGACTCCCGAGACATCCCCTATGTGTATACCTAATATTTGTGTACATTAGAACGAGACTAAATGTTCGGACCTGCTCGATGAATGGACCATCTTTATTTCGAAGAAATCTAACATTCAATTGCGACGATGCAAGTTTGATTTTAATCGCATGATCTAAAAACAGTAATGGAGTAATATACATTTGTAATAATCATTTTTCATATATGTGTATGATTCTTCTCAATTTTATGATCAGTTTCTTTTTGTTTACATATTTAAACAATTTAGGGAGAAGGATTTATTAATTCGGCAACGATCAATGTAAATGCAAATACTTGTCTTATATATTATACACTATTATGGTTATGAAAACTATGTAAAAATTAATGGAGGAATAAGCAAATTTGCTTGAACGGAAATGAGATTAGTTGGAAATTGAAATACGGTAGTATGTGTATTAAAGTCTTTAATCGTTCTGATAGCAATATATATAGCGGTTTTCAAAAAGTTGTCTTGCAATGAAAATAGGCCGACGCCTTAATTCGCAAAGTTTAAAAGTTTGAAAGTATACATATACATAAACAGTGTTGAAACAAATTAAACCAATTTGTATTTCATTGATAAAATTGTCAATTTTTGGCAGCACGTAACTTTATTTCGTCGTACGGGGATGCAAAAAAACTAATGTTGCATTTTTTCAAATATTGCGTCAAAGTAAAGAGACAGAGCTGAAGAGGGAGGGACAGAGAGAGGGGTGAAGGAGTGAGGGAGCAGGGAGATGGATTGAGGAGGAGGGAGAGGGGGTGGTAATGAGGGAGGAGGGGCGAGGGAGTGAGAGGATGAATGATTGAGGGGGGAGGGGAGTGGGAGGGAGGGAGGGAGGGAGAGCGTACCTCACAAACATCTTGGAATTTGCGTCGTGTAAACCTGGAAGGTATTACCTTCCAAGTCTTGAGCTAGCCTCGGGCTGCGAACTAATATATGTATAGATATAAATATTCCCGTTACTACAGTCTCTACCGGTTATACAGGCCATCCGGCGCGCAACCGGCTGAACTAAGGACGATCGCAACTGATCGGCGAATCTTCTTCGTCACCGTAGTCGTCTACGGCGTTGATGTCGCCTTTGCAATTTGGTAAGTGGTACGTACTGCTACAAGATAACCTAGCCATACAGTAGATTCTTACGATCGCAGCTGGAAACTGTCATAATGTCACGGACATGTTTTTGTTGGGTACCTTGAGAACATCCGCAAGAACGACTAGATTGGACAGAAACTGAGTCTACGCATTCTCAGTGAAATTCGGAATCGGTCAGTATTGGTAACGCGTCTGATAACAGTTGTCGGGACGAATCATCAGGGGTGATGAAATACGATGTATCAATAGTCGAGGCAGAATCTTGTTGCAAAATAATAATAATATTAATAGAATAACCACGATTATCCCATTTTGAGACAGAGTCGCTCAAATTGAAGATGTAATCTGGTAGATTCTCAACTCGTTTGTAATGTACAAAATATGTCACAAGTTTATGTTTACTCTCGAGTCAATGATTCAAAACAACCCGAGTTTGTGGGTGATTAAGTTCACTTACGAACATACCTGACGATTAGCGTCGTTAACCAAATTGAGGCCTTACAACCCTGTTCGGTCATTATTTTCGACCGCGTCGATCTCAGGTACGCTACATATTTTGGGTCCTTCGAGTCGGATGCTGTAGGAGCTTGAAACAGAAGGCGAGTCGAAATTTTCGACTGTTTCGAGAGTAAGTCTTATTGAAGAAAGTCTTGAGGATCGACGCCGAGTTCTGACGTACACCTATAATAGACGATACATATGGATCCTTCGCCGACGCTTCAAAATGACAGTAATTTAACATTTGGATCGACCGAAGACTATGGAGGGTCTAATGGATACTCCCCAATCGCCCGGGCAGTCTCCATCACGCGGGGTCCTCAACGTCTGCAGATGGCTCCTATGAGGCTACTACGGGCGCACCATGCACCATCGAAGAACGATTTACAGATTATAACTGCGATTTTCCTACACCAACTACACCAACACGGATGACGACAAAAACATGAAAATTGAAAATTTGAAAAAATAGATCCCATCGTTTGCCCATTGTAAAACTAGACTTAAATTTTATTGAATTAACCCGGCGAGAGTGTGGTGGCGAAATGTTATATATACTTTGTGTGTTGCCAGGGTATGTCAACCCTGCCATACGCCCGCCGGGTTAAGAGCAGTTTTGTACGAAAAAAAATTGAAGGAAATCGATGGCTACTAACATTGTTGGAAACAATAATTTCTCGTTGAAATTTGAAGATCTCATATCAATATGGTTAAAATTTTGAAAAAAACGATAGTGCTATTTGGCCGATTATTCACGGAGTTATAAGCCTTTCAAACAACACATTTTTCAAATACCGTCATTTTTCGAAAATTTATATCTCGTGAATAGCTTGATTAAAAAATTGGAAAATACTTGAAGGCTAGTTGAAAGAAAAAAAAGTGTTCGAAAAAATCGGAGATGCAAAAGTTCCAAGTTATCCGATTTAGCGTGGAATGCCCCATATATACTGCTACCATATATACTACTGCAATTTTTTATATTATATGTGTATGAACACTCGTATGATACACGAGTATTTCGGTTATTATATCGATTTCAGAATTGATGCAAGAGTAGCAAAGACTAGCATTTTATGCAAATGGTTTACCTACTTTGGAATTCGACGAAACTCAAATATATTAAGGTCGTTTATTCTAGATCAAATATTGAAAGCAGCATTGCTTTTCTACGGTTCCATTTGTTCATGATTTCTAAAACGCCCTAATCAGAATCAACGTCCTAATCAGAACTGTATTGGTCAGTGGCTTAACGAGAGTGAGATTAAGTTACTGGGTTAATTTGCGGTCCGGCGAATCCTTCAGTGTCGAGGGCATGGTGGGTCAGACTCCAGTAATTTCCAATATTGCTAATGACATATTATTCGTCATGAATAAAGTCTTAGCGACAAAAATTGCCATTGTTTTGTCCAATCTTAGTTTCTCTACTTATTTCCACTGTTAAATAAAAACGGAATGTTTACTCCGTGTCCTATAAATGAATGAGACATTTATATTGTTTTACAAATTTCAAGCGCATCGTGTCCTGGAAAACTATAAATTACAATATTGGGCGTAACAACAAAAATATTCCTCAACGATTATAAATACTAGTCTTAGATTTTTTTCTGAAGATTATTTATTATTGCTCCATCACAAGGATTTAGATATTGTTACAATAATTATTCTGTTAGAAAATAAGTTTGGACATCATGAGATTTTTCACGTTCTAATGGCACTTGTTTGTGTTGTGGAGCAGTTTCTGCCAGTCAATAATTCTAAATCTTTTAAACTCTCGTTATGCCTGATAATTTGATGATTACATCGTTTGCAGAAATAGTCACTAGCCATTAGTACAGAAATAAATGTTTCGTATATTCTTTCTTCTATTTGCCAATTAATTGTTTGCATGATCAGTTTGCACGATGTAATGATATTGAAAGTTTTTAATTATACAAATTTCTGTACATATTTTTTACGGGTTCTGGCAGTCTTGCAGAAAATACCTGGTAAATATCAGCAGTGAATATGGTGCTCCGTATCACCGACGATGGTGCGGAAAGCTTTACCACGCGGCAAAACAATGTTTACATATTGTTGAAATTCATTTTTTATACAGAGAATTAATACCATAGCCGAGTGTAAAGAATTTTTTACCGCGTCGTAAATTTTCCAACACTATCGCCAGTGGCGCCCCAGTGCTGCATCTGTCGACAATTAGTACCATATTATATTATAATTTCTACCATATCATTCTCCCCTTGTGGTTCGAACGAAAGTAGAAGATAATGTGAAACGATGAAATACAATAATTACTGCATTATTCTCTAAATTAATATTTGCCATATATCTTATCCCGAAGTCTTGTAAAAAAATCTTCATTTTTTTTCGATTTTAGGTACGAAGAATAAATGAACGCTCGTCATTTACAAGTAGCGATTAATTGGACCACCTTCGATTATAACAGACTGTTGTCATTCTCGTTTCTCGTGTATCTTGCCTCAACTATTTGGATCGGCGAAAATTTTTCCAAGTCTTTTCTTTTTTTCTCGCTGAGCGATATCGCAGCACTCTCCACACGTGTGGTAGGTACGTACAGCACGATGCAACTGCAGTGCGGGACTGCGGCGATGCATCTGCCGAGGTGGCATTTGAGCAATGAGCCGCAACAGAGAGAGGCTCGAAACGTGCACAGAGAGTTGCGCCGTGCTAGTGCCGACGAACATAGTATATGGGTGTGATGTCGCGTGGTGTTATATGTGTATATACTTATATACATACATATATATATATATATATATATATATATATATATATATATATATAAGAATTTAGTACGGCTCGAGCGCTACGCGTCCTCGCTACCGACTGTGCGGTACTCCATCGTGCCTATAGTCACCCCGTGGCTATAGCGCCTCCCTCACTATAGCTTCTCCGTGACAACAGTACTTCCGTCACTAGTCACTTCGTGACTCGAGTCTCTTCCTGATTTTAATTGTTCCGAGATTTTAGCTACTCCGTTACTTTCTTTACTCCGTAATCTTATGTTTGATACAATTTATCAGAGATTCGTCGAATTTTTTGCGCCATGATGGCGATTCAACGATCTTTTGATTATATACGCAGATATGACCATGTAATGTAGTAACCATATGGTCAAGGGAGAATGAGAGAGAGAGAGAGAGAGAGAGCGAGAAAGAATGAGAGGGAAATACACCATGACGGAACTACAAAGAGAACATATTGTCGGTTCTATATATACGTGTGTAAAAGAAGGAGAGAAGCATTGGAAGATAAATGGTGGGAATGGAAGGGAGAAAAGTGCGTACTAGGAAAAAAAGACGAAGGGATATTGAGACAGCTAGAGAGTTCTATACAGCCACGTGGTCTTTTTTCATTCCAACCGGTATACGGTACCATCGCCCTGTGACACATATACCTCTGTGTGCGTGTGCGTGTCGATAATATGTACATGTATATTGTACACAAGGTTCGAACGAAACACAGAGGGAGAAAAAAGGTAAAAGATTTGAAATTTAAACTTTTTGACGTTTTTAGTCATACGTATATTTGCAGGGCAGATGAGGCACACGCCAAAAACGGCGGAGGTATAATGCACATCGAGACCGAGCAGCACCAACGACAGGAGGTGCTGCAGTAGTGGCAGCAACAGCAAAATCATCAGCAGCAGCAGCAGCGAGCAACACACAGTGGAATCAAAAGTACGAAAATGTGGATGTGTACGTCAGCCACGTGTGTGGGGAATGCGCCAAGGCTCAATGCTGGTTTTTCATTAGCTGGAAGCATCGACCAATAGTAAAAGCGCTAAAACAGGCAAACGGAGAAGGGCGGAGAGAGGAGAAATCGGCGAATGAGACTGAGAAGGAGAGAGAGAGAGAAAGGGAACGAGAGAGCGAGCGAACGGCAAAGAGGGAACGGGGATGTTTCATGTTATGTTCGTACGGGAACGGTGGCTGGAAACGTTGGTCGAAAGGACGTACACTGAATTTTGGTGCGCAAGAGTAAAGGAAAACTATACGTATGAGAAGTGAGAGAGTTAGAGAATTAGAGAGAGATAGCGAAAGATAGATATAGAGAGAGAGAGAGAGAGAGAGGCGTTTATTTCGTAGCGCGCACTGGATCGGAAGAGAGACAGACAACTCGAGGGATGAAGAAGAGAAGGAGAGCACGCACATTGTCGGCTGATCCAGTGTCGTGTAGAAACGAGAGAAACCAGGGGCTATATCCTTCCTGGCTTCCATGTTTCTCCGACAGAGCGGCAAGGGTTGGACCAAGAGAATTGCTGATATGCCTGCGAGAAAGAAGGAGAGAAAAGAATGAAGAGAAAGAGAGAGGGCGGGTGAAGAGGGGTAGAGTCGAGGGAGTGACGGAGGGAAGGAAACAGAAAAGGGGTAGGGGGCAGGGGTCGTAGAAAGTGGGGTTGACGGGACGAAACGGGGTGGGAAAGAGAAGGGGGGATAGGAGGGGGGAGGTGGTGAGAGAGGGTGGATAGAGGGAGGAGCAGGGAGAGCGGGATTGGGGGAGGGAGAGAGACAGGGAGGAGAAAGCGAGAGGAGGAGGGAGACACCGTGGATAGGGGTAGAGAGAGAGAGGGGGGGGGGGCGGGAAGAAGGCAGAGTGGGCGAGAGGGAGGGAGGGTGGAGAGAGAGAGAGAGAGAGCGAGAGGGTGACGAAACGAGATGGGAAGAAGGGGGGTTGAGGATGATAGAGGTTACCTCTGTACGCCGCGAGTTGTACGCCCGCGCGTAGTAAATAATTTTGACTTCGAGCTTCGGTCGCGTCATGAGACAGTCGGCGGAAGCATCATATATATATATACCTATATACAAATACACACGCACACACGCACGCACGCATGCACGGCCACACGCACACACACGGCTGTACGAGAGCTCGTTGAAGCATTCGCCTCTTCTATACTGTATAGAAAATCGATGATTATTCAAACGCGTGAACAATTAATAATTCGATACTCTCAACATCGCGCTTAAAAGTTAAAAGAAAGCTTTGCTTGTATATTTTCATTAATTTAAACATATCCGTATGAGTTGAAGAAGAGTCGGGGCTTTCGGAACAGGCACAGAAGGACGTCAGATAATAAGGGTTGAAATCAAAATATTGTAGGAAAAAGCGCGTTGTTATTTTATTATCGTAGCTACGGTACTGCTGAGAGATGTAGGTAACTCAGAAACCTCTGGTTGAGGGTGGTGGAGAGAAAGAAGAGAGGGCGAGAGGAAGACAGACAGACAGACAGAGATGCAGAGGAGGGTAACAGAGACAGAGGCGACAGAGACACATACGACAGAGACGACAGAGACAAAGACGACAAAGACAGAGACGACAGAGACATTGACACACACAGAGAGGGAGAGCTCCTGCCCAATGCTGAAAAGTGGATGTGGGTAGGGTACAGCGTAAATTCTCTATTCCCTCCCCTTCTCGGCTCTTTTCCTCCCCGGGAATGGTTTACAGGGGCGAACAAAGGATGCTTTGAAGGGAAGCGAGAGAGAAAGAGAGAGAGAAAAACTAGGAGAGACGATTCGAGACTTTGTCAGATGAGAAAAAACGAGATAAGCACGAAAAAATCGCTCACTCGCTTGCACGTTTGTTCTATACAATTGCCGTGTTTGTCGCACTGGCTCATGTCGGAAAAGGATTGTTCGCGCATCTTTTTGACCCCCGCACGCAACGGAGACAGAGACAGAGAGAGAGAGAGAGAGAGAGAGAGAGAGAAGAACGTACAATATAGGTCGACGCGAAAGGTGGAGCCAAAAGTCGATATAGGTATATGTAGCATTTCCTGAATTATCGTGCAAGGGCTTCTCGCGGAGGTAGTGGATATCGCGGTAACATTCGGCGCCGGTGGCTCGTAGAAGAAACACAGGAAACGGAATCTTAAGAGAGAAACAGCGAAAGGAAAACTTTGGTACAAATAGTCGTATTGGAGAAAAAGTTGAAATATCGTTGGGTTAGTTAAATAGAGGGTCCGCATTTAACTAATTACCCATACCTGTTATTAAGTTGCTAGTACAACTTCCGGGAATTATTATTTAGTCATTTGATAAAACAAATTGAAATTATATCAAATGGCTAAAAATATGACAAATAACAAAGTAATATTTCGTAACTTTGGTTTGTAGAGTACAAGGCATTGTAACAAACTGCATTATTCATTAACGTCATCTTCGAAAGCAATCTTTTAGTCCAACTCCCAGAGAATTGAAAAATTGTCATCGTAATAAATTTCATAATATTCATAACATTTTATATTTAAAAAAATATATGTTTAATTTATAAACTATTCGAGATTCAAAATTAGCCAAATGTGCAGATTCTGATAAAAAAACTGTTACAACTTTGTTCAATTCGGTCGAAGTTTTTTCATCATTTTCAATGTTATATAAAAAACGTTAACAAAAAAAAAACATAAATGAAAAAAGGACGGACATACTGAAATTTTCGAAAAATTGAGAATCTGAAGGTAATCATATTTTCATATTTTTCGACGCTTATTGTTTTTTCTCATGCCCCATTATATACTAATAAAATAATAATAATGGTAGCTCATATCCCGCTCAGTTTCTCCGATGCTAGGAGCCGTACTACGTAGTCGTATAGCTCCTGCTTTTTCTTCGCGTGTTCAACTTCCTCTCCACCACTCCCCCACACTGTCGGACTCCGACCGTCCTTTCTCTCGGCACGGCGTAGAATAGCATCGTCGTCTTCTTCGTCGTGGTCTTCGTCCTCTTCGTCCTCTTCGTCCTCTTCGTCCTCTTCGTCCTCTTCGTCGTCTTCGGCGCCTTCGCCGCATCCAACGTCGTCGTCGAGGCTGTTGGGGTGCCGACGAAGCGAGGCGCACACCACGAGTTTTATCTCTATAATATTCTCGGCGAGATATTTCAGAGCCTGTCTAACGACGAGGGGCCGTGAGGGAGACACGGCTAGGAGGGGTGGAGGGGGATACGGCGGACGAAAGAAGGTTGCTTGGTACACACTGCTGAAGAGCGTGGATGCTCGACTCACTGGTCTTCGTTCGGTGGCAAGCTTTCTCACTCGCTTTCTCTGTTTCACGTGTCTCCCTTCTCTCTCCACTCCGCGTGGTATACCCCCCTATCCCCCCACCTCCGACAAGCCACTCCTTCGACGTTTCCTTTTCGTCGCTCTCCCGTTCTCATACTCGTGTGCTATCGCCATCTCCCTCTCTCGTTCTGCTTTTGGCTCATGCTCCCTCGACAATCCACTGCTGGCATTGCCACTACCACTTCCCACGTGAATATATACATACATATATATATATATATATATATACGTATATACGTACTTGTGTACGTATATATGTATGGATCTAGTATATATATGTATATAGTCCGCCCCAGCACGAGCTTCTTGCTCTCGCTTCCATTCGTGCTCGCGGCAGCACCATCGCCAGGGCCTGGTCTGGTTTTGCTGCAGTGCCACCCCACCCCCCTACCCGGCCTCCCCTCCCCCATACCAGCAAAAGCAGTTTCGACTTCGTTCTCTCCCACACTCCCACGAGAGAACCTTGCCTTTCCACCATCTCACGTCTATTCCGTATCTCCGTGCGCAATGCACGTACGCATTTAAACACAAACAGACACACACACAGGCGCGCGCGCAAGAAACAAACACGGACAGAGAAGAGGTACACATACACACTTATCTTCTTCTCTCCAATGCTCCGTCTCGCTTTCTCGCCTGATCACGGCAACGACCGTACTTCGCTCGAAAGCCTTCTCTCTCCTTCTTACCCAACCAACGCATACTCGATACCGGCTGTATGCGTGTGTACGTGCGCATATAAACGGGAACGCTGGTAGTACCGGGACATACTATATCGTATAGCCGTCGCCGTTCGCTCGGCTATAGAAGGCGAGCGGGTGAGTCTAAATGGGGAAGGGTTGGGCGGATGGGTGGCGGTGGAGGCCGGCGAGAAGAAGGGGATATACCACGGAGCTCGAGACAAGGCAACTCTGCCGTTCACTCCTACGTGTATAGTATGTGCTTGCTCGGGTTCCATGTATACTATAAAAGCCGCCAACGTCGTTCCTACACTACTACGCGCGACGTAGCAACTGTGCAAAGGATATGTCGATGGCTTGGATGCCAAAAAGGCGTAAGAGCTATTCTCGTAGACAGTCGATACACCCCTTTTACTCCAGGCTCTCGATACGTAGGTTCACGCTTGAAACATGTTGGTGCCTTATATGCGGGCTATATATATACACAGAGTTTGTATACGATATATATATATATGTATATGTACGGCAGCATAGGAGGGAAAAACGGGGAAGAAGACAGACGCCGATGAAGAAGGGCAGAGGATACCGTGTAGCGACACTGTATAGTTATAGATGATGTATATGTATATAGCGTTAGCAGCGTGGGCTTATGTGCACGTTCACTATGGTATATAGTCCAGTACATATAACCGTGGTACATTATCTGCACGCCCACGTTCTGAGAAAGCTTGTATACGTATTATACGTAGGAATATACGTGAATGTGCGCATATAGCGAAGTACTGAAGTAGTGCGATACGTCGAGGAGGGGCAAGGACTAAGAGATGTATAGAGGAGAAATACATCTGCCTAGTGTACGGCGTTTCTTGACAATACACCAGGATCAGAATATTGCCAGACGTACGACAGAAAACGTGGACTGTACGTATGTACGTGTATATATATGTATATGATGAAACGCACACGTTGAGCTTTTAGCTGTACGCGAGATTTCCCGAAGGTTCGTTTGTTGATGAACGAACTTTTGTGTCTATCCTTGTTGCGAGAGCGGTAGGAGGGAGAAAGAGAGAGAGAGAGAGAGAGAGCGAGGAATTTTCAACCTTATTGATTAAAACAAGAAACAATGGGGTGTGATCGACCGTCGATGAAAGTGATCACGATATCGGGGACCGATGTTTGTTCGCCATATTGATAAACAGCTACGTAGCGTAACAACATTAAACGAAGAACAGAAAAATAAAGTTAAATTATCGGAGTTGTTCGATGTTAAATCCCGTAGCATCGAATAAGAAACTACAATTTTTATCTCGATAACCGTACACGCGTACTTGGTCAAGAAACAAGCGCAAATAAAGGTGGGGTGAATAGATGTATCGAAGGAAATTTATCGACGGGGTAACTACGTTCAAAAGTAATCGAAAGGATGACGAAGAGAGAATGAACGAGAGCGGGGGAGAAATAGAGGTGGTACTGGCTGCCGGGTGGTTGGGATGAGGGAGGGTAAAATGATGTAAAAATAACAAATTGAAACCGGCGAGGGTGGTTTTTGGGTAACACGGGTACAAGCAAAAGCTCGACAGAGAGCGAAAGGTTGGGAGGGAATGACGGAAAATAGTATTTGTATGTATGAATGAGAGAGAGGTAGACGGGGGGGGGGGGAGTGAGTGAGAGGAGAGAGAGAGACAGACATACATAAATAGCGAAAGAGAAGAGAGCAGGAGAGACAGAGAAGTAGACCGAGACAGAAAGGGAGGCTAGCGAGCAGAGCGAGACAAAATTTTACGGGTGGGTGTAGAGTCGGTCAAAGGGGTGGAGTGTCCGCGCCAGAGCGCAGTGCGCTGTTATTGTAGCCATAGCGGTGGTGATAGTTTAGCACGGACCAGATAGAACATCGGCGGGATATTCCAGAGACTTTTGGAGGGGAGCATGAAGGGTGAACCGCCGCATTCGTATGAACGGGGCTCTATCACTACTATAGAGGTTGATGTTCTCTGTTCGTCAGGTTCTCTTTCGCATGCGAGTACCTCTACTATGAATACTCGCCTGCGTGCAGGTGTCCGTATATGTACGTTTTCGAGTATGGTATTATATTCTTCACTATATACACATGTATGTCGGTATATCTGTAAATGAATGCGCTAGATAGTCTGATTGTGGGGGTACGTCGTATAGCGTGTATGGGGCGTGTGTTTGCGTGTATGTATTAGAAACTGTGTTCGTGCGTGCGTGCATGCGCCCCTGTCTGTGGGTACGCGTGTGTCCATCTGTCATCCTGCTTGTTGCTGCTCTAGTATATGAAAATGGAAGAACTTGACTTGTGTGTACTGTCTATACGCACGCACGCACGCACGCACGCACGCACGCACGCACGCATCTGTTAAAATAAAGGAGTCTTTAATAAAAGGTTCACGATGTACTTCTCGCGTGAGATAGCGCCGAGCTAGTATCCACCTGACGGATTTCTGCCGAATTATCAGAATCTCGCCGAGGGTTTTCGCTATAATGGGCTACTCATTTTACTCGGTAATGCAGGGATTAGTTGACTTAGGTCATATTCGAATCGATGAGCGTACAAAAGATCTCGATAGGCAATTCACAAGCTTGACTAATTTTATTAGAAACGGTGATATTTCGGAAAGTACGATACTGACAGTTATAGTTCTTCATACATGTTAAGTACAGGATGAGGTGTACTACATGACTTTTAGGATAACAAAATCGTCCTGAATGACTTTATTGGCTTGCGATATACTGTTCCATTCAAACAACAATTCGTCTCTTTTTTTAATCGGGGAGAGAGATAATGAGCTATGTATACCTGTAGCGGGCCGTTTTTCTTCTAATCTGATACTCTTTATTCACTTACTTATACTGGATGTTCACAGTCACCATATTTATATCAGTAGTTTTAGAAGATTACGCTAGATCCGATTACGATCCACTTCAGTATTTCCATGTACGCGTAATAGCGTCACTTGCGGCCGACTCATCGGTAGAGATCATTGTCACCACGTTGTGTAAGAAAAGTTCATGGTCATTTTCTGCATTTAGACGAAAAGAATTAATCTTATCTCAAAATATCGCGAACAAAGTCTCTTTTGAGCACTCGGCGAGTATGATCTCTATTTTACCCCGACGAGAGGGTCAGTTTTTTTGAGGGGGTACCCCACTGCGACAGATTAAAAAAATCGATATTTTTTGCATTTTCTTGTTGCTTGTACTTTTGGAAATACGTATACCAAAAATTATTTTATAATTTACAAAAATGACATACTTACAGCACTTTTAGTAAGAGAGTGTAGAGCGACAGCCTTTGCCGGCCGAATTTCATAGAACAAGTAGGTAACTGACCGACCTCTACCCTTTCGATAAGGCCCATTATATTTCCGATTATTCTGACTCTATTTTGTTCATCTTGCGTTTCTATAGTTTTAATGGGTCCCTAGAACCGTTCTAACGATTAACATTCCATAAAATCGAAAGAAATCACATCAGATCATTTGGCTGCAGAGTGACTTGTCGTGCACGCGTTGCTACTTGGCTCTGAAAATTCATAGTTGTGTTCTGCAGAAATGTTATAATCAATATTCAATATTATGTATCGAAAACGTCCGCGACCGTCAGGAAGAATGGCCAACAAGGAATGGCAGAAAACACCAACATCCTCGAAATCGTTATGAAATCGAAACAGGTGAAACTTCGTATTCGAGTGCGTTCGCAAAAAAATTACGAATTTACTTCGTTTTCGATAAAAATGTTATGATAAGTTATAGAGTTTTAAACGTTTATTTCAGTGTTTACACTTATAAGTAATTATGTTTCGTGCAAAAAAGGTAGTGGGACATTACTTTTCTTGGACGCAGTATTCGTGAACTTGGTTTCAAGTTAGTGGTAAAATGTACAAACTGAGTGCCTGTTTCAATTTACTCTTGCCCACTAATTGATAACGCGTATGACGTGAATTGATGCTTTATTTTTGTCATGGGATTACTGGGCGTTGAATTGAGCGGTACTGAGAAAATTGGTGCTTTTATGAATTTTTCGCGCCCTATTTTTCAAAGTTTCTATGGTAAACTTGTGAAATCCGTAAAAAAATATCGTAAACACCGTCCACCAGTTATTTTTGTCTCGACAGTTGCTGAAGAAATTGCGGCTACTAAGAAAAAATTAGACAAAGAAGATATAACATGCATTACTGTTGCTGGAGAGGGCAGTAGGATAAAAGAGAATATCAATCCTTATCCGGCATCGAATCATTGATTTGACTTCATACTAGAAAAATCATGGACGTCGTCCCGAAATAAAAAATGTGCTAACCGTAATTTCAGATGGTTCCCTTAAAAGGAACTGTTGCATGTGACCAATGACAAGAAGCACATTTAGAGATATGCAAAATTAATCAAGAAGATCCTTCTGGTAAGATGGAATCGGCAATTCGAAAATTGTTTGAAAGATCAAAGTCGTTGTACAACGTGGAATACATCAACTACATAGGAGAAGGTGATGGTAAGAGATATAAGACTATTGTTAATGCCAGAGCATACGGAGACATATGTGTTGTCAAGAAAGAGTGCATAAACCATGTACAAAAGTGGATGGGAAGTCTTCTGAGAGCCGTGAAAGAAATCAGTGACAAGTCTGGGTGAGAAAGGTCGATTGACCCATAAAGTCATCAATGACCTTATAAATTATTATGGCTTTGCTATTCGTTGAAATCCGCACAATATCACTGATATGCATAATGCGATATGAACGATATATTCATATATCATAAATCGTCGACCGAAGAAAATCTGCGTTATTATTTATGTCCTAAAGACACTGATTTCTGGTGTTCTTTTAACGTGCGTTGGCATATGACAGTCTCGACACATTTGTAGAAAAACTGCAGCTTCTAGAAGATGTCGTTGAAGCAATTTCTTCGATTTATAAAGATCCTTCAAAGCCGGAATTCGTGGAGAGATGTGCGAATGAATTTACTCAAAATAATAATGAATATTATTAGTTTGGCAAATGTCTCCAAAGTCCAATTCTGCTAGTAGTACGGTCGTTGAAATAACCCTTTATATATTAACCATTAGGTTCAACGATGGCACACAGGCTCTGTTAAATTTGTTTGAAAACCTCGGCATCGAAATTGGGCCAACAGTGCTACAATGCTGTGTGGAGCAGGACGAAGCACGTGTACTCAGCGTGGACCGTCATCAGGAAAGTTCCCCACGGAGGATCAGTATCGTCCTTAAAAAATTGAAACCGTCGTCAGATGACGACAATAACGAAGGAGACGAATCTTATTACGAACCTGGAATTGAGGAAATTTAGTAAGTGGAAAAAGTTAGAGTTTACAGTCGGGGACAAAATTGAGTGGACACCATCTAGTATAGAGTGCCGGAACGGTTTTTATGCCATTTCGCCGATAGTTGGGACTATGCCAATTTAATCAACGTCATTTTAAAGAGGAGCAATTTACCTTCATTTTGGGTATTAAAACAAAAAATCCGATTTTTTAGACAATTGGCACCCAGTTTTGAAAAGAAAAATTTTAGGTCGCTTTTTTGTTCTTCTTTGAGTGGACACTTTTTGTAGTAAAATTTTTTTAACGCACTTCTTTGACTGCTATCATAAAGGGGGAAGTGCAAGCTTCGATTTCTTTTTTTAGAAACCTTTCTACGATCTTTTGTCCAAAGATATTTCGTTTTTTGAGGAAAAATAGACGATTTGAAAATTGCTTCGCAGGACGAAAATGATGAGGTCTACGATAAAACCTCAAGATGGTAAAAAGTTGTATCACTTCCTGATGAGTTAACGAGAATTTTTTCTGATTTTTTTTTCGAAATTTGTTTTCCATCTATTTCCGGTCGAAGCTCGATTGACCTGTGTACCATGATATTTTCATATATCACCGGAAATAGATGGAAAACAAATTTCGAAAAAAAAATTATCGCTTGATAATTCTTATAGCACCCCATTCGTGATTAGTTACTTGTGGTGGAAAAGTCTATCTACAAATATTGTTTGTTTTTCTATTATTATTTGTACTATTTCTACTGTTTCTACTGTTAATCATCTCTCTGATGGACGTTCTTCCTAAATATTGCGTGTTCCATCAAATTTCAATGATACATAATGGCAATGAAGCATTTTTTAAAACTGCCACGTTACAATATTTTTATTAGAGTGTCAAGTATTCGGTAGAGATGCTCGTTCTTTAACAGTGATCAAATAGCAATTACGTTTGTCCCACATACGCACGACACAATAGCAAACTTTCGGGCTATGATAATGATCCAAAAGAATTCGGTGACGTGTCAATTTTGACGAAATGTGAAATGGTAATTTTATGTGATTATGTTCGATTCCCCTACTCCACCGTTCTTCTTTACCCAAATCAAGAATGCACAACGTAGAATGCAATACAAATTTTTGATTAATTTCTGAAGCTGCGATCTCATATCTAAACGCGACGAATGAAGATTTCTCATTGAAAAATTATATCCGATATGATCCGGTGCTGTTCGAATTTCAGACAGCTCTCGGTGCAATTGACATGTGTTTCGATCCTATTGGTGTCCGAAATATCTAACAACGAACCAAACAAATTTTATATTCATAGACAAAACTATATAAAGATGTTCTTTTTACGAGTGCCCCTTATGGAGTATACGTAAGTTGCAGAATTGACAGTGTTCCTATTAGGAGCTAATTATGGAAGTAGGGGTGGTTTCCCTACAAGATCCACCGAGTCTAGGATGCCTCCGGCATCGGAAGGGAAACTTGAGTGCATCTTATTACTTCATTTGAAGGCTCAAGTTTAATTGACCAAAATGGAGGTGCTACCTCTTCATGGTCTCTTCATGGCGTTAGGCGAGTGAAAAAGTACTAAGCCTTTTTTGAAAAATCCAATCTTTATTAAAAAACAATGAATAAATTTTAACCAGCGATTCGGCCTACTCTTGAGAACTCTCAAAACTTCGACTCTGGTTGCCTGCCTTTTGGGCTCGCTGTTTTGACGAAAGTTCTGAAACCTGCCACGACATATTTTAAAAGCTTGTTAATGCGCAATACATATCAGGATTGGGACAATAATATTTCAGAAACATGATCGATCTTAGAACAGTTTCGACTTATTATATACAACGATAAGAGTCAAATCGTTCCAGATATGATAATTTGCCGATTTTTGGGGCTCTCTTTCAACTCGAAACAGATGATTATCGAATTTACGAATGATAAATAAATGAAAATTCTTGAACAAATTAAACAGTTAAGTGTATTAAGATAAAAGAGTTCCCTCAATTTGCGGGTACACGTGGACCGTGGATACTGGCCTTAAAATAAAATCGGATTTATATGGAAAACTGAGAGAGAAATATGACGTGACGTAGAATTAAAAAAAAGTGTTAGAGCAAATCTCAAAATGGCACACCGCTGATTCTACCATTTCGAGAAGATTGGCGATGAAACTGAGCCTATTATGAGCTCTAGCAACCGGGAAGAGGGTACTGACGTTATCAGTCATTGATATGACAGATATTCGAGAAGTTGAAAGTTATGAAGAGATGAAGATTTCCCAGAGAATTAAGACCATGGGGTGAGGACGAATATCGACAACCAAATTTCCTTGAATCTTTCTTCAATAAGCATCATTCATTCTACGTAGCATCAAAATTAAAATACTATATTCAGCGAACAGCAACGTTATTTATCAATGGGCACGATTAATTGCTCGTGCCGTTTAAAATCTCTACTTTAATATTACTAGTTAAACATTCTGCCATTGGACAAAGACATAGTAGGTACGAGGTTCACACGTCTACTTCGGCAGCAAGTGAAATGAATGTAAATATATAAAAACAATTCGAAAACCAGCAGGATGAACCGCAAGATATAGAATGTTTTCGAGGTTTTATAAATTCTCTATTATCCTCGAAAATAACAAACTTACCAAGTGAATTTTTTAATTCTTGGTCTGTTATATTTTCTATCTCTCGGGAAAAAATGTATTCATAAACATATCTACGAGTCGATCTTGAGGAAGAAGAGGAAAATATAATTGCATGATTAAGCGGACTCACTAGTAAATAAAGTTGTATTATGGGTGTATAAAACATCTCTTCCGAAGCATTTTAAAGAATGGGAACGAACCATGCTCGGGGGAGGGTAGGTGGCGGGTAATTGTTTTTTTACGATATTTGGTAGCTTAATCTAAAGGAGAAGGGATTACGAGTTGGCCTATTCGGACGAGGCGTTTGATTATGATAAAACATAGATTTGCAGGTGACAAAGATCTTGTTACGATTTGAAAATCTGAAAAAATGCCAACATTATGTCCACTGAACAAAAAAGAAGCAGAATACCACATCGGGCTAGCCCATCCATTTATTTTTTACATACTTTTTAAATTCGGAATACATTTATAATTAGGTAAGAAGAAACATACGATTTTTTTTACTGAGCACGCCTAAAACAGTTTAGTAACATGTACATGCAATTCTACAGGCAGGTAAATACACATTGTGGAAAAATCTACAATTAAATTCCGATTGATATGAAAATCTGTAGGGTGCGTTTGAGGGGTGGCTCTTGTTTCCATAGTTTTTTTTATCATCGAGGTTATATCGCGAGAAACGTATATAATAATTGCTCGCCGAGTTTAATAAAAAAATTGAATGCTGCCATATACTTGATGATACGTGCTTGGAATGCAAGGGCAGAGAAATGGACTTATATAAATTTTCTCGTCTCAGTTTTTTGTACATCATGTATGGGAGTTTTTTGAACGTGGTATAACTTGCACTGCGGTATAGGTTGGACTGTATACCACCAGAATTCAACGTTTCATACCATCTCGCGTTGCCAGACACAGGTACGTATTCCCCACGCGCACATAAAATTATAATCTGTCATATTCATCAGTAATCTTTCCCTCCCTCCGTTTCGAAAGACTACCTTCATCCCTCTATCACCCTTCCCTCTTTATTTTTCTTGGCTTTCTTCTCCTTGCAATCGCACAGGTACAATGTACGAGGAAACTATGTAAAGAAGTCTTTATTTCGATTATAATTCTTTTGCTTCTTTCTCCAGTTATCATCATTGAATTCCGCTCGTCTTTAAACATCGAAATTCGACCCTGTTACACTAGAACTCAGGCTATTTCCTCGGCTCAAGGTTCATCCGCTGTTCGAAACTCTTCGAGCTACAAATCTTACGGTATACTTTATTTTTCTAATCATCCTCGTTATTTATTATTCTTGTTTTGGATTTGCTTTAATGGCATTACTGCTTGTTAGGTTACAAGAATGGGGTCCACTGTTTCACAGATTTAGGTATTAGGTGCTTTTTTAGGTTCTTTTTCAGAAATCTGTTGTCTTCATTCCTATGAAACTGAGCTGTACTCTAGGACTTATTTGCGATCACAACCGTTTTAGTGATCCGAAAAAAAGCGAGGCATTATTATAATTGCAAGAAGAGTTTTTATCGACCTTATTATAATCCTATAAATAAGAAATTAATAAAATAGTAATGCCATTTTGTAAGATTTGAAATATTTTCTTTTCTCTAGACTCATTAATTCTCTATAAAGCGTAATTTTTAGATTGGAATTTTTCCACAGTAGGGATGATAGCGAGATATGTTCTTACCCAGTCCACCAAATTTGTAGTGAATCGGTCCATTGGCTGTGGACCTACCTTAATTGAAGCCTGCAACAAGATAGTTTCGAGAAATGCACGTTACGTCAAAAGACTGGCGCGAAACTTAATAGCGCAGGCTTTTTCGAACCTCGATTACACCGACAATTTCCTGAATTTTTTAATAATATTTTAAGAGAATTTTTTCAAGACTATAAACTTCAGCACACTAGAAAACAATCTATTTTTAAATCGGGAAAAGTAATACTCCGCTATAAAAAGTGCGAGGTGTATACAAAAATAGAGCGTTCTATTCTTATTGGTTATTTTTTACTTTTATAAGTTCACCGTCATTGTTATTGGTATTGTTTGGCGGGTGATTTCCATACGACGTTTCAGAATTATTACCATTTGTATATACCAATGCAAACGAATTTATTTCAAGTTCTATTATGAATATATGTTAATAATTGGTGAACGGGTTTCAATCAATATACGTAAATATAGTATAGGTAGTTATTTTTGTTTTGTATCGTTGCTTATCATTAGTGCGCGCGTCATATTTGAGTTGAAAGATCGTATCGATGGGTGTATATAAATGAACCGCGAGAGAGAAAGAGGCTCCATAAGTTGGCCGACCGACTTCGACTTTTAAAATTTTTGGTTGAAATCTTTTGATCGTCGTTTGATACCGTCTGATCGTCAACAATAATAGTTTGATCGTTAATAGTTTATTTACAAAATCGAATAAAAAATCGACCGCAAAATTGGCCGACCAACTTTAACTTTTTTAAGATTGTTTTTTAGCAGTCGTTTGATCATCGTTTGATATCATTTCATCGTTAGTAAAAATCGTTTGATCGTTAATAGTTTTTTTACAAAAATGAAATTTACTTTCTTCTGGTCTGACCTAAAGTTGTCAAGTTTTTTTTGCCAACTGCTCCCAGTAATTAAAAACAGGAAACTAACAGTTGTTCAATTATTGTCAAAATCAATTTAACAAATGTAGTAAATTACCAATTGCACCAACGTTATTCGTCGAAAAAATATGCACATTTTTTTAAAGGGTATGTCGAGTAGCGTGTAACCACTCCATAACTACGAAGACAAACAGCAAATAGTAAATTGGTTTACTTTGATTGAAAGTCACGCGCCTAAATCTATCCCTTATGTCTCGATGCACCTCTCAATATTATTTCCCATGACGTTCGATGCGAGTTCTGAGTCATCCTGTATGTGGGAGACACTGGGATAGCGCAGTAGTACGCAGGGGTGGAGGGTGAAAGAGTGAGAGAGAGAGCGAATGAGTGTACGAGGGGGACAGGCTGGAGGAGAGACAAATACAACAAGAGTCCGTTCGATGCTGCATCAGAATACTCACTCGTTCTGACTCTCTCTCCCTCTCTCTGTAGCTGTGGATGTACCATCCCTCTGGAATAGATTCATTATGCTCGTGACCATTGCAGCTATGTCGGGAGTTCGAAAACAACTATTGCTTCCATTACCACGTCGATTCGTGTCCCTCACGTTATTGCACAGAGATGAGCATATGTGCGTATATTATCCTAGTCTCTTTCTGCCTCCCTCTCTCTCCCTCTCACGTGTTACTCGCACCAATGCATATCTGCATTCGTGATATGGTTGCTGCTGCTTCAATCGCGTAGTACATGTCTGTTACAGTATACACGCCTGTTTCACGCTGTGTATTATTACCAAATTGCCCGGGGATCATGACGATCAAACCTCTCCTAATTAAAGGATATAGCTAGTCGTTCGATAAATAGCTCAGCATTTTTTTATGCGTCGGGGCTAACTCTAATAAAAAGTTTCCCTTTTTAGCCAAATTTCTCCGATTTTTTGTTTACAGATGGATTAGGATCTTCTCAACTTAATGACGGAGATACATTTATTGATCTTTAAGTAAATCGTACAAGTAAATAAATTATATGAAAAATAAATATTCACATCGATGATTATTGCAATGATGGATTTTCACGATGAATGATGGAAAAGGTAAACGAGAGAGGTCGGCAGATGATTTGCGACGATGATTTGGATTTTTGGAAATGTTTAGACAGCTAAAAAATTCAAAAAATTTGAATGAATTAAAGAAATTCATGTTAAGGTAGGAGTAGCGACGCAGTCGTTATTAGATGAACTCTTGATTTTGAAATATATATAAGTTTATGTGATAAACTTCCATATGGCGGAAGGATTTAATACCTTACCGAAAAGATTATAACAAGAAATTTACGATCAAAAATCGAAAATATAACACGGCATCTTATGAGAAACCCATCCCGCCAACACTATGATTGCAGAATTCATCTCCTTATCGATTAGATATAGTTGATGTGAAAATTGCTACTCATAGATTATCTTATAAAGATTCCAATGTGGCCATAAAAATATAGGGTCACCGACTCGTTCGAAGAGAATTTTTTAAATAATCTCGATGAAAACTGAGAAAATGGCAGGAGATCGACCGCCATGAAGCGGCTCGGTACACTTGGCAACGTTGCGTGTAAGCATATACACGCGCATGCGAGCGTAGATCTGCCACGGACCAAGAATGCATACATATATATATACTTTTCGTGTGCTCCCGGAATCTCTCTCCATATATATATATATATTGAAAAATGCAGTGCTGCCAGATCAACCTCTTTACCACACTACTTTCAAGAGCTTATATATATAGAGCTATCACAGCTGATTATAACCGAGTCAAATCAGCAATCGTTAAATATTTCTAATCATAAATTATTAAATATGATCTCGTATAAATTTATACGAGTACAGTTTAAATTGCCCTAAGATTTATTCAATACAGAAAACCTTTCTTCTAACCCTTTTTTATTTCGACGATTAATAAATAGTCATTTGACCATAGAGTGGCGCTACTCCTACCTTAAACGACTTCGTTGTGTTTCCGTTCTCTAAACCAAAGACGCAATGACGCTCGTTGTCCTATTGGATTGGGTTTTGGTTTGATACTTGTTTCGCACAAGTATCACGATCGTTTTGCATCGTGGCGTTTATACATCTCGATACCTCATTTTTCCTCATTTCTCAAAATCCCTTTGCTTACGAGGTCACATGACTGTTCCATGTATGAGGCCAATTTCTATAATAGGGTTTTGTCTTCGAGTCAATTATTTAATTAAACCAATATTTAATTAAAGATAATTAATTCACGGAAAGTTCTCGTAATGTGTTTATCATCTGAAACTACAAATATGGAATATACGAGAAATTGTGGGATTGTGTATAAGTCGAACTTATATTTATATGTGTAACAAGATGGACATGTATAATTGCAATCTTCATTGAAGAAATTCCCTTGAGTTGAAACGTATTTGACTTTAAGTACACTATAATAAGTGGAGTAAAGCTAATTCAGTTAGATTAGTTTATTGTTAATCAATTGCTAATTATTTTGGTTGTACATAGACGAAACATTGTATCCGGAATTTTTAAAAATAGATTGTAATATTGACGAACTTGAAATATTCTAAAAAGTCGAAAAATCGTACGTAGGAAACGTAATGGTATATTTATATGTGAGTATGCTAACTGTGTTTCTGTGTGCATGTGGTGCCATTAAAAGTTTAAAACTTTCTAAACTTTGTCGATACTAGATCTATTGGGTTAAAGTTTGGCACTCGAGCCGATCTATCAGCTGCCGTCCATTGATATATTTGTTTTTTCAAGATCCATACATCGACTTGGACTTTATAAAACTTTTATTTTATTTGAATAGTCTGACTTCAAAAATTCAAAAAAAAATCCTAGTATTGGGCATATTTAGTTTGCAGAAATCGACAGCCATGGTACTTTCGTACACTAACGCACAAAGACAAATTCTGTTTTCGCAGTAGGATTCTTTCTAATGCAGCATACCTATGTACCATACATATCTTGCATCTTTTACCTATGAAGGTGTGTCTGTGACGAGGCATCGAATATATGCCAAATTGCAGATATATATACTACGAATGATCATCCCTTGACACTTAGTTGGCATCAACTCTGTACCACGCAACTGCTACATTCATCACAAAGTCGCTCTTGAACAGAGTTCTCTGTTCAAGTCAATTTACGATGTAGCATATATACAATTATGTATTATATGACGGAACCAAGAACGATTCGTTTTTCAGGACATAACGTGTGCTCAAATTAATGTAAACACCCATTTCATAGATTCATTGACTTCAATGAAAAGTTTGGCAACCCATTTTATACACTAAACACGGAAAAACATGTATTGGATAATTTTTTAAATGTTTTTTTTCAACAACATTTATGTACTAATGTTATGTATTAATCGAAATTTGTTAGATTGCACTCCGTAACTTGGCACATGACGGTCAAGCGAGTGGGGGCCAACTTACGTCTCTGTCGAGATTCTGATAGTTCATCAGACATCCGCACAGGTGGCTTCCAAGTACGCTCTCTCGCATAAGAAAAGCACTACATGGGCTATATAAATCTTTTCGCCTATTCTTCTGTACTGGTTCGTTTTCTTACTTTAACAATTCAAGCGTGTCAGATGTCGCATTGTGTCTACGACTTTTTATATTTTCACATCAGATTTCAGTTCATCCGTTACTTTATTTTACGTACTATTTTTTTATATATCGTAAGGCAATTAAATTAGTTGAACAGGTTTTATGTAAATTATTCCATATTTTCATCCTAACACTCTTGAGAAAATACGTTTTCTTCTAGTCTGTTACTGGTTGTCAGCAATGTGACACCTTGTCCATGTCACCACCATTTCGTCTCTAGCGGGAGCGCCTATACTACCAATTGGAATACACAATAGTAAATAGTTTTGGCCTGTAACTTAGGTAATATAGCGATAAATTAATGCAGTCTACCGGTAGGGAACAACCATAGCTAAACGAGGCACACTGAATTAAGGAATCATAAATATTTTCTATGATAATTGCATTAACCGTTCATCGTCACAGTTGGAAACCTTTAGGTATCATAGCGGTATATTCTCAACAATTTTTGACCGAGTCCTGAATCGATCGGTCATCATATTGATACCATCATTGTAGCACTAGACTCCCTCTACGATTTTGCGAGCTCTGGTTGGCTCCATAGAGATACCCGATAGAGCTCCAGCCAATCAGAGTCCTGTAAAATAAGAGGTACTCTTTTAGTATTGAGGGTCACACCACTCTTGGTCACGGTATCACCATAATACGATATGGTACGTTATAAAAGTAATACCTATTATATAATATTATATCCTTTTATGATTCTGGCTGCATTACTGACTCGAGAGTTCCCCGTGAAAGTGGGACTAATTTTCAGCGTTAACTGTCTGCTGTATGTGGGTGGTTGTAATTATTGTATAAACAATGAATCCCTATAATTCTTTCCGATTTATAAGCAGAACATTTCTATCGCCTCAGTATGAATGTTAGTCGCTAATGCGAGTGAGCATTAGTAATAACAGGATCAGATTTTATGTTTGTGTGTGAATAATTTCATGTATTTATATCTTGGTCATGTTTTGTCGTAATACGGACTTTCGTCACAGCAACCTAACAATTTTTCTTGTTGAATGGTATCATTCGTCGATTCTTGGTGAGATTTTCAGATGGTAATTCCTGATCAGGATATAACCGAGTCGCTGAAGCAATGCCGACTGCTGCTCAGAAGCGACTAAAGTTTCACTAACAATAAAACCAATATACTCTAGAAAACTCGTCCCATTTTTTCTTTATTTTGAAACATTCAAATTTTGATAAGGGTAGGCATTAGGACGTCTGTGATTGAACTGGTATAAAACGTGTACATTAGCGGGTTTATCGTTTGGGCACAGTTCGATCGATAATTGTGGAAGACCTGGGCTCAAACCGTATATCATACGTCATTTCGCGTTTATTACGAGCTAGAGGTGGAAATTCACTATCGCCAGCAGACGAGGTGAACTCTCTCCTTCGTTCTCTCTCTCTCTCTCCCTCTCTCTGCATTTCTCTCTTGCTCTATCTCTCTCTCTTCCTCACAGTACAACGCCCTGGGGCAAGTGGGCAGTAACGTTTGACGAGCGGACTAACCCTTTAATTGAGTGCAGTTTTACGATTTCAGATGTCCTATGTATCACTCTCGTCTCTACTATCTATTCTGATACTGCTGTGTTCCCTATCGGACACACTTAGTCCGCACAGTGAAGTTCCACGGGGAGTTATTGGCTCGTGGATGTATATTTCAATATTAATATATAATAAAGGTTCGTGTGGCTCAAGTTTTGGAGGGATTTTACAGCACTTTCCTGATGGTAGTCTCTTCTTGACTATAGAGTTCCGTAAATAGTAGCTTCCCCATGACTTTAAGTGAGTGATTATTACCACCTCGCGAATATATTTCCTTTACGGTGTTTATGTTCCGCTGTTTATACACCGTAATAGTGCGCAAATTATATAATATACCTACTAGAGGTGTGGGTCGCATGGAGTCCATGGGCCTCAGTCCCCTTGGGCGGAGGACATGGGGATTCGATCATGGGAACATGTCCCTCCTTGTCTCATCTACCGGGAAAGACTGGTCTAACGTCGAAGTAAGGCCGCGCATGTCCCACACCTCCCCCATGTGAGGAATATGTTTATTTAATAATAGGGACATAGATGTAGGTATGCCCTTTTTATTGGACACGGCTACCTCATCTATTCGTGTGGAAGTGGTGGAAGTGGTCGTTGCGAGCTATTTTTATAATATAAGGAGACTAAAACTTGTGCAGTTCGGGCACCATAGTTGCATACTTGCTGCTCACCCCCTAAAGCTTACAACGGGGTCTGTTAATGTCGAACCTCCCTGACCTTAATCTTACGGTGAATTAAGTCACTCCGTGACCATATCCCCGCTTTGGTCAGTCGATCCCCCTTTTGACAATGGCTACTTCGTGAGTATAGCATAAAGTTTGACATACCATCATCGGGATCTTCCTTACCAGAAACGACATATCTTCCTAATAAAGAGGAACATAACAAAAATTAATCCTCGACACCGTTTATATATATATCTACGGATTTATAAATCACTTCACCAGATTCAATGAAAGTTGACTTGTCTACGAATACTGACACAAATTCAGATACAATAGACAGGAGGAGGAATCAATCTAAAATGGTAAATTTTTAGATTAGGGGTGCGCCATTACCCCGTGATTTTCTCGTGTGGGTAATAATATATTCAATAGAATAGTCTGATTTGTAATGTAAATGCATTAAATAGAATAATTCGCAAATTGCACGTTTCAGCTATTTCGCAACTGTATTATTGAATTAATAATAATAATTAATATTCTCAACTATTAGAAAGAAAGAGAATCTAATGTTGCAGAAGAAGACGAAGATGTGATAAAAAGAAGAGACATAATATAAAGACAAAAAATGCGACTTCACCGTCCAATATTTCCAGCTCTACGTACTTTTTCGCTCTCTCTCCTCCCTCACCCCTCTCTCTCTCTCTCTTTTATTACAATACTAGTTTCTAGGATCTTGCAACTCTTCACGCTCGCGTTCCGAGAATCTCACTTTTCTCGGTTCTACTCCCTGGCGCGCGCGCACGCGCCTGGGAGTCGAACGTTCCACAGCATCTATCTTCGCTCGCTCGCTCGCAAAGAGGCCAAGTTCGTTAAGACTCACTCCCTTATACTGCGCGTGTATTTTGTATATATACATATATAAAGCTATCCACCACTCCCGCTTGCCACTCACTGCGCTTCTTCTTCTTGTTCTTCGTTCGCTTCTTCATCTGCGATGAAGCCCTGCGAGGAAGAGAGTGAGTAAGAGAGAGAGAGGGGGGGGGGGGTGAGAGAGAGAGTGAGTAATAGTGCGAGAGGGGTGGAAGAAAGAGCGAGAGGTGGTGAAGGGGGTGGCGAGGAAAAGGGAGAAGAAGATGCAGAGGGAGAGAAAGAAAGAGAGAGAGAGAGAGAGAGCGAGTTCCTCTATCTCATCGTCTCTTTTTACCTCACTCGACACGGAGGGTGCTACGTCACTGTCGATCGTATTTTCTCCGTCCCTGTTCGTACCACTGAGTGTTCGCTCGCTCCTCGGGTTCTTCTCTCCTTTACAGTATATAATATACATATATACGTGTAGGTACCTATGTATATATCTCCGTCCTACACCACGCTCACTCACATCGCGCGCCACGCTCATCCCTCGCGTTTTTCCCCTCCATTCTCGTTTCTGCTCGTCGTCCTTTTCCTCGTCCTCTGCTGCGTAGTATACATAGGTATACATTCTTTGGTATCGTTTCTGTCTCCCTCTGGCGCTCGCCTCCTTTTTGCTTCGATTCTCCTCTCTGTACGCGTTCACCTTCCACATTCTCCTACCTCCCTTCTCTTCCCCTTTTCCTTATCCTTCCTCTCCTCACTATCCCGTTGCCTGTGCGCTTCCTCCCGACTAACGCCCTTCTTCCCCCTTTTCCCAACTTCCGCTTTCACTCTCTTTCTCTCTTTCCATCTTGCGCCGCTACGGGGCGCTACGTCCCGTTTTACTTCATTAGGGGATATGAGTTTTTCCATCCTCGTTGGAACCGGCCGAGATCCGGCGTAAAGGGTCTCCCTTCCACACTCATTGCTACAAGCATTTTCGATACGGCATCCAACAGGACCTTATATACCTACTACGCTGACATATCCTTTTACTACGTATATTTACATGTATATTAAGGCAAATTTTCTATTTACCTGATGCACGCACAAGCGACGCTACCCCACGAGATTCTCCATTCCGTGCGTACCCTGTAGCGTTGGAGCTTTCTTTGCGAAATATCATTCGGAAAACATTGTGCCAGATCTTGTTTCTTCCTTTCTCACGTGCGACTGCAGAGCATACCGCCGCTTTTCACAAAAAGAAGAGAAATGTGTCAGATGATAAAAATATATTCATGAATTCGTGTTTATATGAGATAGCGATTTTTTTTATGAAAAAGAAAATTGCATGAAATGTTAAGGGCGTCGAGTCTACTTGAGTCGATACCATCTTCATATCACACCGGCTGATTGTTTCCGTATGTGCCCTCCACAGTTGATAATACGTTGAGTTGCGCCACTTCGAAATAAAAAAGTGCAGAGTATAAGAAATGTTTATACGTATAGAATAGATAAGGTGTGAAGTTGCTAATTTATCGAGAGGTTATGTGTAATAGTGAGTGTACAGTTTTTCTATGGCACATTGGCGCCCTCTTCACTTTTTTATTTAATTAATTTATTATTATTATTATTATTGTTATTATTAATATTATTATTATTAAGATTGTAACGGGTAGTTTTCTTGTGCTCAGTTGGCTATTTGTACAGTTCATTGCTCGGTCGGTAATGATGATAACTTTACACAATTCTACTTATTGCGGAGAGTAGACTACGCGCAGCAGTTTTTCTGTTTTTTTTTGTGATTTATATAGTTCAGAATTATTCTTTACCGACTTGTGCAGTGTTATGTAAAGAGATATGTATAGTTGATAGAGTGCAGAGGTTTTCTATCTGAGTTGAGTTTGTTCGAATCGAGGCACTACTGACTCATCACCTTCTCAACATTACAACGATAACAATCTTACTTCAGTCGCCATTCGTGAGAAGGAACCGAACGAAATGTCACGAAGCTTCTCGTTCCGTTAGAGCGTCCCCTGAGAGCATCGGAGAGGGGACGAAGCCCTTCGAGCTTGCGAGGGTGCCACGAGGTTCTACTCACGACGAATCCCCCTTTATTTTCGGCCTAAGGTCGTCCACGTGGCGAAGGGGATGATCTCCCTTTTATATATATATACATATACATATAAACCTTCTACGTCGACGTTTCTGCGCTCCTATTCTTTCCCGCTCGCTCGCTTCTTTTAAATTAGCTGGTTATATTTGCGTTCAACATTACTTTCGGCAATGTTAAGGTCAATGGGCAACACAACTCACCCTGTTAAAATATATTCACCATTGATAAAAAAACTGCTAATTTCTTTGAATAAAAATAATAATTTTGAAATAATCTTTAATAAAACCATACTTATTAATTCATTTTTTATGTAAGACGCGCTAAATTTCGACATCTGAATTTGAGTATTCCTTTAAATATTGGCAAACAGGAATAGTATCGTAATACTAATTGCGACCTTTATGCATAAGGGAGACGAATGAATTAGGATCCGCCAGCCAAATAACCCCCAAAACTTATTGTATTGGGGGTTATTTTTCGATTTGGATGATAAATGTTTCGGCATTTCCTTGCTGAAAAGTTAACCATTTTCCGGGAAATTATTGATTTGCGGATTATTGGTTTTGCGAGTGACAAATCTTTAGCTTTCTTTATATCTCCCCCGCACTGATGGTGGAGGCAGCGTTTTTATAGATAGCATAGCGTACCAACAGTGGCCCGCTTTAAAATTCCCGTCATGTATTTCTGCACTGCAGAGTGTCCAGGAAAAGTTGGAATTATCTCTAAGCTTCGTTAATAATCTGTGACTATTATAGTAGAGTACTAATAATCAATACCGTAACTCCCATTGCCCATGGGACCTTCTGTAAAACAACATTCCGTGCAATATAATGAAACTTAATCATCCTAGGAGTCTGGTAAAGATTTATATTATCCAAGTCGATAATACAAGAAGGGTGCTTGTATAACATGAGAAAGATTTTTTAAGATTTCAATAGGACCACCCTCCACTTGTTGATATGCATTCCATGCTGCAAAAGTTTGTCATTCAAAAAACCATAACGATTTTATTGCTTGTTCACTGCGGTACTAAATAAATTTGGCATATTTAGTAGTTTCTAAAGTAGTTTCTTAGGTCACGGTCATCGATACATTCGTATTTATCGATGAATCCTATCGCGCCTTCTGGAGGCGCAAAAGAGGGCGATGGTTAGCATGAAATCACGAGGGCAGGAGCGCCCTCTGTCGTACATAGGAAACATTACTTGGTCATAACCTATGGAAAATTCGGTAACATCCTTATCGCTTCTTTATCGAAAAAAACGAAGCGAAAAGTCGTTAGTTCGTTCTGATGCGTTTTTAGTTTTTCTATGTTACCTACTTTTTCAAGCAGCAAGTTATTTTTGTAGACATTTTTGACTGCATGCGGTTGAGCCTCTACAGACGCCATAAATCCATTAGAAAGAGATTAGAATATTTTTCACCCAAAAAATCGCCATTGCCACTTGCCAGAAATAATAAGTGCGAGTAAAGAGGTTATAAGTTTAGTGACGACGGTGCATCATTGCATTAGTACTAATCACACAGAGGGCGTGCGCGATATAATGCATGGATACGGAGTTTTGTATTGTCCAACCGATTACTAATGGGACGGACGAGGACGGGGCTAGTGTGTCCGTTGACTTCTCTCAGATATCAAAGTCATTTGATGTTTTTCAATAGAGTCAATAGTTTCGCTGCAATATAAAAAAAACTATGAATTTTCACACATTTTGAACTTTGAACCCCTTATATCATTTGGACGGCTTAATTTATGAAAAAAGTGTAGGAGATCTTTTTTCTAGAACATTTGATACTTTATAAAAATATGTCATGAGTTTGTCCATACAATATGACATTATTGAGGTTTAAATGGGAAATAGAAATTTGGAATGACGCTCCTAAGATATTAATATCAAGAACTTCAATTTTAACAGACTTCTTGTTTCACCTTCCTGCAAGTACACAATCTGCTTGTAAGTTGGAAAAAAAGTTACCCCAAAATGGCAGACTCTAGTTACATGTTACATATATATATATACCTATGAGGCATTCCACGGAAAATCCGCCATTTTTGAACCCGACCCTTTTTAATTTTCCTGAAAATTTTATATGTCATACTACCGCACTAAAAACATTTTTGTGAATTTTTTCAAATTTTTTTACTCACTCGAAAAAAGTTATAAATTTAAAAAAAACGTATCTTCTTTTTTGAAACATTTTTAAACGCACATAAGTTTTTCAAAAAGTGGTCAATTGAAACGTTTTTCAATCTTTTGACCTATGTATACGGATACATACAATTTATATATGGTTCGACATATACACATATGCGCACAGTTTATAAAATCTTAATAACGATCAAACAAATTCTGCACAATTTAGCATAGAACGTAGATCTCTTTTCATTTGGTCCAAATCTGAACGAAAATTGCCGGAAACAAAGTTCACGGTACCGAACGAAATGTTCAATGAAAATATACACTTACCAGTCCAATCGATCAGATTAAAAACAATAATAAATCCCAGTCGATTCCACAATTGTTAAAAAGTTAATCGCAAGGCTCTTAAGCCAAATTAATTTGACGGAAACAAATCAGCTAATTACGGCTTCTACATTTTGTCCTTGTGATTGTTGGTTATCGAAAATATTTTCTCCAGAAAAAAGTCGAAATGAAGAAAACTAAGTGCTCGTAAAGTTGGTTCCGCTAATGGGATCGCTCTAAAGCAATGTGCAAACTTCAATTTGCAGGTTTTTTGTCATTCAACATTTTGCTGTGTAGGTTTTTTTTATTATTTCTTTTTTCTATTCATTTGGCAGGTATACCGAGACAGTGAGAGCGTCGTTCTGGTACGCTGCACTGTGTATACGGTTCGCCAGAGAGAAAGAGAGAGAGAGTGAGACAGAAAGAGTGGGAGGGCGAGAGAGAGAGGGAGAGCTGGGATCGATCTTCCACGGGTCGGAGGAGGGGTCGCGAGAGAAGCGACCTCTTCTTTGGAACCGAGGTCCCTTTCCCTCGTCACGATTTACACTCTACTATAATAACAGCAATATTATCTCCAAAAAATCTCAAATTTTCAGTGGACCGGATTGAAATATAACTCAATTTCATCGCAAACCGTGAATATCATTGGGCAATGAAATAATTATAAGAAGCATACAATATGTTTAAGATAAGGCAATCCATAATGGATGTGGCATAACGAAATGGGTTATATAGTTGAAGTTGAAGAAACAATGATATTTATCGTTCGTAACGCGATGTCAACTTTACTAGAGCTACATAAATATCCGGAGTGGAATACACAAAAAACATTTGAATCGATTCACCCTCTCGTCTTTTTCATTGCATCATACGAGGAGGGTGTTCTATATACGCATTGGCACTATAGGTATAGTCGTCCCGTTTTTTTCTTCTTTAAACCAGCGCGGGAATCCGTGTAAACTGGCCGAAAGTGCGGCGTTCACAATTCGCCAAACTCTTATATACTCCCTACTGTTATACCTATAGTTTATCCGCCATACCGATATGGTTCGTACCTTTGTTTTGCCCGCTCAAGGGATTCCAAAGATTTGTTTTTGAATAAACAATTTACTATAGAAATTTGAAAATGATCGACGATGTACTTTGTTTATTAATGAACTTTTTAATAATTGTGAGGATAATCATTTTTTGGGAGATCTAAAAAAGGCGTGGAGTGTTTTAGTACTGAACTATTGCATACTAAAAGACAGGAGAAAATAATAAATACAAGGATGCAAATACTCGACGTATATAGCCGTACATATGTAATTTGCTAAAAAATCTCAAACATTTTATGGGTAGTGCTTTTGTACCAGAAAAAAATACAAAGTTCCCAATCTGGTCGATGTAACATAGGCCTCAGAAGATCTCATATTAACATATTATATGTAAAGGATTACGGACCAATATTGATCACCCTAATTTCCCGAGACGTAACGGTTATTTTCAAATTGACCACACTTGTATGCCCAGGCTACCGTAGCTCAGGCGCAATTTCATCTTTGCAAAGATAACAATACACAATTATTTAATTATTGCAGCTTTGTTCGTAAAGTTATAAAACCTGGGCACGTGAAGGTCAATGTTATTTATTGAAAGTACAATAATTATTATTTCTTACATAATTATAGGCTTACTCAAGATGGATCGAATATGAAAATCTATAAGAATACCTACAGCATCCTCCCTGGTAAAACTACATGCGGTATTAGGTGAGATAGGTATGTACTGCATGCCGGTATATTGTGGGAATCGACCAACAATGCCAAACTCGGAGTAAACTTTAGTCGATAGCTTCCAAGTAAAGATGAGCTGGAAGTCTCGCTTTTAATCGTCGCTAAAGTAAAGTGTGATTCTGATACACTTTAAAAGGTATTTGAATGAAGTTTAAATGAAGGAAAACCTGTGGTCACATAAAGTTCATTTAGAAATGAAATATCCGTCGACAAGAAAATAAACACAACCTTTTCGTATAGGCAAGTTTGTTTTGTTGTTCTCCTATTACGTTCTAAACGTGGGTGGGGGGAGCCGAAAAAATATTACGTTAATTTCACACGCACAATATCAACAGTTTAACGAACAGAGTGATAAAACCATGACCGAATTCTTACAATATGACGTAAACTACGTTATATTTTAGGAATGTGCATATGGGTCCAGTCGCGTGAATCGGATCAGTCACCTCTCAGAAATTAGTTAAATTTTGCATATAGTTAGTTCCTGACGAGATAAAATGTGGTGTCAAGTATTTTTTTTTAATTACAAAATTTTTCGAGTTATGAATAATTGAAAATTTTCCGACCTTTTAATGAATAATTGCATAACTTTTTTCTTTTAAGTGGAATAAAAAAAATGTTTGAATTAAACTTGTCACAAAAGAACTATATTTCATGATAAAATTATTTACAACATAAACAAAAATTATTTGGTACTATTTATTTGACAAATTATTTTTCAATAATTGTTTTAACTGTCAGGGACACGATAAAAAATAGAAAAAACAAAATTCAGGAACATCAAACCTACCAATATACTACAAAATATTTTAATAGATGTGTTTTGTTTCGTTATCGAGAAAATAATTGTTGAATTTTTGTACGCGTGAAGAATCGGTACTCGGTGAGGCAACCACGTCCATATGGTGACCGCTCTGGCTCGCTGGCCGTACATCGCGCTAGGCGAACTTAATATGCAAGTTAATATTCTCAAAAACGAAATACGATGTTTATTCGCCACCACGGTTTACTGGCTTTTTCTCGTTCGCTTCACTCATTGTCAGACTGAAGTGGACTGTAGATACGGCGGATTTGACCGGGTCGCGAATGGAACGATTTTAAACAGGCGGCTCCAAGTAATTAATTAAGAAGAGCACCTTCTAAAGGCGAGTGACCCGGGTGGTCTTCCATTTTTTAAAAATAGTTGTTGTGCGCTTAAAATATCGGTTATGCCAAAAAAACGGTGCTGCAGTCCCTTGCATCGCCGTTTTTTGGCATAACCGATATTTTTGCAACCGAGCAAAATTTGATTAATTTCTGAGAGGTGACTGATCCGATTCACACGGAATGGCCCATATGTATTCGGAATAGTTCTGCCTAATGTGCAATTGGTATGACAAATAACTTGCAAATAGCGCCTTGAAATTGTTTTTCAAGTAATGTAACGTTTTGATGACACTCATTAGTTGGACCTATATAACCGCTGTTCTGGACGGATTTTTTGTAATATTTCGCCAGGCCCTATGTAAATATGTAATAATTCATACCAAATTACCAATGTACAAGTAAACATACTTCATTAACGCACCGGGAATAATAATATATCAAGTACATGGAATGAGGTTCAAACGGAATTTCAATAATTCCTCAGCGATTTTGATATCGTATTTTGATTCCGATGGCAGACTTCAGGTTGAGGGGTATATAGATTCAGGCTATTTCTATCGAGCTGTGCGGTGCCGGTGTTCCTGGCGCCAACAGTGCTACCACACGCGCAGCTACAACACCACGCCGTTTCTACTATACTGGTGCAGCCGTTTTCTACGATGACTCGTTGACGTTTTCTGCGAAAAACCACCAATAAAGGGGTACGGGAGTAAACGGTATGGAAGGAATAAAATAAAATTAACCAATCATGCAAATTTCCTCTCGAAGCACTTTGCTCAAATGACTTCGTCGTATTTATCAATTGTGCTCTACGAAGTCACTAATATCCATAAAATGAAAACAGGGTCGCTAACCTAATTGTGAGTTCTATAGAGTAGCCATATTAATGCGACCCTTCGTTTTCATTGTAGCGATCACAAATAGTGATGATTAATTTAAATAAAGAATAACAATTATCGGCAGTCTGACGATTCAAATTCGGTCGCACTTGCTTGCTGATAGTACATCTTCGATCGAGCCTGCTAATTCATATTTCTGTCTTTCGTGATAATCAAAAAAGGTAGAGATTGAAATTTGCTCGATACACCTTCATAATTTTGAAGCACTTACGAGTTTCTCATTCTTAAAAAATAACGGTCATATTTTAGATTTCCTCCTACTGGGACCTTTGTTTACGATCAAAAGTTGATTCATTTTCAATATAAAACAAAGATAAACTATTTGTCGAGGAAACTTGAGTATGGTGGTTAAACATTTTCAACAAGTACCGGAAAAATACCAAGTTCATTATTTGCAACATTTCATCAAATCAAAAGCATTCTTCGCGTTCTTTGGAAACCTTTTACTATTTTATGATAACAAAGGTCCGTCTATGAGAAAGCAACATTAAGAAAGTTATTCGCGCTTAAACTATAATAACCTGAAATTATAAGAACTAATGGAGTGTTGCCAAGTGATACATATTGTATAAGAGTTTCCACAAACACCGATACCTTTGCTAACTAATTTTTTGGGACATTATAAATATTCCGGTACTAGAAAATCGTATTTTATTCTTTTTATCGGAAAGAAATATCTTCTTATCAGGAAGCAAAATAAAAAATTCATCTCTACATTAAATGTAATCGCTTGAAATTATGAGTACTAATACAATCCAACTGAATAATTTATGTTATAGCAATGATCGAGCTGATAAATAGGGAGTGAACATTCATAAATTAACGACGAAGGTTGTAGTCTCCATGATCGGTGTAAAAAAAAAAATATCGATCAACTACTCCCTAGGACCGCTGAATCGTCATGTCTCCGTACCCTTGTACCAATCTGTCACGATATACGCAATACTTCCGAGGGAAAAAACTCGTACCCTCGAAGGGCGCATAGAGGGGGGTTCGGAAAAAGTTGATAGAAGCTTGCCGAAACCCTCGTAGCCAACGTGGCAGAGGGGTTGATCGTTGCATCGAGGGCTTCCAGCTCCCCTACATAGTATGTTCGTCTGGTTTGTACGGGGGAGTCCGCATCTCCCCTGTTTCCTTCGCTTCGAGTTTCTCTCGCTTGCATTTCTCTATCATGCGTATGTGGCACACGTGTATGTAGCGCATTGCCAAGAGACCGTGCGGTTGTGCATTATCGTTATAGCAAGGATGTATTATTTTATCTTAAAAAATACGTAAATATTCAATGGTAAATAATAATTATTAGAGAATGCGTTTAAACTTTCGAATACCTTCTTGGGATCGAACATGGAACACTAATGAGAAAATGGGAAGCGGGGGAGGATGTAGGGATCTATAGGTTCATGTTATAAATTATTAAAACTTACAAAATCCCAAAATAATGGTACTTTTCTAATAATTTTATTTGCGGGATTTATTTATCGAAACGGCTCGAATAGTTATATGTTATATCGTAAAGTGAATATGTGAGTCTTATAATTCAAGCTGTGTAAAATATTTATACTTTTCTTTAAAAAAAAGAAGCCAATTGCAAATTAGACGAATAAATTGCGACAGTACACTTTCATTGAAATTCATAATATTGGAAATATTAAAATATTTATCATAGCCTATAGCCAGAAGTACCTCATTCGCCGATATAAGATCTCGGGTTAACATATTATTTACCTTTAACAACAAGATTGTCTAAAAATTAATGACAAACGTGAGATATTTTTCGCGTTGCGTAATATCAAGCAGGCGGCTCAACATGGGACTTATTTTCTATAGATGGAGAACCTGCGGAAACTAGTTGGACATTGTCCACGTCGCATTGGTACTCTGGCGACCGTGACATAAGCGTGGAGCACGCGAGAGAACAGTAGCAACAGCAGCAACAGTAATAGCAGCAGCAACAACAGCAGCGACAGCAGCAGCAGCAGCAGTAGCAGCAGCATGAAGCCCAGCATGAGCACAGCACCGGGCATACCACCGAGGGTATACGGACTCAATGTTAGCACGATCGATACGGTACACACCAACCCCCGTCGCGGCGTGCCGGGCCGATTTTTTTCCGTTCGACCCTCGCGCATGCGCGCTTCAATCTCGTGTTCTCGACATGATATACCTCAAACGTGCTCTATGCGCTCTCTTGTCGCTCTTCCCCCGTTTTAAACGTTACCGTTCGCTTCGTTATTCCACTAGCTTGTATGTAGATATAGAGTATCTATCCTTATGTATATATATATATATAGGGATAGATACTCCATATTTAATGTATATGTATATATGTGTATATGTATAATTAAATATTACATATACTATATGTACCATACATTGACAGAGAGAACATACTCGTATATACTACACACAGACATAGATACATACATATTTATAATGTATATGAGGTCGAAAATTGCGCAAGATGGGCAGAATGTTGCAATGCCACATCATCAAAACAAGCTTTCAAATTTTCAGCGAAAAATTATAATTTTACTGATTTGAATAAATATAGAGCTTTATGGATGATTGAATATTTTATTCGGTGTCATATCCACTTTTTTCTCCATGTATATTACTATACAGATCCTTTTTTCAATTTCTGTGCAGTTTTACCGTAGCTAATAACGATACTTTTGATTCATGCCAATATAACACACAATACCGTTCATATATTCAATAAATATTTGATGCATTCTAATTTATCTCGTCGTATATTTCTTCGTTTTCTTTATTGTTTCATGTTACTTTCTTTAAATTAACGAGTTCTACTTTATGGCCAAGTGGTTTTCTTGATTTTAGCTGCCTCATACGGGAAGCTTCACAAATGAGTTGAAAAGCCGAAAAAGCAATGTATGAATTACAACTTGCCCCCTGCACACTTTTCAGCCTCCATTTTAAATGGCAACAAGATACGTGGGGGGATGCGTGAATTTTATATTTGTGAAAATCTTCCAACTGACTTTCAGTTCTATAATTTTAACTTTCCTCTCTGAATACTTGCGAATTTTAGTACAATAATTATCCAATATAGATTATATACAAAAATTATAAAGTCCAAAATTGTTTATTTTTGTCCTCCAAAGTTAATAGTAAAAGGTATTTTTAAACAGTAAGGCAAAGTTCAGTCAGTTCTGTGCCAGGTCAGTTATAACATTCGTGATCACTCTGGCACTTCTCGATCGAGTTCCAGTCCAGTGTCGTACATTCCTAACTATGTCCTTCAAAAAGATTTTTCATCCTTCGATGTTCTTCCCTTTTTTCATAAGGATGCTTAACTTTGTGACCTTCTTTATTAAATATATTTTATTTAATATAAAATACTTTAAACGGAACAACTACATATACGTTATACTTCGATAAACTAAATGATCTTCAAATTTCGATATTGTAGAGTGGATTCTCTAACTGCTCTTTTAATAGTATATTTGGACATGCTTATCCCATTCATTGAGGACTCCTTCAACAAAATGCTGTAGTCACGCCGTCGATATACCCACGGTGGTGTCATAGTAAAGACATTGTAGTCACGGTAGTACAGTAGTCACGGCGTGACTACAGCGTAATTATTATGACGGAGTGGTCCTAGTCACGGAATGGTCAGGTTACAGGCCGGTTACAATCGCGGTGTGGCTATCCTCACGGAATAACGATATTCACGGTGGGGATGCAGTTACGAAGTAGCTATGATCAAAATATTTCTATTGTGAGTGAGTGGTGAAATCCATCAATTAGCCATATGCATTGATAAGTAAAGTTATGGTGGGTGGCAAAAATCAGGAAACATTTCCGAATATTCGGTGGCGAGAACGCGCAGCGCTCCGTCGTTCGAAACCCGCTTATCTAACAATAAGTCCATACGTACTTTTCCTAAATAAACTGTTTTTAATAGCTAGACTTGAAAAGCTTGAACATTCCAAATGATTTGTAGCCCATACGCCTGTGGAAAAAAGTATATGCATGATATATAACATATATAACTTAGGTACATGAGATAGACCTCAATAAAAAATTGATGTCAAATATATTTTGGAATCTATAAAGAACTTATGATATAAAAAACGATCGAAAGTTGTATGTGTAAAATATGTTTTGAGGTTCATTGAATTTCTACGAGAATCACATACAAAATTAAATCTGAAAATAGCTGGCAGATAATTATTTTTGGATTGAGAATGGCATGATGGGATATGGTAAACTCAGTCAATATACACGTATAGAAAACAATCAAAATGTGATGTTTGGGGAACGTTGGTCAACGGTATGTGAAGTTAATCAATTTTTGCAAACTAGGATATTTACTGCAAAAATGAACGTAGGCCTGTTGTGATCATGTCGATTATTGTTTATCATGGCACGTGTAAAGTAAGTAAAGTAAAAGGCTAAGTTGACCGTCACAAGCCCGGGTGTTTTAGCTAAATCATAGCTAAAATAAAGTTTCGCAATTATCCGGCAATTATAAATACTTTGCAATGGTACATCGGAGATTAGCCATCTGTCAACTCGTTCTGTCAAGTAGACTGTTAGAGATACACATTCATAGTATCATATTATCAATCAGAGGATCAGATCAATGAAATACCACTAGAAATTCTCTTTTAATACTTGAATTGTAGCAAAGTTTCAGCAACTCATTTGCGTTTCACCTTCACTCATTTTTAGGATTACAGTACAACTGAGAAACGTTGTCAGGCTGAGGCACCGTGGAGTGTCTCATGTATTATATTCAAAGCGTGGACAACGAATAGATTCGCTGTGAATCTATTCGAACTCTAGTCGGGAGAGGTCACGTAACCCTCGATTTCGAGTTGATGACGTGGGCTCCATAGCTCCCGAGACAAAATTAAAGGTTAATCACGCGACTCGTGACTGCGAAAGATAGTTAGCTGGACTTGGTCACATTATCCTCTAAGATCGTTAGCGTTTATGGCATTAGGACATCACCAGCCGTTGCGTAACCTAATTGTGTAGCGATTAATTCTTTGTTTTTTATCAACGACTTCGTTCCCTCTTCGTCCACGACGAAAATTCGAAAGTTTACGTTGGTCTATTCTTTTGTCTTATAAATATTAACCCGTTCGTTACTTCTATTACTGCCATTTGTAGCAGGTGTATACCTCAAGTCCGAATGTCAGGATCCTTGATTGAATTCTGAAAACGTAAAAAAGTACCGTTTTTTCTGCAATAACTTGACTGCGACTAATCGTCTCATTTCCTGCAATGCTACGAGTATTTTCAATTCGAATGCCATTGATCCTTCTTCCTAGGGGATTGGTATTTCCACTTATACTATATAATATTTCACTTCAGTGTATTATATTCCACTTTAGTCTATTATGGTCCATTAAAATATAATTTCTTAAGAGGCCCGTCAGAGAGCTAGAAAAGGTTTTTCGCGCCCTGATGATAATCAACAATTCATGAAGTAATTCGCGCACTTTCATCGGTGATGTGTACACCGAGACTTCGAAATCGCCAACGCCGCGTGAGCGATGCGCGCCTGTAAGTCCTCTGACTCTGGAGCAGCTATGGCCTATGGATTTCGAACGGGGTGAATCGTACGAAGGTTATATTTAGGTGAACTCTGGCATTATTTGAGGACCAGACCCGCTTGACAGTTGTCCACAAACGGATGTGGAAACGGACCGAGCTTCGGACCAATCTACACACCGAGCCATCAGAGCAGAGAGTAGAGAGCACAGATGAAGGAAGACTCTGATAGAGTGAGAGAGAGAGAGAGAAAGATCGGAGAGAAGGAGAGACAGTAGTACTAGCCGCGCACATCGCCAGCATCGCCGGAATCGGGGGAACTCCTATAACCTGACGTCCGTTAACGTCAGACACGAGCGGACGTAGCCAGTGCTCGATCGATATATCCAACCGAATAACTGCAATCCTTTTTGTGGTGGTACAGTACCTTCTTCCCTTTTCCTCTTTCTGACCTGTCTTTATTCTCTTTGATGTTCTGAATCTTATCTGCGTAAGACAAATTTGTGATTTTTTTCTGACGTTCGCGTTTATTCATAATGTTTAATAAAAGATTTTTTAAACTCTGGCTGCTGTTTCGTAAATAAGCAAAAATGATAAGCGCGCAGTACGTATGAGTTAATTAAAATCAGAACCTTTTCGTGCTGTCATTTTGAAAAATTGAAGATATGCTTGTTTTTCAGTTGCAGAGATGATTAAGACGGTGTTTACAGTTTTATAAAAATGTTTACCGCTCTGTGGACTCTGATGACATCGCATGTCAGAAGTTCTTGAACTTTTACTCTACACGCATGACAAGTTTGAGCCTGAAAAATTGAATTTCTTCACGTAAAATCAATGCCATTGTTGACATGAAAAAAATCGTATGTGCGTACAGACATGGGTGTTCGTGTAGGGGCATGTCTATACGAAAATACGGATGCGTGCTCGCAGGCCTGAAGACAAAGCTTAATTTCGTTGATCTTTGTTCGACAAGCCCTCAAACAAATTCGTGTAGGCTGAATCGGCCACTCTATTTTTTCAGTATCGTTCACTACCAGGAGAAAACTTCAGTGGGAAAATGGCTAAAGGGCTTACATCGATTTGGAAGGGCAAAAACATATTTTCTCTCAATTTTTGAAATGTAATAAAAGAATTATTTCATTGATACTTTAAGCATATAAAAGAACAGCGCTTAAACAATATTTTATAAAATGCCATCCACAATTTTCGAAAACTTCGACGTTAAGAACTGGTTTTCGGGGACCCCTTAGAAAAAAGTATCCTCGCGGTGGTCAGGGTAGGTTTATCTCAAATAAAGAAAACAAATATTTTCTGTTAGATCATGAGTATAGCTCGTGGTTGATCGGATGAATAAAAATCAAAGAGAAATTTTTATTTTTTGTCAAAGATCGGTGCGCAGCGAAAGAGTACTACTTCCGGTCAAAACTAGGGGATGCATTGCCTTGTAAAATTCGTTCTGATCACAGAAAACAAATCCTTCGTTCGATCACTTTTCAATTTAGCTAGAAGAAGTGAGCAAAATTTAAACTAGATCGGTGCATTAGTTTTTGAGAAATCGTGTCAGATGACTTCAAAAATACTGTTTTGGGTACGAATAAAACGGAGAAATATATATTTTTTAACTTACTTGGAATTGTCGATTCCAACTCCATAAAACAAAGGCTTTGTAGTTGCTGGCTTTGTGCAGTTGTAATGTTTGTGGCATCCTTTTGCTCTTGCCTGAGACGAATTCTTGTCTCTCGAATCTCAGCCCCAGCTCTTCTCTCGGCTATGAGTATGCGGTGTGCATCTTCCTTCCACGCATGCTCATAACTATTTTGGCCAAGTTTGATATCCATACCATGCAAAAAAATAGATAGAGCTGAAATTACTTCATTGGAAGTGCAGGCAGCGATTAATACAGCGATTTCAACTATTTTCGAACCAGCAGGAAGTATTTTTGGAGTAATTTTCTAAATGAGCTGGTTGAGATTCTCATTGTAAATGTGTGTCAAGTCACCAACACACCGCTCAAAAAGCACATCCTTACTAAGGTCTTCATAAATGAATTTGATAGCTGATAAATCATCACTCAGCAATGGGGCGTAATCGTGCTTAAATCATGATAGAACATTTGTAACTGAAACAAGCTGCCAAGCGCACCATGAGTCAGCGCCGCTCAGGCACTTTTAGTGCTGTGAAAGGCTCTGTCTCTAAGAGTTTTACTCCGACTGACTTAAAACTTTGGGAAAATATTCTTAACATATTAGTTCAAATCTATTAAATAAAAAAATTACCAAAAATAAATTTTTGGTATTTCAAAACCTACGTAAGCCCTAAACCTATGTAAGCCCTGATCCATTTATATGCGTTTTTTCAGCTGTTGCCTTTACGCATCCACTGATGCAACTGACCCGAACAGTGCTGGCAATTACAACATAATTGACTAACAACATTGCCGAGAACATACTAAGACTGTTCAACTATATCAGTCGGGCTACAAATGTCAACCACGCGTCATTTTCAAAGCAAAGGATTTCAGTTAGGCTTTTCCTTCTAAACACTTGATCCTGCGTCTTCATGTCGAAAATTGATACATCGCAAAAAATGATGCAATCACCCCCACGGCAGCCCCACTTCCAAGCTCTACAGTATAATTTATTCGGTAAGGTTGTATACGGTATCAGCTCAGTATTTTTATAGATGCGAAAGTCTAAATGAGAATAAATCTCAAATTACTCGAAGGAACCTTTTATGCATCTAATCTACGCGTAACGTTGGTTGTCTTCATAGTACTTACGGCGATTAAAAAAGCAATTTTAAGCCTGAAGTCTCTTCTTTAACATCGTTTAAAAGATTTTTTGCATTGTGATCCTCCAAGGTACATGCCAAAAAGTAATGCAAAGAAAACCTTCAATTTTGTTCGTCTAGCTTTGACTGTAACTTATTGAAAAACAATGTTACCTCTAAATTTTCAAATTTTAAAGTCTAGAGTTTTTCGTATAAGATCCATTTTTGTTCGTTGTAATATGATTTTTTAACTGACCATTGCTACTTGGATAAAAAAAATTACCTTTTACTTCAATGTTCAATATCCTCTGAAGAAATAAGCTTACAGAAATTTTCCAAAAAAAACTAAAACTAAAACTAAGACTCTAAGCTTTTGAATGGTTCTATTGGAATAGAGGGAGTTTCTTTCATTTAGTACAGCGACATACAAAACAGTGAAATTAATCCCTAAATTGGTCATCCGACTTCCATTCAAAAACTACCCGAAATTTTTGTTTAACGCTCTTATATTTACATGTCCATAAAGCACGCATTTCAAACTTTAAGCATTGAAGGTTATTTAAGGGGTATCACAAGATAAACCCTAGTACGTTTTGCTCGAGCGATTTTACACCTCGTTGTCTTGTTTTTCGATTGTTATTCGTTTATATGAGCAGTAGGCTGATGTTAACGGGGCTTCCCATCTAAAAAAAGCCAGCATAGATATTGACAATATGGGATCTTTTTTTTTAAGACGATATGGCAACTTTTTGTTCATGATTAATTCATGATCAGGGAAAAATCGACGCATGACATTGCGTTCAGATCCCCACTTTTTTACACTCAGCTAACAAATTATTGAGTTCCTTAAAGGCGGGCTGCAAGCTCTATTTCAATTTGCTGACAAAAATCGTATCGAAAGTCTGCACTATATTATTGTTTGAAATCTTTGTACAATCATATAAAAAAATATACGCTTATATGCAAATTACACATGCTTTGTCCAAATTGAATGAATGTGAATTTTTAAAAACTTGCCTCTTATTGCTGTTTTTAGTTCTTCATATATAAAGATCTAAATATTTTCGTCGACGTATAGAAGAGCATGTCGAATAATCTCTCACCTGTAATTCACAATATAATTTCATTTATAAATTAAAACTATCAGTAAATAAGAGAGTGTTCAATAAAAATCAAATACCAAAAAGCTGACATGATTTTTTTTATTAACATATTTTTCAATTCCAAACTCACGCGCGTCGTTACAAATATCAGCAGTTTTGTTAAAGCCATTCGCGATTCTCCAAAAAGAGCGTTTGAGTCTCGACGTAAGATATTGCGCGTGGTCGCAGTAGATATAGAACGTGAGTCAGACGCATACGGAGAGCTTGTTATGACACACCAGCAGCCTGCGCGCGATACCGGACGCATCGCGCGGTGCCTGCTACGCCGTCGTTGCCGTTGCTATTGCCGTGCTCGAGCCACGAGCGGTTATCAACGCGAGCCTGAATCATTGTAACGATCCATCTCGATTGTATCGTTCCGTCATGCGACTCTAGCGAGACAATCTTTTTCAACATTGTAACTCTCGAAATTGTTCACTGAAGATATAATTTTAAAAAACGAACGAAATCGAACTACACCTCGAAGTATACCAATACTTCTAAGCAAATAATTAAATTCTCTCGGATAATTACGATTGAGATTCTATAGGTATATGAATTTTTTTTTCGTGCAATTTATATTTTCAGTAAATTGATTAAATATTGATTGTTATCGAATTTATTTGAAAAGACGAAATTAAAGTTTGCCCGGTTGACATCGCGAGAGTATACGACTTGATCTTTTCGCGTTGGGATGTGAATGTTGACTGATTTTTAAATATGTATGAAATGGATTTCAGCCTGTATTTGCGCAAATGATTGAAAAATATGATTTGTTATTAATGTGTGCAGGGAGATGGAAAAAAGATGAGGAAGCAATGTACGATTTTTATATTTGTAACATATAATTTCGACCAAGAAATATTTTCAATAATCACTATAGGGCAACGCGATAATATTACCTAGTCGCAGTTGGTTAGGAAAAAAATAGAAAAAGTGAGTCTCCAGTACTCCAGATTCGAATCGTACATTCTTGATATATACATTTTTCATGATACAAAAAGCCACTTGTTTAATTTATACTTGGCGAAAAACTTTGGGTATGTCATTGGGTACTATGATGCCAATCGCTTGTTTGAGCCGGTACATACTGATCGCTTGTCTCACTTATGTACCCTCGATAGCTTTTCCCCTTGTTTTAATTTATAGAAAAATATTGTAGTATCGAATTTATTAATTTTTTTATCGAGTAGTAACAGAATGCTCCAAGTCCACGGACACCTCTAGACACGCTACTTATTTGTAGTGATTACAATATCAATAACTGCTGAGAATGAGAGCTTCATTCCGATTCGAATATGACGTGTTTAAGGTATTACTATCGCTCATATCACCACTAAGATTGGGGGCAAGAGAGGTCAGAGAAAAATTATCCCGAACAACCCAAAAGAGGTGGAAATTGTTTGATCAAAAATGCTATGCAATCTTAATAGTTCTGACTCTCGAATGAAAACGTAATAGTGTATAGTAAAATTAAAACAAAAATATTCACAAATTAGTTAAATATTTTTTAAAGTATCGGGCAGTAAAAGTTTTGATACGTTCCTAACTGCACACATCGATATCGGACGTATACGCATGCTCGTACACTAATGTCCGACACTCAGTGGCATAAACGTGGCAACATCGCTGGTCACTGACGCTATTTTGTCATGTTGCATACATACACACTGCGTGAGCCTACCGTGTTGAAATTTTCAGAAGGCAGAGCGGTGTTGCCACACGTTATAATCGCCGACTTCTCCCCGATGGACTCTTATAATCTGTATTAATAATTTATTTATTTTCTTAAAAACTATATGTCAGAAATATTCCATTCTGGTATCATAAAAATTTTTAAATTCCTGACTATGAGTTCAATTTTTTTCAGAAAAATCCTGAATCCATTTTTCTTGTAATTTATGATAAATGAAACGCAACTTCAATTTATACGGGTTTAGATGGAGAAAATGAAAAATTGGTAATTAAATATCTCAAATTCTAGACGTCAGAAAATGTTTCGTCTTATAGAAAAGTTGTTCGTTTTAATGTCAAGAATATCTACACAAAATTTTAAGAAAATCCTGTTTCAACCCAGTTTGCGATAGCAAACCTTAAGTCTAGAGCGGAGGAGCGTTTGCCGCCATTTTATTGAACAAGCTAGAGATATGATGTCGCGTGCCCTACATGATAACCCCCGCCACGAATGACGAAGATAGTGACTCAATTCTTCTCAGGTTTTCAACGCCTGCTTATACCATATGCTCGATTGGTATACGACTATGAATGTCACTGACTGTATTTTCCAATATCGATTTATTATATTTATATTTAACGCAAATTTAGCCTCCGAAGTTCCAGCCATCTTGTCGAGCTTCGTTCTATCAAGCAATAGAGATTTCTGCCACCGAGCGGTCAGCTGAACACGATTCTGTGCAATATTCCAATTCTAATTATGAACTTTCATATAATGTTGTTTCAAAGGGTCGCATTTTTAGTATTGGCTAGATGTAAGAGACTGACAGTTATCCCTGTGGGTTGAGACTTATTATGAGATATAATTAATTCAAATGCTATGCAAAAATTGCTCTGCTCACATTTTACTCAAATACGAGACGTAATTAAACAATGAAAATAATTCTTGTTGTCGATCACTTTAGGAAAATTGCAAATCATTCTAAAATTACAAATTCGGTGCTAAAATTGTTCCTACTTCTCTTCTCGTCCTTAATATTTATGCGCATGCGTGAAACAATAAAAAAAAATGTAACGTCGATAATGAGCAAGTTAAGTTTGCAATAGCAAACCAAACTACTTGCTATTGTACGTGGCACACCACAATAATTGTATGCCACCTTTTTTTTGAAAATGTTTTTTTTCCTATTCGAGATTTTCTATTCGATTCCTACTTATTGTACGTTAAACCGAACAAAACTCCCGCTTGCGATCGTGTATAACCTCAAAATTGGACTCCCAGACAGTTACAGGTTTCATCGATGGTTATACGCGCTTCACGACATCAGTAACCCAGCTCCTATATTAAATACTACCATAGGTCGGGCTTATGTCATTGCTGCGCTGCATCGCAGTAGCAGTAACAGCAGCAAGGATCAAGAACGTTACGCAGAACTCGGTGCTGTGGCCTCGTGCCGTGGCCTCATCGACCTAGCCCACTGCGCGGCCCAGAGGGACGCGACTACACTGTGTCGATGACTGCAGCAGCGACGTTCGAGGACGCCTAGCGTCGATGCCTAGTACCACAAACAACCTGGCTATGCGGCTTTAGCCACAAGAGGACCAAAGAAGAGTATACTCCGCCGCCGTTCTCCAGTAACAGGAACGAGCGTCCTCGTTGGCGTCCCTTGCTCGTACCGTCATATTCAGGGTTCTCTTTTGTCGGCGCGGTCTTGCGGAAAATTCCGAAGAGCTGTCTCTCTCGTCGCTTTACCTCGTCTCTCCTTCCTGGTATCGCTGTCATTTTTAACTTCAAGAGGGAAATTGGAAATGTACAATATTGCGGCTTCACAAAGACTATTTAATATTTTGAAAGAGCAGAGGGAGAGCAAAAATTATAAATATTTACAAACAAATATGTCTTTGAGGAGAAGACTTAGGGGGTTCAATATTCTCCAATGGTGATAAAACCGTGAGTAGCCTAGGCATCGACATTTTTCCGTCCGACATCAAGAGAAGATTGATTGAGTCAAACGATCTAGTCATAACGCTAGGTTTATCGTTGATTCTAATATATTTTTATAATTGTTAAAAGTACCATTAAAATATAGAATATTCTTTTAATTTTTTCGTTGTATCACATAATTGAAACACATGAGGTTGAATAGCTGTTACAACCATAACCGATATCTACAAGAATTAACCGCTTTTTGGCCAACCGCCAAATTGTAGCCTTCGTACCATTTCTATCTAAGTTTTATGTAATTGTATGAAAGCATGAACTGCTCGGAAAACTTAGAAAATTATGTCTTGAGAAAATGACGTACGCGCTCACGTACCTTAATATGCCTTAATATGTACCTTTGCAAATTTCAAAAAGATAAGTCCAGCACCTATCGTTCTTGAATTTAGTAAATAAATAACTAATCAATATTCACTTATTTGTCGTAATTTTCGAGATAATTAGACAGCATCTTTAAGAAATTCCTAAACTAAAGAAGGCTGTTCAAAGACGTTTGATTGCTCGTTTGGTGAGAATCGTTAATAAGATACCGGTTTTATGGAATTCGAAACCCGCAACAATTTTTAAGAACAATTATTTAAAATCATATTTAAGGCTATTTAGCTCAAAGGAAACCAGCTTATGGTGATGAAAACTTCTAGATTGGTCTGGCGTAATTCGTACCTCATTAGGAAGTTTTTGCTATGAGGGAACGACCGTTGACAAAACTACTTATTTCGGCAAGATTGTTTTAGAATCTGAGAGAAGTACGCCGTTCAATTTCTACCGGTTGCATTTTATAAATCTTATCAAACCATTTTTCTCATCCGCACTTGTGTATTAATTCTCATATATCTATCGCAGCTTCGCCCACCGCCGGTGAAAGAGACACAGTGCAAATTTTTGTTAGTGAAGCAAATCGAGAGACGTACCCAAATTTAGAAAGTGTCCAAGTTGATGCGGAATGAAAGAGGAGGAGAAAGAGAAAGAGAGTGTGAGAAGCGGGGTGGGGGGATGGTTCTCGTTATAGAACAACTTTCCTTTCACGAGATCTTTATATTTTTAATTCTGGAATAGTTAAGCCTTTTTTCAATTTTTGTTCCAGTTTTTACGATCGGCCAATATTCTATATAGTCGAGTAGTACACATTTTTACCGTAAGCCACGTATGTCCGTAGTTGCGATTGGAAAATTAATGGGTTATTTCGTCTGCGCTCATTTCAATCGGAATGAATCTCTATATATACGTGAATATAGCAGGAGCGGGGGGTAAGCTCGCCATCAACGAACGATTGACTCATCGGTAGTTTATCGAACATTTCAAACCGAATGTTCAGGTGGGAATGCTGAATTTGGAATCGGGTAAAGCTCGCTCCATCACTACTCTCGCTGAGCTGAATTTCCCCGTAGTTTGCAGCTCTTTCCGCACATCCCTGTCAAAAAACCAGCCTGTGAGTTTGCGCGTATAACGTATGGGAAAATCGAACGATTATCATTTACAACCACATTTTGTGCACATGTACATGTATATATAGATGTATATATATATACAAGCTGCCGTTTATTCCACCAACTCATCAAAAGGAATAAATAATTAGGCTTCTGCTACGCGGAAGCTGCGCGCGCATGCTCTCGCATGCACTCGTTATTCCAGAATTCGAACCCAATTTTCCTTTGAACTGGTTGTCAAGGTTGTAATAAAAAAAATATTCCGTCGTACTGATCCAGCTACGAGCATTGTATTGTTGCATGTTATATAGTGCATAGCGATGCCATACAAGTTTCCACTCTTTTCATGTCACCCAAAATATGGACAATTCGTTGGAATAAATAAAATAATAAGGACGATAAAGTTTTTCAATAGATATAAAGTGCAAATGAACGTAATGATAATATACCGTGGACTATAAATAAAAACATACGGTTTCTATTATTCTCAATCAGTGAACATATTTTTTTATAACATTTTTATTCCTTCAACGATTTTGTGTTGATGTATATGTAGTCGAATATATATTTATTTATTTTGCAAGCTTACTATTCAATTTAATGTTAATAATAGTTATTTATTATATTATATTGTTATTAGTTATTATATCGTATTTAACCCAGGTGGCCACCCTGGCAGCTCGGAAAATGGGTGTATTATTAAAAAATTCATAAACTCGGAAGTATAAGCCGAAATATTTTCATTTTTTAACACGAAGTAAGAGATAGCTTCAACCATACCACAAACAAATTTTAGTTAATAATATTAAAAAATGACGACGCTGCAGGAGTTTCCGCGGAGGCCGTCCGCACGACACGCGCATATGTAGCGACATGCGAATCACCGACAAATGCATCTGAAAAAAATTAGCTTATTCATGGATAATATCGCTACAATGTAGCGTAAAGTTTTTATCGACTATTAGGCATATTATGGTGAGCCGAAGAAGAAAAAAATATATATTTTTCACCGTAATTTCATGCGAAAAAACGTCAATAAATAAAGCAATCAAGTTGACGAAAAAATCCTACGCTACCTGTTAAATAATGCATCTAAAACTTCACGGCAATCGGACCGATAATGTACGAGATTTACTTAGGACCGGTTCTTATGATTTCTACCTTCAATCAGCGATTCCTGGTCCATTCATATCCCCTTCGGCAGCTGATCGAACACCCTGGGCCTCTTCTGGAGAATATCTATATGCTTGGCATGTTTCTTTCTTGCTTTTTAAAATCGTATACACTGATCAAACTGCGCGGTCGACGTCTCGCAGCGGCTCGACCTTCCTACCGAAAAATACTTGCAACTTCGACAATTTAGCGATTTTTAATACCAACTACGGCTCGAATTGTTTGTAACATTTTAAGGCTTATTATGAAAATAATGAAACAAAATTCAGGGTGACCAACCACCTTAAAAATCATTAACAGACTCAATATGTAAATAAATGAATAAGCGAGCTTACGATTAAATGAAAGATAGAAAAAGTATCAAGGTTCTCCACATGTAATGCACTTTGAAAATAGGTCACCTGAAAGAAGTATTTAATTGTCAACCTATTCTTATTCGCGCCATAGACATTTTCGAAGGGTTTTTGAAATGAACATCTGAAAAATCCGTAAGATTTTTCAGACTGACGTGATTTCATTGTGGCACCTTAAATGTTTGTAGATTGTGCTTGATTCTTCTAAAATTGAAAATTACTTGTGCAGTCTCGTATATAATACGTTGAATAATCGATACATACGAATCATGAATGTGCATTTTTAAGTGGACACTCACTGTTCATAGATATTAATTCAGAAGTAATTATCAATTTTCTGTTTATTGTTAGTAAGAAATTAATTATCTTCGATCAATAATAATCTTCTTCTTCTCTTATATATAAAAATGAAAGAATGTTTGTTTGTCCTGCATGCGTTCCTATACCATTCATCCGATTGCGATAAATGTTTGGTGAGTTGTATTGCGCACGCCCGCGAAGATTATTGAATTATTAGAATAATTTTATTTACAAAAATAAATGCGCACGGGACCAAAAAAGATTAACATCTATGTATTTCTATATATAATTAATTCGGCAGCTGCCAAAGTATGCCACCAAAATGACAAGCGAAATAAAACACACGCATTTGTTTTAACGACTCGGGTGACTCGATATTATATATATATATACAGATATTTAAAACAAATGAGTGTCTTTTATTTCGCTTTTCGTTTTGATGAAATAATTCATTTGACAGTAAATGGCAGATTAATTAATTTGACAGCCGTCAAAATATGCCACCAAATTGAAAAGCGACATAAAACACAATCATTCGTTTTAACGACTCGATCGATTCAATATCTTCTCTATATATAAAAATGAAAGAATGTTTGTTTGTTTGTTTGCATACGCCCGCGATGGTTGCTGAATTAATAGAATACTTTGATATAAAAAAAAACTTTTGCGAAAATGTTTGTTATCCCAGTGAAACAATTTCGAGAGTGATGTTAATAACAGAATAGGATTTATAAATTATAAAACTTTCACATGTGGTGCATAAATCTTTCCTTCGAATTAATTTAGATCTTAGTAAAATGATTACTATTGCAGCTGGTAAATTACCACACGAATTACCATTCGTTAGTATGTTCCTGTTTCTAACGAAAAACCAGCCAGGATCATTAGTGGAAATTGAACGCTTAAGTAACGAAACCAGCTTGAATTCTGCGTATTGCATCATATGCGTATGATACGACAAACTTGCCACAAAATACTCGAGCCCACCGTCAAGATCCTGCTTCGAAACTGCATGTGCACGCGCGGAAAATTTACTTTCTTCTTTCAGTTGTGTCTTGATCAGATCAATCTGTTCAAGCTCCTGCTAAACATTCTATTCCAAGTTCGTTTTTTTCACGCGTTTCTCCGGAATTCTGTATCACACAAAATTTCGGAAAAAAAACATCTGTTCTCTCTTTCAACTGTTAAAAGGTTTTTATCTTCCAAGCGGCGGATTTTACGTATGAATATTTTTAAACTATCAGGATATTCAACAAGTTTCAACTGGTCAGAAAAATATGTTTAGAAAAAGAAGTCATCGAGCCGAAACTTTTCATCCATTTAATGTTATGACAATCTTTTCTATACTGCGATTATTTTTATTAGAATCGAATGCAGATTTCGTTCTTTTTATTAAAATATGAAATTTAATTCTGTTGGACGTTCTCGTATAATGAATTTAATAATCAATGAGATAAATAACTACCCAAAAGCATTGATATCTCAAAAGATCATTAAAAATATAGGAATAGACAATTTCAAACGTGGCTATGAAACACGTCTTTCCCTGTGCTAATCGCTATTTATATCAATTTATCCCATATTTCATTCAACAAACTAAAAACGAATATTACTCGATATATGCCAATAATAGACTCGAGCACTTTTTACAGCGATGAAAGATTTCGATTAAACAAATTTGAAATAATGTTTGCGAACATAAGGTTGTTCCGATGTGAGATAGAAGCTGAAAAGAATGAAGAAGAACGTACTGATGAAGGGATTCACAATGATGATGAAAACGAACAAGAATAAAAAGAAGAATAACCGTCTCTGATTGAAGTAGAATATCACTCCGGCGTATTGCCTGCTGTTATTGCTACTTGTTTGGCAACAGCCAGCAGCAGCAGTAGCGTTAATCGGGCTGGTCTCGCTTTAGCAGGGTATAAGGTGGGAACATCCTTTGGAACCGGTCCTTCGTCTATCTCGCCCGCGCGGGGCTCTTTTCTGCTTGGCGCGATCATCGGCAGCTTTCGGCCATCCGGAGAAATCAAGTGCTACCAAGTTGCCTGTGCGTATCACAAATTTTCAGCAAAGAGTAGATACAATTATTTTTTTTGTAATGAAAAAAGTTTGAATTAAATTATAATATAATGCATTCGTACGAACGAACTATTTTGTATAGGTTCGGATGGAAATTGAATAAGTTGACAGATTGACAAAAAGATGTAGTTCGAATAAACAAATTGTCCGAGTTATTTGAATGAATAGCGAAAATAATAACTCGCATGCACAATGTCATGCTAATTGATGACACTCGGGTCGAATAGTTGTTGTTTCATTGAGATTAAATTAAATATGAGCAGATTTGTATATTGTAGAGGGAAAATAGAGAAAAATTTCAGTTTGCTAAAAATATTAAATTTCAATACAATAAGTAATTTAATTATTCAAATTAATCGTGAGATTGATTAAATTGGAAGAATGAGCATTTGGCAACGTAGTGCAAATAGATTGCATCAAAGTAAAATAATTTTCGTTTAGTTGGCATATAAATTAATCAAATAAATTAAATGTTCTTAGTGCGCGATAGCTAGATACACTTTTCAAGTTAAGACATACCATGTGTCTGATACACGTTGTCTGCTGTGCGGACTTGTCTCTTGATGGAATTCCATGAGTCAGCACCGAAAAAGGTTGAATATAATTTCAAATGGTCTATTACTCACAGATTATCCACGTGAAAAAAACGTTTATTTGCGCAAATATAACCAAAATATATGTTGTTATCGTCACATCAAAAATTGTATACTTATAGAATGTATTTTTTTGTATTTGAAATAGTGGGGTGAATTGCAGTACTTACCTATGTACTTGAGAGCTGCGATACTTCTAGACCGCTGTCCAATCCAGTATCACTTCGATGGTAAACATTCGGAAGATATATATATCAATTCTTCGACGTTTCTCGTCATTTTTATTGCTGACTGTTTAATTTTTTAACATCTTAATAAAACATTTTTCATTCTTTAAAAATCATTACCGAAGCGAATATGGTTAAACCTGTTATAGATGGGAAGATCTCCCTTGGACATTGGAGTAACTAGGGAGTTTTCCTAGGGGAGAAATCGGCCAGCTGATCAGCCCCCGCAAGGTTTCATTTTCGGTAATTTGGTTAGAGATCAACTAAGTTTTTAGTAGAATTGACGGATTCTGGAAGTAACGAAGCAATTTAATGAGAGATCCACAAGTGATGCTCCATAATAATAGAGTTCATTCACGGTCCTCATATAAAGTGGCGCGTTCCTTAACTCTGCAGTAAAGTTGAAAGTCTGACAATGCAGCTAAATTAAAAATAAAAAGTGATCGTCGGGTAGAGAATAGTTGTATTAAAATTAGTATCAATAGTAATAGTAGTAAATAGTAGTTTTTTAAAATAATAGTATTTAAAAAAATAATAAAGCAATAATCGAAATTTAACATTTATTACACTCACAATATTAAGTAATGCAAAATAAAAAAAAACATAGTGATAAGCAGACAGTTTCTTGTTAATTTTAAATTGTTAATTAAGTTTTAGTTTTTTATGTTTTTCGCATAAAACGGTCCAAGACTGCCTCAGAAATGATTGTATTTTTCACAATTTCATTTTCTATATACAGCAAGGACACATGCGAGAAACGAGTCTGGAGCATAGTCGTTCTTTTAATCAGGTTTTCATATGCCGGATTTGTCTATTTATCGATTATTGATAAACAAATCAAATGCGCCCAGCAGTTTTCACTGAAATCCAATATTATACAGGTATACAGTAGATAGGTATCGATAAATAAAAATATTCCCATTAGTAGCCAGTAAAATCAATGATACCGCTTAATTCTACTGGGCTACTACTTACTAGACTATTCTTGGTATATGAAAAGTAAATATTATTTGAATAAAAAAAATAAATATAATTATCATTTTTGCTTTTGTAAAAATGTCTAAATAATTATTTATCATTAAATCGATATTAAACGATACAGTAAATTTCGGTATTATGGCACACCATAAGCCTTTTTAGAAATAAAACTCAAAGTATATGAGATCAATGACTCTTCATTGGTTATGTCAGTTGTCGAACTTATCAGTAATCAATAATTAGAAACTTAAGGCAATATAACCTCAAAGAATAACTGAAAATAGAAGTTTTAGTAAAATTGAACACTCGTTGAAATCTAAACATGGTTGGCTATTATGGCCTAGGGGCGAATTGGCCGGAAATGAAGTTAGCCGCATTGCCCACCAGAGCAAACAATGCAAACAATAAATCGCACGTTATTTTGCGGAATAAAGTTCACAGAAAAAATGTAAGTTTCCAATCCCTGAGTATTCTTCGTGCGCTCATAGCTTACAGCATAGGCATTGAACATAACCCTCTTCGTGGTGGGCCACATTGGCCGTAGGAACATTTTTGACAAATAAGTTCTAAACTAAAAACCAGTGAACCATTTGTATACAAAATTTTCACCACACTGTAGATTAAGGGTTTGCCTACAAAACTATGCAAGAGTAATAAAAAAAATTACAATTTGAGTAATTGTAATGGTTGAAACTTACCAACAAATAACATCGAAATACGTAATTTTGGATCGCTGCCTGTAAAGTACACGCGCGATCTCGCCGCGCTGCACGGATTGACTGAGAAGGTGAGGAGTAGGGTTGCACAAACGTGGTAGGTATGCATAACGCTAATGTTGGTTAGTTTCGGCGAAATAGCAGTAGGCCATATTGGCCAACCACGGCATAATACGCAAAACTGCTCTATTAATTTAAACAAATAAAGATGAATATGAAATGAGAGAAATGGTACTTGAGTGGTTTGGAACCTATCTAAGGAACAGAACACAGCAAGTTAGATTTAACAATCAATGGTCAAAGTGTATTAAAACGGAATATGGCATTCCACAAAGACCGGTACTAGAGCCTCTGCTATTATTTATATTTATATATTATAAACGATATACTAAATTTTAGCCCAGAAGTATGCAATATAAAAATGTTTGCGGATGGTACATTACTATATGTAAATGGGAAAGATAGTGAGGAATAAGAGAAAAAAATGATCATCGTATTTAGCACAGTAGAAGAGTGGATGAGTACTAATAAGCTGAAAATGAATGCGAGTAAAATAAAGTACGTGATAATCAGAAGTTCAAGAAAGGACTAAAGAGGAAATATTACATTGAAATGCTCTGACGGAATTGAATTAGAACTAGTCGAAAAAATGAAATATTTTTGTGTTATTATCGATGATAAGTTCCAATTAGCAGATCAATGTGATTTTATGCTTAACAGAATAATAAAAAACTAAACTAAAAGACTAGTTTTTGTTAAATACAATAGGTAACTTCGTATCAGTGCATAGTAGATGTATTGTATTATATATAAGTCTAGCACCTTATTTCGAGTAGGTACTGAGCTGGTCTATTAGCTAGAATGGGAGGAACGCAATTGAATTAACTTCAGATTTCTCAAAATCGTGCCATGAGAGTCATTTTGCAGTTCAATACATTTACCAAAGTTGAGTACATACTGCAGGCGTTGTAGTTTACTTCAGTAAGACAAAGATTATGATATAACGTGGGTGTATCTACATATTTAAAAAATCTTAAATAACATGGCATCGGTGGCGTTAAGCAACAAAATAGAAACAATGAGGAATGAATGTGATAGATAAACGGACAAACGAGATCGGCTCGGTAACATACCGAGCCGGCGACATAGCAGTAACATCTTGTAGAACTAGAAGTACACAAAAAGATTGTTTTACGAAGGAATAAAAATTATAATTCTTTATACACTGAGAGAAAGCAATGTATAGAAACTGTATCATTTGAGAGATTGTTAAAAGATTATATGTATATCAAATAATGTATAGAATTAATTATTATATATAGAAATAGTTGAGAAAGGTAATTAAAGTCAATCAATGAATCAATTTCCTTTCCCGCCCCCACTGTTTCTCCTGTTCTCTTACCCCCTCCTGCCCTCTCTTCGCCCCCCTGTCGCTCTCTCTCGTTCTTTCTCGTTCTCTATCTCTCTCCCGAACTCTCGAACTCTCCATAGATCCGCTGCAATTCCACCTCGCCCAAGCAATACCTATACTGTTCTCGTTTCTGCCCTCGGTTTGATCATTTTTCGAGTGTGGCATCTGTTGACGATACATGTATGTATAAAAGTTTGTCTAAAAGAAGAAAACAGTAAAACAGTATCATTGTTCTCTCATTTGCTAATGTACCTGCAAATATTTAAAAATAATAATATTTAAGGATTAAGCAACATTTTTTTTATTATATACATTTGATGTGTGCAGGGAAAAGTTAATATGGATTGAAAGCATATAATATTAGGTGGGAAATCGGATATTTTTCAACTTAGTTAACGCGTTAAATGCCATATCCATTTACTTTCCGTTCGGACCGCGTCAGATATCGTGGACTAAACAGATAGGTAAACAAAACAGGATTCGCGCTCAACGTGCAGATAAGCTTAACGTAGATTTTATTCCAATTACAAACGCGTTATCTCAGATGAATAAACTTAGTTTAAGTCCTGTTGAAGTTGTTACAGCACCCAGGCAAGGCCCCATTATACTTTCTCGTCACTCACCCCTGGGTGGCAAGCCTCCTTTGTTCTTCGCAGCAGCCTACACAACAGAAGCATTAAGATGTCGGTTTCTCCTTCACTTTTTACGCGTCGAATCAGTTGAGATTAGCTGTGGTCGACCCGGCAGAGAATCCACATCTTGAACATCATTTTTTCTTTCCCGATTACCTATGTCGAGGGTGGCTCATGGTAGACGTCACCTGGTGCCCTAACGGCATCATTGAAGATGAAGCGCCGCTTCCATATAGCTATACACCCATTATTACGGTAGTTCGCGATTTGAGTGGGAATGGCCATTGGAAAATATAATCTGAGCTTATGAGGATGGACCTATTGTTTTTATTTCGAGATAAATTCTATACGATTTGGTGAATGCAGAAAAGCATGAAGTAAAAATTCGTTGGTGCTGGCGGGTTAAAATGTAGGGGTCCTGAGTGAGGGTCCGAACTCATATTTATTGAAATAACCGTACTAAAAACCCTCATTTACATGAAATTAGCAGTGGCAAAAATATATCCCATATATAGAACTGTCCATCGTTTTTTTTACTATTATATAAGCAAGGAATGCCTATACAATGAATATATCTTATTGTTAGATCTTCTCAGATATATTTATCATGTGCATCTAAAATACCGAAGATATATCATTTACTCAACGAGCATATTTTTGTTTCTAGGACGGAATCGGGTTCGATACGAAAGTTATCATATCACTGAAAAGTTTTCTAAAAATGTATTTTATTAATTCAACTTTTTTGTGATTATTACAATTGGATGGAATGAATCAACTGTTTCATAGTCGCTGTGATCTAATATTTAGGGGTGACCATGTTGCCTGACGTGACGGACATTTTGTGTATTCATGCAAAGTAGCCTGACGACTTTTTAACCCGCAGGCGTTTACAACTGCAAACTGTGAATGCATGTGGAGGACACGAATAATTCGATGGTACCCTGTGCTATAGTGAAATTTAGAGTTAAGGTTGGGTTCCTCTTTCATAGACAGTAAGAGTGATCATAAATAGATCACTTTTGCTATAAAGCATACCTTTTTCACAACGCATTCAACAATTATAATGTAGGTATACACTTTCTGTGCTTATTTCTTAATAACTAACAATGCGGCGTGGGAACTAACTCGTGTACAAAGCTCCGACGGTACCTAACAATATTGTAGACGTAATTCATAACATAAAGTGCAATTGTATCTTGTATGGTGTGTGAGTGACACCCTTGTCGAATAATATTCCATGTACACGAGACATTGACGATAATTTAGTTTTGATTATTCCCTAAGAAGTAAACTCGATCGAATGAGTGATCACTTGAAAGCCAGTTTGAATTTAAAGATTCATTCTGATGCCGAGAATCATCTGATATTGAGGAAGTTCTCAAGTGTAGCACATGATTTGAAAATGTGTCCACCTTCACTTTGAAATATCACTTAAAAACCGATTGGCCTACTACACCCAAATATTTGTCTTATAATACATTTTATTTTTCCATCTTTATATATCATCTGCTTGAGCGCTTATTACTATCAAATAAAAGAAACGATAATACAGTAAGTGCATAATATTAAAAGTATGTGTTTGTTGAGGCACCCTAAGCTGTCAGAATTCGTCACAAGCGGCGTTGGCAACTTGTTGCAAGAAGCGAATGAGCCAAGTGAATTAACCATCCGCTTTTCAGTATATAACAGGTATTTACATTGTCGAAGGCTATAATGATTACCCTACTTATGACTTCATAAAAATCACTCTCGGCATCGTAAGAAGGTTGATTTTATTTGGAATTTTTGGATTTTCGCATAACGAAAACTAAGCCTAACTAGTTTTTGAACATTTTTAATAAGAATCTAAATTAAATAACGAGCGGGGCATTCCTCATTAATGTAAATATTACAATCGAAGAAATGAATAAGGCATTATGTAGGCTAATAACGAAAAAGTAATTTGGGAGCTCATAAATATACTTCCGTCGATAAGCCTCATCTACTTCTGCCTATCGTTAAAGAAACACGTACAAAAACAAAAATTGTTGTGTAGTAGAAACTGGACCCAAACTCCCGAATGAATGTCGGTTCCCATCCAATGAAGTTGAATTTTATGCAATTAACCGATTCACTGGCGGCGTACGATGTCGCATAGAAGGAGCCAATGTAGATTGATTCTCCTCTTGTTCAAAAAAACTTTCAGTACCGACGACGGGTTGTACATGTTTTTACGTCCGTATTCCGTGTACGTTTCACACTGCGAATCATGAGTTTCTATTCGGGGTTGTAAATCCCAAACCACAAGCTGAGGCGACGCTGTATCCTTGGTACCTACGTTCCACTTTCAATTAATAAAACGAAACTGTTTTCGGAGATTGTGGTGGACAAGACAAAGTTGTTTTTATTCAATAAGATGTTAACAGAACGGAATAAAGTGAATACAACGGTATACTATGTACAAGCAAAATTGGAAATTATCTTTGAAGTGGCATATGGTAAAATGGGTTGATTCACGTACGATTGTTCTATTTTTTGTGCTCGGCGAATGTTGAAGAGCTACTGATTGTCAGAATCAGCGAGAGTCAACATTTCGTCTTGAAATACTGGTTCTGAGCTCGGTTGAATAAAGGATATTATTGATAAACAATATATATATAACAGTGTAGTTGGAAATTCAAATTTATCACCGATGATGAGAGGCCTGTCCAAGTGGGAAAAAATTATAACTTTGGGGAACTTCAACTATTTGGGAATCCCCGAAGAAAATTTCCCATGTAGGACCTTTGCATAGTTCTTCATTCTAATCCTTATTTACTAAAAAAATATCCCGCAGACTGAATATTTGTTTTTTAAGGATTTACCTACGTACGATTTTGTTATAGCAAGACTGCAGCATGGAGACCTTTTTTTATGATCACCAGGTAAACACAAGGTACTGTCGCCTGGCGGACGATCGGAAGTCTATACTTTCTTTCAGCCGTGACAAATTTCCCGAGAGGAAAGAATTACCCGAAAGAATATATATAATAATTCACACACACGAGATAAGTATACGAAATAATAATAATAATCATAATGAATATAAAATCAAGTTCCGGCGTGCAACGTAACACGCAACATTCCAGAATATGTAACATTCTACTTGATAATGTTACAGACATAAATTTGTTATCTATGGCACGATCTATGGCTGTGTCCCGGCTGGAAAAGGCATCAATTGTTACGAGGGAAAAACGTAAATAAATAAATATCGTCAAGACACATCTTGGTGTCTCGTGGCTCACCCGGGCGCTGTATGCGGGGTGATTCTCAGATTCGTAGTGCATGGTATGCGCCAGTCAAGAGACTGTATTTACATCGTACCTTCATTCCTGTTGTATTTATATCTATAGATATATAAATGTACACGTGAGATGGAGAAGACCTCTTTGCGTGTTCTCTCCTTCTTGTTGCTGGTGCTGTTGATGTTCTTTCTGGTAGCATTTGCCGGTGAGTGCCGCTCTCACGTTCCCGATAGAAACTGCCGCACCCCCACCCTCTTTAACTGGTCGTCATCCCCCACTTCTGTCTCCAAGCGGCCGGGCGCGTGGCAGCACAGTCCGTCTTTGTCCGTTGCTTTATAAATTACACTCGGTTTCAATGGGTTTGTCCTTCAGAAACGTGAAATCTTTCGTCTCACTCTACGCTCGCGTCTTTATCTTTCTTTTCTTGGGGATTTGCGTCGATAAAATGCGCTGGATGAAGACGAACCGTGGGTAATAATGTTTTATATTTCTATTAATATTTTATTTGTTTTCTTCGTCTTCGATGTTTTTTCGGTTCAACTTCTACCAAAATGAGCCGTGAGTACTTTGTGCTACTTTGTATGACGAGTACTGTATATGATTCTGTAAGGAAAGATTCCCAGGAAATTTCCAAGTTCACCATTATTTGGGAGCAAAAAATGGAGGTTTTGACGACAAAAAACTGAGCTAGGTTTTTAACTAATTTGTTTATATGTTATTAACTGTTTTTGAAAAACGTTTTTTGCGTTCTATGTAACATATGTAGGTATCTATATATTTATTTCTTTAATGAGATTCCCGGATGTTTAAGTTGTACAAGGTCGATGCGAAAACAGTTTATAGTACCTTAGGTTTGACGATCACGTAATTATCTTGCTCCTAAAACACGTTTCACTCTTTAGAAAATGAACAGAAATATATAGCAGGAAAAACTTTTTAAAAGGGTGACTAATTTTTTACGAGCAGGATTATCGCAGCTTGCAGCATAATCCCATCGTTAAGGAATAGTTTTTAGGTAAAACCATAAAAAGCAAGAATAAAGACTTTTAAACAATTTGGCGAGCTTTCTAGTGGGGCATTCCCACTTTTGACAGATGGTAAATATGTATGAAAGTTCTGTGTAGTGTCGCGTATGAAATGTCAGATCTGGCCAATTGGTAGAAAAGTTAATTGAAAGCCTAGTGAGAAATAGCCACATAACCACAAATAACCAAATAACCACATGAACAAATTCTACAAAATGTTTTTCCAGAATCCCAAATAAGATTTCATAGATTCCTGTTCATTCTCATACATACGTTGTCAAATAGAAACCAATGTACAAATTTTCAATATAGATCAGAGATTTTGTATAGTTTCCGGTCTATTCCGGACCCTACTTAAAGATATTGTGCGACATGAAAAAAATGCTTCAAGACATTAGCTTTCTTTTTGGTAATTATAGAGTTTAAGGTGGTTTCAGAATTTCTTTATATCTTTATGCCGTTGAGATGAGTAATCCATCAGGGAAGTTTGGAAAACTCGATATTAACATTATTTTGGTTTATCAAATATCATATTTTATAAGGATAAAATTAAATGATGGCTAATCTGACTATTTTAGCCTTGTCTCCATGCATCATGGAATACAATTATTGTACGGTCGATGAAAATAATGACAACACACTCAATAGTCTTGTTTGCAAATAGTTATTTACCAAAAACAGCGTTTCATAAGAAAAACTCATGTTTCATCGAGTTGTATTACTTAACATTGCTTTTGTGATTATCTATTTTCGAACTGGAGGAAAGAACTTGTACCTATCTATTATTCGATACAGATTTTATTCACAATATCGAAACCAAGTTTCACATTTGAATAATATCGATAATTGTACATGTGATTCCATTTCCTTCGCTTCAAAAAGATATTAATATTATTGAATGCGACTTTTCTAAGGACCAAATTGATACTACGCAAGGAGGGAGGGAGAGAGGGAGCGAGAATCGGCGAGAAGGACTGATCGGGAGGTGAGAATGGGGGAGCAGAAGAGGGAGGGAGAGCGGCGAGAAAGAGAGAAAGAAATCTAAAGTGTGTTTTTGTCATACGGGGAAGGAACCACCAATCTAATTAACAATTCAACGTAGAGCGCCCCGTAGTAAGAGTATCCCGATCACATTCCGGAACTGGACCTTCTTCGTGTTTCTCGATTCTTAAAGGTTTTACGCCGGTCTCATTTTATTTTGCCTCGGCGCTCTAACCAGAAACCGTGTCCCCTCGTTTCATAGTGTTATCGTTGACAGCGTTCTCGTCTTTATGTGCCACGCGTTCTTCGACTCTCCTCTTTTTTCTGTCTCGCCGAGACGGAGACTATAGCACGTGGTCTCGCTTTTAAATGGTTAGTCAAGCACACCACGTTTTTTCTCCGCGCACACCTATAGAGTCGCGCGTGATCTAGCAATCTGTCCTTCTTTCTGAACTCTAATGAAGACGTTGCAAACATCTTGCGCTGCTAAAGGAACACTCTCTCGCTTACTTTGTACATTGATTACCATGCGGTATTGTGTCTCTTTTTAATCGAACCTAAACGAGAATACGCGATCTGCTATTTTTTGTCAGATGCTGTACAGGAAATAATTGTTGCATTTTTACTTTCTCTGAAGAATGTACGCTTATAAGGCATCAATTAAAAGGGAGCGGCGATCACCTGGAATTTCCACTTACTTATCTTTTTTCATTTATGAACAGTATCTCAGGTAATGCAACCTGATACTGCCCAGAAAAAACCGGGATGTAACAAAATATCGTCATAATGAAAAAAAATGATCATCACTGTTTTATCAAATGAATGATGAAATCTTTTCTTCCGTATTTGACAACAGCTTCTCAATTAAACGTATACGACCAAAAATACAAGATGTGTGATGATTACAACGACCGTTTTGCTCATTTACAACGATTATTTAATTATAATCAACAACGTACTTTTTTTTAATAACGATTATGAATTTTGATATCCTGTATTATATCTCAAAAGCCTCAGCAAAATTGACGTAACGATGCGTCTCGTGGTAGCGATTTATTTTGCAGCAACACGCAACACAGTTCTCAATACTAGCTCGATACAAGTGTGCAAAATCCGCAAATAGTGCGAAAAAATACCACAATTTTGAGTCTTGAAAACTATCGGTCGTACCGTCTGACGTTCATAAATCGATTTGACTTGTTGAACATGATGGTTACGAGGGCGAGGCGGTTTGTTTTCATCGTCACGCGTACCTATAAAATCGAGGATGATGGAGAGGATGAGATAGAGACGTGGACGAAGCGAGACATTCGCCGATGTAAATTCTCCTTCGTCCCATCGCGCACTGGGAGGATCGGTGACTCCCACCTGCTCTCCCCACAAGTCCCTTCCGGTAGTCCACGCGTTAACGCGCGTGCGAGAGTGAAAAAGCCAGGCGGTAGTCGTTAACCATTCATAAATCCTATTAAACCATTGAGAGCAAATGCGACTACTCCGCACGCTCACACAAATGTCCAAAGCTCACATTCCCAGACCGTATGTTTGTGTGCACAGGCACACGCAGACGCTTCGCTTGTTTCACCCATCGCTACGGAACTCGTACGTTCGCTCGTACGTACGCCCGCCACCCCCACGTTTATTCTCTCACCCCTCCGTCTATCTGTCACTTTGCCTCTTTCTCTCTCACCAAACTCCCCGAGCGTTTGCAGTTTAACAACTCTCGGGGTACGCACACCGACCTTGTAATTAAGTCATTATACGTTATTTACATTTTTCGCCTAAACAGACACAGTAAATTATGTAATATATATATATATATATATATATATATATATATATATATATATATATATATATATATATATATATATATATATATACAGGGTAGGGCAAAAGTCGGGCAACGGCCTGATAATTCTAAAAGGGCAATTTGTTTCTGAAAAAGTTTCAGACAAAGTTGCTTGGTTTCGAAGTTGCCATCTTTTAAAGCCCCCCCCCCCCCCGTCGCCACCGACCCCTCACAGGGAGTGGGGGTGACTTTGAAATTTCAAATGGCATCTCCCACGTTCTTTACGTATTATAATTGTACGAAAAAATCAAGCAACTTTTGTCTGAAACATTTTTTTAACCGTTGTCACACTGACCCTTTGAATGCCTGTAATAAAAAACGTCGTTATTTCATGCACTTCCTAAAGCTTCAACGACAGCCTTGTCGAAAAAATTGCAAGAGACAAAAGATATTTGATCTTGCGAATGAGATTGGTTCGACACTAGACTACCCTTCGCGATCACATACATATGTATGTACGTACGTGTATTATATGTGCGTATAACTTACTCTTCGTCATTAAGACGGGACACCACTGTGACGGTCAGAAAAATAAGCAATTTCATGAATTAAAAAAATGTTCTTAATGGGTTTTTTTGGGATGAATTAAAAATATGTCATACTACATACATTAAGGCGTGTGACCACCCTGGCCGCGTGAAAAAGGGTATATTTAAAAAAAATCATAAACTGAATTCTGCTCCATATTAATTTTAATTCATAATATTAAAAAATAATATAATAAAATATAATACAAAAATTTATAGAAAACCTGCAATATCTGAAAAACATGTGAACAAAATTAGCTTATTCGTGTATAGTGTTCGAGTAGCAGTTTTTTTTCGACCGTTAGACAACTTATGGTGAGCCGACGAAGAAAAAATGTGTATTTTTCACCGTAATTTCACGAGAAAACACCCCAATAAAAAAACTATCAAGTCTTCGCAAAAATCCTACGCTACTCTTTAGATAATACATCTAAAAGCATTGTGTACAAATTTCACAGCAATCGAACCAATGGTTTACGAGATTTACTTGCGGCCAGGTCGAAAAATGTAGTTTCGAGATAATCGCAAAAGAAAGTAAATGTTGCGGTTATTCGACTGACGCTGCGGTGTTGTGAGCCCTACCTTCAATCAGCGATAACTAGTCCATATATGTTCTCTTCGGCGGCTGTTAAAGCATCGTGGGTCTCTTTTTGGCAAGATCTACGTGTTTGGAGTGCTTCTTTCGTGCTTTTCTGTGCTCGTATACACTGATCGAACCGCGTGGTCGACCATTCGCAGCGGGGCGACCTTCCTACCGAGAAATACCTGTAGCTTCGACAATTTAGTGATTTTCAATGCTAACTACGGCTTAAATTGTTCGTAATATTTCAATGTTTATTATAAAAAATTCAGCGTGGCAGCACGCTTTAAAGTCGATTCAAGTAAATTGTTATTGAAAAAAAACAATGGTTGTAGTACAATAAATGACAGAGTGAACGCCTATCAGAAATTTTCCTTTTCCGCTCTATTTCAGCACTAACTTTAAACCAAGTCTACGAATACCACCGATCAAGAAAAGTAATATTGCCACCACATTTTTTGCACGAAACATTTTTACTTGGATGTGTATATACCGAAAAAGAGATCAACATTCTATAACCTATCATAATATTTATGTCGAGAGCGCAGTCATTTCGTAATTTTCTTGTGGAAGCACGCGACACGAACTTTCACCACTTTCGATTTCATAGCAGTTTCAAGGACGCTGGTGTTTTCTATCTTCCCTTTGTAGGCTTCCTTCCTGATGATCTCGAACCTCTCCGATCCATAATATTGGATAGTGAGTATAATATTCCTGCAGAACGCAACTGTGAATTGTCTGACCGAAATAGCAGTGTGTGCACGACAAGTCACTCTGTAACCAACTAAACTGTTGTGTTTTCTTTCGACCTTATGAAATTTTAACTATTAGAAAGGTTCTAGGAACCCATTAATATTATAGAAATGCAAGGAGAATAAAATAGAGTCAGATATAACGGGCGATAATCGAAGATATAACGCGCCCTAGCGAAAAGGCAGGGGTCGGTCGGCTACCGGCTCTACTCTGTGAAATGCGACTGGCAAGGGCAGCGGGTTTACGCCCTCCTACTAAAACTACTCTAACTCTGTCATTTTTGTAAATTATCAAATGATTGTTGGTATAAATATTTTTGAAAGTACAAACTATACGAGAACGCAAAAATCATTTTTTTGAAGCCGTCACAGTGGGAGATCGCCGTTAAACGACGTGGCTCTTTTGTAACCTATAACGATTATGCGTTCCTGCGTCCGTACGTGTATGTATGCATGCATGTGAGTACTGTGTGGATGCGACATATGTATGGTGTAATGTTCACGTTTTATCCGGTGACATGTGGTTTTATAATGGATGTTATTATGCACTCGTCTGTATCAATGATCTATTGAGAAAGTAATAAGCCCATTAACATTGGCCGTATGAATAATCTTTATATAAGAATGATAAATGTTTTACGACTCTCGCGTGAATCAGCGACAAATCATGTCAGGCTGTTATCGTATGAAATCGCATTATCCAGTGCGACGGAACGCCCACGTTCGACTTATACCTTTTCGAATGAACGTTTGAGGATTGACCATCTCTTACGGCAATATTTGATGCGGGATCTTTTTGTCACAGTGTTCCGTTCGATCGTTTGATTCAATGTTTATTTTGTTTTTTTATGGACATTGCGCATTCCTGTGCAATGAACAAACCAGGAAGCGATTCGATTTAATTGCTCCTAATGACGATTATTCGCTCACTTGAAATAATATGCAATTTAATGAAAAGTTATTCACTTAAATTTAATATGACTTACGAACCCTATAGACCTTGACACCGAAATCAAAATAATTCGGGAATAAGCAAAATGCATGTAGATGTATAGGGCGGCCGGTCGAGAGTGTGAGCCCTTTTCACACGGAGTGAAGAATATAAAGTGTTCCAAACTAACGATACCGAAACCATCGGCACTGCCAGGAAAAGTTTTAACTGAAAGTTGTACGACACGAAGTGAAGGGCCATCATGCGAGACCATTTTATTTCTGGTCGGCGAAATCGCTGTACCTCAGTCAAGGTCACGTCCACTTTTTTCATATAGTACTATGAGAATTATATTCACATCATAAGGGGATTATAGACGGTGTAAGCTCGATCGCTACAGTATAATTAATATTGAACTTCGATGAAAACAATTTCTAAGAGGTAATGCTGTTATTGCTATAATAATAATAATAATAATAATATTTTTTTAGGATGGAGGAAATGCATTTTACGTAGTACTGGGAGCCTAGCTAGTACCCCAAGTGTCGAACTCGCCTCGCGGCCTTACCGACTAAAAGCCCCATGCAAAACTCCCAGCGCCACCCCGGAACCGCTTTCGCAATTCCTCAGAATGGCGCCTACATGTTTTAATCTGCGCCTAGGGCAGCCCTCCCGTCCAGCACCGCCTTCTTATGGCGAAGGACCACTTCTACGTAAGTGGCTACGTCCGTCCAGTCCCGTTGAGGAGCATAATCCCTACGATGTTCTCCGGTGCACTGCTCTCCAACTTTCTTTCCATGGGGCTCTCCACACGTTTCATTCCTCGCAATGGAAAAATGTGTGGAAGGCATCATTTTTAGGGGACTCGCAGGATATACAATACGGGCCTGGCATCTTCCCCATTAAATGGAGAGAGGCCCGGAAGTACCCGTGCCCCGTCAACATTTGAGTGAGGTAGCGAATTACCTAACCGTGCTGACGGTTTACCCAGATAGCCAGACGAGGAATGAGTCTTGGTGTCCACCTGCCCGCGGGTACCAGTTCCACCTCTTTTGGCAGCACCGCATACTGCGAGTCCTGGCAAGTTCCTTTGCCCTGATCCTGTCCTCATCAGAATAGTCCTGTTGGACGGATGGGCTCCGAGACCGCATGGATAAGATGCTTTTTCGTATGCAGCACGATCTTGGTCTTCGCCAACGCTAGCTCCAAGCCGTGCTCACCCATACGGGAGCGGGCCCAACGCATTACCTAGCTGAGCAGCATCTGTACCTCTTCAACGGTTCTAGCGGTAATAATAGCGGCGATGTCATCCGCCTACCCAACCAGGAATGAGCCCTCAGGCATTTCCATACGTAGGATCCCGTCATAGGTGACAATTTCATGTGTCGGGAATGAGTATGGAGCGCCGCGATTTCATGGCTCATCGGACCATCCACGGTGGTATATTCCAGTGAGCGGTTTCTCAGATATTCCTCGAGTACCCGGAGAAGATATTCAGGAACTCAGAAATGCCGCTCCAGCGCGCTTATTGCATCGGTCCACCGCACCGAGTTGAAAGCGTTCTTACCATTCAGCGTGATCAGCAGATATACGAGTCAGAAGAAGTGGTTTCCCCGTTTCGTACTCCTGAGTCCCTCGACTACCTCCTAGATAGCGTGTATCGTTGACCTTCTATTCGAAAGTCATACTGCCTTTCGGAAAGGTCTCCAGCGGATTGAATCCCTGCGTGGAGGCAAGCTCAAAGAAGGTTTTCCAGAAGTTTTCCGGCTGTGTCTCACATGTAAATAGGCCTATAGGACGATGGGCTGCCTACTGGTCCTCTTTTGTCCTCCTCGATCAATGCAAGGCGCGCCTGCTTCCAGCGGAGAGGAAAAATCCCTGCTTGCAGGCAAGCAGGTACATCTCACGGTAGAGCGCCGGATGCCCTTCAACTGCGGCTTTTGGCACTTTTGCTGGCAAACCATCTGGGCCTAGTGCTTTCTTGTTTTTGAAGGACCGCGTCGCACACGTTAGCTTCTCTTGGGTACAGAGGGGCGTCAGTGCTTCCTTTGGAGTTCAAGGGCGGCGTAGTAGCTTGGGGTGATCGGGGAACAGGCCATCGATGATGCCATAAATGATCCCTGCATTTGCATATTCGCTTTCAGCAACGCCCCCAATCCCCAAGGATCGTCGTTGAGATCTTCCCCAAGCTTCTTTCAGCAGCGATATTTATTCCTCTGGATGGTTCTGTAGACCACTTTTCTGAGTGCCATATACGCGGCAGTGCTCGGTGCTGCGTTGGAGTTGCGGCGCAGGGCTTGTTGTGCGAGTCTCCTTTTCCGGAGACACTCCCGTCTCAGCTCCGCGATTCCATCCGTTCACCAGTACACAGGGTTTCAGTTGCTTCGGGCGTTTACCCTCGGCATGACCTCCCTGCAGGCTTGATGGACGTGAGTGATAACATGTTCCACAACCCGTTCAGCGTGTGCAGATAGAGGTAATCCTTCCAAAATCTCATCTAGGGCTCGCTGGCCGCGTATTACGGTTGGAAACAGCTTCTCGGGGTTTATCTTGATGATGTTCCACTTGGCAGGGCTTTGGGATGGTCTAGCCCGTTCTGGAGTTGCGTTCCGTGAGCGGACCGTGATGTATTGGTAATCGCTGGCTGGTCCTCGATCACCACCTACCTTTCGACTCGTGATGCCAGCCTCTCCGTCGCCAGGAAGACGTCGATGATCGTCTCCCTGTATCTCAGTCTCCGGAAAATGGACGTTAAACCGGTGTTTAATACCACGAGCCCGAGTCTGGACGCCGCGTCCACCCCGGGAATCAGGCCAGGCCTCGCCCTACTTGAGGGCTGTAGCATTGAAGTCTTTGGCCACTACCAGCTCGCCCTCCATAGCTCGAGCAGCGTCCTCCAGGCCATTCAGTTTGGTCTGGAAGACCGCGACTCGCTCGCTTGGGGTGATGTAGTAGCTCAAAAACGTAATATTGCCCCTCCTCACCCAAACAAATCCGCGGCCCGAGCCATGGAATAACAATAGTAATAACAATAATGATAATGCTAACAATAATACTGCACGGGCATTTCTTTGGAGACCAATGACGTGTACAACAATCCCGCGGTCTCTAGTTAACCTTCGGAAAGGCTAACCACCTTCTGATGTGGGCCAATGGTTCCTGGAACAAGAAGCCAAGCCTCGAACGAGCGTTGTAACGATCGAGGACGACGGGGGGAACAGCTGGTTGACCAGTATGGTATACTGACCCCAATAATAGACCCACGCCAGCATCAAGTATTTTCACAGAGCAATTAGTGACCACCAAACCTGGGAAACCCCGGCGAAGCATACTGTGGACAACGGAGATGAATACTGACATCATGTGCTGTTATGACAGAAGCACCAAACTCGAATCAAACGAAAATGATAACATGAAGATTTTCACCACCTTTTCGTACAACTAAACCCTCAATACCACAGAGTATGGCAACAGAGATTCGTAGACCAAAAAAGAACAATCGTCATAAACAATAGATTTAGCAATCTGGAAATTAAAAACATAAACGAACATGTAGGTATCGATATACATATAATAACTCCACCAACTCCAGATGTACGAAACCATTCCAATCATGATCCAGCACAACATACACCAAACAATAGCATCATCCATATTCCACATAACCACACCAGCCCACATACTATCAGTACACCAGAGAGAAAGAAAGAAAGTATACCGGATAGAAATCACGACTCAATAGCTGAACATACCAATAAGCTACTATTACAGCGCACATAAAAAATAAAAAATAAAAACTACATCCTAACTCATGCATACGGCGAATAACATTACCAAGATCAGAAGGAGGAAGAGGCCTCATAGACGTACACAATCTACATACACAACAAGTAATAAACCTAAGACATTACTTCTACACAAATGCATCTGCACCACACCAAGCAATAGCCGATCGAAACTACACGCCACAAAACCTTCACAACATGGAACAAACACAAACATTGAAAAGCATAGAAGATTAAATAGTGGATGTTCGCCAATACGGCTACATGGCAATCACATGCACATTATGCAAGATCCAAATATAGATAAGTTTCGTACTTATACATAGTTACAGAGAGGCGAACTTTTCCCTGAAACAGAAAGGTTCCTGATAGTGCTCCAAGATCAAGTAGTTGCAACTATAAACTACTAAAAATATAGAATACGAGACCCACATATAACACATGATTGATGTCGTAAATGTCAATCCCAACCATAAACCATAGATCACATGCACAGAAAGACAGAATAGAGTTACAAAAATAATACACCAAAGAGGAGCCAATAATTATAAACTTACGGAAAACAATGAACCATTCAACAAAAACATTCCTGATAATGTTCTCAAAAACTACACGGTTCTACGATACTGGGATAGAACTATACTTATTGACAAAACCACGTTCAACAATAGACCTGACAACACACTAATAGATAAAATATAAAAAATCACATATCTAATTGAAATAAGCACATCGGGTTACACAGAGGTTCATGAAAAATACATAGAAAAAATGAAAAAATACAACGAAATAACACAAGAAATTAAAGGATGAAACGAACTTAACAAGTGAAGTTCTATTATAATTGTATATAGAGCCTCTTCAGAGATCATCAACTGGTAGTAACTGTGCGCCATACCGATGTCATGGACAGTATAACTATAAAAATTGTGATGTAGGAGTGTAGAAGGGTGGTCAGATTCATAGCCAAATCTTTAAGCGAGAGTTCCTCATATTTTGGCAGCGACTTGAAATAGTTAAGAACGATCTTTGGTTCCCAAATCGAATCATATTTTGGTCGTGTCCGGCTCAGGCTATGTACTGCTTTCAAAAATCCAAAAGCAGCGATAGACCAAATGATCTTAGGAAGATCCGAAGGTGGCAGGGAGCTGATCAACATCATCAGTATTCACGGGAAGCAAGTCAAAGGGCTGAAGGTATTCTTCTATAAGACGAATCGTCAGAAGCCGACCCGGACGGTGACGAAATCACCAGTAGCAATAAAACCACCTTGCAATCATGGGCAAAAAAATACATGGAAGACACTACGATGACCTGAAGCAGAATTATGTTGACAAAGAGCGTCGAACAAATGGTTGAGTTGAGACGACCTCTTCCCAGAGACTGAAGGTCTTAGGATTGCTATTCAAGATGAAGTCATCACAACAACAAAAACTACCGAAGATAAATCATGAAAAACCCGCTAATACAGGTTGATAATTTCCGGGGATGTTATCTTTATCCCGAGACAATTCAGCACTTCACATCAGGATGCAGCCTTCTCGGTGAAGAGGAGTATCGACGCAGACACAATATGGTAGCCAACATCATTCATCAGCGACTGGCCAGTAAATATCAGCTAACTACCAACTTGCATCCGTACTACAAGTACATGCGACAGGCAGTTCTGGATAACAACACGCACAAAATGTATTACGACAGAGCCATCTTAACGGACAAGACGATCGCTGCAAAGAGGCCGGATGTAACACTCATCGACAAATGCACGAAGGCAACAATGATGATTGACATTGGAATACCAAACACGAACAATGTAGAAATTACCATTCAAGAGAAGATTGCGAAATATTCGGAATTCGCAATGGAAGCAAAATGCCTATAGAAGATGGACAATGTCAGGACAGTGCTAATAGTCGTACCGTAAACTGAAGTGATACCGATGCAACTCAGCAAAGCCCTGCACACCATCGGGATCCCGATGCAGACGCGTGAACAAATGCAAAAGGCCGTTATCCTCGATACCTCTCATATCGTAAGAAAATTCGCGAGCACTGGAAATACAGGGACTTTTGTGGACACCAACGACAACAGGGATGAAAGCAACTTGGTTAGTTAAGACCAACGCAAGAACGATCTGTAGAAAGTTTGTAAGAGGATTCTACTTGGCATATGTCAGTAGGATCCTCATAGTTGCCGGCTAGATACCGAGACTTGTATACAAAATTTAATAATAATGTTAATAATGATATCGTTGTAGTTCTTATTATTGAGAAGTTATCGAAGTTAGAGCTTAGAAAGGTTACGTCTAGATGGGATAGTTCGCCGATATCCAGAATTCACGTTATTTATCGCTCACTGGAAGATGGAACGGAACCGTGACATCGAAAAATACACATAGAGGAACAAAGTAAACGAGAAAAAAAGGCGCGTGCACGTGTCTCTCATTCGGGAATGCTTCAGGGCACCCTCGAATGCGTTCACGCGCAAATGCTCCCCGGCTACCCATTTCCACGGGTACACCGCTTACCCACATTTGTTGATGTATTAGTGAAGCGCGGCGATGGTATACATATCAGACGATCTATTTAATTTCGTCATGGGTGCTTGTTGTTGATTATTTTCCCGTTTTGTGCTCTCCCGACTCCTCTTTTCTTACCCATGTACATGCGTCGACGTCACACACTTGTTGCGCGACCGTAGCCCTCAAATGTATGCCATAAACCCAAAGTTATATTACTCTTCTTCCTCCTCATCACTCTAACTGCCTCTTTCACTCCCCCACCCCCACCTTTCGTCTCACTGTGCGCGTATATGTACATATCATTTAAATTCTGCGCACATAAATGTATTTTGTATAGTTGCCAACAGTCTATCTAATCCCCCGACAAAAAGACGCAAACGCGCAATTCGATGGAAAATAGCCAGGTCGAAATAAAATACTTGATGACGGGAGACCTAAGCAACTTATTAAGATGTTGGTTTCTCTAAAAAAGTGCTATCGGAAGCCTCTTCTTTTCAGCTTTAATCTCTCCATTATAATCATAAATACCAAAGCATTCAACATGTCTCCAATTAAGATTGTTCGCTTTGCTCTATTTTGGGCTTTCTTCAATTTATCCATCTCTATCTCTCCCATATTAATCATTATTGAGGCATTATACTCGAAATGTAATGTTATCATCGCTTTATAGACTACGCATCTTGCATATACTGATAATTGATTTCCTGAATATTTTCGTGACCCACTGTATCTATAATTGTTTCTACTTTGTTCTTTTCCATAGCTAGGTACTTTTTTCAAACCGTCGACAGATGACGCCGATAACGGGGGAGACGAGTCTTATTATGGATCTGGAATCGAGGAAATTTAGTAAGTGGAAAAGGTTAAAGTTTATATATGAAAAATTTGAAACGTGTTTTTTTCGATACCATTATTTTCGAACTGGTGCGGACAATAACTCGAGCAATAATAGTCGGATATGTAAAATTTGTGCATGTCATTTTTTGTAATTGTTATAGCTATCGTTGAGTATACCCGTTTTGTTTTGGAAAATTACTATTTCTTAAAGCATCTTGAATGAAAATATGTTCGGTGAAAATAATACTTGTTATTTCGAAACTTTGACATATTTCGGAAAATAAATAATATCAAGAACGGCCACGCTTAACAATAGCGATATTAATAGAGATTAAAGGCAAATTTTATTTTTGTTGTTGCAAACGAATCGAACCAGAGCTTTCAATTCCACCAGGAAGAGAGCAATTTCCGATAGGCGTTCATGTTGCCATTTATTGTACTACAATACAAGTATGGTTTGTTTTCAATAAACATTTATTTGGATCTATTGTAATGCAAATCTTATCTTTCTGAACGTTACAGTGGGGTCCCGTCTTAACAAAATATCGATCAAAGATATTCGCAATTATTACATTTGACTTTCCTCCTTTGTTGTCTTCTTTATCATTGCTTTTGATTTCATCATATTTGATGTTCTTCCCACGTTTACCATGAATTAATTTCTTCAGAATTTCCCCACATCCTCTTTGGATTGTTCGTCTCATTATCAATTATTTCTTTATAGTATTGTTTTTCTTACCTTCGATGATCGATGATTTGATTTCTTTATAATATCATTTATTATTTGTCCATTTTTAGGTATATTAAAACTTTTCTTTGGCGCTATGAAATCTAGTGTATATATTATGTTTTTGATTGACCTTTATTGTTTACGGTCTCTCGCCCATTGTTCCCCTCTCCGAACATCACTGTTCCACAATTCTCCTCTCTCTTAATTTCGCTTTGTTTATGTTTTTTATCATCTTTTTTCCACTATTATTATTAATCCGTTATTATCGGTGCCATTTTTATGTCATTCAATTTTTTCTTCTTCAAAAATACTAGGTCTATCATTATTTCACTGTTAGTTGTTACCCCTGTGATTTTTTTGCATATTGTTTAATACCTAACTGAAAAGTCTTTTCTTAATGTTTTGCCGTAGAAGTCATTTCCTTTCATATTTACGTTGAAATCTCCTGTTATTATACATTCACCTCTGTCAGTTTATTTCTCCACTAAATCTTCCATGAATTCTAAAATTTCTGAATTTAGTGCGCTCGGTGAATGATATATCACTACTATTGATCCCGTATATATTTTTCTGACGTTAATCCATACCGTTACGCCCCAATAATTTCTCTTTAGCTTTTTCTTAAACATCACTCTGTATTTAATTGTGAGAGAGAGTGAGAGTGAGTGAGAGTGTGTGTGTGTGTGTGTGTGTGTGAAAGAGAGAGTACGAGAGGCAGCGAGGGAGGGAGGCAGAAAACGCGCGAAACGAAGGGCACGCTTAGAGATGTGAGCCCACGACGATGGAGGGATGGGTGTGTGTGGGGTTGTTGAACTGGAATGTGCGACGGTGAACTGTTATCATAAGCATTCCGAACTTGACCCACTCACCGAGTATATACGGGAAGAACTTGCACACCAGCCCCTTCCCCCTTGATGACCCCCTCGCCATTCTGCACCTCTCCATTCTGCTATATGATATGAAGTTACGAGCCGTCCGTGCGAACCGTATAACGCGATAACAGCTGTTGCTGCTACTGTTGCTCGAAGCCGGAGCAAGCACACAAACACACACACATATATATATATATGGGGCATTTCACGCCATATTGGACAACTTGGAACTTTTGCATCTCCGATTTTTTTGAAATTCTTTTTTGTTTTAGTCCTCGTTGAGACTAGCCTCAATGATTTTTTTCAATTTTTTTTATCTAGCCATTCAAGTCATTCACATATACACATTAAAAAAAAAGTATTTGGCAAATAATTTTGTTGAAATGCTTAGAATTCCGCGAGTAATCGGCCAAATTGCATATTTTTTTGTATTTTCGTTATTAAATGTACTTTTCATAAAAAGTATGGAAAAAAATGTATCTCTTGAATGGCTTCATAAAAAAAAAATGAAAACAAATTTGGAGGCTGGTTCCAACCAGAACGAAAAGAACAAAATTTGTAAAAAATCGGAGATGCAAAAGTTCCAAATTGTCCGATTTGGCATGGAATGCCTCACATATATGTACGTATAATACAGCGTGATCCGTACACTGTCGAGTCTACGTATATGTACACCGCGAGGCTAGAGCCCACCACCCTGTCGTCAATTTCGTGGACTGCAAAAGTTTCGACGCTTTAGCGCTCCTGCACTCTCCCTTTCTGCTCTCTCTCTTTCTCTCTCTTTATCTTTTTCTCTCTCTCCCATATTACATATATATATATATATATATATATATATATATATATCTATTCATTTGTGTCACTATGTATATTACCGTTTGCGTAGAAGACGAAATGGGCATACACAGCCTTCTACCTTTTCAAACCTACCTTTTCTGTCAGTAATATGCAGATCTCTGCATCATTGTCTTCATGAAGCCCTTTCTTCTCTTCTTCACTCCCACTACTTTGTTTATACTGCAGTCTGGACTATCTATCCCCACGTGACTTAGAAATTTGCAGAGTACCACGTGTATGCGTAAGACCAATGCACAAACTATAATTTTCATCCCAGTACATCGATCGAAGATTCAAGTAAAAATTACGTATTGTCGGAGTACAGGGATTTATATAAATTTTCACATGCATGTATATTCCAAGATTTCAAGATCAAGAAGAATATCTCGAAAACTAAATCCCGGAGGAAAAAATGTAAGTATCAAATAAAAAGTTTGGGTCATGGCGGGGCTGATGCAGCAGTCACACCCGCTTTCGATTCGTATTATGTTTTCAAAGTAATTTCAAGGTCAACTTTTTTTCAAATGGGAGTACATATTTTTCATTCCTTTAACTTTTGTTTGAAACAATTTTTCGCTAAGTCAATACGTTTTACAACATTGAATTTTAAAAGAAAAAATACACAATGTCGTTTTAACGGAGAAAATCATTTTATTAATGACTAATGAAATTAATACTTATTTGTTACTTAATTGTACTTATTTCCTCATTTGCCGTTAAACATCGAAAAATACAAAGGGTCACTTGACCCTTACACTGACTTGGTTTGCGAATATATGCATATCAGTGGTTTGGGGCCCAACCATATGTTAAATAGGTTTCCTGTTTTCGCACAGTACGCAGACGATATTTAGCTTCGTTTGAAGCAGGCGTAGAGTAATTTTAACTCTGTTATGTACGATATATTCATGTTTCGAAAGTGCATATTAATTATTTGTTAGCAAAATAGTGCGGAACAATTTTTTCGAAACATATGTATCTGTAATTACAATATATTGCATGATGATAAGGTAAATATTATAGTTATCCGTCAATCGATCTTTTCCACCGACACGTGTCAATGATTTTTTCACGGCTCTCAGAGGGCGTACTATCCACTTTTGTATATGGTTTATGCACTCTTTCTTAATAACAGGTGTGTCTCCATATGGTCTGACATCAACAATGGTCTTATGTGTTACTGTGACCGTCTCCTATGTAGTTGATGTATTTCACGTTGTGCAACAACTGTGATGTTTCAACCATTTCTCGATATCCATCACTTTCCATCTTACTAGAAGGACCGCCATGATTGATTTTGCATATCCCTGAATGTGTTTCTTGCCATTGGTTATATGAAGCACTTCCGTTTAATGCTATCATCTGCATACACGGTTTACACATTTTTTATTTCATGACCATGTCGATGATTTTCGCGAATGGAGATTCCAAATAAGGATCAAAATCCACTTTTTTCCAGCTGCCATCTTCATAAATCGTATTGTCTGGTATATCTACTTTGTAGTTATATTTTCTTCAGCAACTGCTCGAGCCAAAGATAACTGGCAGACAGTGTTCGCATTTTGTTATGGATACCACGACTCTATTGTGGATATTTTAAAAAAAGGGGCGTGGTGAATCCGCAAGCGCTCAAAATTTCTTAGCACCGTTCAATTCAACATCCAGTAATCCCATGGCAAAAATAAAGCGTTTATTCACTTCACATGCGTTATCGATTAGTGGGTAAGAATCTATTGAAACAGACTCACAGTTTGTACATTTCAACTTTATTTTGAAACCACGTCCACGGATACTGCGTTCAGCAATAGTAATAGTACCACCAATTTTTTGCACGAAATATAATTATGTACTTACAAGTATACATACCGAAAAAGGTCAAAAATTCTAAAACTTATCATTTGTTTCGAAATCGAAGTCATGACCTAATTTTCTTGCGGACGAACTCGAACACGAACTTTCTCCACTTTTGATTTCATATCGATTTCAAGGACGTTGGTGTTTTCTATCATCCCTTGTAAGCCTATTTCCTGACGATCGCGAATTTTTTCGATCCACAATATTGGATAACGCTTATAATATTAATGCAGAACACAACTGTGAATTTTCGGAGCGCAATAGCAACGTGTGTACGGCAAGTCACTCTGCAGCCAACTGAACTGATATGATTTCTTTCCACCTTATGGAATGTTAACGGGTTAGGAATATTAAAGGGGCCTAGGAACCCATTAATAACATATAAATGCAAGAAAAACAAAAAAGAGTCAGATTAATCGGAGGAACAATGGGCAATAGCGAAAAAGCAGGGGTCGGCTAGAAAATGCGTAAAAATCGATTTTTTGAAGCCGTTACAGTGGGGTTCTCCCTTAATGCAGTTTCGTTTCTTAAGTAGCAATTTTTTTCATGAATTTTGTTAAATATGTCGATGACTCAAAAAATATTACTCGTTATATTTATTAACTAATTTTACAATGTTCGAAATATGTCTGAACGGTTTTCATGTCTATTTTCAGTTAATGTAAATGGTAGACAATTAACAAAGTGCAGGGTCACTTTCACCCGAAGTGTTCTCTGTGATTGAAGAAAGATGTTTTCCGAGAACACGTCCCAAAATAATTTATGAAGACTTTAAAATGTTGAAAAAATTGACAAAACTACAGATTTATAAAAAATGAACACGTATAAATTTTCATGTTTGATACAATAAATGTTTCGACTATTTATAAACATAATTTTATTACAGAATAGACGAATAAATGATCATTCCGCTGCTTGGGCGGTGTTTTTTTAATTTTACAGATTTATACAAATATTATTCACTATCTCCTCATACTGTAAACTATCTAATCAATATGATTTATACATATTTCGAAAAGTGGACTAGACTCTAGTTAGTACAAGTACACGGCCGGATATTCGTTATACTAGAAGAAAATGTCTAGGTACTATAGAGAGTCATCTACCCTTAGTAAACAGCATTTAGCTAGCAGACTTCATGCGTTAACTACTACGTCAACGGCAAGGACCGTAGAAGCGAGGTTTGACCCTCTCGCGATTGGTTTATACAGTGCATAAAAATAATATAATATACGCTACTAAAAAGCGTGATACTGGCGAGCGTCAATTGTACTATGAATATGAAGGACAAGAAAGTATCTATAACTTTAAAGCAAGCATACATGAATGATCGTGACCGCGTTATCTAGCACTAGCGATATTATCTAGCATTTCTCCTGTTAAAGAAATTCAATCGAGAGGTTTGCAATTAATCAATGGGAAATAAAGATACATATTGCGGTTCCGTGAAAAACGAAAGTGAGTGGTGGGGACGGCATAAAAACACGGCTACACCTGCATATATATACTATATAGAAGTGATAGTATGTGAGCACTTAATGAACAATAGATGTCTTATTAAGATATCGTACCGTATCGGAAGGTACATATTCCATGAACACAGACTGTACCGCAATACGTGGTTCAAGGTTCAAGTCAAGGCAAGATCGGTCTGTGATCCGTGAATTATAATCTTGACCGTCAGTCAAACAAAAACATAACGTAGCAAAATCGTGTGGGTCTCCAGGCCGATCTTGCCTTGACTGGCCGGTTCACCGACCGATCTTGCCTTGATTGGCCGGTTCACCGACCGATCTTGCCTTGACTGGCTGCACTATTCTCCAATCTTTCACCGAGCACAAAAGACATGTGAATCCACCTGGGCAACCTCCGCGTGGTATACCTTGGCTAGTGCCGTCGATTCTGTAACTTTAAAGCATCATAACTCGAAAAGTTCTTCATGAAAAACATTTTTCTTACAGTATTTTGAGAAGCTCTCGAGATGTACTATAAGAATATGCAATGAAAAATAGGGCGTTCTATTTAAACAAATTGATGTGACCTTGACCTGATCTTGGCGGCGACACCCAAGGTCAAACTGATAAAATCATTAAATAGATGTTTTTAAACCATATAACTTTTGTCTAAAACACTTTTCTGTAAAACTTATATCTTCCGAGACATTTAGGTGTCCCGACCTTTATGGTACACCCTGTATAATTTGCAAATATAAAAAAGAATCTAGTAAAATAATGTAGTAGTAGTAGTGTGACGGAGGGAATGTGTTTTTAAAAAATAAAGAAATTTATTAACAGAGGAATTTGGGGAGGATCTTCAGCGATCTAGGCTGACAGGAAGACCTGCGCCGCAGGTTGAAGGTGTCTCTGGAGAGATCTCGGGCCTCTAGTGGCGTTCATTCTCGAAAAGAAGAATCTCCGCACGGAACTGAAGAACATGGCACGCAGCACCAATAGGGCGCTCAAAGAATATTCCAACTGAGGGAAACCAGGGTGATTGTCGCTGTAGAAAAAATTAGCAGAAAAAGCTGACTTATAAGAACTCACAAGTGGGGATAACCTGGGATAGGGTAGGTGAACTGCCGTGTGCGACTGCATAAAGATTAAGTATCTTCCTGCTGTTTCAGATGCTACGAGTTTGGCTACCGAGCGAGGAACTACGAGAGCGCAGTGGACCGGTCGGTGCGGTGCTACCCATGCAGTAAGGAGGGCCACAAGAAAGTGTAATGCGTGACCTCAGAGAGCAGGCAGTACAACAAGTTGAATCACCGAACAACAATGATTAAGGTGCTCTGAATAAACTTAAACCACTGTGTGTAGGACTAGGACTTGGTGTTCCAGCTGGTCAGAAAAGCCGACATAACCGTCATTAGCGAGAAGTACTGACATCTTAGTGAGTCTAACTGGGCACACCACCGGCAAGGCGGCCATCTGTGCATGTGGAAACATCCACATACCCAACAAAATGGCTATGCCCCTGACCGGTCCCACGAGGGTGGAGGTCGCTAGTATACGATTATACAGTGGGTACCTATCACTCAGCGATACTATCGACGAGTTCTGAAGCTGCCTGGATGCCATCGTCACTTTCACACATGGGCGACGGAGGGGAGCAGCGCGAAGAGAAACCGTACGTGGTCGCGCTCTCCTCGAGCGGGACAATTGTACAAAATAATCATGAACAAGATGAAGTCCAGGGGTACCATCGCTTCATTCTCTCCACCCTTCATCGATAGAGTCGTTCATCATCCGTTTCCCGAACAGCGACTACGGAGAGCTAGTACTGATCTGATGATAGCCGGTGGTCAGCCAAGCCGCCAAATGTCATTGAAATGAAACTGAAGATATTGACAAGAAAATCTTCATCCGAAAGGCCCCAGGCCTAGACGGGGTTTCTGGTTTGAGCATAAAATCGCTGCATTGAATGCACCTGACATCTTCGGGGCTATATTCAGCGCATGCTTGAAGGAAGAAGGCTTTCCTACGCAGTAGAAAGTACAGAGGTTCATAGTCCTCTCCAAAGGGACAACCCTCGGATGAACCATCCTCGTACCCACTACTGCGTATGCATGATATCGTCAGGAAGGTGTTCAAGCGGATTGTATGCTCCTGGTTGGAGCTAAGTGGTAGCTCTGGACATGGACGTGATCAGTAGCAGCCAGTGTAGCAAGCGCATATGTGCCACCATATCCTCGGACATTCAATACGCGTTCAACTCGATCAGATGCTACTACATCATGGTGGCCTTAAACGGTGTAAAGGTGCTGCTCTTTCTTCGGAGATTCATCACGAGCTACCTGACAGACCGAATCCTGCTCTCTAATACCCATAAGGGGGTACCGAATCCATCTCTCTAATATTAGAGAGATGTGCCACTGAGTTCGGTATTGGGATCCCTACTTTGGGGCGTCCTGTATGACAGTTCGCGTGAACTTTGCGGTCGATGTAGCACTTGTCGTCGTCGTAAAGAGCATCGACGGTTGGTCGAGCGGCTGATTGAGCGGACACGGACTAAGTTTGGCGACTGAAAAGACGGCGGTGGTGCTCATCTCAAGGATGAAGTAGAGGACTTACGTCACCTTCATCATAAAAAACGAGATGATTAGGATGGTAGATACAATGAAGTCTCTGAGGGTCACATCGGATACGCGGGTGTCGTTCAAGGAGCATGTCATGGACACTAGTTTGAAGGTCGCGAAAGTGACTCGAATACTCGCGGGCATCATGCCGAATATGAGGGGACCAAAATAACTAAGACGGCTCCTCCTATCTTCGATGGTGAATCCCATAATCCTCTACGGAGCTTCATTTCGGCCCGATACCTTGAGTAGCAGCACAGGGTACGGAGTCGCTCTCCGATGAGCCAGCAGGACACTAGCGGTAAGAGTGGCCTACCACGTAGTGTCTAATACCACTCTCTCGGTGGTCGCAGGATCTCCGTGTGTGTCGATGAAGGACCCCCGCCGGAGTCTCACTCTAGGGGCATCCGGTTTAAAGAACATTGGAATGACACCCGCACATGCCCCCCACCCCCCCACACACGCACGCACGCACGCATGCACGCACACACACACACACACATACTTTTTGAGCTAACTATCTTGTACTAGTATACTATAATTACCATAATGAGAAGTTTATGTTTGAATAGTGTATTTCGCGTTTATCCACCTCTTCCCTTCGTCTTCAACGTACGGGAATAGAAATTCGAGAGAAGAGGTTATTAACTTTTGGTTCTATAATGCAGAAATTATTATTCAATAAATGAGCTTAAGGTGATCTCTCCATTTTCACTTTTGATGTCATAAAAGTTCTAACTCTAATGGTGAGCGAGAATTATAGCATGCGAAAATAAAACACCCGTCATTTAAAAAAGACCACGACCGTGACGAAACATACCGTATATGCTTACCCAGATATGACAATTTATTTTACGTAATTCCAGACGTGCCATCTTTTCAATCTTCTTTTCTTCGGGGCTTCTCGTATTCTGTATTCAACTCACGAAATAATTGAGGTGGGTTCAAACAAAAACGTCTTCAGTGAGAAAACAGGAGATGAGAATGCGTTGAAGAAACTGAAGCGTATACTCTGTGCAAAGCCCCATAAAAGAAAGAATCGCCGGAGAACTCAACGGGTTATGTTTAGTGGGAGCTGGATTGAGTCTCCGTCTCTCTGTTTAATTGATACGTAAGAAGAAAACGAAAAGAAGGAAAAAACATAGAACGAGAGGGAAGAGAACGTACAACAGTACCGACCAGGTATTAGGAGTCCACGCATCCTCCGTCGTCGTCTGGTCGTCTCCTGAGTCGCGGGCCTCGTTGAATCAATAACAAACACAGACACGCTCCGTGTTTGTACGTACACACAGGATGTATCTGGAGCAGGAAAACGCCACTGTGCAACTACCAGTAGGTATCGCTGTTTCGCGAAACTGGCAAAGACACGTATGCGCTATATATCGACGCTGCTTACGAAAACTAGCATGTTTCAGATTTCTTACGAAGAGAAGCACGTTTGATATCGGCGCGAAAACTAGCATGTCTCGAGTTTTTACACGAAAACTAGCACGTTTCGATATTTGCCGCGAAAACTAGTATGTTTCGACTTTTGCCACGAAAACTAGCATATTTCGGACATGCCAGTTATCACGGCAGAAGCCGAATCATGCTATTTTTCGCGGTGAGAGCCGAAACATGCTAGTTTTCGCGTCGAATATCGAAACGTGTTGGTTTTCGCGGTGAAATTAGAAACGTGTTAGTTTTCGTAAGAAATTTGAATCGTGCTACTTTTCGTAAGCAGCGTCGATATGATACGTATTACCTACCTCTTGGCATTATAAGTATATTTGCTGAAAATGGCCGACAGGGTCAACGAGAGTCACCTAGGCTAATGAAGGTCACTCTTGTCAAAATAAAGCCCTCAATGATACACAAGTAATGTCTACTTACAATTAGTAGTTTCGATAATATTGCAATAACCTTATTGAATTTGCGTTCATATGAGTCGCTACTCGAGATATTTTAAGTGAGATAGAGATATATGTGAATATCAGTTTTGACGATTCATGAGTCTCAATCGCCGTCAGCGATCCTACCATTATGCGTATGAATTCGAATAAAGACATAAAGGGTCATGCTAGGCTATAACTTTGATTTTTGCAACTTTGCAAAAACTGATTTTTTGCATTTTCTTGAAAGGATAACGTTCCGAAAATGTTCTCTCAAAATTTCGATTCGATCCGGTGGAAATTAATGCAGTTATATATAGAGTTCTAAAGTAAACGCTGCGCACAAGAATGCAACCTTCTCTTAAATGTCATTTAATCTCTTTTTTCATTGAGACAACGCTTTTAAAATTTGTCACCAGAATTTATCAACAGCTAGTGGACGAATCGTTTTCAAACGTTGCAAGCTTAATTTCAATTAAAAAAAAACACATTCTCAAGAAATATTTGTAAAGTCTCCTTATTGTTATTAAAATTTATTACATAAAAACTAGAACTTTCATCATTACAGGTCGAAGTTTTCACTTTGAACGGCGTATATTTTGGCCTACATTGGACGGCTTCTCCCACAAAGCCGTAGTTGCGATTAAACGTGTTTCTGAAACCACGCCGCCCGAGAATTGATGGGTTCATCTAGATTTATGATAATGAAAATGTTTCATCCCCATTCCATGCGTAACTTTTCACCAACTATTGTGATGATTTCAATCATTGGAGCCCCAATAACCATTTACAATTGGTTTTTCAGAAAATATACGGAATGACTGCATACTCGATGAACAACCCTGAATTAATATTTTTCGGAATTCATCAACAGTCAGATATCTAGAACAGTACATTAACTTTGATACGATAAATGAATGTACATTGCATGTACACCTTCAGTTTTGGACGAAACTTTATTAGCAAACGTGACAGCATCCGCCTAATTGAAGTCTGATGGAGACTTGTAAAACATGTCATTTATGACCGTACAATGGCTGTTTATTAAATATCCATAAAATCGTCACAAATAATCGACTTTAAGAATGTTCGTATGCGCACTGCAGGAGAACGGCGAGTGGGAAAGGGGGGGTTCTCCTATGTTTATATATATATAGGATCACATGATCGCTGACAACCTAAAATATGCTGACAAATTCAAAAAATCTATAAAATCATAAGGTGAACATATATTTATGCTGACAATACTTAATATTAAGTTTATATATAAAAATTCAACCTTCTTACCAATAAGTGTTTTTCTAATTATGATAAAAAATGAGTGAGAATGACGGCAACACCGCTAATAATTCAAATGTTGGTACACATACCTTGTCGTAAGCGTGACTGCGTACGTCAATGTATACTTAACCCATTTCTTCACATTTTTATAAAGTTACAAAAAAGTAACGTAAAAGTAAAACGTAAAAATTTCAATGTGTTCTCTCTTTTTTTCAAAAATCATATGAACTTCCTTAAACGGTGATTTGAAATTGCGGATACTTAACTTGAAGCATCGGCGAAACGTACTTGACAAATATCATTGAACGACTAGTGGAAGTTCCAAAGCAAGATCTCGAGTGCTTGTTCTTCACGATCACTAATAAACCATCCACACGATGCCTGAAAACCATAGCGAGTCAACTTATATACTAGATAGACTAGATTGTAGAGTTCACGGAAGAGGACCGTGTCCAAATGTAGTTCATGACAGAGCCGGTAGACAACGACAGATCAGGAGAGCTCGTTTGCAATCGAGGCGACCATAGCCAGTACACATGCGCCCATCGGCAACTTATGGCGAGATTCACCTCCGGGCATTTGTAGGAAAATTCCTGACCAGAGTATTTGGTAGCAGTTTTACACCTGACAAAGGAAATAAATGTCGTTTATTGATGGTAACGGTAAGTTCATCTCACCTTTATAGCCGGCGATTATTTCATCTCAATATTATCTCTTGCCTAATACCAAAGCAAGATAACATCATCTAGAAGTAAACAAACATTTCGGGTTATTCTCGTGCATGACCACTAATAGATGGTCGTAAACTTCACTCTGACACTCATGCTATTCCAACTCTGAATGTACATTGAATGTCCAACATCATAGAGCTTGACTACTACTTGAACCCCATTCGCCCTTTGTCCCTATGTACGTATGTATGTGGAGCGCCATATGAGACGCTGCATATGACTAAGCAATTAGAATTTAATACTTAAAAATTTTAACTGAACTCGTACAAAATTCAATTCTCCAAAGGTTAGGAAGTTCCCAGACTTTTCCATATTTTACAGTTTTTTAACTATATTTTATTAGTGACTCTCTGGAAAGCAAGTGCTTATACATTACTTTTGGATCTTTGGTCGCCAGATATTTTATTGCCAGGAATATCCGCGATTTTAGTAGTTATTTGAAGAACAAATGTTTTATTGCCGGTTGACTGGCAAGGTTTTTTTCGCGAATGGTCACGCTTCACGGACGCTTAGTCTATCTAAGAGAGGAAGGTCAACCCTTAACTCAACGCTCAATCACAATATATTCAAATATATGTTTATACTTTCTATAGCCAATGAGAATAAAATTCACTACTTTCAGAGGCCTCACCTCCCACCTCTTTAGAATTTTGACTGTAGAAAGATTTCAATTTTCATTTAAGGCGTGTGGCCATCTTGGTCGCTCGGAAATGTGATATATTTTTAAAAAACTCATAAACTCGAAAGTGTAAACGAAATATTTTTATTTTTTAACACAAGGTAGGAACTGCTCCAAGAACGGCTCAAGTAAATACAGAAATTTCCGGGGAGGCCTTCTGCGCATCACGCGCGAATGTTGCTGCGGCGTTTCGCCGTCATGTTGCATCTAAAACAAAACATAGCTTGTTCTTGGATAGTATACGCGATATTTTTTCGACCATTATGGAGATTATGGTGAGCCGGAAAAAAGTATGTTTTTCGCTGAAATTTCACGAGGAAAAGCGCCAATAAAAAACCAATAAAGCTATTGCAAAACGCCAACGTTATCTTTCACATAATGCATCTAAAAGTATTGTGTACAAATTTCACAGCAATTGGATCGATAGTTTACGAGATGTACTTGATACCATTTCGAAAAATGTAGTTTCGCTGATTGAGTATCCTGGGCCTCTATTTGGGAAGGACAATGGCACTGCTGGGTGTGTTAAACCATGCGTGCCCTATACACGGATCGAACCGCGCGGCCGACCACTCGCAGCGGCTCGACCTTCTTACCGAAAAATATCGGTAATTTCGACAATTTTGCAATTTTTAAGATCCACAACTACGGCTTAAATTTTTCGTAACATTTCAAGATTTATTGCGGAAGAAAATGAAAAAACAATTTCAACATGGCCACACGCCTTAAAAAATCAATGTTCTTCCATTTTCTGCCGCGATAACTACTTTGAGAAATAATTATTGAGGTAGGTCAAAAAAGTGTTTAGTTCGTATGTCAATACTAGTTGCTATACAATTACAGAATAAAATAATTCTTAGAGTAATTTGCAGCGATTCAAATCAGATGTACCTTTAAAAATTGTTCTGTTTTCAAATACAAAGTTATGACAAAGGTCTGAATTTAATTATTTATACGAAACCAGTTATCGTCAGTTACTTTTGGCTATAACATCTGTTGACGTATTCGTTGCTTGAATTTCAGGCTGGAATTTACAACTCCAGTCGAGTAAAAAATAATCGAGTGTGACGGGACGAAATAGTATGCACTATACGAGTATGTAGTTATGTACACGGACGCACGTACCTTTTTACTATATAAGTATTGCTTATCTGGAGTAGGATTCGAGCAGGTACTTAACCTATATTTGCGTGGTGGATGCACTGTGCGAGAGAGAGAAAGAGACAAAGAGCGAGAGAGAGTTAGGGTGGGAGGGAGAGAGGGAGGAAGGGAGAAAGAAGGAGAGAGAGAGAGGGAGAGAGAGAGAGAGAGATTCATTGATTGATTTTGTATCAATGTATTGGCTATACCTCGAGGCAAATAGAGATGAACACTACGACATACAGGATTAATTTGAACTATATGGTAAATGGTGAACCAAAGAAGAGATAAATATCGAAGTAACAATAACGGTGAAAATGAAAATAAACAAATAAATAAATAAAGTAAGAAATAAAAATGTATATTTGAAGATAAATAAAGAGAGAGAGTGAGAGAAAAAGGGCGGGAGGGATGGGAGAGAGAAGGAGGGTATGGGGAAGAGACAGAGAGAGAAAGCCAAACAAACGGTGAGAGTATAAGCGAACTATAACGAGAAAACCCGAGAGGGTACGACATGATATATATATATATATATATATATATATATGTATGTACAGAGAGAGAAAGAGAAAAAAGAGAAGCAAGTTTAATCCGGCGTTCGAAACTTTGCTGGCCTGCAGCAGCCTACCTCGTCTACCTGTTATCTGGATAAACCATCGATCGGTGGTTAGTAACGGAAGAACGACTTCCCTCGCTTCCCGGTTGGTCCTGTCTCACTCGCTCACGTTCGTATTTCACTCTATCACATGCTCTTTTACTATATCGGTGTGTCTATCTCGTTCCCCGTTTCGCTCACGATCTGCCTCTCGCGCCCTCGGTCATTCTCTCGTATAGTACGACCGAGCGACGATCGTACCGATATATATGTACTATATATACTACAGTGGTAGTATTTTGCCCCTCAAACGCCCCCTTTGCGATTGAACTTGACCCACAAAGAGAGAGGGAGAGAGAGCGAATGGAATGGTCGTGTTCGAGGCCACGAGGGAATGCGGAAATGACTGAAATCTTTTGGTATATAGTACGACACTACTCTCACTCTCGATAGCGGCTGACGGGCTTGCGGTGGGACTCACGAATGGTCGGATGATATATTACAGGCATCATTATCGAGGAGACTACGAATTATGAGCGAGGTCGATACACCGGTAATGTTTTGCATTCGCCTTTCTTCTTTAGTTCCGCTTTAGTAGAGTCCGTGTAATTTGCACTTCCTGATTGATTTTTAGAGCAGTTTTGAAGTGAGGTATGTTTACATATTTAAAGCCTTAATCGTAATCGATTAACCATGTTGCCAAAATCGCAATTTAGATTAGTTTTAGGGATTTGTCACTATTACGACATTTGCGGTTTTAAGGTGGGGTAGCATAGGTGACAAATCTTTGGCGTCTGATTTCCGGTGGGAACAATTCAATTTTTAGATGAAACAATTTTTTTTATTTAAATTAAACCTTGATAAATGAAGAATAATCATAAAAACGGACTGTGTGTGTCGAGTTATCATTTGTTTTTTAGAGCGCTTGTCGGAACGCTAAATAATTGTACACTGGTGAAATATATACGAGACACTTATTATTCCTATTGATTTCCGTATTCGGTGATGACCTGAAACGGATTTCCCGATTGTCTCTTCCAACAGTGATATCCTACCTGACATTTCTCCACTCTCCTCTAGGTCATATGACTTCGGGGTTTCGTACATACAATATACGCATTTATACTAGTCATAACGTTACTCATCCTTACAAGTGCAAATTTGGACCACTTAATATTAATGACTATTAAGATCAAGTGGCATCCAAAAGGAATAGGAGGAGGTACGAGACAAAACTGGGAAGTTTGATTGGGGGAGCCCAGAAAACCAAAGCAGACTTGACGGTATCACGTCGTGTGGCTCATTGTGTCAACCCATTCTCGAAGTTCACTTACTAATGGGATACAATGAACCACACGGCCCAACTGTAGAATTAGCCGGCGAATGCAATATTATTCCACTGACGTGTCCTCGGTTTATATTGGTGTTATTAAAAAATGTTGATCCTTCGAGGACCGATTGTTTACTCTTCGAGAGTCAAATAACCTCTGTCTTCGAGAGCTATTTTCGACTCGATTCAACGACTTACGGCTAAATTAACGGGGTTCGACATATTCCGAAGCCCCTACCCGACATTTTTTACTTCAAATTAAGATTTCTTCAAAACTATTCAAAATTTTTCGACGATTTTTTTTAGTTTTGTTCAGAAATACTTTATTGATAATTCTATATGTGGTTTTAGAAGATATTCAAATCAGAAAAGTTTTGGGACCAATTCAAAGTCGAAAAACATTGGTTCGAAAAATGCTTATTTTCTATGTACCTTTTCTCAGTAACCATCCGTTCGATTTGCACCATTTTTGTTGTGTGTCTATATTAAAGTGTTATAAACATTGTATCGAGCCATTTTTTTCGAAAAAACCATTCAGAGCCGAGAAAAAATATTTGAAGGTAAAGAAACGTGTACAAATTTTTTTTTTAATTTCAAAACGACGTCAAAAAATTTGGAAACATAATATCGAAAAAATGGCTCGATTTCGATTTTCGGTATTTTGTATAAAAAGTTCGTTGAGAAACGAAGTTTTGAAAAAAAAACAAAGTGCTATTTGGCCGATTATTCGCGGAGTTATGAGCATTTCAAAACACTCATTCTTCAAAAATCGTCATTTTTTAAAAATTTATATCTCGTGAATGGCTTGATAAAAAAGAATTGAAAAATGTCATGGAGACTAGTACCAACTAGGACTAAAATGATTTCAAAAAAATTGGAAATGCAAAAGTTCCAGGTTGTCCTATTTGGCGTGGAATGCCCCATATATATATATACATATGAAGAACCCAATAACTGTTTTAACTTAAATAGTCGGATATCTGTTAGGCACCAGGGTAGAGACGATTCGTGTAAAATATCCGCGCGGATCGACAGTTGAGGGGGCTCATATGATTGTCGAAGAAAGAGAGAACACATTGAGATTTTTATGTCACATATATAACAATTTTTTCCAAATTTCTTGACAGTTTATTTATTCAGTAAACGAAGTTGTGTTAGTTAACTTAAGATGGAAAGATTTAGGTTTATGCATACTAATCTGAACATTTTTATTGATTAGTAATTTAGGAAAAGAAAAATCCTCATAAAAACCAATAATAATTTGAATTGTAATTTAAATACATTAGAATGATTTTTATTAAAACATGTATAGTGTGTATCGTCTATTTCTTTAAGACAAATAAGGAATTTTCAAGTAGGGACGCACGCAGATCATGGAAACTTGGCACTGTTGCATATACGAGTATATACTTTCTATATCTGCTATGGTATATCAGCTAGGGAATTATAGTTGGGTTAGGGATAATTTAAATTCATATTGGATGTAATAGATTTTTCATTGCTTTTTTTAGCTTTATCGAAAAATGTAAAGTACATGCACGTATGCAGGCGCGCTTACGCCAAGGTGTAGCAACGTTTGAATTACTGACGCTATTACTACAATTCTCATTGCTTTTTATCACGATTGGGAAAAACTTACTGCTAATTAATATTAAAGCATTGCCAGCATAACTATATGATCACTTTATCATTGTATACTTTTTTTTTAATTTATCGGTATATTTTGGGTTGGGCGTGATCACACTACCCTACGCATCAGCATAGGAGATCCCCCCTGCTTGTCATTCCCAGCAGTACTCATATAAACTACGTTAATTAAAGCTCTGGCGAGACGAGATGTGGTGACTGTCCTGCGTTCTCTCATAACGAAATTGGAACATTCTTTCGAATATTTCAATTAGTTTTTCTTATATACGATGATAATATGTTACAATAAAGTCCACTCTAGAAACTTTTCAAAAATTGATATTTTTCTTTCTAGATTTCCATCTATAAATTCTCGAAAATCGATATTTTTATTTTTTTAATTTTCTTCAAGTATATATTTTTCAAAATGTATTCTTGAAAGGAAACACAAAAACACAAAAAAGGTATAACTCGGAGTGAATTATTCGAGGAAGAAGGGGGAATATTTTATAAACTACAAATGGCTGATTAAGCATTTAGTAAGTATAGCATGCCTTTAATATTGACGCTAATTCCAATCCGGCTGTTACGCTTGTCCAAAACTTTGAACGCGCTTTTCTGGAGACTATATAATTTGAGACGGTAATTAAGTATTTTAGAATCTATATATTTAACCGATTATCATTAAATTTGATATGTAAATTTAAAATATGTTTCTTTATTCTTGACTCGACGAAATCTTGAAAATTGTGATTTTTTTTATGTGAAGAAAAATTTTGATTACAAATGTGTAAAAATCAAATGTTTTGTTTTGAATGCGACCTTTTTGCGAGTTTTCATTGATTTTTACTCTACATAGTTGTTAGAAGAAATATACCTACTCTGAACGAGCAAACAATTTTTTTCTGGCCTAAAGTAACGTCAAATTTCCGCCGGCAGCCAACTTTTTTTGCGTCTCCGGACATTTTGGTTTACATGTAACCCTGTAAGTAGGGAATGGAAATAAATGGATTACCCTGAAAAATGTCGTAAATTTCATTTCCTAGAGTGGAATAGACCCTTAATAATTAATGTCTTCCTCTTATTCATACCCCACCCGCTGTTGCAATAGACCAACACATTTCTCAGAGAACTACAAGCAGAGGGGGGTATGCAATAGTGGACCGTTAGCGGGGTTCGATCGGTGAGAACCGGTGTTTAGCGAATATCTGCCGGGCGATGGATCGCTAGTTTATAGAAACATGAAACCCCTTCACCAGCCCGGGATGAACACCGGATACTATCGTCGAAGCTCTAAAGTGCGTCCAATAATAACCAGGCTTATATCAAGCACCTGGATAACATTTCTATCTAGGTATCGTATCTGTTCGTAGCCTATGATTTTTATGATGTTAACGATTACGAACGCGAATTTAGGGAAATTCAGGAAAACTTATGAAAAAAATTGCGTCCAGTCCCACATTAGAAATGGTATAACGAAGAACATGTTCTAACTACGGATAATGATGGATGGCAAAACATTAGGTTTTTCCCATTTCGAGACTATTATATTGGTCACTAAAAATATGGACGATGATTGAACCAAATTCCATTAATTTTTTTGAACGGATTGGCTATCGCGCTCATTGTTTATTTTCCAATTCTTTTGTTTGGTTCTTTCGCATTCTCTCCTGTTTTATTCGCTACATCCTTCCGGTGGAGAGAAGTGTCAGTATTTAACAAAATCAGATCTGTCCGGTACGAAGGCAAAAAATTGAATTCGTAGTAAAATAACCACTAGGTACATTTTAACCAGATGCATACTTTCGAGTCCAATGACCTTAACCCTTCGCATCTCTCGCGAACTTGACCCGATAAGCGAAAGCGTGCCACTCGGTTCATTCACATAGTACACCGAAATGTACATATATCCATTCGCAGTGTATCTAACTCCCCTTTGCGAAATTACTCGGAAATCTTTCGGTATGTATACATACATATACATATATATGAAAGGGAGAGGGAGAGAGAGTGAGAGAGAGTGGGAAAGGGAGGAAGGGGAGCATACACCTAATAGAACATTGGCCGTTCCGACAATGACCCCATCCACACTAGAGAGGGAGGGCGAGCGAGAGAGGGAGTGAGCTGTTAATCGTCGTTGACCCCAAACCCTCGCGGCTCTTCTCCACGCCACTTGGTTTCGCTGTCTTCGTCCTCTTCATCTGCCTCGCTGTTCTCATTTGCCCTACTTTACTGCCCTTCCGGAACAGAAAGAGAGAGAGAGAGAGAGAGACCTTGTAGCGTTGGCGAAGAATGAGAATTCCAATGAGAATGCGGAACTCCCTCGGTTTCTGCCCCCTCACAGTTCCCCACCCTTAGCTCCCAGACGCCAGCGTTCGTGAGCGTAATGTTTGCGGCAATAAAGGAAGACGAGAAGATGAAGCGAAAGAGGATAAGAGTGGGAGCGATGGCCCGAGGGAGAAGATCGTGAAGAGACAAGGAAGCGAAGAGCAAGAGAAAGAGGAAGATTTAACGAACCGGGGGAGAAGGAGAGCAAAAGAGAGAGAGAGAGAGAGAGAGAGAGAGAGAGAACAAGTAATGCATGAAAACGGCCCTAGGGTTGTAAAATATATATACATAGTTTACTAAATACCGTAATGTCGCGCCAGTATACATATATGCGACCACCGCAACGGCACGATGAAAGTGATAGTTGAGGTGAGTCTAGAAGAAGAAATAGGCCGCAAGAAAGAGAGAGAGAAAGAGAGAGCGACGAAGGGGTCCCCTCAACTGTAGGTGAAGGAGAAAAACACTTGGCACGCACTGACACAGACGCTGGACTTCAAATGCTCCATGTCGTCGTTACATGTAACGCAATTCCAGAATTATTATCACTGAACAGGAGAGAGGGGTAAGCATGCAAAAACGGCCAGAGAGAAGAAAGAGAAGGGAAAGTGTGCCTTGGGAAAAACTCGAAGCGAAGGAAGTGCGAGAAAGCGCGGAAGGTGAAAGAACATGAGAGACAAGATACGTGAGAGGGGAAGGGTGGAAAATAAGGGGCGCGAAAGCTTGACGGAGTTATACATATATACATATTGCGGATGATACGGAGTATGCGGGGGAAGAGAAATTTCTCTGGCGTGGCGAGGTCCCCGTCAATGGATGAGCGAATGGCAGGGAAGCTACATGCACGTGTGAATGAAAGCTTCTCTCGGAGACGCCGCAAGCGTGCGAGGGAGATGACGTTGAAGGAAAATGAGTGAGACAGCGTGTGCATGAGAGAGAGGAGAGACACACACGAGGTGAAGAGCTCACAGCGGAAAGGGATGAATGGTGCATCTTAGATACAGACCGTCAGTCAGCTGGTGTGCTCAACCACTTATATACGTATATATACGTGTATATACGTATATATATGTATATATCTAGTTTGTCTGACTCGCTAACTCTCTCCTTTGCTTCATCCCTCCATCTATAGCGCAACTCCAGCCCGGCCCCCGTTCTCGCCCCTACCCTGCCCACCTCAAGTCACCATCTCCAACGCCGGTGCCCCTCTCGTGCCGGCGAAGTCTTGAATTTCAAATTAGCCGGAAAGCCACTGTGCCAGCACACACAACTCCATTACCTACTTCGGTTCTGTTTGCAGATGCCATTCACCTCCTCTACTCGGATATACGATCTTTCCTGCTACAATTCTGGCTGTGTCCTTTCCCTTCGTCTCTCTCCACCTCTGTCCGTCTCACCATGTTTACATGTTCGCAAGTGAGTTTCGTCGAGGGTAAAACTGGAGCGACCCTTTTTTTATTCGAATTTTAATCGGTCAGGAAGTTTGCTCTAGTAACACTAGGGTTTGTTATATAAATAGCGCTGTTTATGGGTCCAGAATCTTAACAGTCACATGCGCACATATACTATGTACGTGTATACGCAGTTACTTCAGTTGGTGGTATTATACTCCACAGGTTCTATGGCCATTGAACTGGCATGCTAGTCAATGAATGAGCCTGAGAAGAAGATACCACTTTTACTCCGTTATCCCCCCCCCCCCACCGTGCCGTTTTATTTTTTTGTGACTGATGCCAACGAGCTTGTACGGTCGGTCGATGTGCTTGAGCGATTTTTACTGCCGCTAGTTGGGTCTTTTAACATGTGTCTTTATATACATATGTACATAAAAGTTTTGGCGGACTTTCACGCGCCCTGTACCTTCATGCTGATACGGTAGTTGGAAGGCAAGTGCTGATAGTTTACGGGAACGTTACCCGAGCAATGACGGATAAGGTATCGAGATTAATTTCGCATTACATCGATAAACTATAGATCGTGCGTGACGCAAAGAAATTCAAAATCGCGAAGCATAGATTTATCGAACCGCGTTGTGCTGTGAGGATGGCTGATAACTTTAGGATCCAAATAGTATGCACTACTATGAGTACAACGATGTGTTGAATATGAGTCCCTTTACTATATAATAAAATAATTTGGTCGCCGCCGCCGCCGCCACCGTGTATAAAAATTTAGTGAAGCATTGTAGAAGTAATGCAACATATTCCGGGTATTCGATTCGAAATGCATGAAGCATAGTTGTGGTAATCCCTACAGTTAACGCAGATCAAATAATTACGGGAGATATCACGATCGTGGAAACTGACCCTTGAACCTTTATGAAATTAATTTTCCTCATCGACGAAACTCACAATCTTCAGAGGGAAATATTTTTTTACTGCTCTCAAGATCTGCGATACATATTATAAAAAGAAATAAGCATCGGTAGTTATAAAATAAGCAGATATAACAAAAAACATGAATCCTGGTTTTCCAAACCACGTTGGACAGTTAATGACATGACAGTAGCTATCGACGGCATATGATTATTTCTGATGCCTTTTGTAATGTAATTTCTTACGAATTATGGCGGTGTAAATTTTGAATCTGCCTCCGACGATAAAGTCAATGATATTCTTAGTAAATATTTTGATCTTCTGAAACTTCGAGAAGTCGGATTTCGTAAGAACACATCGACTACACAGTGTTGTTTGCTGGTTGTCCAGAGATATTGTCCAATCTCGTGATATCCAAAATTGTGCATGGCTATACCGGGCATTTCAGATCACCCATACACCCTGTTTAAATACGAGGGGAGTGGTTATTTCGAAAGATGTTTCAGGCAAAAGTTATTGGGGGTAACATAGTGCATTATATGGGCATATGCGATTGATCTTGGGTGGCATCGTGAAGGTCTTGTCAACGTTGACTCGAATTTTTTAAAGAGGACCCATATTTTTCATTGAGTATTCTCACAGCTGAAATCATAGTGTTTTCGAATCCTGGCTACAAACCCTTTTTACTTGAAATTATTCTGAGTGATGAGAGTGATCAGCAAGTTTGATAATTCAGAAAGATCTGAATTAAAAAGGTTTTGTAGCCAGTGTTTTGAAAACGCCTTGATGTCAGTTATAAGCATATGCAATGAAACATATAGATTACAGATATACGGATGGATAGATCGTTAAACAAACTCAAGTCGACCTTGATTTGATCTTTACGAAGCCGCCCAATGTCAATCGCATATGCTCATGTGATGCATTGCTTTATCCGCACTTTTCTCGTATTTAAATAGGATGTAAGGGCGGTCTAAAACGACCACTGTGTATACGACGTAC